>JACEFZ010012011.1:0-641329 GCA_014155875.1 Cepaea nemoralis | reverse complement strand
CGTAGACTGCAGCACGTTCGTATTCAGTTAGATGAACGTGTTAACATCCATTAGCATGTTATTTCATTTACCACAGGCAGTTGATCGGATGTTTAGACTTATTGTAGAATGAACAAGTAGAGCACTCTGCACAAGTTAAACATCCCCCGAGCATCACGAAATAGGACCGGACATCACGGACGAGGTGAACAATAGCTCACGCTGCATACGTTAAACATCCTCGCCGGTGCTACGGAGTTCGTGCACTGAACTGAGATTCTCCGGACTCAGGCTTGAGTTTGGAGTAGAACGGGGCACTTATGGGTTACTCCCGTGTGCCGTGATATTGATCCGTCGACTAAACTAAACTAAACTAAACGTTAAACTTCTCTCGGTAGTTGATAGTATGTTTAAGACTTCTCTGTGGAGGTGAACAAATAGCACACATTATACATCTCCGAGTATTTGGAAATCGCAAAGAGTAGGCCTAATAGACTGTTGTATGGCTAAATTTAGCCAAAATTAGGAAACCTACCCACAAAGAAATATATTTAGCTTGTTTCCGGATCCGGTCAGGGATATGCACTACTGACGAGCTCAAACGAGGGCGAAACTCGAGTATAGTGCTTCCATATTGACGTGGATAGGCCTTAGGTTCATACCAGAATGCGATCAGCGTTGCCAGTCATGGGTTGTGCTCAATATTTAAAATTCAAATCCCGAAATAACCAAATTAATCAATATTTAGTCTACTTGAAGGGAAAATGGTGCTCCCAAACATTCTATAATTGTAGCCCAGGCTGAGTGTTAAGGCTTCCATCATGTTAACTACACGCGGTTGCATTTTAAGTAAAGTAAAGGGCCATTTGACACGCCATGAGACGCATAAGGTACATGGTGCCAGACCCATGTCTGTATAAACCAATCGCACTTGATGGTAACTGTGGTCGTATCACGCCGACCGCCTTTACTTCTCAAGACACTCCTTGCTACCCATTTTAGGCTGGATCGACCTGGAAAACCATTTAAAAAATCCGCCTCTGTGTGAAATCGAACCCTTGATCCCGGGAGCTGGCAGGCGAGCGACTAGCCACCACGCCAGCGCTGCTCGCCGATCTCGTCGTGGGCGGATTTAACTATCTCTAACGCTGTCCGCCCACCTACAGCATGTGCATGTCTGTTTCCCTGTATATTTGTTATACAACTCTCGTCTGAAACATTAAAGAGGATTGTGAACGAGTACGTGCCCCAGGCGTCGCATTATTTGCTTCATTGTTGTCCGAATTCCTGTTTAATTTTTTAGGTACAAAGCAACTCCTTTATTGGAGATTTAAATTTAAAAATAAATTAGAACTAGCATGACTTCATTTGACCATTGTGGTGTCTATGGGAGGGGTTTGCTTGGCTGGGCGAATTAAAGTCCGTTTTACCAGTCAGTCGCCACGCATTGGGCAGGATATAATTTTTATTTCACCTCCGATAGACAAACACTTCTAGTTTGTTGCTCAATGAGCTCTTATTTGTTTCGGCCTGGTCATGTTTTGTTTATGTACCAGCTGCTTTATTTAACTCTTAAAACTCATGTTGCAGTTTACGTGTAAGTCATGGGTGCAATTGTTTTTCACCATTATTTTGTTTCACACAGTGATAACAGGACCGTAAATTATAGTCAAGGACACTGCCAAACAAAAACATTACGTAAAAGTTACCAGCTGAAGGCGGAATAACATGTTGAGAACCATATGTGGAAAGAATGAGATTGCGGGGGATCGGCAGGGGTTCTGGAAGAATCTCAAAACTGAGAGGGGAGACCAGGAGAACTTTTAATCAGATAGCGGTGGGAACGATTAGTAGTATGACTCTTCGCTAGCTGTTGAAAGAGGGGACTGAGCCCACATGGGAATGTCCTGAGTGCAGTGATGTCGGTTCTTAACTCAACTCGACTACCAGCCGGTAGCATTGGCGCCCCGATATAATTCTTTTGAACATATCGACCCTAGACACCGAGTTCCCTTTAAGACTGATTTTATTACATGCTTTATATAATTACTAGCTGACCCGGCCCGGCTTCGCCCAGTCCCTGGAGGGGATCTATCTATCTATCAGTCTGTCTGTCTGTCTGTCTGCTTGTTTGTCTGTCTGTCTGGCTGACCCGGCCCGGCTTCACCCAGTCCTTGGTGGGGAGCATCTCATTTAATTCATATAAGTAGTCATATAAGCTCCCGTTCCCGACTATCTGTCTGTCTGTCTGGCTGACCCGGCCCGGCTTAACCCAGTCCCTGGTGGGGAGCATCTAATTTAATTCATATAAGTAGTCATATAAGCTCCCGTTCCCGACTATCTGTCTGTCTGTCTGTCTGACCTGGCCCGGCTTCACCCAGTCCCTGGTGGGGAGCATCTCATTTAATTCATATACGTAGTCATATAAGCTCCCGTTCCCGACTATGTGTCTGTCTGTCTGTCTGTCTATCTGTCTGTCTGTCTGACCCGGCCCGGCTTCACCCAGTCCCTGGTGGGGAGCGTCTCATTTAATTCATTTACATAGTCATATAAGCTCCCGTTCCCGACTATCTGTCTGTCTGTCTGTCTGAGCCGGCCCGGCTTCACCCAGTCCCTGGTGGAGAGCATCTCATTTAATTCATATAAGTAGTCATATAAGCTCCCGTTCCCGACTATCTGTCTGTCTGTCTGTCTATCTATCTGACCCGGCGTGGCTTCGCCCAGCTCATGGCTGGGAGCGTCTCATTAAATTCACACAGTAACTTTAAAAAATGTCCTTCCACACACCATCCATTATTTTTAATGAAAACTGTTTTTAATCACCTACATACTGTAGATAACTTCTTTAAGCATAAAAAGATGAGTTACAATGTTATGCATTATGCATTATTTTATGAAAACTTTGAAAATGCCTTAAAGATTATATCATTATTTATTATAACTCATATGCCTGTAAATAACTATAGACAAAGAGTTTATAAATCTTTGAAAACGATGCAACAATATGACTATAAAGTATATAGAAATGTTATTAAAAGTTATGCCCCTTGAAATAACTTTTCTAGAGTTAAGTCCCCTCTCTATATAGAAATTATAATGAAAAATGAAATATTAAATTTTAGTAAGTAAGTAGCCGAAAAAAAAAACTAAAAAACTATGACAGAAAGTTGCACAGGAATGAAAAGGAAAACGTGTAGAAAATTTCATCTCAATCGGATGGACCGTTCGCGAACGCATAAAGAACGGACGGAAATACATACATCGTGTTTTATATATATACTAGCTGACCCGGCCCGGCTTCGCCCAGGCCCTGGAGGGGATCTATCTATCTATCTATCTATCAGTCTGTCTGTCTGCTTGTCTGTCTGTCTGTCTGTCTGGCTGGCTGACCCGGCCCGGCTTCACCCAGTCCCTGGTGGGGAGCATCTCATTTAATTCATATAAGTAGTCATATAAGCTCTCCCGTTCCCGACTATCTGTCTATCTGTCTGTCTGTCTGACCCGGCCCGGCTTCACCCAGTCCCTGGTGGGGAGCATCTCATTTAATTCATATACGTAGTCATATAAGCTCCCGTTCCCGACTATCTGTCTGTCTGTCTGTCTGTCTGTCTGACCCGGCCCGGCTTCACCCAGTCCCTGGTGGGGAGCATCTCATTTAATTCATATAGTAGTCATATAAGCTCCCGTTCCCGACTATCTGTCTGTCTGTCTGAGCCGGCCTGGCTTCACCCAGTCCCTGGTGGGGAGCATGTCATTTAATTCATATAAGTAGTCAAATAAGCTCCCGTTCCCGACTATCTGTCTGTCTGTCTATCTATCTGACCCGGCGTGGTTTCGCCCAGCTCCTGGCGCACAGTAACTTAAAAGAATGTCCTTCCACACACCATTCATTATTTTTAATGAAAACTGTTTTTAATCACCGACATGACAGTTGATAAGTTCTGTAAGCAGAAAAAGATGGGTTACAATGTTATGCATTATGCATTATTTTTATGCAAACTTTGAAAATGCCTTAAAGATTATATCATTATTTATTATAACTCATATGCCTGAAAATAACTATAGACAAAGAGTTTAACAATAGTGCAAGTAAGTCCAACAATATGACTATAAAGTATATAGAAATGTTATTAAAAGTTATGCCCCTTGAAATAACTTTTCTAGAGTGAAGTCCCCCTGCTATATAGAACTTATATAATGAAAAATGAAAAAGTAAATGTTATTAAATAAGTAGAAGATTTTACACTATGAAACTATTATAGTCGGTTGCACAGGAATGAAAGGAAGACGTGTAGAAAATTTCATCTCAATCGGATGTACCGTTATCGAACGCATCCAATACAAACAAACAAACAAAGCCACATACACTCTGTTTTATAGATATAGACTAGATGAACAGAATAAGAAGCAAAAGTAAACCAGAAATTAGTGATGAACAATGTAGATTTGTGGAGGGAAAGGGCACAGACAACGCGATATATTTTCTCAGAACACTATTATTAGAAAGAGCTATAGAAGTAAAAACAGATCTATATTTGTGCTTCATAGACTACACAACAGCATTTGACAATGTGAAGCATGAAGAAATAATACAATTACTAGAGCAACTGAACATCGACGGCAAAGATCTGCGAATAATAAAGAACATATATTGGCAGCAAACAGCAGGTCATAAGAATCAACAATCTAGTAGGAACATTTCAGTGTACAAAGAAGACCGTCAGACAAGGTTGTGTATTGTCTCCTGATTTGTTCTCATTGTACAGTGAACATATAATGAGATCCACAGACAACATGCCAAGGATTCTAGTTGGTGGACATAATATAAATAGCTTACGTTATGCTGACGACACCGTCTTGATAGCAACAAGTCAGAACGATCTACAGGAAATGATAGATACATTGGTTGTAGAAAGTGAAAAAAAATGGACCTTAGTTTGAATAATAGAAAGACGTGTGTAGTTATGGTGATATCAAAGAAACATAGTGTGCCTAAATGTGCATGACATTATTTTGGGGCAAGTGCAGAAATTAATATATCTAGGCACATGGGTAGCATCAGATGGAAGATGCATCACTAAGATAAAGAGCAGAATAGGACACGCAAATACTTCATTCTATCAAATGAAAACGTTTTGTGCAATTAGTCACTGTTCTTGAAAGTCAGGAAAAGAGTTCTTGCATGTTACATAGAACCAATGCTAACATACGGCTGCGAGTCCTGGACAATTAGTACACGGGCGAAAAAATCCCTGGAAGCCCTGGAGATGTGGTTTTATAGGAGAATGCTGAAAATTAGTTGGACATCTGTGAGGTGTTAAAATAATAAATGAGGATAAGGCTAAGTTTTCTAGGGGTATCCCGGGATGCGGATGCGTTCTCTTTCCCAAACAGCCTTCTTGAGGAAACCATATAATTGCTCAGAACCCCCAAGCATTGAATAAGGCAGACAAGGGTACATGTTCAACACTAATATAGACGAATAGATTCCTGTAGAAGGCATGGAGATCCGGGAATTTTTACCACAGAAGACAGGGTAAGCTGCGCACTCTACAATGCCGGGTTGCCTCACCTTTGATCTCCCACATTTAAGTATGCAATGATAGATATCAACCGTCATACACAACTGTATTACTTAAAAGATGGGAACAACCACTGTTGGACAAAACATCACAATGCATCAACCTCAAGGCTTGGTTAAACATACACAATGTATTGATAAGCATTGGGTCCTGAGAAACCTGTGAGCTGAACCATGATGACATACTGTCATAAACTGTAATTTACTGCCAATATAGTACCTGTAGTGTATGGCGGGGGGGGGGGGGTGTCTTTGAGCCTGCGGAATTAAGGCCGCCTGGCTAGTGCAGTCGCCGCGAACTGTGCAGGTTGATTTTCTTTTTTGTTGATTTTCGTTCTAGCCACTCGGTCAGCCACTCCATGATGACATATACATGAAATACAATATAATATTTATGTAACTCACATAAGTCAGAAAAACAGGACAGACTTCCCCAAAATCCCAACAGGTTCAACAACAAACAACATGTGTTTCTCTCCCCCCCCCCCCTCCCCCCCCCCCAACAAAAAAAAGAAGTGGAAAACCACTCCATACAGAGACACGAATGAAGAAATCTATCTAACAAGTTATTCTCTGAAACTATCCTGTGTGGCTGCTGGTAAGTCGTTCTCCTTCTTAAATTCGCCCAAAATGTCTGGCCGCAATAATTGGCAGCCTCTATAAACAGCTGGAACATATTACTTATTATCGGGAGAAATTGGAATTTCACACAAACTGGTATTCCAACAGAATGGTATATATCTCCCCTAGTAGTAGGTACGACAGGAAATTCCTATACAATCTCCGTCACCAGCATAGATTACTTCCTCCTTCACAGCTGCAAATGAGCTGGGTTAGAGACATTCCGGCGTGGTGTAACAGATTGATGTAGACATGGCATATATGTCTCCAGCTGGATACTTGGTTGTTATAACCAGAATTGGGCACAGAACTTTCCAGCACATCTCTGGCGGATGAAAGACATCGTATTCTCCATAGTGTTTCCTGACTGAGATAACCTAAATTAGGCATAAACTTTCCAGCCCATATCTGGAGGGTGAAGGACATAGCATTGTCCAGGTGGACTCTTGACTATGATAACCTGAATTTGGCATAAACTTTGCTTGCACATATCTGGGGCAGACATGTACTAACTTTGCCAAGAAAGCTGAGAATCCACACGGCAGTTATAATATCCACACTGTGATAAGCTTGTGATACGTAGACTATCCATCAGCTTCTGGTATAGGCAGTTGAAGGTAACACCCCGGCGGTTGGTTCATACAGAGGGTAGGATGTAACTCTATATTCGATGAACTAGGCGAATCCTGATGTCTTCTTCAAACATAGTATTAATGAACGCCGACCGGTAGCTCCCACATATAGGAATATTCCTTTTCAACTATGGTTAGTACTCCTCGATATATATCCCGGTGCTGACACAAGTATGCTGGGATTGCGGTAGTAAACAATTGCACTCTCCAAGCTCCATCAGGTACATTTCAGAGACAGGCTGATAACCCAGTTTCCTGTTATTGACTAAACGTCCAAACTACCACCTGCCTCTCCAGAGCTACAAAATGAAAAAAAAGAACACACAACGAAAGAAAACAAAGGGGATGAGAAAGGGGGTGTTTCCATATTCCCTATCCCTCTTCTCTGATAATGGAGTTTAGGCCAACTCCGAAAGTGTGTGGGGTATCCCCTCATTAATTACACTTTTTCGAGATTGATACTGGGAATTTCTCCAAACATCCTGATAATATACCACATCAATATAGGACAAAGACATCACGAAACATAAACATCATGACAAGATCTCCTCATCTCCTGTCCCTCGCTGCAACTGCAATATGTAGATGTCAATTGGCAAATGGCCAACGACCAGACCAGTCACCTTCGCTTCATGTTGTATCTACGTACACAAGTATCTATTGCATTCTCCCTTCATCATCATCATCAATCATCATCATCATCATCATCATCAAGTGCCTGCCCACACTGGGGTAAAATTCGAATGTTTACTCCAGCAGTGAAAGTAACAATCACGTAATTAAAGGTAAAACACTAATAAGTGAACCTAAAATCTCCTCATAAAACAACTCTATTCGGATATTTACGCAACACCTCAAAACTAGAACACAAGAACATATGGTCCTTTCCCTACCTGACTATTAGAAGCAGGGAGTTTAATGAACGCTGTCCTGCAACCCACCAAATGCTGCAAACATAATGAGTGCACTGACTTCAGGAATATATTTTGCAGTATGGCAATCTTTAAGAACGCTGTTGGCAATTTCCTGAACATAAAATATTCGCCAAGGCATCGACACAATGGTGCAATGCGGACGGAAAGTGCACGTCCTGCAAGACACTTGAATATATAGTGCGTTGTCCTTTCCTCTCACTTGAGATTATAACTCATAAAACATGACATTCCCTTCATTCCCATAACATTATTTATGAAAAATATTACAAGACAATCACACCTCTGTGTATTTACAAACGATGTAAACAAAAGGATTAACTCATAAGTAGCACGAAAGTCAAGCTACAGCTTAGCAAGAACATTTCCTCAGCTGGAAAAGACTGTTCATGTTATACACAGATAGTAACCTTTCTGCAGCATTGCGAAGAGGTTCAAGCTATGCATTTAGAGAGAACACGTTACAACACACAGACAATTTGCAGTTTATATGCATTGATAGTAGGATATATTCACAAAGCATATAAGAAAGTTTACTCATAGCAGATTGAGATTGCAAGCATAGGAGAACTAGTTGGACAGACATGTCGTTCATGCAGACTGCGAAACTCAGGTCAACTTTTCAATGAAACGCCAATCTCACAGTTTCAAAATCCATATATAAACACAATGGTACATGTACTTTATCTTTCATTTAGAAGCACAGTTACAGTATTTACAATGAGTTTATAAACGTACCTAGGCCCCAGAGATCAACTATTGGGCTTATAAAGCCTTCCTAAACCAGGAGGCGACTTGTTCCATGAAAGGTATACATGGCAAGTGCCTAACTGTCGCCTTGCAAAGCTAAGCTGCAACTTTTTGGCCGGGTACTCAACCAATTGCTGAGCTGGTTTTAAAACAAAGCTAGTTTCAAATATCTTTCCCTTCGTATATTTGTATCGCAGACTTGCCCCTGTCCTTATATGGTAGCACTTGTGGCAACGATTCCTGTAAACACTGCTGTGTGACGCAAATACGTTACAACGACCAAAAGGAGCAATCAGGATGTTTTGGTTTGCTCGCTGAATGAAGATGGCGTGAGCTACCAGCATTGAGTATAGATGATTCTCTGATCCTACACCTACGCAAGGTCGACACAGTTTGCCACAAGAACCACACATCTAGATTCTGATTCAGCTTCGCTTTTAATTGCTGCTGCTGCTGCTGCTGCTGCTACTACTACTACTACTACTACTACTACTACTACTACTACTACTACTACTACTACTACTACTACTACTGCTACTACTTGTCAGTTTCATCATCATCATCATCATCATCATCTTCTTCTTCTCCTTATGTCTTGCAACGTCAGAATTTGAAAGGGTAATGTTCTATTAAGAATGCTGGTGTGTGCCTCATAGATCGTGTTTTGCCTTAGTTTTACCGTTTATCAATCTTTTGTGGGGAATGCTTCTTTCTTTGTCTCGCCTCCTCATCTCACCCCCCTCCACCCCGCCCCGCAATCCTTATAGACTATGAACTGTATTATTTATTGTAGAGCGCTCTTGCGAGGGTAAAAACCATTTTACTTTCTGGCTTTTCATAAAGTCGTACACTTTTACTACACTAGCTAGTTTCCTGGTGACCTTTCTAACTGCACGGCACCGTACTTGAAATATCAGTATTTTAGTATCATCAGAATAATAAATAATCAGTCACATAATGCTCTTCGTGTCTTTGCTTCCCAGTCTAATACACACTCTGTGTGTGTGTGGTGTGTGTGTGTGGTGTGTGTGTGAGAGAGAGAGAGAGAGAGAGAGAGAGAGAGAGAGAGAGAGAGAGAGAGAGAGAGAGAGAGAGAGAGAGACCTCGATCATTAGTAATGATTCTTTGTTCAGCATAGATTTTGTACTCATAACCAATAAACGTGGCTCCTGCCATTTCATATATCTTTGTTGTTCAAGCTCAGCTGAACAGTTGTCTCTTCAAGAACGTTATCATCACAGTATTTTCTAGCTGATTCTACTAACACTGTCAGTGACTCTAGCTAAAAGTGTGTCTAGTTCAAATGTCTCTGCTCAACTTCCTCTTGAACTGTTCTTGGCTAATGTTCTGGATTATTCTCACCTAACTCTTTTAAGCCAGCTTTCAACAAAGCAGTTTGCCGACATCTGTTTCTCCTATTTCCTCGAATGTATTTTCTGGCTAGTCCTATGGTTTTGCTACCTCGAGTCAGTCAGTTACATCTTCCTGTATTTCCTTTATATTTTCTTTTTCTTTCTTCCATTGATCTTGAAAGGATGTCAGATTACACATGACCTCTCACGATCTGTTCACATTCATGCAGTGTCCGATAATTTGTTGGGGTTATCGCCCAACCGCTTCATGTACCTCTCAGTCTATGAACTATCGCTTATTTGAGTAGCTTCTCTCAAATATCTTAATTCGCTTATTTATCTTTGCCTACTCCACGCATATGTGATGTTTTCACCTAGGTAGTCTGTTAATACTTTAAATGATTTGGTTTTTTAGTTGAATTGTTATTTGTATTTTAATTATTCTTCTTTCATGCTTCGATTGCTCGTGTTGACTTGAGTTGGAAACATTATCTCAAAGTTTCATGGTAAGAACAGCTTTGTAGAAACTGTACTACTGCCAATCTTTGCTCCGATATAAAACGGATGTCTTGTCTACCAGGTTTGGCCACTTTTGGAAGTTCCCATGCTTCATTAACAAGCAGCTCCACCCAGGTCATATTATTACACATTTGAACACCTGGGGCCAAATCTCGAATCAGTCGTCAAAATCATCACAGCAACAAGTGCCAGCCCCATACAAGTTTAACGAAAACATGACAATCTAATGATTTTTTTTTAAATTATCTAGCCTGATTTAGTTTTTATGTTTTCTAACCTATCTAGTTTCCCACCTGCCCTGTGCTTAAGTAAATATATGACACATCGCGTTATGTGTTTTTCATGTGAGTGTGCTTGCTTGTGCAGTCTTCAGAAGTTGAGGTAAATATTTGATTTGGCACAGCCTGTAGCGTTATGTGTTCACTTGGCACCATGTTCTGAGAGCGACAGGAAATAGGAAGGGGAATGAGAAAACATGAAACAACGAACACACAACTGGCTCCGCACTGTAGATTATGATCGTTTCTTTCGTCTTTTAGTGCGTCCTCTAGTCTCTACTTCCTTCTTCTCCTTCTGTGAGCGCCAAACAATACTATGTGTGTTTATTAATGTACTGAATATTAACTTCCTCGCCATCATCATCTAGAACAGTGGTTCTCAACCTTTTTTGGCCCGTCCACCCCTTCACTATATGTTCAGAATGTCATCCCCCCTTTCGTATTTCCTCCCTATCAATTCCCGTCCCTCCCCTACACAGTATACGTAAACATGGAAGCTAAATTTAATAACACATACTAGAACAAGTCTAGACGTCTACATAAAACGCGATTTGCTGGTCTCCTTACGTTATAAAACGCATTTCATAAGGGTGGGAAGTACAGAACCGTAAAGTATGGAGGGAAAAACAATATCAAGTAATTGGTTCCTGTATTAACACGATCTTGAAAAAATCTTAATCTTCCCCCCCCCCCCCCCCCCCCGGGGGGGGGGGGGGGGGGGATTCCCCACTGGTTGAGAACCACTGATCTAAAATGTCTGAAATATCGATGACCTAATTTTTTTCCAGCCAGTGATGATGATGCTGTTGATATTGATGATGATGATGATAATAATAATAATATAAATATTATTATTATCATCAGGAACAGTGAGAAGAAAGGCAGCCAAAGTTTAATTTCACACACAATAATTGATGTCATTATCCACCTGACTTGTTGGTATATTTCGTTATGTCGCTGGCTTGTCATCTCGAGTATGAGCTTTGTTAGGTGTATGGCCACCATTCCCGAAGAGGGCCGTACTGGCGTCTGTCAGTCAAAGAGTGCATTCCCGGTTATGCGTCTGCTATAGACTGGGCAGTGGGCTATCGACTGTCGATGAGGAGCAGATACCTCGACGTTTACTGTTCGTATGGCGTGCGTCCGTGAATCATACTCACTTCCTAACTTCTACGACGTCTTCGCACCAGCAGAGATTTTTATGCGTCGCAAAAAGCGATCGCCAGTAATACTCTGTCACTTTTCAAGGTTAAAGCCCCAGCCCTTCTTTGGGAGTTAGCTTGTATGTCCCGTATGTTCCGACCACCGCGAGTTCGCATGCCTTTGTCCAGCTTGCCATGGTATATGTACTTTCTTCTTCTTCTTCTTCTTCTTCTTCTTCTTCTACTTCTTCTTCTTCTTCTTCTTCTTCTTCTTCTTCTTCTTCTTCTTCTTCTTCTTCTTCTTCTTCAGCATTCCGAGCCATTGAGGTTCTCCATTCGTCTTTCTGGTGGACCTTCTCTTGCCAGTCGTTGATTCCAAGTGCTTGTAGGTCTGTATGTATATTATCTCTCCACCGTCTTCTTGGTCTACCTCGGGGTCTACGGTCATTTATTTCTTGAGTGTAAGCGAGTTTTGTTTCCCTATTATCTTCCATTCTTTCTATATGCCCCAGCCATTGCAGCCTATTAGCCTTCATGATTACCAGTGATTAGCGGGGACTTAAACAGATCATAAATGTTTTTGTTGCTTCTTCTTTTCCACTCTCTACTTTGTGTATCCCTAATGGGCCCAAAGATGCGTCTTAAGACTTTGTTCTCAAAGGTTTGTAACAAGGCTTCGCCTCCTTTATTTGTACTCCTATTTTCAGAGCCAAACCGCACAACTGGTCTCATCATTGTAATCTTTGGCAGATGGATAACACGGACAATTATGTTCTTTATCTCTACGTTGAATTGATCTTTTATCTCCTCTCTCTTCAATGCACGTAGTTCTCATTTTGTTTTTCTTGTGTATATTTGACCTTCTTTAATGCTATATGTATAGTGCTTATGGTTAATCTATGATCGCTTTAGCTGTCTGCGCTTGGTATAAGTACAGATCTGTTTTTACTTCTATAGCTCTTTCTAATAGTGTCCTGAGAATATATATAGTATTGTGTGTGCCTTTTCCCTCTAGAAATCCACAATGATCATCACTAATTTCTTGTTTAATCTAGTTTCTTATTCTTTTCATATTTATTCTTTGTTGGATGCTCTTCGGATTCTAAAGTACCTAGTTTCTTTGGCAGAGCTATAAAGATGGATTTTAATAGATCACTAGAAATGAACCCACTAGTGTAGATGTCACTTAGGAATTACATTTAGCATTAAATAAACTCCTATTATTTCTGCCTAGTTGTTAGTGTTAACGGGGTTTCAGTGTATGGTATTAAATTGTATATGAGTACTAGAATGTTACCCTTGTTTCTGTCATGGTCAAGGCGTATTATTGTTTGATATCTCCCTTAATCCCTTAATAGAAACATGTGATGGGCATTGAGGTGTGTCTTTGTATGCATGCCACACCAATATTTTCTTCATAAATGCGATGGGCTAAGAAAACATGTTTGTAAGGGCTCCTTCGGCGTCCTACTGTAGTATGGTAAGTGTCCGAGGTGTTTAATCAGTAATTGTTGCCTTATTCCGAAGCGCATTGACTGTATATAGCGTACCCTTACGCGTTTTGCGTTGCACTGTGTTGTCAAAGAGAAAAGCTTTCTCTGGCCCTGTTCCTGGTCAACATATGGCGACTTGTTCCGTGAAAGGTTTTATGTACCCCTCCCAGCCCGGAGGGTTGGCGGGGGGGGGGGGGGGAGGTGTCTTTCCCTAGCCGTCGAGTCGACTGTGAGTCTAGTGAAATTACAAAGAAATTAGTCGATCTTGCTACATTAACAAGTATTTCATCTTGAGGTTGAAATGAAATATCGAGAAAGCGACGAAAATCTTGCAGGCCTTTACAGTGTACGGAAGTCCTTCAACCTCCAATAAAAGTTTCGTATTTTTCTTTAGCCTACTGGTTTTACAAAGAGAAATGGGAATATTAACGATTTTGACATTCCCCAGACAATTAATGCTGCAAATGTGAAAATAAACTTTGTTGTTCGGCGTCAGCTACAGATTCATGTTGATTTTCAGCAGCTTAAAAATGTGACTTTTATTTGTATTTGTATAGATCTCATTATTAGACCACTCTATCATTTAAACAGACCTGGTGACGGCGCACATCGTGTCTAACGACATGTTTTATACGTTCGTACATTCCAATTTGGTGTTATTTTGTTTCTGTTTTTTGTCGGTATGTTTCGTATTATTCTCAGAGTTGACGGAGTGTCAGTTGTTGCCATGGTGAACAAGCCAGACTGCTGAAGAGAACATAAATAAAAGAATCATTCAAACAAAAAAGAAGAACGGAGAGAGAAGACGAGTCTAACAAACAAAACAAAACAAAAATGTGTACTTTGAAAAAAAAAAAAAAAAGAATGGAAGGAAAAGACGAGTCTAAGAATTTGGAACACTAGTGACGTTATAATCGTAATTGCTGTTTTTAGGAACATGTTGAAAGTAGACACAAACAAGCTGTGTTGTATTCGGCGTCTAATGGCTAATGCTGTCTTCATTTGTCCTATGAGATTTTCTCTATATTTAAAGACATGTTTCCTCGTTCTTCCTTCTTTGAAGCCCATTTTCTTTTGTAGTTCTTTGTTATTCGTTTTCAGAAATCATCATCTTCTCTCAGTTTATATCTACATTTCGCCCACTCGCTGTCCCTGCCATTCGGCTTCCTTATCTCATCCTCTTGCAAAAGGTAACCATACTTTCTTGGTTCACTTGTTCATTTCTTATTGAAGTCCTTCTATAAATGATGGGTTGCGTAATTTTGTGGCAGCACTGTAAGCAACAGATAAGTGTGGCAGTGTTTCTGAATATAGCTCGTAACGTTGAAATGGCACTGTTTTCTCTCTCTCTCATCTCTCTCTCTCTCTCTCTCTCTCTCTCTCTCTCTCTCTCTCTCTCTCTCTCTCTCTCTCTCTCTCTCTCTCTCTCTCTCTCTCTCTCTCTCTCTCGCTCTCTCATTGAAGCATAGTCTCTCACTACCGTTTCTACACGCAGCTAATGACGATGGAGTGACAATTTTTGGGCGTGGGCGTATTTTAAGCCTCAGACTTACACATACACTGACATTTAGTAACAGTCATGATAGGCTGGCAGGGAATGCACCTCTTGGTGGTAGATTATTTGTGTAGAAGGGAGAGGTGGCCGTGCGCCTGTGGGACTAGGTGGAGAAGGAGGGGGAACGGATTTAGAACCCTTATGTGGAAAGAATGAGATTACGGGGGATCGGCAGGGGTTCTGGAAGAATCTCAGAACTGAGAGGGAAAACCAGGAGAACTGTTAATCAGATAGCGGTGGGCACGATTAGTAGTGTGACTCTTCGCAGGCTGTTGAACGAGGAGACGAAGCCCATATGGGAATGTCATGAGTGCAGTGATGTAGGTTCTTAGCTCAGCTCAACTCAACCTAACAGTCATCATGACCAAGTGTCTTGCCTATTGGCGTAGTGTAATAAGTATAACAAATTCTGTAGCACAGCATTTATGAGTCTTAAACAAAAGAGAATTAGAAACAATGTAGTTGTTTCAATACTGAAGAGCAGAAACAGTACAGAACTAGCAGACATAAGGGCAGCACTACATGAACTATGCCAGCAATTCAAAAGGGTTGTAATTCAATGGATTTCTTCACATTGCAACATACCTGGACATGTATAACCGATAGATTGACACAGGAAGGTGGAAGGCTACCTCAGCCTGATATAGACATAACCTACGATGAGGTCAAGAGATTTATAAGAAACAGTTATAGAACCGTATGGATATCGGAGCATCCAGGTCGCCAGAAAGATTATACCTATTACCTACTCAACCGAAAAGAACAAGTAACAATCCTCAAACTACAAGTAACAATCTTCAAACTCTAAACAGGACACAGCTGGCTGAAATACCACATGTTTAATAAACAAAGACAGGAGATACTGACGATTGTACCTATGGAACTAGTAAAATGTTGGCTGAAAATTTGCTGCAGGGGTGTCTACTCTACACCCGCTCTATTTCAGGACAAACTTCATGGAGATGTCAACAAGCTTAAGTTGACTGCTACTTTCTTTGCATTCATTCATATTGACCCCAGAAGGTGAATAAAGAAGAAGAGGAAGAAGAAATGCAACCACATATATGATATCTGGGTGTTTTATGGTAAGTAATGATGAATGTTCAGTTGGGACCGCCCTTGTGGGAGATTTGTGTGTGGTGGGGTGGTGAAGTTTACAAATAGCATGTCACATATATTATTGTCTGTCCATTGTAATTTGTAATTTTTGCGTATCCCTTACGGGACGTTGCAGTCAACACCAGCATTTTCAGCTGCTGTTGATGTACTAGGCAAGTGTTACGTTCAGTAGTTTGCCATTGCTTTCTGAACGACCGGTCTCTATACCTTTTTCGAAAAAACCAGCACCGCCGTGTTTCGAACCCGGGTATACGGGCTCACAAACCGCGTTCGCAAGCCCTTCAGCCACAGAGACCGGTCTGTCCATTAGATCGCGTACATAGGATTTTTATAATCGGGGCATTGAAACTGCCCAGTAATGAGACCCCCGCGAACCTGCCTAGCAGTGAGACACCCGCGAACCTGCAGGGCAATGAGACACCCGCGAACCTGCCTAGCAGTAAGACACCTCTTCTTTATTAACCGACATGTTTCTAAATATTAATCGATTCTTATAACTTGTGTTTGCTCTCAGTATGCGCTCGTTATTTATTATTCGCATATCTTTGCCACCAGTGTTGTCTACTAATCATGTTATTCCTTGCCAGCCTCTAATTACAGCCTTGTGCGGTACCTCATTTTTTGGGTAAGGCAACACGTTGTCTCTCTCTCACTGACCACTGATCACCTGTCAGCAGCTAACTGGCGACATACAGGCTGGAGTAACCTGTACTTTATATAGTCGTGTAGGCAACATTCAAGCGCCAAATACATGTTCTACACCTTACCGATCTGGCACGGGACATGGTTTTCTCAATATGTGCTGAACTGATTAGGATGCACTTGTGCGTTCTATGTTGTGTTCCCGTGTGCATCTGTTGCCTGGGTATACAAAGATATTTTTGTCACACTATTTCTAGAATCAGCTTGTTACATCAGCATTTAGCTGACGGAGATAAATAGACAGACGCAAGTCTACGACAACCTGCAAAAACAACATAAGTCGAAGTCATGCCAACAGCCCGGACGTTGGCATAATATAGTTACATCGATCGTTATCTTCGGCACTAACATTATTTACCACAATACACCATCATATATGTCAGCTGAATTGCTATTTTTCGAGTCTCTGAAAATATACCCTCAGTCGCAGTCCTTCACATGCCAGGGTAGAGGCTTATAAACAGTTATAGTTGTGTATGTACAAACCAGCCTCCCACTGACCTCGTTCTGTCTCGCGCATACTTGCATTTGCAGGCAGCTGAACTTTTAATGCAGACTACCACTTTATGTCGTTCGAATAAGGCTAAAGTATTAGCGACAGTTTTCAGAATTACCATGATGTGCATAATCTGTGTATATTTTGCTTGTTTGTTTAGGTTTTCATTGTGTTTCCGAACTTTATAGTCACAACTCGTCTACAGCTGTGATTATTGAATGTCCAGGCTCAGAGGTACTCATGTCTGATATTGACGGACACGAGCACTGGAGGCTGGCATGCCCTGAATCAGTGGCAAGCACGCGGAATTGCGCCATAAGTTTCTCTCGTCATGATAACAGTGTATAGTCACCCCGATGTTGTTTCTGTGGACAGTAAGTAGTGTCACTGTCTTCCAGACTTGCATTTCTCCTTGTTCTGTCAGCCGTGGTAGCCATAACCAAATGCGTAAATAAAACCCTATCTGTTCAAATTTCTGTTTATAATTGGAGCAGAGACCAACATTTTTGTGTGAAGTGCGGGGGAGCGCAGACGCGCGCGTACACACCCACCCATTCACCCCCACACGCGCACGCGCGCACACACACACACACACACAAAGCTCGTCATTCTGTTGGTTGTGTGACATATTTTGCGCGGGATGAGCAACTATTTGCTAATGTACTATAATGGCAATGCTTGTGGTGCACGCCAGATACATACAATACGTGCCCTGGCGCTGGTGGTTCGCTTTTGTTGGATCAGTGTGGCATTATATGTGTGTACATCACCGACCAGACCAGGCAGAAGTCAGTTGTGTGTGTTATATATATATATGAATATTTTGACACCAGTTCAAAATTGCACACTGACATCGTTTATGCTGATCTGTTAGTTAGTTAGTTAGTTAGTTCTCCCGTGTGTTGCCGGGGCCCATAAGGGAAGCAAAGAATAGCAACACTGTAGCCTACCACGCATGTCGTCCTGCTACTGAGTGAGTGCGTGGCGTGACACTGAGAGCTGTGAGTTTCGTGTGAAATGCTTTTGAATCTGCCTGAGGTATTTTGGAACGTGACTGCATGGTCGGAGTGATGGCAGGTGACTATGACCCAGAGTTGACCGGTTTTTGCCTTATGCAGAAATGCGTGGCTGCTGGGCTTCTGGTTGACTGCCATCAGCGATGAACTGTATTTTCGTGGACTGTGTAGGTGAACATCTAGGAAACATTCAGATAGGAAAATGACAGCCGATTCCATCAGAGACGAACTGGGTGTTTCGTGGGGGACTAGTGTGTTGACATTCTGGTGGCGGCATTATGCACAGTGTATTTGTGCGGGCTGTTGTTTGTGAGACTCCTGTCGTTTCCACTTTTCACATTGGACAGTGGGGAGCGTTTTGTGTGATATTCACTGGCACAGGAACAGAGCATAATGGGGACGACCCGTTGCTGTGAAGTTGGAACTGCGACTAACTAACTAACTAACTAGTTAGTTAGTTAGTTAGTTAGTTAGTTAGTTAGTTAGTTAGTCGACATATCATCCTCATTGCACATCGAACCATTCAATCCATAAGATCCCCACCTCAGCAAACCCCGCAGCGTGTAGCGGCTAACGACACCAGTTCTGTGTTGGTTTATCAATCTTCTTTGGCTTCCTGCGTAGTGTTCTTGTTTGGCCACACCTCTTTTAATTTGCTGTTCTCGCAGTCTGACCATGGTTGTAGATTCACAGTCATCATTTGGTTCTCGCAAAAAGTCTTACTTCTCGTAGAGCATTCAGAATGTCAGCCTGGTCCATGGCGCGTCCGCCCTCCACAGTAAGATGGCGGCGGACGTTTGTGTTGTTCTGTGACCGTCCCCTTTTTTCGCGTAGGAGATGGACATTTTCATCTCTTGCGTGCAATTTGTGTGCCAGGATGTAATACCAGGAGTTTCTTCTCAAGATCTGCGCCGATGCTACGGAGTTCGTGCATTGAGCGAAGCAATCCTTGAGTGAATTTTCGCAGCGTGTGTATTTCTGTGGTGTTCGGTTTTTTAAAATTGCGGAACAACGTTTATGCTGATCCTAGGTGCGTCAGTCAATTTCTTATTAGACTTCGAGTGTAGATGTGCTTGTTGTGTGGATTGCTAATGACTGGTTAGTTTGTATTGTTCTTCACTTAACGTGCGTATACAACTCATTCTGCTTGTTCAGTTTGCAGTCTATACTGTGTTCATTGTTAAACGATGCTTAGAAAGTTTTGACAAGGGAGATCAATAGTCTACCAGCCTTCTGGTAGGAAACACATTTCAGCTTTTCATTTCACTAGGATGGGTCGCAGAAGAAGCAATACATTGTCTTCTAGACTTAACAAATATATTTGGGTATAGCCAGACATAAGGCATCTGCAATCTGTTGTGGAAATGAAACAAAAGTATTAGTATAATGAGTTAAATGTCCAGTCTATATACGTTAGGCTTTATCCCTTAAGAAGTTTATACTTAACGCATGATTTTTATGAGTTACGCATGTTAAGGGTGCTCGCTCTTAAACTGTCGGTGCATCTGATAGCGAAGTAGAGGGTTCCTTTCCTACATCAGCTTTAAGTTAAACTTTAACGTTTACTTCTCGTTTAGAAAATAACGGTAAACTATTGAATGTAACACTGCCTAGGCAATCAACCTGGGGTTGGTGGCAACGTCCTGTAAAAACATGCAGTATGTTAACGCATACTTCAGCTCCGTGTGGACAACGTGGACTGCTATATTGCTGCCAGCGTGTGCACGTACTCGCCCATAGGCAAGTGTTTACGTGGGCATGATATCCGCCTTTGGAGTCTCCTGATTTCTGTTCTGCAACCACAGGTTTCTCTTTCAGCATGTGTTGAAACTATACATATGGTGCCGATTTATGACCTCATCATTTGTAATGGTTGCAACGTGGATTGGAGAGATTGGAGGTGTAATGATGTAAATTCGAGACTTTTGAGATGTACACTTCTTCTTCTTCTTCTTCTTCTTCTTCTTCTTCTTCTTCTTCTTCTTCTTCTTCTTCTTCTCCTTCTTCTTCTTCTTCTTCTTCTTCTTCTTCATCGTCGTTGTCGTCTATTCCTCCTACAATAACTCTTAATTACTACAGCTATTGCTGCTAATACTACAGTTTAGTTTAGTTTAGTTTAGTCGATGGATCAACATCACGACACACGGGTGTAACCCATAAGTGCTCCGTCTTCCTCCTAACTCACACCTGAGTCTGGAGAAACTCAGCTCAGTGCACGAACTCCGTAGCACCGGTGAGGATCCTGAAATACTTTGGGTAGATTTTTAACTCTAAATTTTGCCCGGGCAGCGCCATTAGGCTACTCTTTTTCGATTTCCAACTGCCAAGGGATTTTTTTATGTGCGCAACAATACACACGGGCGTCCGATCTCACTACCCAGAGACCAGGGGAAATTTTATTACTAGAAGTCCACGTGAAAAAATCCTGGTTCTCACCGGGGCATGAACCCGGGACCTCCAGTACTCGAGGCGGACACCATACCTCGAGACCACGCACCCCCCCCCCCCCCACACACACACACACACTAATACTACTTCCCCTACTGCTGCTGCTGCTGCTATTACTACTACTGCTACTACTACGTCTCGCCTCTTCCATCCTCGGCTATAGAAATAGCAAAGATCCTTCAGTCTACTGCGAAAATAAGTGGAGGAATGTACGGGCAGTTAGAGAACAGTGAAGTGACCCTTATCGACATCAACAAAACCTCTCATTAACTGGACTTTTTTAAAATTATTGTTATGACTTGAATTTAGTATAACCAGATGATTGGATTGTCGTATTTCTGTCACCTCGCTGGGTTTCCCCAGAATATTAAAAGACATGCTTAGACTAGTTTAATTCTCTTTATTGTGATTTATGCGCTGCTTAAGGCATTCGTTGGTTTTCTTGAACGTATTTAAGAGAGAGAGAGAGAGAGAGAGAGAGAGAGACAGAGAGAGAGAGAGAGAGAGAGAGGAAGACTCTCACCGTGGTGCAAGGGACACACAATCACATTATTTCTCGCACTCCAGCAAGTCCCCTTTGTTTGGGAGGTTCACCAGATATCCTTTTCTTACAGTCTGCTGGAATTCCTTTAGTCTCCCAGACTGCAAAATAATGTGTATAGTAATTCAGTTTAGTTTTTTTGTTTTTTTTAAATAGCTTCTGCTGAGATAACACTCGGACCAACAGCTTTTCCATCCTTCATGAGTTTATTATGATTTCTAATGTTTTCTTAAGATGGTTTCTCGCAGTTGATATCCAGGCCCACTTCTGCAGGTTGAATAACTGGATTTGGGGAGGAAGGGGGGTCTTTTGGGACTGGTCTGTCTCTAAGTTCCTCAAAGTATTCAACTCATCTGTTCATTTGGTCTGTAATGTTGGTGAGTCCTCTTGGTTGATTTTATTCTCCTGCAGTTTTCCTTGTGATCCTTTAAAGGCTTCTGAGATTTCTTTTTATTGCCGCTTCTTCTCCCTCTCTTGCTAGGCCATCTAACTATTGTCTTTTATCCGCCTTTATTCGTTTCTAACTTATCTACTAGCTTCTCTATATCCCCCATATACTCTGTCTCTAGTGGCTTTACTTTTAGTATTCTTTAAATCTGCCATTTTAGTTTAGTATTCCTTTCTTCAGAGACTGGCCATATATGGTTTACCTGCTTCTTGATTTCTGAGATAACCTTCATTGTATTGATTTCCATGTGTATACGTTATTATATAACTCTTGAAGTTCAGTAACACACGGGCTAACAAGTATATTATCCATCGTAGTATCAAGTATATCCTTCCTACTCTTCAGTGGCGGACTGGCCAGGATATCATATCAGCTTGCCTGGTGGCAAGTGGGACCCTGATGAAGTGGCCCCCCTTAAATATTAGACAAAATGTTAAACATTGTAATGTCCTTTAGTAGCTTTATCTCCTGGCAGCCAATATGTGTAGATCAGACGGCCACTGCTACACTTCGTGTACAAGCGAAATCATCATTGTTCTCTGGAATCATGAAACACAATCGTTGTCCTCCATCACTTCAGCTTGTAGAGCACAGCCTGGCGGTGAGGTGTCTCAGTGAAAGGGCGCCAGTAACGCAATGGTCTTGGCATCAAACAAGTTTTCTTTACTTCCATCGCTGTGGTGAATACGCATGCACATAGGCGCAGGTGTAAACATGTCTGAACGCATCTGAATGGCTGTGCACTTGTCGGGTACAATTGTGAACTAAGTGGTCTGGCCAGCAGTAAAAGGTTGCGTGGGGGGAAACATAGTTTATCAATTACTAACAAGAATTCACACCGGAGGCTGATTCTGTCCAAATGAGATTGTTTTTAGCTGGCGTTGGAAAGCAGACGTGAAGCAGATGTAGCTGCCATTAGCATTGCACTCATTACGGGTGTTCCAGCGAATCCGCTTGTGAAAGTAATGAAGCTCTGTGAAGTACTTAATACAGGTAAACAAGATGGGTATACCACTGAGAGAGAGAGAGAGAGAGAGAGAGAGAGAGAGAGAGAGAGAGAGAGAGAGAGAGAGAGAGAGAGAGAGAGAGAGAGGGAGAGAGAGAGATCTTTTGTATAAGTTATGCATTGTGAACATTGGCTTAGCTTATTATCTTCCAGCCTTTCGTTTCTCATGTTTTAGCAATGTCAGATCACCGGCATTTCACAAATGGGAAACATCACCATTCATTGTTGCTTTCATTGGAGCCTACGGGGAACAACAGTCGGCATATTTGTTGTGTTCTGAAGTGGGAAGTGCTGTTTTATGTGCCAGTGACTTACCCTTTGTGTAGGTTTACAGAGTGACGTTTCCTTATGTGACGGACGACGTACGTCGTGTCTAGGTTTAAGATGCATATACTGTTATCGGAACCTGCGGTAGCTGGTGGCTAGCCGCTAGCCGACCGCCCACGTGGTCACAGCTTCCATGCGTATCGGGGAAGGTTTAAATGTTTAAAACTGAACACCGCTCCCAGGTCGATCTAGTCTAAAATAGCTAGCCGGAAATGTCTCAGAATGCAAATACGGCCAGCCTGATATTGACCATATCAGCCAGCGAGCGCCGATTGATCTATCAAATATGGGTCTAGCACCATATGCCCCAAGCGACTGTAGATGTATAAACGGGTTCTTTGCTGACTGACTTGACTGTGCTTTTGTCTCATATAACTAGAGAGCGAGACCTGCCTGTGGGTTTCAAATCATGTATGCATGTTTTCACATTGATATGACGAGGGACCCAGTATGTTGGTTAACAGATTCATATACTATTTTCGTGTAGTGATGAGTAACTTACCCTCGAGAGTTCCTCTGTATATATATATATATATATATATATATATATATATATATAGAGAGAGAGAGAGAGAGAATTCGGAGAACCAAGGAATTCCTCCAGGGAACAATGTAACGTTTCCTGAAGGCCAACACTATCTTGTTGGGGTTCCTTGCCTCTCTTCTCTCCTAATTGATTAATATCTAGGGCGTGTCTTATTGATCTACTGACACGACAAGAAAATACTCAAAGGAGGAAATGACCTCTTACATAATTTATTAAAACATAAACATGGATTATGGTCATTCAGTACATTAACAACATCAATTTCAATTAGTATTATACATCAATAGGTGTTCATACAAGTACAAGAAATGTCATATCCCTGGATGCCTGAAATATACATTTTACTGACATAATTTCATTTCATTCGGGAAAGACTATCTTAACTTGCTTATCCTAGTTGTTCTTCGGGGTGCCTGGATCCCTGATCCAAAATTGTCACTAATTCTTTGAGCTGGTGTTAAGTTCTCCTAATGAGTGATAATT
This sequence comes from Cepaea nemoralis, assembly GCA_014155875.1. NCBI lineage: Eukaryota > Metazoa > Mollusca > Gastropoda > Stylommatophora > Helicidae > Cepaea > Cepaea nemoralis. The sequence continues at coordinate 617,362 of JACEFZ010012011.1, read as the reverse complement.
GTCTCCCTGGGTATAGGATAGTAAGTGTTCCTTACACTCCAGCTAATTTACCTCTCCTACTAGGCTAGGAAACTGTTTGCATGTGAGTTCTGGTTGGGATACTGTTCTGCATCACTTTGTCCAGATACTTCACTCACACAAGAAAAGTCAGGCCTGGATCTAGATTCAGTCAAGCTGCTACCTTCACCAAGTCCTGCATTCAAAAGCGCTGCATTCAAACTACTGCATTCCAACTAGTCAGGTCTGGATCTAGTGGTACTAAGCCACCATCTGAAAGTACAGCAATCAACATACATCTAATAATACCATCAATATGATATTAGAAATGCAATTCTCTTAAGTAACCAACAAGTGAAATCAATAAAGTGAATCTTGTTCTTAGAGAAATTAAACATAGAAGAAAGATAGTCTTGGTGTTCTCAATTAGTTATCACCAACATAATTATTTGCTCTCCATCCAATCTTCCATTGTCAGGTGTTCAAGGTTTAACTAGTAGATGTGCAGTTTTATCTTCACCTATGCTTGTCCTTCAGGTCTATAGTTTAAGTAATACCTTGATTGATTTGGAATTGACATTTATGTTGACCATTCCCTTCTGTACCTAGTTTTGTTCTCTACATCTTTTCCCATTAAAAGAAAAAGGTTCTCATACATTAAGGGTTTTAAAAATCATTCCCCATTGCATGAGTATTTGCTTATAAACCGTATAAGTACATTATGGTATCCATTTTGGTATAGTGTTCAGGTGAATTCTTTTTTAATTAAAAGTTCCAAGGCAAGTATATTCCCTCCTCTTCACCGTGTCTATACTAAAATTGTACTTCATTTATCATCATCATCATGCTCATTATAATCATTATTATCATTATATCATCATCATCATCATCATCATCATCATCATCATCATCATCATCATCATCATCATCATCATATCATCATCATCATCATCATCATTATCATTACAAACATCATCATCATTATATCATTATCATCATCATCATTATCATTACATGCATCAGGACACTAGCCCATATGTTGTAACATGAGTGATTCACTGGCACAGGAACGGAGCATAATGGGGACGACCCGTTGCTGTGAAGTTGGAACTGCGACTAACTAACTAACTAACAGGAGTGATCAATAATAAAATGGGGTTTTGCTTAAGATAAAAAAAACCAGATGCTTGTAGTACGTGTGATGTGTAACATGGGTTGTGTCGTACTTAGGGCACAAATCCAGATGATGGTACCATAAGTGATATATCATACAAAGGGTTGCCATGCGTTGGAGTGCACTAAATGATTAATTAGTGTTTGGTTTATGCTGAACAGATTCTCTGCTGATAGAAGGACATTACACATCAAAGTTGCCTTCTATCATGAGATTGATTGTTAGCTTATACCCTTCTCATCATGTTTCTTCATTCACTCATTCTCAGACATAATATTCATATGTATGGATTATCATTTCACTTAGTCTTCAGGCACAATCATATCTGTATGGATGACAGTCAAGCATATGTATTTGTTTTACACTGAATACATTCACAGATTCAACAAAAAGACATTACAATGAAATCTCATCCTTCATGAGCAATTATAATATTTTCCTGGATGATAATTAGTCATTCATACTGATGTGTTTTTACAAATTATACATTTACATCTGTTTAACAATAATGAAATCACACATGATTCCCCACAGACATTCTCTCAGCAATGACATAGATTTATGTGATCTTTAGACATAATTATGAGATTCTCAAAGGATACTTCCTCATGTGTAGCAATAATGAACTTACACATGGATCCCTGTCGTAAGTAAAGAATGTCGTAGTAGTTATTTGTTCTTCTTTACTACTTTAGTGTCGTCCCTGGAGTGAGGGGAATCAACACCCACATTTATTTTAATTCAATATCACTATCCTGGAGATATCCAGCAGACTCCGTCCACAACACTCCCTCAATCTGAAGACACCTTCTTGTCACTCTTACTCACCCCTGCATCATGCCCCCTCTCATTCTTCCCCAACATAACATACTTGACAACTCTAGCTTCAACAAATAAAAACAAGAAATTTATTAAAGCAAAGAGTATATGTAGGAGAAGTGTGTGTGTGTTTAATATGTAGAATGTGTGACGTATATTCTAAGGTGTATATAGACACAGATCAGTGTTCAGGAGTATAGTCATTCTCATCACTGTGCTGAGAACACACTAGCACCATGTATTCCAGACAAACAACCTCACCGAGGTTATGCTTTTCCGGTCACTTGAAGAGTTTCTCCACTATCTCTCGAGGCATCCAGATGTTTGGACATCTATGACAAACACTGTCTAATGAGAGTCTTCAATCTAATTCACACTATGAATTTCCTCTGTTATTAACTGTTTGTTACTGAGAGAATTCTAACACTATTGTCACTGTTACTTGGGAAATCTTAATTGATCTAGTGTCACTGGTTGTAAAGATTCCCCATATTAACACCACAATCTGAATGTTCCAGGTATTTCTATAAATTTATATGAATGTTCCTGGTATCAGTGTTGTGTGTGTGTGTGTGTGTGTGTGTGTGTGTGTGTGTGTGTGTGTGTGTGTGTGTGTGTGTGTGTGTGTGTGTATAGTGTTCTGACTGTTCAGTGATACAACTATCACTTGCTAAACATAAGTATCATCAGCATGTACTGCTCAGCAGAAGCCAGTTCCAGCAGACCAACTTTTGTATAAGCCCAATGTAGAGGCCTCTCAGCAACTTCTGTCTTCAAATCCTGAGCCATCATCTTCTAAACTGTGTTCTAGCTTCACTGTTGAATATCATAGCACACCTACGTGGAACCTGTTGAGTAGAAAATACTATGGTGAGAGCAACTCAATCCTGGCCGGAATTAGATGAGTGTAGGCCAATAGCAGCACTCAGATCTACAACAGAGATCGGATCTCTGTCATATGGCCAAATAGCTCATCTCATGGTCTGAGACATGGCAACACCAGGAAAGAATAAAGGAACGGGTAGAAACCCAGCAGATGCCCTACTGGAAGATCCTACCATTTCACATTTCCCTCCTCCCTCCCAACCATCCTCAATCTCTCTAATTATTATCCCACTATATTGTCCTCAACTCCCTGAGTAAAATGATATATCACACAAGCTAGTTAAAGCCACACAATAGGATACTAGTGCCGACGCTCCTATGATACTTTCTAGCACCGCACTTATAGAACATTCTATCACCACACCTATAATACATTACATCACCGCACAGTACTGTACTCTATTCCTAATCATACTCAAGTTAGATATGATTAATAGCCTACCATATGCCTATTCCGGTTGCTGATTGAAACTATGAAATCACAGACTGGATCTATGTCCGCCGATAAATATCAACAATTTGACACTATAGTTTCTTTCATTGAACACAACTCGGAAACTGCACCGATCCTTCAAACTTCAGAAATCTTGGTCGACTAATTCCACTTGTTTACCGCAACGGGTTTTATATCGAGCTTGAGTGACGTCACCAAGTTGTCTAGACGCTGATCAGTCCAGAGTCTGGTTTTCTCTTGTTTTAGACTAACTGGAGTCAATCCGCCATCAAGTTCTCTTTCATCTGGGGAAATCCTTTGTCTCGTACAATAGTTCTGTCTGTCTATGAACCAGAGAATTCCCCACATCACAGAATCCTCTCCGCCGTCTGTCCAGACATTCCGTCTACACTTCAAAGGCTAACTACCGCCTTGGCAGACGTCTGGCGTTATTATTCGTTTATCGAACAACCCACATCATAAAGAATCGCCGACTGTGTGTAGACATTTTGACGCGACGTATTTTTGTTCCTCCGTCTATACACATCAAAGGGTTGCTTGTTTGTGCAGACGAATGTCTCCTTTTGTCATCGATCGAAACTAGCAAGTTTATTTTTCGTGACAATCCCCTCATGCTCTCATAGGTTTATGTGATATACTCAATCCACATTCAGGCATTATGAATCTTAACCATTCTTGCATGCCGGTTGACTAAGTATTATTATGTGGCACAAATATTAATTCCACATGTTTACAACATTGAAAATACATTTGACTCACCACATGGGTGCTTTAACTCAACACACAAAATATGACACTTCTTAGAATTTATTTACCTCTCCGGTGTTCATCGGATTTTTTACAACAACTGCTTGTTTGTTCATGTGCTCATGTCAAAAAATCTTCTTGACTAATGTGCTCATATAATTAAAGATATTTGACTAATACACATTACACTAATTTGTCTGACCAGTGTTAGCACATGTAAACTAGTTTTCTTAAATCTTATGTTACTCACCACTCCTAAATCACTACTGATTTAGTTGAACTACTTAAGAAATATAACGTACACGAGGTCTAATGCTTATACATTAAATAAGTTGTTGTCTAGAAGAAAAGGAAACTCACTAGGTTGTCCTAATGTACAGTTTATCTATGACTATGATAACTGAATATATTATTTAGTTTCATTAAATTAATTTCTTAAGAACTCACCACATGGTTTACCCACATTTGACTTACCAATTCTCCTTGGGAAATAGGCTCACAGACTAACTAATCTAATATAAAATATAGCATTATACACACATACATTGGCACCTTGCCGTCTTGACAGACGATAGTTTGTGCTTCAAAAAGGCATAATAACATTTACCTATGGCGGTAGCGAATGTGACAGATAAGGCCAATTCGTGCTGTAAATGTTCATTCACAGTGGGTGCATGTGAACACGTGATCATTCCCACCATCATGCACCATCTTACGTCTCACACGCTCGGTGTGTGACTTATCTGCAATCATTTTCTCCTTTATCTTTTTCCATTTCTGATGTTTACCCTCCATGCAACACATTCAGCGGCGACTTGCTCCCAATGTGCATTATCAATGCCTGTATCAATCATGTCCCGCTTACACACATCTTTGTATCGTAGTAGAGGCCGACCCTGAGATCTCTTACCCATCTGTAATTCACCAAAAAAGATGTCCTTTCTACCATCATCCATCCTCCTAAGATGTCCTATCCATCTAAGTCTACGAAGACTGAGCATGGAATTAACCGTCACACAACCTGATCTTTCCAATACTTCAGTATTTGTGATTTTGTCTTGCCACTTAATACCAAGAATTCTTCGCAGACACCGCATATGAAAGCTGTTTAAACGTTTCTCTTGGTGTGAGTAAGTTGTCCAGGTTTCACTGAAATAAATAAGAGTACTAAGTAAGGACTTTTTTTTTGGCAGTAAGCTTCCTGTTCTCCCAGACTCTGTTTTTTTTTTCCCCACCTGTTCATTGTTATTGCTGCCTCACCAATCTGGATGTTGATTTCCTGATCTAGGGAAAATTTGCTATTTATCACTGATCCTAGATATGTAACATGGTCTACCATATCTAGTTCGGCGTCGTCAATAAAGATTGATGGTACCCCATGTGCACCTTGTGACATAATCTGTGTCTTCTTTTTGCTAATTGTTAAACCAAATTCAGAACAAGCATTGGAGAATGCAGATAGTAGACATTGTAATTCTTCCTCAGAGTGAGTCATAACTGCAGCATCATCTGCAAAAAGCAACTCTCTGATCAGTACCCTCCTAATTTTTGTCTTGGCCTTCAATCTCCGAGCATTGTAGAGGCCGCCATCTGAGCGTGAGTGAATGTATATACCACCATCCTGATCACGAAAGGCATATTTTAGTAGAAGTGAAAAGTATATACCAAAGAGGGTGGGAGCTAGTACACAACCTTGCTCCACTCTTGATTTCAAACTCTTCTGAAGTTGCACCATCAAACTTGATTATACCCTTCATGCCTGTGTGGAACGATTCTACAATGGAAAGAAGAGTTGGTGGGCAGCCAATCTTCTTTAGTGCTTTGAACAGACCCTCACGACTGACCAAATCAAATGCCTTTGTGAGGTCGATGAAGGCAATAAACAGTGGTTTATTCTGTTCACGGCACTTTTCTTGCATTTGTCGCAATGAGAGTATCATATCAATGGTAGACCGGTTCTGTCGAAAGCCACACTGTGATTCGGGGTAGACTTGATCTCCTAGGACTTGAAGTCTGCGCAGAACAATTCTGGCAAACACTTTTCCAACAATACACAGAATAGAGATACCCATATAGTTGTTGCAGTCGCTCCGATCGCCCTTGTTCTTGTACAGTGTTATGATGCTTGAATCTTTGAAATCCTGTGGGACTTGTCCTTCTCGTCAGCATAGCTCTGTTAGCTGGTGGATCTGTAGAGTGAGTGTGTCTTGCCCACTCCTGATAACCTCTGTGGGATCCCATCCTTATCTGGAGCCTTTCCAGATGCAAGTTCATTTATAGCTCACTTAACTTCTGTTATGGTGGGAAGTATGTCCAGGTGGTCAAGAGTTGGTAGAGCCTCTATGGCATTGAGGGCATCATCCGTTAGTTTGGTCTCACTGAAGTAAAACTCCAAATAGTGCTCTACCTATCTGTCCATCTGCTGTTTCTTATCAGTGGAAGTTGTGGAAGCTAATAAAACAACTTAACGATGAGGACACAGGGAGAAACTAACAAATTACACTACATAAAGACGGAAACATCTTAACATGAAAGCAAGCAGCTGACCATTTTGCGGACTCATTCGCACAAGATAACAATATCGAAATTAGTCAAGAGAAACAACAAGAGATTCGAGAGAAATGGAAACATACAGGACAGAATGAAATAGTACATGAGGTTCTGGATGCTCCTCTCACAATCAGTGAACTGGAGCTAGCCATATCAAAACTGAAAATGAGAAATTCACCAGGAGCTGATAGTATCTCCAATCAAATTATCAGGAACCTAGGAACAGAGGCCAAAGCACAGCTGTTGCAGATCTTCAATAACATCTGGACCTTAGGCAGTGTCCCATAAGCCTGGAGAGAAGCAATCATGATACCCCTCCTAAAATCAGAGAAAAATAGTTCCATTGCCTCCAGCTACAGACCAATTAGCCTCACCAGCTGTCTCTGCAAAACAATGGAGCGCATCATCAATCACAGACTGCATTGGTACATTGAAAGTGAAAACATCCTTGTGCCACAGCAGGTTGGCTATTGGCAGTGCTACTCTACGGAAGATCAGACAACCCACCTCACTCAAGAAATTGAGGATGCATTCCAAGAGAAGAAGCTGTTGCTTGCAACATGGATAGATCTGAAGAAAGCCTTTGACAAAGTCTGTAAAGAAGGTCTGATGAAGAAACTGATAAACTGTAAAAGTAAATGGAAGAATGTACAAATGGGTGAAAGCATACTAGTACAACAGAAGATCCCGAGTACAGATAGACGGACTGAAGAGCAAGAAAGTACTACTGCGTCTTGGTGTTCCCCAGGGCGGAGTCTTGTTCTCCACAGTTTTTTTTCTATTCTTCATCAATGATCTTGTTGCTAATCTACCGCATGAAATTAAAGCGGCAATGCACGCCGATGACCTGGTTCTATGGAGCACAAATAAACATGCATCAGTGGCCACCAGATCGCTACAAAGAGCTGTAGATACATTTGTTGCATGGCAAATAAATAGTGTGTCAGCATAAACACTGACAAGTGCAGCGCCACTCTATTTATCATCTCTCCAAAACAAAAGGCAGGGATCATTGTCACGAAGTGATGTCGACGACTCATCTAAGGGCATGAGGACTAATACATTCCCATCCATTCAAACATTTCATCGCTCCTTATACTTGAAATAGAAAATGACAACCAAGAAACGGCCACTGTAACAAACCTTTACAAGACGATATGGTTTTATATCTTGCAAACTTTAATCTGCCGACTCCTGTCACATGTCGACAAATTCAATCGCTCCACAAAGAACCACTTGAGAATACACACACTGCTAAACACAAAGAGCGGCATAACATACTGTTAGCCATGCTCCAAAAGACATGCTGCGTCCGAACAGGACGGCAGCCCAAGTCTCACTGCTCTCTTAGTGACGTTTTCTGTGACGCTTTCGCGCTTGCACCAAAACGTCCTGCACACTTATCATTCTTTTGAACTAATGCCGTGCAAAGTGTGTCTTATAATCCATATCCTGATCCAGGTATATGGCACTCACCCCCTCTACCCTTCAAAATGTTGCAAACATTTTGCTAGTTTATTCTGCTTGTTCTACCCTGAAAGGAACGAGAAGTGGTGTCATCTGTCTGTCCCACTTACAACTTAACTTACTTTAACTCATTAACTATCCAATAACTTATTCACATAATAATATAAGTAATCAGTACCTAACTAACCAATAATACAACCATATAATTCATTAAACCAGCAATGTTACAATATCACCAGCTCTCTTTGTGTAAATAATGATCAATTAACCAAATGTGTTTCCGTAATTATTCTTTTCTTCTCCTTCAAGGATAAATCTAATCCTCTTTATATCTTCATAAACATTACTCCCGCAGGATAAATCTTGTTCTTCAATCATTGCCCAATGCTCACATCTGTATGCAGAGAAGCTAACTCATAATGCTTTCATCTGCCCATCGGTGCTAGTACACTGCTGATCTAACCATATAAGTTAGTATCCATAAATCATCCTTAACTCTCTAACGGTCATATCTCGGTATCATATAGACTGCCTTCGCGTATCAGCCTAAAGAGAGTTTCCCCAAACCTCTTAGTCTAATGACGTTGGTTAGTCCACAGTACACCTCCATATTCGTCTAAAGATGTAACGCATATCTTGGTACAATTCTAGTGTACTGTTATATCTGCGTAGGGGAATTGCTTCTATCCCAGCACACCTCACCGCACCCTCACACCACGTGTGTTTTCCTCTGTACCTTTATTATCTATTGTTGCCATTACCCTTGATAAAACCAATGGTAAACATTTGCATATGATCAAGCAGTAATCGCAAAATCAAAACTAAATTACAAGACCACATAAATAGTATAAAATAAATATATATACTAAAATTTAGCATAATTAAAACAGGTTAAATGACTATAACCAACGAAGAAAATAAATTAACACCATTCACCTAATTTACTATCCTTAAACTAAGGAACACTCTTAATCACGTGCTGGATTCACGTGAGAACAACATGAAATTCTTTTATTTATGACAATGACTGACGTAAATTAAATTATTATTCAGCCTTCCTTGTGTGTATTCGATATTCCAATACCGACAACTGATGTAGTGACTGGGTAATTGGGCATCCATATAAAGGAGGTCTCAAACGTTGTATCACAGATTCGGGCGATTGATTGGCCCCGCTCAAAAAGTTATCGCCTATCCTGAACACGTTGATCGGAATTTCTTCTGGACTCGACATAAAGGAGCACGGTTGACCTAATGGACGTGGATGAGTAATCATCCGCGAGTTTGGCGATTCAATGTTTTTGGGCAAAACGTTAAAACATGCATGGACATTCCTCGGATTTGAAAATGTAGCCAAAGAAGTTCGTGATTTGATAATGAATGACTGAGTATCTCGGCCTTGAGCAACCAGTAAAATCTGCTCACGATTTTAGCTTAATTTCGACTGCATGTAGACTAGTCAGTGTTGGTTGTATTATGATTTCAATTCACAATGTTTCAAGTGAAGTATATATATATATATATTTTTTTAAGATGTAATTTTTCTTAATGACGTTTAGTGTACGTTTCCATAAGTTCTGTTTTTCTCAAGGTTGATTTTTGATGCATATAGGAATCGTTTATCACCGTTATGAAAAATCTAATTTTGTTGTAGTCGAATTTTTTTTTCACGAGATTTCTCAAACCTTGAAGAATATTTGAATGTTCTGAGAACCATAGATTCATGATCTAAAAACCAAGATGCACTTGATTTCATTCAAATGTTTGATTGATTGTCATCACTTTGACTTCCTCCAAAAACACATCGTTTCCAAGAATTCATGATTAATGATATTTTCCGAGTTCGATGTACTTCGAAACTTTTATACGTAATTGATGTGGCTTCGTAACTTAAAAGTACTTGATATTGCTTTAAGTTTTGTGTTGACGTAATCCAAATTATTTCTTAAGAATGTTCTCGGTGAGTAGCTTATAAAACTTCCTTTGACAGCTGTTGTTTCTCATGTGACGTATCATTCTGTGTACACCACATACGTCTATTTGAAGTGAGTATTTTGTAACAGTATAGTGTCAATGAACGCCTTCGTCTGAATCAAAACAATTGGGTGTTCGGAAGTTGTGTAAATTCCTCTATTAGTGCTACCAATCTGTTGTTTGTTCGAGTAAATGTATGTAATAAATAATGGTGGACAAATGAATCTTCAATTTCGATACTTCTTATTGGCTGTATTAACGTTCTCAAGATTGAGCTTTACTGTACGCAAGAATTGTTTATGAATGTTCTGCATACTCGAATTTCGTTGCTTTCAAATTGTTTCATAAAATTTCTCAATTCAAGAATAATTAATATATATGAATGTTCTGAGAATTTTGGTTCATAATTTTAAAATAAGATTCACTTGCTTTCTTCCAAGTGTTTACTTCTCAATGTTCACGTATCAATTTGACTTCATCCAAACTATCGTTTCCAGGAATTCAATGATTAATGCAATTTTCAAAGTTCAGTGACTTTCGACTGTTTACATGTAAATTTATAGTCTTGTGTTGTTGTACTTCAAGAAATTTCTTTCGAACGTTCCTGGAGAACTGCGTATATCTGTAACTGACAACTGTTTGTCTTTTTATTTTTCTGACGTAGACTTGTGTGTAGCAACAAACATGTTGGTACATAGGTTCAAGCATTTCAATGATCAAGTATTTGAGACAAACAATGTGAACTGGAGTATACGGAATCTGACGTGTGTATCAAACAGTTCGATGCCGTGTTATTAGCATCTTTTTACGAGTTCCTATCAGATAATCGGTAGTTGTCTCCTTCAAAGTGCCTGTTACACCAGGTCAGCATGTGAAGTCGATGAGAACAAGCGGTACGGATTCAACTGATGAACCAGTAATACCGTAGATCACAGTCGAGATTTTCGAATACCGTCGAACAACATCATGGTCCAAACTTTTTCCATGCTCTTCTATCGCACATACGTCTTGAAGAGTAATAATTTACTGTTTATGTACGCTTTCCTTCACTTTAACACAACTATGACTATAATAGTTTATATGTCGACTTATTTCACGTTGAACTACATTTTCCTGTATCTGTGAAGACGAATTGTACTTGAATATGATGTGAATGGTATCGTGATCTGTGTCCAGATTTCAAATCTACGTTAACTGCAATAAAGATATTAAATCTTCAGAACCATCAGTAACTGAGTAACTCTTGACGACATGTTATATAATGTTATAATGTTCGTGTCGCCGGAATATGAAATGTTTATGTAGATCGATATAATCACATGTTCTGAACTTGCGTAAATTCTGCTGGTAGTACTGACTTGTAGAATAACTAAATTAAATCGTCTGGTGTTCAACCATGTTGGGTGTGGAAAGGATGTTGATAGGTTGACGTTGTGCTCAGACGTTCGTAAATTCAGTTCATAAATGACGACGTGAGGAGTTCGTGTTCGGTCCCGATTGACCGAGTTGACTTGCTCGATGGTAGAAAAATCCTCGACAATTTCAACAATAATACGTCCTAGTGTACGTGTGCGTGTCGTCCTGACGTGTGATGAAGTGTCCGGTATGTGAATAATGGTGTTGTAATGTCCTCCATAATGTTATCAGTGTTCTCAAGTCCAAAATAATGTTGAATAACGGTGTTGTAGACAATCCTCAATGACGTAATAAATATGTGTACACTGACCTGGTTGTCATTATGCGTTGATGTATGTGAAAGTGTAGTTCTTCCGTGTTATGTTGAAATACTGTTTATTTGGATAAATTGGATATGCTCACAAATATATATTTGCACTGTCTAAGTGTTATCAATTATAGCAGCGCAGTGTTCGTGCAAGATCTACTCTCTTTCTCATCTGTACCATTGCACCGAGCATATATTCTAATTCTTGATCTCCGATTGTACATTCTGATTCTTTAACTTTCTGACGCATAGTTCAATGGTTTATTTCTTAGGATCTTACAATATTATTGTTCTTATAATATTCTTGAACTGTCAAATATGACTCAATTTAAATTATATTACTCACTTTTACAAACAGTTGTTGTTTTCTGAATGTTCACTTTTGTGCAACAGTGTGTGCGTAATCTATTGTTTCTGATGCGCACATCCTGTATAATCGATGACTTGATTGCACTTCTATTTAGTATTTAACACAATATACTCTGTGTGTTATATTTACACTTCAATTTATAATAATGATCAGTGTTTACTGTTGTAAATTAATCGGTAATTGATTTCATTTTCCAAACAACTGCTTGGGCGACATCTTTACGCGGCTCTTCCTGTGTGTTTATTTTCCGTGCTGCACCGTGCGTTCACATGGTTTAAGCTGTGCATAGTTTTTCGTGACCTTGGCCTTCACATGTATTTGGCTCGATCTTTTGAATGATAAATTGTTACTAATATGTCATAAATCACGAGTTCATAATTATTACTACCGGTACAAGACCCCATTTGTCACGAAGTGATGTCGACGACTCATCTAAGGGCATGAGGACTAATACATTCCCATCCATTCAAACATTTCATCGCTCCTTATACTTGAAATAGAAAACGACAACCAAGAAACGGCCACTGTAACAAACCTTTACAAGACGATATGGTTTTATATCTTGCAAACTTTAATCTGCCGACTCCTGTCACATGTCGACAAATTCAATCGCTCCACAAAGAACCACTTGAGAATACACACACTGCTAAACACAAAGAGCGGCATAACATACTGTTAGCCATGCTCCAAAAGACATGCTGCGTCCGAACAGGACGGCAGCCCAAGTCTCACTGCTCTCTTAGTGACGTTTTCTGTGACGCTTTCACGCTTGCACCAAAACGTCCTGCACACTTATCATTCTTTTGAACTAATGCCGTGCAAAGTGTGTCTTATAATCCATATCCTGATCCAGGTATATGGCACTCATCCAGATAAATGGAATATCCCTAAGTGAAGATAAAGAAATAACATACCTTGGAGTAACATTTGATGGCAGGCTGACATCGAGAAAGCACATTAACAAAGCAGTAGCAAATGCTAGAAGGAAAATAGCCATCCTGAGAAAACTAAGTGGAACCACATGAGGAGCAAGTGGGAAAATACTTAGCAAAGTTTATTAACAGAGCATACAACCACACCTGGATTACGGGTCAATCAGCATAAAAAAACCACATTACAAGAGCTGGACAAGATGCAAAATCAAGCACTTAGAGTCACCACAGGAGGTATGAGATTAACCCCTATAGTGGAAATGGAGAAGATGGGGAGGACACAAGCACTGAGAGAGCGCAGAGATACGAAAACGCTAATACAAGCAGAAAAGTTCCTCAGCTTGTCAAGTCACCCTATGAAGAACAGAAGCTATGGGACAGTTGAAAGGAAGTAGTTTTATCCACCAGGCTAAACGACTCTGCAGAGAAATCACCGATCTGTCCACAGTTGGTATCCCCCCGACAACTATTCCAGAGCGAACTCCATGGAAAGAAGAACATAGACTATCACTAAAAATTCAGACAAAAGTGAGAGGAATATTTGACAAGGAAGAACAGAACAGTGTACAGCTCAGAATAGCCACTCTCAGCTTCCTTGATTAAGAATACCCACAGGACCTCTGGATCCGAGTCTACACAGATGGGTCAGCACAAAATGCTGTTCGAAATGGAAGAGCGGGAGTGTACATAAAATACCCAAATAATACTAGGGACACGACCAGAGTACCAACAGGAAAGTACTGCCATAACTATGATGCTGAAATTGAGGCAATCAAGATAGCAACAGAGAAATTACTAAATACCAGCCATGGTATACAACCTGTGGTGCTATTGACAGATGCAAAATCAGTACTCGACTCGCTCCTTCTGGGAAATTGCCATACTAAGGACACTACTTTCTGAACTTAGCAGTCAGCATAAGGTCACCATACACTGGATACCCTCCCACTGTGGAATACCTGGAAATAATAGAGCTGATCGATTGACTAAGGAAGGAGCAAAAGAAGAACAGCCTGATGTGCCCTTTACATGCCACCAAAAGAAAAGAATGATCAAATCAGTCAGAAAGCCATTAAAACCTGATCAAAACGACTACCACGTTATGGACAGACCAGAACAAGCCATTATTCTGCGCCTCAGAACAGGACACTATAGATTACGCAACCACGTGTATACAAATTCAAGATTGGTGAATCAGCCATGTGGATTGGCGTCGCAGACAGCAGAGCACACACTCCAAGACTGCCCAAAATACAACATATCTAGGCAATCCTTGTGGCCTAGAGAGACAACAATGGAAGATAAACTCTATGGACCATTGAGTGAACTAATACAGGCAGTTAAATTTATACAAGAGACAACATTGCAGTTATAGACATATTTCAAGCGAACGAAAGAAGAAGAAATTTGTTTTCTTGCAGTTTAATCGTAGACCCAGCTTTTACACGCGCTACCAAAATAAGTCTTGTCTGTGTTTTATAGACGTTTATTGTATAGATTGTGTCAGCAATGGCAGAGCTGTATTGTGACGTACACGTCGACTGTGATACAGCTATGTGCAACTGTTTCTTAGAAGACCATATTTCAGGTGTTCCCTTAGCCCTTAACCTGCAGGATATTCTGGTGTCCCTCTCCTCTTCTTTTTCTTCTTCTTTTACTTCTTCTTCTTCTTCTTCTTCTTCTTCTTCTTCTTCTTCTTCTTCTTCTTCTTCTTCTTCTTCTTCTTCTTCTTTTTCTTCGTCTACTCCTCCTCCTTCTGGCACTTATAACTCCTGCTGGCTTTGGTGTAAGATTATTATAGAGATTTGATAATACTTGCATATTAAGATTTCAGTTTCAGGTTAATTCCTGAGAATTCTGATGTCTCCAATGAACATTGCTTCAGTGGAAGCTCTCAAACTTTGATCTATGAACTTCTTATATAGACATCTGTTAGTTTCACATTAGCAGGAAATAGAACTAATCTGGGTGTATTAGAAATATACCATGTGTATATTTTGTGTATGTGAGAGAGAGAGAGAGAGAGAGAGAGAGAGAGAGAGAGAGAGAGAGAGAGAGAGAGAGAGAGAGAGAGAGAGAGAGAGATTGCCTCAGCCTGTGCTTGTGTTGGCGTGTTCAAGATTTCATGACTTACACGTTTAATTGCACTTGTCATGGCTTCAACTGCCTGCCCTGGAACAAACCGTGGCGACCCTGGCTCCCCACTACTCTCTATGTTCTAATTGTGTTAAAAATAAACTTGGTGTTGCTTATAGTAATATTTATTGTCTAACTTCTTACATTTTCCACATATATCTTTTTCTGGTTTCAAATATTTGTCCCTCACATAAATGCCCAGTGTTCATCTCTGCTGCTGCTATGCCTAATACATTTCATTTGTTTTCTTTATGGTTGTGATGAGTGCTCAAGGAATACAAAAACAGGTCACATACAACTTGTCAGTGAGTGTCTTTCGTGCTTGTGATATTGCTATTTTTGTTGTATGATACGACTTGTTCAGTTGCTCGTGTTCTTGATAGCATGCTTTCGTGTAATACTTGATTTGCCTGTTGTGTTATATAGGTCTGTAGAATTAGGAATGGTTTGCCAGTCAGTCTGATTTCGCCTCCAGCTGTGCCGCAGTGGGGCCGCCTAGTTATGGCCTCTACATCTGTGTTCAACTTGTCTTACACCTGTTTTACCTGCCCTGGCTTCGGAGTTGGAAACTATCTTGTTTATTTATACAGGTGTACATGTCAAAATGCTGAGCAATTTGCCTGTTCTTGCGGCCGCTGATGGTGATGTGATTTGATAGTCGCTACACATAAGCTGTAATATGCATGCTATCTTCGGGAGAAGTAGCTGGTTACATGTGCATTGGTGGCACATGCATGTTAAGGAATTAGCACAACCGTACGAATAACCCCAGCGGCGCCAAGTATCCCGTCATATGGTAAACTTGTTCACGTCCCATTTAGTGTCACAAGAATCCACTCTCTCATAGTTATGACTTTATCTCTGTCCGTCCCACGCTTTGTTTTAATCCGAGGTACTCTTTCCCATGTCCATCTCAGACACTGATTCTGTGATCTCCCTGTAAGACAAATTGATGCTGTCTTAGAGAAATAGCTGGCTGGGACACAACAATTTTATATGATATTTCCATTCACACAATCCAACTCTCATTCGGTTTCTGGTGTAATGGGAAGACACATTACTATACACCAAAGTTTAGAGGAACTACACAGACAATGTTCAAGTGCAATAACAGACAATGTGTAACATCACCGAAGTGATGCTTCAAAGCTGGTGATGCCACTTTCCAAGAGTGTCTATAGTATGTCCAGAAATGAATGCCGTCATTCACGATCAATTATTTTGAAAACTGTCTGTTGCATCGTTATGAAATGTTTCCTGCCTTCTTATATTTACCCCAACCCAAGGAATATGTCTTTGATAGGTCCAAAAGCAACTTAAATCATCAAAAGCGGCGTCATTTATTTGATGTTTTGGTGAAAAACTAGCGATTTCTCGCTAACAAACTTGTTTTTACAGTAATGAATGCCCCGCCAATTCAGATGACGACATAAGGCGTATCCGGATTCGTATGGGGGTGGGTGCAGTAAAAGAAGTAGCATAAAAGTCGATAGGGTCGACTGCATTGCACCGGGTTTTTATCCCATATGGCTAAGTCTCTTTCCGCAGCGTGGAAAGCGTCGCACAAAGCACGAACTCCGTAGCTCCAGCGACGATCCTCGGGAGTCTCCGAGAAAATGCACTAGTGAAATGAAAGACGCGGCCCGGAATCAAACATACAACCTTCGGAGCCCGAGTCAGACGGCTTGACTACTTCACCACGGAGACTCCCGAGAGGGGTGCAATGTGTAATATTAGTAAAGACAGAGAATTTACAGAGGCATGGGGTAAATAATTTGTAAATTGACAGGAAAGTAGAAGGAATATATTTCT
Source organism: Cepaea nemoralis (assembly GCA_014155875.1). Taxonomy (NCBI): domain Eukaryota; kingdom Metazoa; phylum Mollusca; class Gastropoda; order Stylommatophora; family Helicidae; genus Cepaea; species Cepaea nemoralis. Next base: position 600,322 of record JACEFZ010012011.1, on the reverse strand, counting down.
TAACTTATTTTTCATTTTCTTCTTGTTTCTTCAACTGCTGGTTAATAATGTGTACACAAGTATTCATGTTAGCTTTTTATATTGAGTTCGTGAAAGCTTCCAAATAGCTGTGCGTTAATGTGCGTATGGAGTGACTAGAAATGATACCGCAATTTAGTCATCATGTTTCCATTTTTAAGGATCTGTTCAGCTGTCTGTGTAGTTTGTTCACACGTACACATGGCTGACAGATCCGCTTTGAGTCTTCGTGAAAGATTGTCTACTCTGCTGTTTACCGTTCAGATACGGAACATGATTACCTGTTTTGCACTATGGAAATAGTTGTCAGTGTGTCTGTAGTGGGCTTTCTTCTTAACGACTAAGATGTTGGTCCTCTTTTCATAGAAGTTTATAGATTGATTCGTATACACGTGTGGTGTCCCCTAATTTGACAACGTGTTTGCTCTCACGTTTCTTGTTATGCCACAATATGTCAGTTTCCACTGCAATATTACTCTTCTGTTGGTATTCAATGCGTTTAGTGTTTTTTTTTTTCCCAATACCAGTTGTTTGTCACCGCTGAGGGCTTACAGAATTGAAAATTCGTCACTTTGGAATACAAACTGTTGCTATTCAATGCGTTTAGTGTGTGTGTTTTTTTTTTCCAATACCAGTTGTTTGTCACCGCTGAGGATTTACAGAATTGAAAATTCGTCACTTTGGAATACAAACTGTTGCCATTGACATTGTGCTGATGCTGTAATGTTTAGGGCCTGCAATTCGTCTGAATAGTGGAGCAAAATATTCCAGTAAGTGTGCACGTAGATTAAGGTCTGCGATCTGCTCAGACCTTAATCTGTGTCGGACGATTCCAGTAGGTTGATGGTTGCTATCGGTTCATAAAATTCAATCCATCCTTTCTCCAATAGTCCTCTTCCTCTTTCAACACATGGTCCTCACATTTTTTTTCAGTAACTTTTATCAATATTTAATAGCGCGGACTGGGTTAGTATCTTGACGTCAGACAATTTGAATGTAGTATTGGCAGCTGCCACCTGTCCTTTAATTTTAGCCCACACAAGTTCTATAGGGTTTAAATGAGAATGATACGGCGGAAGTCTCAAGCACCTATGGCCATGCTCTTCTGTTAACTTGTCGATTTGATATTTCTTGCTTCTTTTTTTTGCGCCTGTTTTACAAGGGACAACAACTGTAGCTTGAAATATGTTTCTGGAAATGGTATATTTTCCCTTCGGAGTCATATCTTTATTGCTTCCTTTGTGCTCGATGCCGTAGGTATTTTTTGTCTTCTTGGCAACAACATTGTGATATGATGCATTGTCCATGATTAGACAAGACAGTCTATCAAGGGATGGAAGTACTGTATTCTCGAGCCAATCTCTAAATACATTACCATTCATCTCATTATGATAATCCCTATTGTCTGTATGCTTTGATACGAACAAGAGCCCTGTTTTTTGTAGTAAGCCATTATGAGTACTACCAGCATGGGCTATGACCAAACGCTGTCCTTTACTACTGGGCACATAACGCTTTATCTTTCCATCCACTGATTGCCATTCCTTTTCACTTGTGTGGTGCGCATTGATCCACGTCTCATCCAAATACACTATGTCATAATTTTCTTTGCGCATTTCCCTTATTTCACGTAGGTATCTGCTTCTCATGGCTCCTAAATGCGGTTGCTCGCAAAGGATATTTCTACATCCCTTATACTTTCTAAAAGTGAAGCCTAATGTCCTTATAATTTTCCACAAAGTTGTTTTGGATAGCTCTATGTTATTGTTCTTTCTCAACCAAACCCTAAGGTTTCTTACAGTCACTGTTTCTTTGGCATCCATCATTTTTGTAATAACTCGCCTGATTACATCCTTATCAAAGCTGTCTACAATTGCCTTTCTACCTACTGTTTGCTTATCACGTGTTGGTTTCATTCCAGATTCTTGCACCCATCGACGAAATGACCGTTTACTCAAACCCAATGCATGCACTGTTCTTTTTTCGGGATTTGTAACAGTATGAAACAGTTTCCTGCGATCAGCTTCTTGACAAAAATATGTGTACAACTTCATAGCGATGCTTTGAAGTATACAACATTTCACATTCAATCCCATTGAACAATATCCACACATTCAAATGTTAGCTATTAATTTTATATTAATGGCAAGATTTATTTATATATTTATTTATATAATCACGTTTCATGAAAGAACCCACACTGAAGACACCTCTGAACAATCCAATTTAACTGCGCGCAGTTTGTGCCAAAACGGAAACCACGAGACAATTTTTGACAAATCACGGATGTGTCTTGGTGAAGCTGTAATACTTTTAATATTATGGACTTAATCTCTGAGCCGTAAATTATATACCGCATATAAACAAACATTGAAATCTGCTGTACAATCTCCAGAACAAAATTTTTTTTGTTGGGTGGACATAATGATAAGGTTATATGCTACATCTCATAATTTTCCCTCAGTTGGTTACTGAGATATGGAATTTTATATTGGGGCAGAAAAAATAAACAGACGCATGTCGAAGCACATTTGTTCCTGCAGCGACATGTTGTCGTCATTTGGAGGTGACAGGCTGGAAACATCTTGCGCATTCAGCCTTTCTGTTTTCATCTGATGACTCGTGTACTGTAATGTGTCTACTTCGTTCTCTTGTATTCTGTGAATGTCATTCAGTGTCTGAGTATTAGTTGCGCTTGTTGCACCATGGGAATCTCACTCAGATTTAACCGTTTTTTCTCCATTTATTTGTTTTTGGTAGTATGATCACAGAAGATGGCAGATTGGACAGAGAAATTGAAATCAGATGTCAAAAAGCTAGTGCTCTTACATATCAACTATCACTCTTACTGAAACATCCAAACATACCCATGTCCGCAAAACAACAGATAATAAACAGCATATTCACACCAACCCTATGCTACCAGTCTCAAACCTGGACTTTATCCAAATTACACCTTCGGAAAATCAACACCTGCGAAATGAGATGCTTGAGGAGAGCTGCCAACTTAACAATCCGAAACCGAGTAAGAAATGCTACTATCAGACAGACTGTGGGATCAACACCTTGTGTCACATTTATTGAAGGACAGAAGATCAAGTGGTTTGGCCATGTCGTTAGAATGCAACATCAGCAACTACCATCACTGGCCTTACATCAAAGATCATCTGCGACGAGACCACGAGGACGTCCAAGAAGAAAATGGATTGACGACATCAGAGACATTGTACAACCACACGGAATGACACTATCCAGTGCCGCCCACCGGGCGCTGGAACGCAAATTATTCCTCCCCACGACGCTTGACGGCACAAGTGGAAGATGATGATGATGATGATTATTTGTTTTTGGAACACTTGGAATACCGTATGGTTATTTGTAATAAAATTGGGTATCCGTCTTATCATAGACATATTTCTGAAGACTGCTATGGTGAGAAGTTTCTGTACAGGACAAGCCATCAGATTATCGTGGTTTCGTCGTTCTGTATATTTCTTATTCACACAGCAGTACTAATTTTACTGTAGTGTTTGTAATATTCGTCACCAATGTCCAATACAATCTTCAACTGCTCCAACATAATAAGGGAAGAAATACAAGTCAGAATCACCTCTGGAAATAAGATATACTATGCACTATATCTGCTAAAATCAAATGCGCTATCTCGTAACACCAAGATCACAATATACAAAACACTGATTAGACCAGTTGTGCTGTATGGTTCTGAAATACAAACGGTACAATTAAAGGAGACGAAGCCTTGTTACAAACCTTTGAGAACAAAGTCTTAAGACGCATCTTTGGGCCCATTAGGGATACACAAAGTGGAAAGTGGAAAAGAAGAAGCAACAAAGACATGTATGATCTGTTTAAGTCCCCGCTGATCACTGATATCACGAAGGCTAATAGACTACAATGGCTGGGGCATATAGAAAGAATGGAAGATAATAGGGAAACAAAACTCGCTTAGACTCGAAATAAATGACCGTAGACCCCGAGGTAGACCAAGAAGATGATGTAGAGATAATATACATACAGACCTACAAGCACTTGGAATCAGCGACTGGCAAGAGAAGGTCAACCAGAGAGACGAATGGACACGGCTTGTATCTGCAGCAAAGAACCTCAATGGCTCGGAATTCTGAAGAAGAAGAATGTCCTATACAAACAGCTATCGTACAAACTACTACTCCCTCTGCTGTCCCTTAGTTGCACCCTCCAAGCTATATTCCAGCTACCTCCCTGATTTAACCCCTCCCCTTTTCCAGTTACCACTGTGATATCCCTCAGACAAGGCATCGGTTGTGTGGTACTCCCTGGAAAACCGAATTGTGAAGACAGATGTCCCACGTATTATATTGAATGGATACCCTCTTAGTATAGAGAATAAATTGAAGTACTTGGGTATCACCTTCGATAGATTTTAAAGATCATGTGGAGGCTTTGATGGTGAAGACTGGAAAGGGACTTAATCCACTAAGGGCGGTGGCAGCAACCGGGGTAGAGCATTGGATGCTTTGCAGGCTCTTTCAGCAGTTAATCATTTCTGTCATTATTGAGTATGGTTTGGGGCTACTTACAGTATCAAAGAGTCAGATTGAAAAGTTGAAGCGCATACAGAATGCGGCCATGCGGGTGATCCTGGGGTGCACAAAGAACACACCAATTGTATGCATGAGGCATATCCTGGCGCTACCAACAACGGCGGATAAGCATAGGGTCCTTCAAGCCAAATGATACCTGAGAGTTGTTGCAGATAGGGATCACTCCCTGCATGAAGCCATGGATATGGTCAAGGGTCATAGACGACGAGGCAGGTCCTGGATATATATATATATATATATATATATATATATATATATATATATATATATATATATATATATATATATATATATATATATATATAGTCAGGTGTGTGATCTAGACTCCATCAATCCTGAAAAAGAGTGGGTTGAAGTACCGGCAGACAGGACGGACTGGCACATTGTAACAGTAACACTGTGTCATGAGTGCAGTGAATGGACAGCGGGCCGCACAGAGTTAAGGTGCAACAACTGATCCAGAGTAATACACATCAAGGTGACATAATGATATATACTGAGAAACAGGCGGAGTGGTTGGGATTTTATTGCGAAGACTAAAGGGCGATTCTTGAAAAAGGAGAGTATGGCATATGAGGCTACAACCTCCAGCATGAGAATGGAGGTGGGCGCAGTCACAGCGGCTTTCCGTTGTTAGTTAGTTAGTTAGTTAGTTAGTTATTAGTTAGTTAGTTAGTTAGTCGACAGATCATCCCATTCAGTCCATAAGCGCTCGGATCCCTTCCTCGCAAATCCAGCAGCGTGTAGCGGCTAACGACACCAACTCTGTGTTGGTTTATCAATCTTCTTTGGCTTCCTGCGTAGTGTTCTTGTTGGCCACACCTCTTTTAATTTACTGTTTTCGTAGTCTGACCATGGTTGTAGATTCCAGTCATTACTTGGTTCTCGCGAAAGTCTTACTTCTCGTAGAGCATTCAGAATGTCAGCCTGGTCCATGGCGCGTCTGCCTTCTACATTAGCCTTACCTGTGAGCATGTCAGCCCGGTAATTTGCTTGTCCGCCCGCTCATTTCCTTGTCCTCAAGCCCTGGCACGAAGATGAAACTAATCTTTGCCAGCCGAGACCGCCCCAGAGACTCTCATCGGTTCCACCCCATCTCTATCCGCTTGAGCATGCTCATTGAGTCACTAAGGAAACACGCCCTAGTAAATGTCTCTGTCTCGAGCCATGTTATTTGCTTTACTTACTGCCATAACTTCCATAGTCAGGCTACTTGTGGTCTCAGCAAAAGCACCAGAGTCCTCCTTCACAATTCTTACTCCGACCTGAGCTGTAACGGCCCCTGAGCTTCTCACATGTCGGACGAAAAAATCACCGTCTAACGAATTCTCGATAATCAACGCTTGTACTTCCGCCTCCACAGCAGCCGGATTTTCTTGTCTGCATCAAGTCACATACCTGTTGAAGAATGTCTTCCGTTTGACCCATCCACGACTTTCCTCTTTTTAACCTGCTGTCCTTCATCTTCCTAATTTCACTATGCAGTGGATGTTGTGTGTTTGCGTTAACTCTGAGGTAGGTATGTGCTCTGCAAATTTGTATTCTGTCTTCAATGGTTGGAAAATCAAGAAGGTAGCGCATCGCCCTGCGTGCTGTATCTCTTCTACATCCAAGAATAATGCGCATTGCTTCTTTCTGTATCCTTTCTATCTGCTTACGGCTGAGAGTCGTGATTGCCATCGCATACTCAAAAACAGACATGACCAGCCCCTCGTATAGAAGACATAGATGGCGCTGCTCACAGTTTTCTGCCGCCATCACCCGCATCGCAGCCAAACCCCGCTTGGCCTTTGTTATCACCTGGTCTATGTGCTCATTATAAGCAAGACTTCGATCAAAATGCGTTCTTTCCACAGTCTCTGAACACAGATTTACCGTTGGTGTTGGAGTGTTGACAGTATGGTTATTCAAAGAGAACCATGTCACTGTTGTCTTTGTTGGGTTGACCATTGCCCCAGCTTCAACACACCAAGTACTTATGCGATTGAGGTCGGTTTGTAGTTCCACAGCAACCTGATCTCTATCCTTACCCTGACGATACACTAAAACAACGTCGGCATATGAGTTTCCTCCCTGGTCCAGTGATCTGCTCGCTGATGATTCTCAGCACCGGAGATAATGATGATCCCTGTGGTAGGCAAGGATATATTGTTGTTGGTTCCGAAGTCCAACTGCCACATCTGAAAACTACTTTCCGTTGGAAGAGGGCTGTGGCGATCCAACTAAGGAGGAAAGGACTTATCTTGAGTTCAAGAAGCTGAAGCATTAAGAATTCCAATGGTACTCTGTTGTACGCATCCTCAAGATCAATCGCTGCAGCAAAAGTTTCAATGCCTGAGTGGAAACTTTCATAGACGGCATGGGCTAAAACTGCTGCATTGGTCCAGGTTTCTCTTTTTGGACGGTACCCTCCCAGTGTAGGTGGGAAAACACCTTGCCCCTCCAGCTGGCTTGATATTTTCCTGGCAATTAGCTTCTCCAGCAACTTGCCTATTGTATTCTGAGTGGTTATTACACGATAATTCTGATTTTGTGTGTGGTCTTTGCCAGGCTTCGGCAAGGGAATCAGATAGCTGTGTAACCACTCCTCCTTTATGTTAGCGCTCCCTATACTGTTGTTGTTGTACATGTCTGCTAGCTTCTCTGGCTCATTGTCGGTACACCTATTGATGTCGTCGTATCTTATGCCATCTGGCCCTGGGCTCTGTTTTTTTATCGTCGAAGCACAGCCTTGATTTCTGTCAGTGTCACTGTGTCTTCATCCGAAATGTTCTGGGCCTTTCACCTGTCTGAGGTGACCTCCTTGGCAAAATTTCGGCCTCGCGTCTGTCTGGTCGGTCTCTGCTCTAGATAGGGATAGAAGAGGGCTTTTCCCTTGTTCTCGCCAGTCCTCTGCCAGATGAGGTCAGCACCTTGGAAGTCAGAAATTCTCTTATTCTTGGTTATCCCACTCGTGCTTTTGTGTAGTCGCCAGAACAATTTCAGTGACTTGTCTGTGCTTACTCTCTGACATACCTCTGCCCATTTTTCACTTTTAACCTCCTTAACCAGTTTATTGAAGTAGCTTACTTTTATGTGCATCTCTCTTTCTAAGTGCATGCAGGGACTAGGATGGACAACTCTGTTCTTATTGGCCTTGTGCCATTTCCTTACAGCACTGCGCTTATCCACCCATTCCTTCTCCACCTCAAAATTCCACCAAGGTGGCTGCTCCCAGCTTTTTTTCTTGCCCCGAAGCTTTCTGCGCTTGTCGCGCCTTATTTTGCTCACATTTTGCCATGTACTGTCATACAGGAAAGTCTTGACTGTTGAAATGTGCTGCCTGGTTCTGCCTTTCTCCAACAATATGCTGCAAGGGTGGTGGTCGATGCCATGGTACCCTAGGACACCCCATCTACACACTGTAGTGAGTGAAGGAGAAACCAGCGCCAGATCAACAGCACTGTCCTCATCACCTGGACGGCTTGCTGTCCTGGTGACACAGCCACTGTTGATACAAACCAAGTCAATGGTTTCAAGTGCAGTCTCGTGCTCCTCCCCCTGTTTGTTGGAGGAAATGTTACCCCCATATCTGCCTTTAGCGTTTAAATCGCCACAAAAAATAACATTTCTCTCGTGACCTAATATGTCACTTAGGCACTGCCACTTCTGGGAATCCACACTCGCGTTGCGGGCATAAACATTTACCAACACGAATGGTAGACTGGATTGAACTCTAACAGCCTGTATTTCTATGTCGTCATTGTCCCAACTGGACATGTCTAGCTTTGAAACCACCATACTGTCGCGAATGAGAATCGCCATTCCCAGGTGTCGCCTGTTGTAGAAACATTTGAAGCTGGCAATTTGGAGTAACTGATCACCCAGTCTCGTCTCCTGGGGCGCTACGATGGCGTTCCTGTATACCAGGTTTTCTAGAATAGGGCCCCGTTGTTTTACTCTGGCACAGTTCCAATATAGAATACGAGTATTCCTGAAGCCCAGGCGGTCACATTCAAGTCTAAAGCGCCTTACCACCACCACGCATTTCTAGACGTTTGCGGCCACCACACCGTCCCCGTCGCCTTGCTCGGTTGACAGCCTTCCGCACGGAGCGCAGACGTTGTTCCGCCATTTTGAAAAACCAAACACCACAGAAACACATTGTCTTCATCATGGACTCAAGGAGTATGCTTAGTAAGATGGAGAAAGGAATGCTTCGTGTAGAATGGCTCACCTCGCTCCAGAGGTCACAGATTGTAAGAATTGTATGGATATTTTGCCCTGGTCCGTGCAGGAGAGCTGGGGAATGAACAGGCTGATAGGCTGGCAGAAAATGCACCTCTTGGTGATAGATTATCTATGAACAAAGGAGAGGCGGTCGTGCACCTGTGAGACCAGGTGGGGAAGGTGGAGGAACAGATTGAGAAACATATGTGGAAAGGATGAGATTGAATCTTATCTATCCAATTATCCCTCCAGCTACCCGACTATCCCCCTCTTATCTATCCCCCATCTCTCCAACTATCCCCCTCCTCTTATCTATCCAATTATCCTCCAGCTATCCGACTTATGTATGCAACTATCCTCCTCCTTATCTATCCGACTCACCCCCACCCACCCAGCTATCCAAAAATCCCCCATCTATCCAACTATCCCCCAGCTATCCGACTGTTCCCCCCATCTATCCAACTATAACCCCAGCTATCCAACTATCTCCCCATCTATCCAACTATCCCCCTCCCATCTATCCGAACCCCCCCCTCTTCCACCTGTATATCCAACTACCACTTCAACTATACGAATATCCCCCATCTATCCAACAATCCCCCCTCCCCCATCTATCTGACTATCCCCCCAGCTATCCAACTATCCCTCAATCTATCCAACTATCCCCCAGCTATCCAACTATCCCTCATCTATCCAACTATCCCCCCCCCCCTGCTATCCAACTATCCCCCAGCTATCCGACTCCCCCCTCCCCCAATCTGTCCAACAATCCCCTAGCTATCCAACTATCCTCACAGCTATCTAACTATTCCCCCAGCTATCAAATTATCTCCCCCCCCCCCCTTATCTATCCGATTATCCCCCTAGATATCCAACTATCCCCCCCCCCCCCCAAGCTATCCAGCTATTCCCACAGTCATCCAGCTATCAATCCAGCTATCCAACTATCCCCCAGCCATCCAACTACTCTCCCCACTCCCTTAATCTATCCAATTATCCTCCCCTCCCCCCCCCCCAGCTATCCGACTACCTACCGCCCCCCCCCCCCCCGCTACAGCTATCCAACTACCCCGCAGCTATCCAACTATCCAACCATTCTTCCCACCCCCTAACCTCCACCCGAGCTATCCAACTATCCCCCTGTTCTTCCAACTATCTTCCTATTATATCCAACTATCCCCCTAATCTTCCAACTATTCCCCTATTCTATCTAACTATCCTCCTATTATATCCAACTATCCCCCTTCTCTATACAACTATCCCCCTATCCTATCCTACTGTCCTCCTATTATGTCCAACTATCTCCCTATTCTATCCAACTATCCCCCTATTCTGTCCAGCTATCCCCCTATTCTGTCCAGCTATCCCTCTATTCTGTCCAGCTATCCCCCTATTCTATCCAACTATCCCCCTATACTATCCAACTATCACCCTATTCTATCCAACTATCCCCCTATTCTATCCAGCTATCCCCCTATCCCCCTATTATATCAAACTATCCTCCTATTCTATCCAACTTTCTCCCTATTCTGTCCAACTGTCCCCCTATTCTATACAACTATCCCCCTATTCTATCCAACTATCCCCCTATTCTATCCAACTCTCCCCCTATTCTGTCCAGCTTTCCCCACAGAGAAGGCTCATTCAACGGCCAAGTGAACATCCAAGATCTACAACAGGTAGCAGCGAACCGCCGGACATGGAGAGCCATAACTTCTGCCCTATGCGCCGACTTAGGCTTAAGAAGAAAGACTAACTAACTAACTAATCCCCCTATTATATCCAACTATCCCCATACACCCTTTCCCTCCTCAGCTATCCACCTATCCCTCAGCTATCCAGTAGCCTTCCACCCACCCCAGCTATCCCTCAAGCTATCCGACTATCTCTCAGCTTTCCAACTATCCATCCACTGCTTCACATGCCCAGCTATCCAACTACCCATCAAATAATTCCAGCTATCCAATTATCCAACTTCTCTCGGTTACCAACTGCCCCTCAACTATTTTCCTTCTATTTCTTCAGCTATCCACTAACCCAGCTATTCAAAATCCCAACTTTGGTCCTACTGCCTCACAGTCATCCAGTTATCCCGCGCCCTCATCTAGTTATCCTCCTGTCATTCACGCCCCTCTCACCTTTTTTCAGCACCTTTTTTTCGTGCTGTCATTTCCCCCCCCCCCCCCCCCCCCCCCCCCGAGCATTAATCCTGCGTTCCATAAGCTGTCACCCTCTTACTGTCCTCGACTATCATTTACCTATTCACTACCCCTTTCAGCTATTCTTGTGATATCCAGATATCCCCAAGTATCCCTTCAACTATCCTTCTGCTATCCAGATAATTTATCTTTCCCTCCCCACTCCCCACCCCCACCCCCTTTTTCATGTTATCCTTGAGATATCCTCAGCTATCCTCTAACTGTAGCTCAGCTGATATCTTATGTCTTATTAGCGGTCGGTGCCACTATACCGCTCCCTGTCTGACTCAACAAGAAGTCGGTTCAGACTCTGACGTGTTGGCCTGTTTAATCATTAGGAGCGCACTTGTGAGAGGAGTGAGTTGCGGTGGCTGAAACTGCATCCGCCAGGTATCGGGAGCGGATCTGAACATGAATGATACCTGAAGCCATGGTTATCGGGGCGCCGTTATTTCGTTTATTTGCCTGTGTAGTTGTAGTTTATGTGTTCCAGGCTCCCCCGGCTCTATCAGGGTTATAGAAATATGTGCTCTTGTTCTTCCGAGTCAGGTGGGTGAGAAATTTAGTCAAGTGTTGGCTCTCTGAGTATCGACAGAACGATGTACCAAGAACTATTTGATCCTGGTGCTGTCTACGCTGGCGGACTGACAGAATTGTGCATTGTTCAACGTGGACATCATTATAATTCAAAAGTGCGTACCGGTTTTAGCCACGGGCCTCGCGATTTAAACATGTGTGTTTGAGACATCAAGCCTGTTGGATTAACTTGCACGTGACGTCTGTTTGTGAGAGGACATTGTGCATTCTGTTGGAATATAACCAGGGATACAAAGAAGCGTTCACTTGTACATTCCTCCATGCCTCCTCAAGAGGTGATCCCAGTGTCAGTCGCGTCCATGGCTGTAAGGAAAGCCAGAAGGTTGGCCGGATTGGAATGCTTCAGCTGTATGATCTGTGGCCATACCAGCTCACTCAAGGTGAGGACGTAAATAGTGGGCAGGACAAGAGATACAGAAAGCGTCAGGGATTGTTGTTTACATTTAAATTTTTACAGATGTTTTCATTTACACCCTACCCCGTGTTCAGGTTATCATGTTGATTTCATTGTGGACTGTGTTGTTGCCGCCTGTATCTTTTCTCCCATCGAAATCACATTCTTAACACAGCATTCCTTAACACGTAATTTTATTACCAATTGTTTCGTCAATAATTCTCCAATGGACCCTTAGAGTCAGCGAGGACAAAGTTATCTGTAATAGTAGCACAAGCTTCACTGCCATTGCTACTTCCTGTTTACATATGCTACAATTAGATCTTACCTCGCTAGAAAAACATGCGTACCTCTCTCTATATTAGACAAGTTAAACCTTCGTGGAAGGCTATCATTATTAGCCATATTTATCACCTGTCTAGTTTCAGATCTATCTTTTCTCTATAGTTTCTGTCATCGATAGTCAGACCTATCATTTCTCTACTGTTTGTCCCATAACTAGAAAGATCTATCATCTCTCTTGCTTCTCACACCGCTAGCCAGATATGTCATCTCTCTACAGTTTGTGACATCGTTAGCTAGATTTATCAGGTCTCTACTGTTTGTCACACGCTAGCCAGATCTATCATCTCTCTTGCTTCTCACACCGCTAGCCAGATCTATCATCTCTCTTGCTTCTCACACCGCTAGCCAGATATGTCATCTCTCTACAGTTTGTGACACCGCTAGCCAGATATGTCATCTCTCTACAGTTTGTGACATCGTTAGCTAGATTTATCAGCTCTCTACTGTTTGTCACACGCTAGCCAGATCTATAATCTCTCTACTGTTTGTCACTCCGCTAGCAAGATCTATCATATCTCTACTGTTTGTCACACGCTAGCCAGATCTATAATCTCTCTACTGTTTGTCACTCCACTAGCAAGATCTATCATATCTCTACTGTTTGTCACACTGCTAGCCAGATCTATAATCTCTCTACTGTTTGTCACTCCGCTAGCAAGATCTATAATCTATCTACTGTTTGTCACTCCACTAGCAAGATCTGTCATCTCTCTACTGTTTGTCACATCACTAGCAAGATCTATCATATCTCGACGGTTTGTCACACGCTAGCAAGATCTATCATATCTCGACGGTTTGTCACACGCTAGCAAGATCTATCATCTCTCTACTGTTTTTGACATCGTTAGACAGATCTGTCATTTCTCTACAATTTGTGGCATCGTTAGCCAGTTCTACCACATCTCTACAGTTTGTGACAACGTTATACAGATCTATCAGTTCTCCACAGTTTGTGCAACGTTAGACTGATCTATCACTTCTCTACTGTTTGTGACAAAGTTAGATAGATCTTTCACTTCTCTACAGTTTGTGACATGGTTAGACAGATCTATCACCTCTCTACTGTTTGTGACATCGTTAGACAGATCTATCACCTCTCTGCATTATGTGACAACATTAGACAGATCTATCACTTCTCTACACTTTGTGGCATCGTTAACCAGTTTCACCACCTCTATACTGTTTGTGACAACAGTAGACATATATCACCTCTCTACTGTTTGTGATATCGTTAGCCAGATCTATCACCTCTCTACAGTTTGTGACAACGTATGACAGATCTACCACCTCTCTACACTATGTGACAACATTAAACAGATCTATCACTTCTCTACTGTTTGTGACAACGTATGACAGATCTACCACCTCTCTACACTATGTGACAACATTAGACAGATCTATCACTTCTCTACTGTTTGTGACAACGTATGACAGATCTATCACTTCTCTACTGTTTGTGACAACGTATGACAGATCTACCACCTCTCTACACTATGTGACAACATTAGACAGATCTATCACTTCTCTACTGTTTGTGACAACGTATGACAGATCTATCACCTCTCTACAGTTTGTGACAACGTATGACAGATCTACCACCTCTCTACACTATGTGACAACATTAGACAGATCTATCACTTCTCTACTGTTTGTGACAACGTATGACAGATCTATCACCTCTCTACAGTTTGTGACAACGTATGACAGATCTACCACCTCTCTACACTATGTGACAACATTAGACAGATCTATCACTTCTCTACTGTTTGTGACAACGTATGACAGATCTACCACCTCTCTACACTATGTGACAACATTAGACAGATCTATCACCTCTCTACTGTTTGTGACAGCGTTTGACAGATCTACCACCTCTCTACACTATGTGACAACATTAGACAGATCTATCACTTCTCTACTGTTTGTGACAACGTATGACAGATCTACCACCTCTCTACACTATGTGACAACATTAGACAGATCTATCACTTCTCTACTGTTTGTGACAACGTATGACAGATCTATCACCTCTCTACTGTTTGTGACATGGTTAGCCAGATCTATCACCTCTCTACAGTTTGTGACAACGTATGACAGATCTACCACCTCTCTACACTATGTGACAACATTAGACAGGTCCATCACTTCTCTACTGTTTGTGACAACTTATGACAGATCTACCACCTCTCTACACTATGTGACAACATTAGACAGATCTATCACCTCTCTACTGTTTGTGACAACGTATGACAGATCTACCACCTCTCTACACTATGTGACAACATTAGACAGATCTATCACTTCTCTACTGTTTGTGACATGGTTAGCCAGATCTATCACCCCTCTACAGTTTGTTACGTCGTTAGCCAGATCTGTCACCTCTCTATAGTTTGTGATATTGTTACCCAGATCTGTCACCTCTCTACACTATGCGACAACTTTAGACAGATCTATTATCACTACACTATGTGACAACGGTAGACAAATCTATCACCTCTCTACAGTTTGTGACTTAGTTAGACAAATCTACCACCTCTCTACACTATGTGACAACATTAGACAGATCTATCATTTCTCTACTGTGTGGCATCGTTAGCCAGTTCTACTGCCTCTCTACTGATTGTTATATCGTTAGACAGATCTATCACCTCTCAACAGTATGTGGCATCGTTATCCAGATCTGTCACCTCTCTACACTATGCGACAACTTTGGACAGATCTATTATCACTCTACACTATGTGACAACGGTAGACAGCTCTTTCACCTCTCTGCAGTTTGTGACATCGATAGACAGATCTGACACTTCACTACAGTTTGTGACATCGTTAGACAGATCTGTCACTTCACTACAGTTTGTGACATCGTTAGACAGATCTGTCACTTCACTACAGTTTGTGACATCGTTAGACAGATATATCACCTATATTCTATTTGTGACTTTGTTTTTTTTTTTAATGTTGCATATCCCTTACAGGACGTTGCAGTCAATCAACACCAGCATTTTCCAGCTGCTGTTGATGTACTAGGCAAGATTACGCTCAGTAGTTTGCCATTGCTTTCTGAGCGACCGGCTTACATACCCCCCGTAAGTAACCAACGCGGCGCGATCCGCTACCGAATCTCGCGCAGCTGCGTTACTCACGAGAATATACGGGATTATGGCCAAAGACGTTAACACCTACGCCAGGGAGACAACGTTAGACAGGTCTATTATCTCTCTAAACTATGTGACAACGTTAGCCAAATCTATCACCTCTCTACTATTTGTGACATTTTTGGCTAGATCTATCACCTCTTTACAGTTTGTGTCACTGCTAGCCAAGCCAATCATCTGTCTACAATTTGTTCCGCTGCTATTCAGCTCTGTGGGTCTACAATTGTTGCCATCCCTAGACAGATATGTCGATCTACAATGTGTAGCCAGATGTAGCGATGTACAATCATAACAATCTGTGACGCATCTAGCCAGATCTATCGATTATTATCATCTTGCTAAAGGCTACTTTCGCCATGGCGATTCTTGTTCTAATCTCTTCCCCTTTCTCTTCTACCCTTTAAAATGTGGAGTTAATGACGATCCCCTGTGTCTGTAGCTTCCAGTTGTTCTATTGTTGTATCATCTTATATTTACGTCTCGGCCCATGTCTGCTATGAGTGATAATCAGTGCCTGTGGAAGTCTTTCTTTTGTTTACTTTAGGTCCCCCAGTGATATGCATGTCGTGGTGGTTCTGTGATATAATTTAGTTTGTGTTTCTATTGTCAGCCATTACTCGTCCGCTGTTGTTCAGCTGGTTGGCTAACACAGCAGGCGTACCGTTGATCTCAGTGGTGTTGTCTTTGTGAGAGCAGAGTCAGGAGATTATAGTCTTAGCCTGACGTCAGACTGTCAGTGCGAGCAATTGAAGCTGTGTTGTGTTGTTTGTTACCTTAAACAAGCCAGCTACCGATTTTATGTCTAAAGTAGCTTTTTTACTTGACTTCAACTCACATGCTCTCTCTCTCTCTCTCTCTCTCTCTCTCTCTCTCTCTCTCTCTCTCTCTCTCTCTCTCTCTCTCTCTCTCTCTCTCTCTCTCTCTCTCTCTCTCTCTCTCTCTCTCTCTCTCTCTCTCTGTAACTTGCTTTCACCTCTCTATCTGTCTTTTTCTCTCTCTTTCTCCTCTGTATCTTACTAAATTGCTTTCACTTCTCTGTCTCTACTCTCTCTCTCTCTCCCTCCCCCTCTCTCTTCACACACACCCTCTCTCTTTGCACACATTCTCTTTCACTTTAATCTCTCTCTCTCTCTCTCTCTCTCTCTCTCTCTCTCTCTCTCTCTCTCTCTCTCTCTCTCTCTCTCTCTCTCTCTCTTTTACTCTCTTAACTTCTCTTCTGGCCCCCCCCCCCCTCTTTTCATCTATGTGTCTGCGAGATCGTAATGTAATAAGTCAGTAGAGAAGCAAGCCGGCATATTGTGTTTATATCTAAACAGATACTTAGCTTTCTGGGGAATTGGAAGCAGGTTGATTATAGTGGCTGTTGTTTGCTGTGTGACATTTCGTCCTCTAAAAAATCAATGGAGACATCACAGTAATTTCTTATGTTGATTTTTTAAAATATGGCTAGACTGTTTAAAGTCAAATCTTTTGGGTTTGACATTAGTGAGTTGATTAGTTTCATTTCAGTTATAGTACTGCATGGTTTTATGACGTGAACTTTCCTCCATCCCCCACCCTCCTCATTTTGTCGTTTTCTCCTTCCCACCTCCATCCCACTCACACCTTCCTTTCTATAAACTCTTGTCTTACTTTTCCCTCTCTGGCTGTGAATATTATAAAACACAGACAAAGTGAGTGGAAAATGGGAGGGGGGGGGGAGAGAGAGAGAGAGAGGGCATCTTATGTGGCTTAATTTTGTATGACTGTATCCTTCTGCAGTCAGTATTCTTATCTGTCATGTGTTTTAGTGAGGAATGTTACACAAGTATTGATAGGGTCAGTATGATATGGGTTGCTTGTGTTATTCATATTAAATGTCTGGTACTGGTTCTATGAGACTGGTTTCATACTAGAGCCTTATGTCTAGAAACAACTGCTGCAGATGCCGTGGACTGAACCCCCAGACCACTGTGGCATTAAGTTGGTGCACTAAGTGCTGCAATATTAAACTCTGTGTTTACAAGAATATGGACAGTTAGAAAGGGTGTATCTTGATTAGAGGTCAGATAGAGTGAGTGAGTATGACTCGATCAGTGGGGGAAAGTACTAGATTTAGAAGTCATACATAGTAAAAAGGGAATGTGATCTGATGAATGGAGCAGATTTATGGTTCAGAGATAAGATGTAGAAGAAGGCAGTATTTCATGGTCTGAGCAGCAAAGTACGATATTTAGAAGCAATTGGAAATATTTGTGGAAAGAGAGGTAGGATGAAGACTGCCAGAGAAAATTCTTGACAGTCTTGCGTCATGGCATGAAAGGGAGTCCATCCATCATGTGCCATGCCGGAAAGCGTGGACGGTCATGACTCGCCATCTCACTCGATCACCTAGAATCGTGGATCAGCTCAGTGTTCCTGTCTCGACCATGCCATGTGGTCAAGCCATCCAGGTATTTACTTCTTGGTCTTCCCCTTGGTCTGTTCCCTTCGATCTTGCCTAGTTTTCCAATTCATTTCTTCTCATAACATGCCCAACAAATTTTGACTGTCTATGTCTAATTTATCTAATCAATTTATGATTTTCATTTGTTTCCTGTAGTGCTTGGTCATTGGTTTTTCTGTCTGTCCATGGTATTCTTTGTACTCTCCTCAGAAACCACATTTCTACAGCCATCAGATGTTTTTCAGCTTGACTGCTCATTGTCCAAGTTTCACATCCATACAAAAGTACAGGCTTTATGTAGCTCCTCAACATTCTTTTTCACATTTCAATTTACATCTTTTTATTGGTCAGTATATTTTTCATCTTGCTAAAGGCTACTTTTGCCATGGTGATTCTTGTTCTAATCTCTTCAAGGCATTTCCCATCAGATGTTACGACTGTTCCGA
Organism: Cepaea nemoralis; assembly: GCA_014155875.1. Taxonomy (NCBI): domain Eukaryota; kingdom Metazoa; phylum Mollusca; class Gastropoda; order Stylommatophora; family Helicidae; genus Cepaea; species Cepaea nemoralis. Next base: position 581,931 of record JACEFZ010012011.1, on the reverse strand, counting down.
AATAATTGTAATGATTCACTTGTTGAAGAAAATTCCCATTTACTTGCATATTACATTGTGGCATTTCATTCTTCCTAGTGACAACCATAATCTGTGGCTTTTTACAATTTAATTCTAACCCAATTTGCTCACTGTGTGCAACAGCGGCATCTACTAATTGTTGCAGATCCTGCTCATTGTCTGCCATCAATACTGTATCATCTACATATCTAATGTTATTGATGTTTCTTCCTCCAATGAGGATTCCATTTATAACTTTTACATTTCTGAAAATATGTTCACTGTATAGCGAAAAAAGATCTGGAGACATTACACATCCCTGCCTAAGCACCTCTCTTAATAGGCTGATATTGTCCCACTTCATTATCAATCCTTATGGCAGCTTGTTGTTTCCAATATATGTTTTTTATAAGTCTATTGTCTTTCCCATCAATTTGTAGATCTGCAAGCATATCTACCATGTTGACATGTCTTACTCTATCGAAAGCCTTTGTGTAGTCAATAAAGCAAAGATGTAAATCTTTGTTTACTTCTATAGAACGTTCAATAACTGATCGCAGCATACACAGCATTTACTTTACCCTTTCCTTCTACAAACCCACATTGTTCTTCCCCTATTTCACGTTGTATTTTCTTCCTCATATCTAATGTTATTGATGTTTCTTCCTCCAATGGCATTCAAGTATATGTCCCAACAAGTGAATGCAGTGAAGAAAGTATAGAGGAATTTTATAATGAGATGGAATCTGCTTTCAAGAACTGTAAAACATCAGAAATAAATATCATAATGGGTGATTTCAACGCAAAAATAGGAAAGCAAGGCGATGGATGCAGTGTAGGCAACCATGGTTTGGGAGAGAGAAATTAAGGAGGATACAGACTTGTAGACTAGGCAAAAGAACAAGGAGTGGTTGTAGGAAATACCTGGTTTAAACAGCATCTTAGAAGATTATGGACATGGAGGAGTCCAGACAGCAGGATTAAAAACCAAATAGATTACATCCTGATAAGCAGAAGGTTTCGAAATGCGTTACAGTCGTAAAAACAGTTCCAAATGCAGACTGTTACAGTGATCACAGATTAATTACAGGCACATTGAGGGTAAAGTTAAAGAAAGTCAAGTATACAGCAGGAAACCCTAAATATGACTTGTGCAAATCAAAAACTGACGAAGAAATACAAGATAATTTTAACATAGCAGTAAAGAACAAATTTGATTTATTGTGTGATCTTGAGATCCTATTTCAAGATGTAGATGATCAATGGGAAATGCTGAAGAATCAATCAGTTGTGCAGCAGAACAAACTATTCCAAAATTAAAGAAAGATGGCCGTAAGACATGGATGACTGGAGAAATTATACAACTAATGGAAACAAGAAGACAGTACAAAAATAATCCTGCCAAATATGAAGAAATTCACAGAAAAGTCAGAACCTTATGTAAGGACGCAAAAGAAGCATGGCTTGAGAAAAATTGCAGAGAAATTGAAAAACAACACAACAGTAAAAATACAAAACTAATGCATAAAAGAATTCAGGAGCTTACTAATCAAAGAACACATACATCAGCAGGCAGCCTAAATGCAAAAGATGGAAGAGTCATAATAGAAAAAGATCAGATCTTACATGTATGGTCAGATTACGTGAAAAGCCATTGTGACGATAACAGAGACGAACAGTATGATGTTCAAAATAATAATGAAGGTTTGAATATGGAGGTTCAGAATGCTCTTAACCATATGAAATCTGGCAAGACCTCCGGTTCAGACAGCGTCACAACAGAAATTATTAATGCTTTAGAAGAATATGGAATAGATAAAGTTACCGGTCTGCTTAATACAATATATGATACTGGAAATGTACCTCATGATTTATGTAATTTTGTATTTATTGCAATCCCAACGAATTCAGGAGCCTTGGAATGTGATCCACATCGAACAATTAGTATAATGAGTCACATCACAAAGATTTTGCTAAAAATTATCATGCAAAGAGTTAGGAGGAAAATACAACCTGAAATAGGAGAAGAACAATGTGGCTTTACTGAGAACCGTAATCGAACGTTCTATAGAAGTAAACAAAGATCTACACCTTTGCTTTATTGACTACACAAAGGCTTTCGATAAAGTGAGACATGTCGACATGATAAGGATGCTTGAAGATCTACAAATAGATGGAAAAGACCTTAGACTTGTAAAAAACATATATTGGAAACAACAAGCTGCCATAAGAGTTGATAATGAAGTAGGCCAATATCAGCCTATTATGAGAGGTGTGAGACAGGGATGTGTAATGTCTCCAGATCTGTTTTCCCAGTACAGTGAAAGTATTTTCAGAAATATTGAAGATATGGATGGAATCAACATTGGAGGACGATGCATCAAATCAAATCAACTTTATTAGGGTCACAAATTGGGCGCGCAGGCCCGTCTTACATTCGGCCCTTCCAATCACTCATCTTTCGCTCATCAAGAGCATTGTACATTTACATAGGAAGAAAAATAAACATTGTGAAATGAATGTTGTAAACATAAACAAGGCTAATTACCATGTTATGAGGCCCATCTCCCACCTATCCATACATCACCCTACCCACACACTCAGACCCCCACCTACCCACACACACGCACACCAAGGGACACATACATACCCCACCAACCGACCCTTCCCCCTCCCGCACATTCCCCACCCACACCCACTGCCCTCACCTGATCCCCCAACCAAAACACACTCACCACCCACAAACATTCCCCCACATCCCACGCCCATCCACATACACATCCTAACCCACACATCCTCTCCCCACCCACACCTCAAACCACCCATCCCCCAGCCACATCTCCATCGACCACATATTCCCTACCCACGCACACAATCCCCCACCAACCCACACATCGCACATCCACTCACACATCCCCAAACCATAAACACACATCCCCTCCCCACCAACTGACATGTCCCTACCCCCCCCTCTCCCCCCCCCCTACCCCATCAATAACAGATATGCAGATGATACAGTCTTGATTGCAGACAATGAAGGGGACTGTAACATTTAGTAGATGTGGTTGTTACACACAGTAAACAACTAGGGTTAGAATTAAATTGTAAAAAGACACAGATTATGGTCGTCACTTGGAAGAAGGAAATACCACAATGTAATATACAAGTAAATAGGAATATTCTTCAACAAGTGAATAGGTACAATTATCTTGGAACAGTAATGGAAGATGCTTGAAGAGATTAGAACAAGAATCGCCATGGCAAAAGTAGCCTTTAGCAAGATGAAAAATATACTTACCAATAAAAAGATGTCAATTGAAATGAGAAAAAGAGTGTTGAGGTGCTACATAGAACCTGTACTTTTATATGGATGTGAAGCTTGGACAATGAGCAGTCAAGCTGAAAAACATCTGATTGCTGCAGAAATGTGGTTTCTGAGGAAAATGCAAAGAATACCATGGACAGCCAGAAAGACCAATGAACAAGTCCTTCAAGAAACAAATGAAGATCGTAAACTGATTAGAGACTGATTAAACAGTCACAATTTTTTGGGCATGTTATGAGAAGAAATGAATTGGAGAATTTGGTGACAACTGGTAAGATCAAAGGGAAGAGACCAAGGGGAAGACCTAGAAGCAAATACCTGGATGGCTTGGCCACATGGCATGGTCGAGACAGAAACACGGAGCTGATCCAAGACTCCGGTGATCGAGTGAGATGGCAGAACATGACAGCCCACGCTTATCGGCATGGCACATGATGGATGGATGGATTTTCTTCCTCACTCTTTGCATGATAGTTCGTAGCAAAATCTTTGTGATGTGACTCATTATACTAATTGTTCTTTGTTGCTCACATCCCAAGGCTCCTGATTTCTTTGGGACTGCAATAAATATAGAATTACATAATTCAAAAGGTATATCTCCGGTATCATATAATGAGTTCAGCAGTCTGATGACGTGGTCTATTCCATATTCTTATAAAGCATTAATCATTTCTGTTGTGATGTTATCTGAACTGGGGGTCTTGCTAGCTTTCAAATGTTTAAGAACATTCCGAACCTCCATCTTCAAAATTGGCTGTCCTTCATTATTAAATCAAATATCATACTGTTCATCTCTGTTATCATAAAGGTTTTTCACATAATCTGACCATACATGTAGAATCTGATCTTTTTCTATTATGATTTTGCCATCTTTAGATTTTAGACAGCCTGCTGATGTACTTGTTTTTTTTATTAGTAAGCTTCTGAATTCTTTTGTGCACTGATTTGGTACTTTGACTGTTGTGTTGTTTTTCAATTTCTATGCATTTTTTCTCAAGCCATGCTTCTTTTGCCTCCTTAATAATATTCTGACTTGTCTGTGAATTTTTCATGCTTGGCAGGATTATTTTTGTTGAGGGCGTCTTGTTTACATTATTTATAAAATGTCTTCAGTCATCCATTTCTTACGACCCACCTTCTTTAATTTTGGAATAGTTGTTTCTGCAGCCAAACTGATTGAATTCTTCATTATTTCCCATTGATCATCCACATCTTGAAATAGGATCTCTAGATCAGACAATATATAAAATGTGTTCTGTACTTCTATGTTGAATTTGTTTTGGATTTCCTTGTCATTTCTCGATGTACACAGATCATATTTAGTGTTTCCTGTTATATACTTGACTTTCTTTAACTTTACCCTCAATGTATCTGTAAGTAATCTGTGGTCACTATAGCAATCAGCCCTGGGAACTGTTTTTTCAATCGTTAAAGCATTTTAAAAACTTTCTGCTAATCAGAATATAATCAATCTGGTTTATAATACTGCTATCAGGACTCTATGTTGACTGCAACGTCCCGTAAGGGATATGCAACAAAAAAATCAGGACTCTTCTATATCCATAATCTTCTAGGGTGTTATTTAAATCAGGTATTTTCTAGAATCACTTCCTGCTCTTTTGCCCATTCTTCACGTCTGTATCCTCTTTCATTTCTTTCTCCAAAACCATGGTTTCCTACTGTGTATCCATCACCTTGATTTCCTACTTTTGCATTGAAGTCACCTATTATGATGTTTAATACTGAATTTTTACATTTATTTAAAACAGACTCTATGTCATTATAAAATTCCTTTACACTATCTTCACTGGATTCTCCTGTTGAGTCATGTATTTGAATAACGTTTATGCTAACAGGTCTGTCGCTTAATTTAACTAGTAGAACTCTGTCTGACACAGCCCAGTATCCTTGAACAGATTTTGGTGTTTGTCGATCCAAGATAATTGCTACCCTCTTTGTCGATCTTCTCCTCCAGAATAAATAATCTTAAAATCTTCATCTTTCTTAATCCCTGCTCCTGTCCATCTCATTTCACATATCCCTAATATATTAATTGTCTCTCTTTTCATTTTTTGTTTGATATTATCTAATTTTTCGTCATCGTTTAACGTCCTAACAATTCATGTTGCTAATTTTAATGTCCCTGTCTTTGTCTTGTGATGATCTGTAATTAGGCGAATCATAATGAACTAGGCACTTTTAAAGAAGGTAGCTTGCCGTTGCTTTCCTTCCTTGGCAGTAACCATACTAGTCGTGACACCAGCCATTGTCTCGTGAAAGAGATCTTCTGCCTACCTTCGCGAAAGTTGAAATTATAACCAACAACTATCTGTCGGCTGCCCTCAAAATCCACCATCTGCCTTCCGTGGCTTCTTGTGAACAACTTCACTAAACAAATATGAAATAACACCACATAATTCATAGGAAAACACTAAAAACAGCGTCTCCTGAAGAATGAACGTTAGGTCATCGCCATTTTTACCGAGGGAGGGAGTCAACACGTGAATTAGTACATGTCGATCGAGATGGCAGGATGTGGAGAAGTATGATCACCCAAGCCAGTCGACAAAGAACTTGGTGATGATATGTACTAGAAGGGAATGTGAGCAAAGTACATGTTTAAGGGTCAGATATAGTCCAGTGGAATTTGATAAGATCAGTGGTGCACAGGGGCAATGTTCACAAAAGAAAGTGCATGATCTTCATAATCCTCCAGTCTTAGGTTTTCTGTTTCTCAGTTCATTAATGACATAAACTGTAATTCCAAATGTTTCAGATATAATAATTGTAAGTAATGTTTTCAAAATTGACAAATTACAACTGAAATGATCAACACACCTCTGGTTGAAAACTTCTGCTACAACATATGGTAGTTGTGTTAAGACAATAAACATGCAAGTAAAGAGATCTTTGTCAGGTTGGCTAATTGTGGTGTTTTTAGATGAGCTAGAACAGGGTACTGACTCTTCCCATTTCATAAACCTTATAATTATTCTCCACATTATCAAGTGCCTTCCCAGCTGGCTTGCTGTTCCACATCTTTCTATCCACGAGAATACATCAAATAATGTGCTATTTTTCCTTACCAGAATGAAACACTAAAATGAATCACTTCCTACTGTCTTCTGTTTCATTAATGTTGACAGTTTTTGTTTTCTCTTGTCATAATGTGCTCCATAAATATTTCTTGCCCCTCATTTTATGTGTGAATTTTATTTTAATATCTTCTGTAAAACATTCTTGAACAGGTGAATCGGTACAACTATCTTGGAACAGTCATAACATGTGATGTAAGATGTCTTGTAGAAAATAGAACAAGAATCACCAATGCAAAAGTAGCCATTTTCAAGGTGGAAAACGTATTCACTAATTTTTTTTTAAAAGTGTTAGTTGCAGTTAGAAAAAGTCATAAAGTGCAATATGAAACCTATACTGCTGTATGAGACATGCACAGTAAACAGACAAGCTGAGAAACATCCAATGGTACAGGAAATATATGTTTGGGGAAAATGCAAAGATTTCCATGTACAGACAGAAAAATTAATGAGACAGTTGTTGAGAAAACAAATGAAAACATCAAATAGATTAGAGAAATTAGAAGTAGACAGTGGAGATTTTTGAGCACGTAAGAATTTGTTTCCTAGCTTCTAATGACAGTGACCTATTGAATAAGATGTCCTTTACTTCTCAAATGCAGTGTTTGCAGTGGTAAATATAAGACAATAACATAGTTTTCTGCAGATAAATTTGTAACAGACAGTAATGAGAATTAATGTTAATGACAAATGAGGTCAGTAATAAAATCTTTTATCACTAGTGTTAAATTCTTCAAATATGTTATTTCAGCCGGTTCCTTCTGGCAGCAGTAAGGAAACAGATGCTGGAAACAGCCATGTCAGCCAGACAGTACTCTCCACTCCGAAACCAACTCCAGAGGTGCTCAAAAGTCGGCAGAGTGGAGGAATCAAAGACATATCAGGTCAGGTCAACGGCGATGGGCTGTTGCATCAGAACACTGAAGTCCACCCAGGCAATCGCAAGTTGTATGTGAAAGATGTGGATAATGTGCCACAGCAACCACAGGAGAGATTGCCAGGTTTTAATGTTATGTGTAATGTTGTGTACAAACATCAGCCACTTCACACATTTGTAAATGTCACCCCGCCTGTTTGCTATCTTGTTAGCTGATCTTTGCTGACCTTCATTGCCATCATCATGTGTTCTGTCATGTATCATCACAGATCTCGGTCCCTGCTGTTCTGTGTTAACTCTGTTGATATCCCTCTGTGCCACCAATTTAGGTTGTCCAGCATTTCTCATGGACTACCTCTGCCCCTTCGACCACTGATCTTTCCAGCCATCATTACGTTCTCTAATGCTGTCTTCTCATTACATGACCATAGAACATTGTCTTTTTCCTATAGTAAAGCTTTACTGTCATTAGCTTTTTCCATTCACTAATTGTTAGTTACTCTGGCAGCCCAAGGTATTCGCAACATCTGTCTCAGAAACCACAGATTTTCTTTCCATTGCATGCTGGAATTCTGGATTGGAAGTTATAATGGTGAGGTTAATGAAATGATCTACTGTTACCGAGGTCATCAACATGTTTTCTGACTGCATTTCTTTAGCACATATCGACAGCATTTTACCCTAATTTGCTTCTCTTCACGTTTCAGCAGGCATGGAATCCAGCAGGAACACACTTTTCTCATGTTCAGTGTGCTGTGTAAAATTATATTAGCTGTGTTTTCACTGAATTGTACTACACTAGCTATCTCTGCAATTCTCATTTAAAAAAATTCTGGGCAATGGTTTTCTAGACTCTTGCTGCATTTCCATTGTTGTACTCTGAGGACAATCACCCAGATCTTTGGAGATCAGCAACATTTGAGCAACAACACTTACACTGTCTACTCCATTTTTCACTGAAGCATATGAACGACAGGAATCATTAAACACTGGTTCCATCTCCCTATATATTTCAGTAACTGTTTTTCACAGTAACATCAGGAATTTTATCACAGCCCTGGCCACTGGCCTCTGACCACAGATGCTCCACATTCAAACAATGCCTGTGACTATGTGTTTTAATTGTTTCAGCTTAAGCATTATTCATTTTTTTAAACGTTGCATATCTATTACATGTCGTCGCACTCAACCCCTGCATTTTTTGGCTGTTTGTGATTTCTTGGCAAGTTTATGTTCAGTAGTTTGTCATTGCTTTGTGAACGACCAACACCCATACCATTGTGTGGAAACCAACACAAGGTGGCCTGCTGCCAACTTGCCCGCAGCTGTGTTTGAAATGTGGTATGCGGGATTTACATATTGCATTCGTAAGCCCTTCGCCACATAGCTGAATAATTTACTCACTTCAAATGATCTATAACTCTGCAATGTGCACTCAATGAGATGCAGCGAAATATGCCAGGCAATAAATCGTGCAATATATTGTTTGTGGCCTCTGTGTTTAAATTCACTAAGGGAATACATTGTTTTGATCCATAGATGCATCATTGGAATCACCTAGAATACCCACCAAGACACAAGTGGACGCACGTGACAAGGAAAACAAAGTTAAAAAACGGGGAAGTCGTCCATATTCCAGCATGCATATACCACAGTTCTACTTTCCTTCAGGAAAACCATCCGCAGGCCTGGAAGTTGAGACCAGCCTACAGAAAGTTGCCCAGGTGTTTGCTGGGCTGGAAGGTGGCAAGGCATATAAACAACATATGGGAGCCATCACTAAGGTGCGTTCTTCATGCTATTGACTTTGACCATTGGGTGATGAGATCTGATGCCTAACCTTGTTGGATTACCATAAATGATAAGAGATTGTGTTAATATGTTGAACAATACAAAATCAGTTCTAGGAGATCAGATTCCTGTAAACATGTTGCAGGAGGGTTAGAGTGATCAAGTGTCTACCATGGTATGAAAGTCGCCAATATTATTTCAAAAGTGTGTCTTTGTTTCACTGCTGTAGCAAAAGTAATAAATTAGAAAAACTACTCTCTTGAAAAGTTCTTATTCTTGTAAACACATTTAGACCCTTGCTGGTGCTGCAGGAGGCCCTTCTCTGAGTACCTCCTTATGTAAACCTAAGGGAAAGTTTGCACCATTTATGATTTAGCCATGTGCCACAGAGATATTACAAACCAAAACAGTGAAATTAATTTACATAGTACTAAAATGTGTGATAACATGTGATAATTAAGTAAAAACGGTGAATAATATTGATTCTGTGACAAGTACTGAGATCATTTTATCACCTCCTTTGCAAACTTTTGTGCAAGAAATCCAGGCAAAACACATGTATTGTTTGCTACTAGATGCAGACATGTCTGTTTCTAACTCTCCCATTCTTTCATTGGAACATGCTGTGAACGGTTATTTTAAATCTTTCATTATCCTTCTTAGCCAGCACAAGTGGGATTATTGTGTATAGAGAGTTAATGCCCAGCATGAAATAGCCGGTTCAACGAGTTCAAGTGAAGGACTTAAGGCACCAATCTTGTTGCCTCTGTGAATACAATGCATCACTTTCTGGTCTCCCTTGTTGCCTCTGTGAATACAATGCATCACCTTTTGGTCTCTCTTGTTGCCTCTGAATACAGTGCACCACCTTCTGGTCTTTCTTGTTGCCTCTGTGAATACAATATACTACTTTCTGGTCTCTCTTCTTGCCACTGTAAATACAGTGCAAAACCTTCTTACCTCTCTTGTTGCCTCTCTTAATACAATACACCACCTTCTGGCCTCTCTTGTTGCCTGTTTGAATACAGTTCACCACCTTCTGGTCTCTCGTATTGCCTATGATTTAGTTAGATTGCTGCAGATTAAAATGTGTAACAGGCAAGTTGCTTGCATTTGGCAGAAGCTCTGCTTTTTTGGACCTTGTCAGAGATTGATAACTGCAAGAGTATTCATACTGCCAAGGTCATGTGTATAAGAAGACAGCTATAGATAGTTTTGAGATTACCTTCACCACACTTGTTAAGGGGTAGAAAATATTTGAACACAGACACCACACACAGTTGAGGTCATGCAGAAAAACAGAAGTATTACTAATTACAAAGAAAAAGGGTCTTCCCAAATATGTCAGCATGAAAAATGGAAATTTACACATAGAAAAGATATTCCTTTCAAACAATATCAGACAAGACGCTTGGGAGTAATCGTTTTTTGAAGCAAATATTTTGTGAAAGCGGTTTGCTTTTATTATTTTAGAAATGACAACACCCTCTGGTTCTCGACCTCATCAATTTACATCAGATTATCGTTTTAAACAAGTTTAGATTATATTTATTCTGATTTAAAGGAATTTGTTAAATATTCTAAAACTGATAGCACGTGCAGTAATGTGATTATTCAGTTAAATTATTTAGCATTATGGGCAACAAACCTAACAGTGAAAGTTCATCATCATATGATGGCACATGTCGAATTATGCTTGCTCTAATGGGCCACACTTGTGCCCCTAAGTTTGCTTTGCCTATCACAAATAAGCTGAGGAGTATTTAAATAATTAAATTTAAAAGAATAATAATTATAACTAAATAGAAAATAGTGGATATATTGTAATGAGTACAAATCTGCCTCGTGTTTTCCTGACTTATTTTGTGTGAAAATGATGTGCTTCAGAATATGATAGTTTTACTTGTGTTTTGATGGTGTTGTGTAGCAGTTCTTGTGATATTGGTGAAGAACAGTAGTATATTTATCGTTATTCAGTCAATTTAATTAGATTATCATCAAAGATTGAGAAGTAATGCCTTGGTAAGTTGGAAAAAAATTATTATTATGATATTTCTAACCTATAGCAATAGTAGCAATACTGACATGTTCCTTGTGCAGTCTTCTTTAATTTGATATGTAATACAATATAATTGCTACCAATGAATCATTTTTAGATCATTACTGTGACACACCCCTACTTCCCATTTTCTGCCATCAATTTCTGTTTGGTCCAAACCCACTTTTTGTTTGGCAGTGAATCAGTTAAGAGAGTTTATAAGAAGAAGAAGAAAGTATACTGAATCTTTAATGGTTGTTGAATTATCTTATGACATTTTCATCTTCTGAAATCTAGAACTATTTGAATTTATCATTGACTAAAGCAGCCTCTCTCAGATAAGAGCAACACTTAATGAAAAAGAATAATGTTAATGTAAATATGAAAGTTTAGTAAGGATTGTTCTATTTATGATGTTAGAGGACAGTAAGGATAGGAAAATGTGTTTTTATATGTAAAATGAAATAGTGGGTCATGTATGAGAACAGCCAGGTGTTTGTGAAAAACTCATGTGAAGGAAAGCCATCTTCTGAAGATCCTGAGACCTATGTTACTTGTAATATTCACAATGAGGAAACAGTTTAATGTCAATCAGTCTGAAGACTTTATCTGATAATAGTCAGGCAATCAGAGCTGAGACAGCTTGTGACTCCTTAAGCCCCCTTCATATATTAATGTCTGTACACCTCAAGCTTGGTATCATCTTTGCTTCATTGTGTTTATATCCACACTTTCTTGGTAGAGATGTATCTGGGAAAGTGAAGGCAGCCAGTGTAGGACTGACTATATGACAGCTGGTGTGCTGGATGTTATGGAATATGCAGGCCTAACCGGACATGCTCAACATTTGTTGATGGTGTGTTCTTACATGTAGATCTCACTTCCAATGAGTCAGCATGTAACTAATATGTTTGCAATATTTTACTGCACTGTTGGTTTCATTTGTAGGCATGTCATTATGTTCTTTGTGTTTCATCTTCCTCAGGCATCTGGGCTGCCATTATTTTGGAAAATTTTGTTGTTCCGGTCAGCAGGGGGGACTAATGATGGTTACATCTCATATCAGAGTTTGTCCGTTCTTCTTAAGAAGTAAGATCATGTAAATAATTTAAGTCGTGAGAGCGAGAGGAGAGACAGAGCGAGAGAGAGAGAGAAAGAGCATGGATGCAAATGTGTGTGTGAGTGCAAAAAAAAAAAAAAATAACAGTAAAAAGCTTTGTGTGGTAATAAAAAAGAATTGAAAATCTCCATACACAAAAAACAAGAAGAGAAGCGTCCTGTGATAACAAACAGGATTAGTAACAGAAGCATGCATACAAATGTCAGATAATAAGAAACATGATGAAGATGCCAGTGAATGGCTTGGTGTGTGTGTTCAGGAGTTGTTGGCAACAATGGAGGTCAGGGGACTTGTCTGGATGACACTTAGTCAGTTTGCTGAATATAATCATGGAAGAGACAGTCTTCTCTTTGATGACATCTGAGAATCGTTTGGATACCTCCTATGATGCATCTGTAATTAGTGTCTTACACTGCTTCTTAAGAATATGTGTAAGCGTATCAGTTATCAGTTCAGTTATCAGTTATCAGTTGGGATATCTTCATTGCACTCCGGACATGTCCATAGGTGCTCAGATCCTCCCCCCAGCATATGCATCAGCGTCCGGTGGCTAATAGTACCAGTTCTGTGTTGGTTGACGAGGCGCTTTGTTTTCCCGATGTACCTCTTGCGTCTGGCTGTGCCGATTCTTACTCCCAAGTCTTCATCCTGGACAGCGATGTGGAATCACTGACGTCAAAGTCCTCTGTTCTCGCCATATCTTTGAGGACGTTAATAACATCAGCACGATCCATGGGCTGGCCATCTACAGGGGGTGCAGAGCCAGCCAGTTTATCAGCTCGTTAATTTCCCTTGACTCCCGCATGTCCCGGGACGAAGGTGAAGGTGACTTTACAGACAACAGACTTCCGCAGCGACTCAGTCCACTGTCTACGTACAGATCCAGCTTCGACCTTCTGAATCATGCTCATTGAATCACTTAGTACACACACGTTGGTATAATGCTGTGATTCCAGCCATATGAAAGCCTGTGTAACTGCCATCACCTCCATCGTCATGCTGCTCGTGGTCATAGAGTGGGCACCACTGGATTCTTGGACAGTTCGGCCCGCTGAACGGGCTGTAAATGCCCACGCACTTCTCTGCTGCTTTACAACAGATCCATCTGTATAGATGAGCACTACGGGGCTATCTGAGTGTTCATAGATGAGCGCGTTAACCTCAGCATTGACAGCGGCAGGGTTCTGCTCTCTGCACAGTCTGTTGAGTGTGATAATGCAGGAGAAAGTGCACTTAAAAGCTGGAGGCACCGGCACCCATTCCTTGCCGGGGTTGATACTGGTAAGACTGCAGATGTGTCTGATGACATCTTCTGCCCGTCCCATCCATGATTTGCCTCTCTTTAGCCTGTCACCCTTTTCTCTGAATATAGCGTTATGCAGAGGGTGCTGCTCATCTGCACTTATTTTTAAGTATGCACAAGCTCTCCAGATCTTGATCCTGTGTTCCATTGTCGGGAAGTCAAGGAGGTATCTCATTGCTACACAGCTGGTGCCTCTCGTGCAGCCCAAAATGATGCGCATGGCTTCGTTTTGTACCTTTTCAAGTCTTCCAATCTGTGTAGGACTGACAGTGAGGATGGCCAGGGCATACTCGATGCGTGAAAGCACAAGTCCTTGGAACAGAAGTATTGGCTGTGTTTGCTCGATATTGGCAGTCGCCATGACTCTCATTGCTGACAAACCTTTTCGAGCTTTCGTTATGACATAATCGACATGCATATTAGCGTTGCTGTAGCCTGTCAGTTCTTTACCAACTCAAGTTGTCTTTTGATTCTTCAATGCTTTCCTTCAGATGTTGTCTGGGGAATAGTTTAATAAGGAATCGTGACAAGTTACACAGCCAGACCTGGCCGGTTTTCAATATATCATGCTGACAATGGTGGTCCTTGATGACCTGCCTGTGGAGTTATTCATGTTGTGTTCTTTATTATATATTAGTTTTCTCGAAAATTTGAACTCATAAGCCTGGATCTCTTCACTGAAGAGATAACAGTGAGAGTAACTACTGCTGAAATGTTGCTAATGACCATTAACTGTTGTATATAGAAACTGATTGGGTTTTCAGATGTTCTGTAACATAAGGACTGATTGGATTGTCAGATGTGCTGTAACACAAGGCAAAGTGGGCTGCTTTTTTTGTCTACAATCTCTAGCAATATATGTTATTTGCATGTCCTTTACAAGATGTTGCAGTTAATCCCATCATTTATTGGCTGTATACGATTTACTAGGCAATGTTACGTTCCATAGTCTGCCATTGCTTTCTGAATGTCTGATGCTTTATATCATTAAAATCAATGCCCACACCTAATTTTGAACCTTCTACCCAGTATGTAGGAGAATTGTGAAACTGCGGTCACTGACCCTACATGACCCTAGACAGCAATATCTGACAGTTGACATGCACGCTTGCACATTGTTGTCAAGATGTTCTTCAAATATCTCCTAAGTCAAGATCACTGAATATTTAAATTCTTGTTCCTCTGTTGTTTTTCACATGGTATTGTGTTGTTAGATGTTGTGCGAGAGGTGCAGTCTTTTGCCATGGGCGAGATGAGCAGCAGTCCATGCTTGTGGTTTCCGTAATTTTGGGAATCCATCCCTTCCTTGGCTTTTCCCTTGCTGTGCTCTCCTCGCTTTGGTTGCAATGTGTGTGAGAAGTGTCAAGTTAGTCAATTTGAGGACATTCTTGTTAGATGTTCAAATTGTTTGATTCTCTGTCTTTCTGTGTGAATAATTAAATAATACACAAAAGTGACCTCCGTTGCTAGCTCAGTGGTTTCTGGAAGAGCCAGGTGTGGCAGGAAGATTTATTGACAGTCCAGGATTCTAGCAGAGCCAGGTTTGGCAGGAATATTTATTGACAGTCCAGGATTCTAGCAGAGCTAGAGGAGAGGTGGTAGGTGTGGCAGGAAGATTTATTGACATTCCAGGATTCTAGCGGATTCAGAGGAGAGGTGGTAGGTGTGGCAGGAAGATTTATTGACATTCCAGGGTTCTAGCAGAGCCAGAGGGGTGGTAGGTGTGGCAGGAAGATTTATTGACAGTCCAGGATTCTAGCAGAGCCAGAGGGATGGTAGATGTGGCAGGAAGATTTATTGATAGTCCAGGATTCTAGCAGAGCCAGAGGAGAGGTGGTAGGTGTGACAGGAAGATTTATTGACAGTCCAGGATTCTAGCAGAGCCAGAGGAGAGGTGGTAGGTGTGGCAGGAAGATTTATTGACAGTCCAGGATTCTAGCAGAGCCAGGTTTGGCAGGAATATTTATTGACAGTCCAGTATTCTAGCAGAGCCAGGTGTGGCAGGAAGATTTATTGACAGTCCAGGATTCTAGCAGAGCCAGAGGAGAGGTGGTAGGTGTGGCAGGAAGATTTATTGACATTCCAGGATTCTAGTGGATTCAGAGGAGAGGTGGTAGGTGTGGCAGGAAGATTTATTGACATTCCAGGGTTCTAGCAGAGCCAGAGGGGTGGTAGGTGTGGCAGGAAGATTTATTGACAGTCCAGGATTCTAGCAGAGCCAGAGGGATGGTAGATGTGGCAGGAAGATTTATTGATAGTCCAGGATTCTAGCAGAGCCAGAGGAGAGGTGGTAGGTGTGACAGGAAGATTTATTGACAGTCCAGGATTCTAGCAGAGCCAGAGGAGAGGTGGTAGGTGTGGCAGGAAGATTTATTGACAGTCCAGGATTCTAGCAGAGCCAGAGGAGAGGTGGTAGGTGTGGCAGGAAGATTTATTGACAGTCCAGGATTCTAGCAGAGCCAGAGGAGAGGTGGTAGGTGTGGCAGGAAGATTTATTGACAGTCCAGGATTCTAGCAGAGCCAGCGGGGTGATAGGCGTGGCAGGAAGATTTATTGACATTCCAGGATTCTAGCAGAGCCAGAAGAGGGGTGGTAAGTGTGGCAGGAAGATTTATTGACAGTTCAGAATTCTAGCAGAGCCAGAGGAGGGGTGGTAGGTATGGCAGGAAGATTTATTGACAGTCCATATTCTAGCAGAGCCAGAGGTGTGGTAGATGTGGCAGGAAGATTTATTGACAGTCCAGGATTTATAGACATTTTGAAGAAAATATATATGGCGTTTAAAAAAAAGATGATTTAACTCTTAAAGAATGAGAGGTCTGTATAAGGGCGTGATATTTCCAAGTATCTGTGATGGGATGCAATGTTACATTCTGTAGTTTGCCATTGCTTTCTGAACGACCAACACTCATTTAATTGTGAAAATCAACTCAATGCAGCCCGCTTCCACATCACGTGCTCCTGATTTTGAACTCTGATTGTATAATTCTGTTCACTACCCTCAAGCCACATATTCTCACACCTTTCAGAGTTAATTTAAAATGTTCATTCCTTTGTTCTTTATAACAAAGCAGGAAAGATAATAAATTTACTCTCTATTTTTTTCCATTAAGATTTATGTTATAAAGTCATTGTTCTCTTGCCTGGAATTTATTTTCATTTCATTTTGAAGATAGTATTAGTGGCTAGATGTCTAGCCCTAGATGAATGTTTCAAAGAGACGTATCCATACTTGCCATGTAACATTCAGCCTCAACTTGCATTTCAAACTCAAATGTTTGGCACTGAATGTATTAAGTAATTTTGGCAAAATCATCTGATATAAAACTCTCAATGAAAAATGCTCTGAAAGAAGTCAATTCGGAAACTTTATCATCACATCATTTTTGTGGGCTGCTTTATTTGCAGAAATCTTTCACGGAGAAGATCCCCATGACATCAAGGTAACACTTGAGATGTCGTCACAGCTTAACATTGAAACAACATGATTGCTTATAAATGCTTGTTTTTATACTGGATAAATGGTTGTTTCCTTCAAGTTGCCAGTGATCGGAGAAAGCAGCTTCTCAATTGTAACAATATTAAGGAAACTACATTTAGTGAAGACATCTCAATAGGTTACATGAAATAGGACTTTGAACATTTGAAGGGTTACCTAGATATGATTGGAAGCAAATAATAAGTAAAGAAATGTGTATCTGTAAATATATCCAGGGTTCAAAACATAGGGAAATTTGCAGAACAAAATTGTCATAAATGGTTCCAATTTGTGATGTTGATGGATTGGCATTTGATTGGTGATTGTGAGAAGATATGCTTGATACATGTATATATACTCACATAGATTATATACGAACATGGAAAGAAAAGGCTATATATTAATGTACTTTTGGGAAAACTGCGCTTGAAAATCTACACCCTAAAATCTACAATGTATGCAGGTTAGTGCAAGCAAAGACTACATAGAGGAGTTAATATAGGAGCATTCATGACGTTGTGGCCTTTCCTTAGATAAGACACAATTCCAGAAAAATAGAGAACAAATTGACAAACAAATGGAGTTTCCTGCCAGAAAATGAGGAAAGGGAGGAAAATTATTTGAGTTTCACTTGAGATTTTGTTTTTCCTCAGATTGTATCAGTCATGTCATGATGAGGCCTCCAAATTCATGAGACTTGTTGCCAAGCCTGGAGCAGCAGTCCTTGAGTTTGACGACTTTGAACCACTTGTTCAGGTAACCTGCATTTGTTGCTTGATGATACTTCACTAGTGCAGTTCTTGCATTGTTGAAACACTTTCAAGCGGTCACTTTATGGGGACTAGATAGCTCATATGACATATTAAATTAACACCAGTATCAAAATGTTCAGCTTTTGTTACACAATAAAAAGGGCCCTTCTCCACACTGTGAGGTATGTGCAGAAAGCATGCCTGCTACCACGGCTGTTTTGGTTACACAAGAGTGGCTGTTCATTTACTGTGTCATTGTAAGAGGGGGACACAAGTACAGGACCCTTTTAATGCACCTGAAGACTCTCGGGTATATGGGGATAAATGTCAAGGAGCCTTTTACATATGGGGATAAATGTCAGGGAGCCTATTACACACTCTGAGGCATGTTGGGTATATGGTGCTATCTTCCATATTTCTATTCACAGACCAGCATGTGATGGGGGGGGGGTGTCAATATTGGCAACCACCTTGACTTCCCAGGACATTTCCTGGCTTGACCTGGCAGCTAGGTCAGTTTTACAAATAAAGTTTAGTTTAGTTTACTAAAACTAAACTTCACCAAAGCAGATTTATAAAACTGTAAGCTTTGATGAAGATTTGTACTTAGCACCATTGTGCCGGCAGGCAAGCCTCCTAGCCATTGTGTTACCATGAATATGGCATTATGGTAACACTAATTTCATACATTTGTAAGATAGAATTAACATCACCTTTTTTCAGTGCTCTTTCTGGATCTACTCGTCAAATTCTCATTTTGTTATCCTTGGCACATTCAACGCACATTTTCTTCAGGAGCGCTTGAAATGCTTATCAGATCTGTGGATCAAAAGGACAGTGACACCCTGCCCAAAAAGATTTGGAAATTTCTTAATATTGCAGGTACAATCATAATAAGGAAATTGGTTTGAGACAAAACATCGATGAAGACTTATAGATGTGTAGATTAAAATAAATTTTTACAAAACCAAACAGAAGCAGTAACCAATTTTAATCACCTGTAGATTAAAGTTACTTCAGCTGGTATCAGTGAAGTGCTTCATTCAGTCATTGAAGAGCTTACAAATTAAGATATACAAGAATGCTGAAGAAGAACAAAAATAAATTGAAGTTTATGTTTATTAGTCCACATTTAAGGAACCTGAAGAATAAAAAAAATAAGCAGCAATGTCCGTTAATGACTACACATGTCAGCTGCCTGAATGCAGAGTCTCAATATCTTGATAACGTATTTTTCAATTACAAAATTCATATTTTGAGAGCAGAAGTGAACTCATTGAAATTGTAAAATGTGTACAGAAATGAGAAACAAAGACTGTCTTAGAAGCAAAAGACTTTCGTTAATTTTCTCAAGATCAGCTCAGATTCTCTCGCACTAAGAGACTTGCAAGTCCATATTCCTTGAATAAAAATACCTAGATAAGAAAGTTTATACTTTTTTTATTTGGAGCCTGAGCTCATATGTTATGTTCATTCTGAGTGAAGATAACTAGATGAGAAAACCACTTTTTGTTTAGAATAAACATTGAGTTTTTTTTTTTTAAATTCTTGTCAGGAATAAATGGTTTATGCACACAGCGTATAGTCTTTATAAGGTAACGGAAAAAGATAGTCCCCTAGCAGATACTACCAATGGGATTTGAAGTGTTAGGTTTTCATGTATTCTAGGCCATGACATTATGAGGTAAAGTGGCCAGTTCACTTTCTCTAAGAATATTCTGACAGTTATATGGTACCCGTTTTGATGAGGCAGGGTCCACCACAGAGCTGTACTTGTCGGAACAAATCATCTGGACTGCAGGGAATTAAACTTGGATCACTGTCATCACAAGCAAGTACACTCACCACTGTGCCACCATTGCGCCTGCATACTTTATAGACCTTGTTTTTAAAGTCTAGAGAAAACTCATGTCTATCAGACATAACCTCAGTTGATAACATTAGCCACATTGGGGAGACGACATTCAAGTGTTCACTTAAGGTTTTCCTGTCTTATCATCTGCCCCTGTTTGTGAGTGATTATGCTCTTGGAAATGACTCACGCTAGACAAGACAGACAGTCAGCACTCCTCAGGCCTTGTTGTAACAGATATTTCCACACTCAGATTGATCTAACCAGGTGTTTTGTCATACAACACTGGTGGCATAACACTCAAGGGCAAGTCTGTTTGTGCCATGTCTCCATCTGAAGATGTCAAACAGAGTGTGTCTTTCTGTCTCTCTCTCTCTGTCTCCCTCCTCTCCATCTCTGTCAGTCTGTCTAGTTATCTGTCCTTCTATCCACTCATCCTTTCGTCCATCTATCTGTCTGTCTG
Source organism: Cepaea nemoralis (assembly GCA_014155875.1). Lineage (NCBI taxonomy): Eukaryota > Metazoa > Mollusca > Gastropoda > Stylommatophora > Helicidae > Cepaea > Cepaea nemoralis. Next base: position 561,837 of record JACEFZ010012011.1, on the reverse strand, counting down.
TCTATCTATCTATGTAATTATCTATCTATCTATTTATCTAATCTATCTATCTATCTATCTATCTGTCTATCTATCTATCTATCTATCTATTTCTATCTCTATCTATCCATCCATCCATCTATCTACCTGTCTGTCTGTCTGTCTATTTCTATCTCCATCCATCCACCCACCCACCTATCTATCTATCTATCTATCTATCTATCTATCTATCTATCTATCTATCTATCTATCTATCTATTGCTTAAGGGATGAGTGGGTGGAGGATGTGTGGATGGGTAGAGGATATGTGGGTAGGTGAGTGTGTAGGTTAGGAAATTGTGGCGGGTGTTTGTATGGGTGGGCTCAGGATCTGTGAGTGGGCTGGGGGAGATGGGAGATTATGTGGGTGGATGCGGAATTTGTGTGTGGGTAGGTGCAGGATATGTGAGATGGCGGGGAGATGTGTGTGTGCGTGGGGGATGTGTGGTTGAGGGATGTGTGTTTGGCTGGATGGTTGGATGTATGTGGGTGGAGGAGGATATGTGGGTGGGTGGAGGATATGTGAGTTGGTTGGGAGATGTTTGTGGGTGGGGGATGTGTGGGTTGGGAAATGTATGTATGCTTGGGGTGTGGGTGGATGGGATGTGTGTGGGTGGGGAGATGTGGTGGATGGGTGGGGGAATGTATGTGTGCCTGGGTGTGTGTGTGGTTGGGTTGGGGGGGGGGGGGGGGGGGGGGGGGGGGGTGAGTGGTGGATGTGTCTCATAACATGGTAATATGCATTGTTTATGTTTACGGTCTCTGTGGCTAAAGGTCTTGCGAACGCGGTTTGTGAGCCCGTATACCCGGGTTCGAAACACAGCGGTGCTGGTTTTTTCGAAAAAGGTATAGGGGCCGGTCGTTCAGAAAGCAATGGCAAACTACTGAACGTAACACTTGCTTAGTACATCAACAGCAGCTAAAAATGCTGGTGTTGACTGCAACGTCCCGTAAGGGATACGCAACAACAACAAAAATGTTTACAAAATTCATTTGACAATGTTTTTCCTATGCATTATTGATGAACGAAAGATGAGTGATTGGAAGGGCCAAATGTAAGACAGGCCTGCGTGCCCAATTTGTTACCCTTTGAAAATAAAGTATGTTCATTCGTTAGTTCTATCTATCCATCCATCCATCCATCCATCCATCCATCCATCCATCCATCCATCCATCTATCTATCTATCTATCTGTCTAGCTACTAGATAGATAGATAGCTACATGTATAGTTCTGGCCAGCAGGCTGCACATGTATCAAGCCCCCTACCACATCCCTTCTTGCTGGTGCCAAGTTGGACCCATGATTCCATCAGTAACACACGTGGCACACATGTGTTGTATTATTGTGCTGATTTTACTATAATTATTATGTATTGTAATAAATCTTAGTGTACTGAATAATTTACACTGTAACTATTTCAGTGAATATACATATAAATTACCTTTTGTCCTCAGGATGTTGTAGAAACACACCCTGGGCTGACATTTTTGCAGGATGCACCAGAATTTCACTCGCGCTACGTTACCACGGTCAGTGTACATTTTGTGGTGTCTCAGAGATACATGTTTTAATTGCAGAAATTAAAACTGGATATGAATATTATGTTGTAATCAGTCAGTAGCCAACTTTTGCACAAAAATACAGGAGATTACATGTGCCTTAATAACATTGAGCAGTGACAGGGAGGAGGACCTGAGGGACTAGTAAAGTAAGACCCTTGTCCATGCCTTAAGGTGAACTGGGTATTGGTAACAAGTGCAGGACCCGTGGTACATGCCTGGAGTGTGGGTACATGGTGTCAGTCCTGTATTTGTGTAGACCGATTGGGCGCTCAGTGGGTGATGTGTTCAGTACCATGCTGGCCTCTCTGACTTCTCAAACATTTCTTGGCCTCCATGTTAGGCTTGGCCTCCGTGTTAGGCTTGGCCTCCGTGTTAGGCTGGGAGTGCATGTCAGTTTTTATAAATCTCCGCATCCATGGGAATTCAAACACGTGACCACTGGTCTAGCAGGCAAGCATGCTAGCCACTGCATTATTGTGGCTTCCTGGGAGGCTGGTCTAGATATGTAAGCAAACATTGTGCTAGCCACTGCATTATTGTGGCTTCCTGAGAGGCTGGTCTAGTTATGCAAACAAACATTGTTCTAGCCACTGTATTATTGTGGCTTCCTGAGAGGCTGGTCTAGATATGTAAGCAAACATTGTGCTAGCCACTGTATTATTGTGGCTTCCTGAGAGGCTTGTCTAGATATGTAAGCAAACATTGTGCTAGCCACTGCATTATTGTGGCTTCCTGAGAGGCTGGTCTAGATATGTAAGCAAACATTGTGCTAGCCACTGCATTATTGTGTTTTCCTGGAAGGCTGGTCTAGATATGTAAACAAACATTGTGCTAGCCACCACTGCATGACCATGGCTTCCTGAGAGGCTAGTCTAGATATGTAAACAAATGTGCCACAGGATCAATTGCTCTTCAACAGAAACAAACTGGATGCTACAAGAATGACCAGTGTGTGCTACAGGAACAGTCAGTGTGCTAACAAAACAAGCTGTGTCTTTTATGAATAACAGTATCAGTATGCTGTATAAACTATCTACCTGAGAAGGTTAACCCGGTCAACAAATGAACGCAGAAGGCTGATGTGTCGGCCGAAAGGTGCAAGTATCGCAGTTCTGTTGTAAACAGGTACAATGCAATTACGTCCGAGTGAGTATCGAATATCCTTCGAAACACCCGGGAAGTTTAACCCGGTCAACAAATACCTGCAGAAGTCGGATGTGTCTGCCTTAAGGTGCAAGTATCGCAGCTATGCTGTAAACAGGCACAACACAATTACGCCTGAGGAAAAAAACAAACACTCTGTATGAATGCAGAAGAAGAAGAAACAATCTGTGTGCTATAGGGACAAGCTTTATGCTACAGGAACAAGCTGTGTACTACAGGAACAAGCTGTGTACTACAGGAACAAGCTGTGTACTACAGGAACAAGGTGTGTGCTACAGAAACAAGGTGTGTACTACAGGAACAAGCTGTGTGCTACAGAAACAAGGTGTGTGCTACAGGAACAAGCTGTGTGCTACAGAAACAAGGTGTGTGCTTCAGGAACAAGCTGTGTACTACAGGAATAAGCTATGTGCTATGTCAAAGACTCAGGGAAGACCACCCTGAATGAGTGGTCTACCTCAAGTAGATTAGAGGTAACCCAGTGCCCCTACATGAGGGCAGGGTAGGTGTAGGGAGTAGATAGGAAGGGGAACTATCAAATAGTTCTCTCATGAGACACGGAGGTGTCAACCAGAGAGTAAGCACTCTGGTCACGGCATAATCACGCCAACGTGATAGACACGGAGAACTAGAATGAAACTCAAGAGAGGCCACTACTCTAAGCGTGCTGAATGATGCAGCACGCAAAAGCCGAAGTACGCACAAGGTCCCTCCGCGTACTGTGTAGTCAGCACGCGGAGATTAGTCAGACAGGGGACGGACTTCGTAGGGAACACATCGCTTAGCGTCGATGCGTATTTCTTTAGCCGAGTAGATAGATTTAGTAGTAGGGTTAGGAACGACTAGTGATAGGCAATTCTTTGTATTCATGTGTGAGTTATTAGCGACCGTTTTGTGCATTGATGTAATGTAAAGAGCCAGTGGCAATAAAATGTGTAATCAATTCCTCTCGTACGACTGACAAATCTTTTTGTGTGGTGCGAGAGAAGTTTATCCCGTAATGCCTGAAGCATCGCTTGATGACAGGCTAGGATAAAAGTGGTGTCAGAAGTGGGATCTGAACCCACGCCCACTTTTATCCTAGCCTGTCATCAAGCGTATGCTTCAGGCATTACGGGATAAACTTCTCTCGCACCACACAAAAAGATTTGTCAGTCGTACGAGAGGAATTGATTACACATTTTATTGCCACTGGCTCTTTACATTACATCAATGCACAAAACGGTCGCTAATAACTCACACATGAATACACAGAATTGCCTATCACTAGTCGTTTCCTAACCCTACTACTAAATCTATCTACTCGGCTAAAGAAATACGCATCGACGCTAAGCGATGTGTTCCCTACGAAGTCCGTCCCCTGTCTGACTAATCTCCGCGTGCTGACTACACAGTACGCGGAGGGACCTTGTGCGTACTTCGACTTTTGCGTGCTGCATCATTCAGCACGCTTAGAGTAGTGGCCTCTCTTGAGTTTCATTCTAGTTCTCCGTGTCTATCACGTTGGCGTGATTATGCTGTGACCAGAGTGCTTACTCTCTGGTTGACACCTCCGTGTCTCATGAGAGAACTATTTGATAGTTCCCCTTCCTATCTACTCCCTACACCTACCCTGCCCTCATGTAGGGGCACTGGGTTACCTCTAATCTACTTGAGGTAGACCACTCATTCAGGGTGGTCTTCCCTGAGTCTTTGACATGCTACAGAAACAAGCTGTGTGCTACAGAAACAAGGTGTGTGCTACAGGAACAAGGTGTGTGCTACAGGAACAAGCTGTATGCTACAGGAACAAGGTGTGTGCTACAGGAACAAGGTGTGTGCTACAGAACTGTCATAAAAGAGGATTAATCATCAAGTTCTGACAGCAAAGAGGACTGAACATCAAATTTGACATAAGATAGGATTAAACATCAAATTTGACAGAAAAGAGTATTAATAATGATCAAATTTGACATAAAAGAGGACCAAACAGAGGCTGTGAACATAAATACACCTCATGCACACAGTTATCCAACCTTTCACTGTCAGACATATATTTTAAATACATTACATTGAAACAGGGATATACAGATAGTTCGCAAATCTTGCAGCTTTCTCCACGCTGATTTAAAACTGCCATTTTTAATCCCAGCTGGATCTGTGGAGAACGGTTACAAACGCAATCATAATCCTACACACCGTGTTCAAAACACAGCTGCTGGCAATTTGGAAGCAGACTGCTTTCCACTAGTTTTCATACAGTGATATGAGTTCCGGTCATTCAGGAAGCAGTGGCAAACAAATGAGTGTAAACTTGCCAAGAAATCACAAACAACCAAAAAATGCTGGAATTGACTGCAACATCCTGTATGAATATATTATACAACTATTTTGTTTGTGATCTCTAGGTCATATCTCGAGTGATGTTTTGTGTCAACCGGTCATGGACAGGCACAATTACCATGCCAGAACTGCGCAAGTCCAACTTCCTGCAGGTATGATCCTAATTAGACAGTGGCAAGGTCAACATAATTTATAAAAGCTAAGTAGTCAGGGACTTTTCTCCGTAATCTCGTATACTCTCGTTGGTAACGTGATGACGGTGAGAATCAGCAGTGGTTCGAATCGCATCGGTAACTTACGGGGTATGTGAGCCGGCCACTCAGAAAGCAATGGCAAACTACTGAGCGTAATCTTGCCAAGACATCAACATACAGCTGAAAGATGCTGGTGTTGACAGCGATGTCCTGTAAAGGATATGCAAAAAAAAAAAAAAAAAGTAGTCAGGGTTAATCAAGTAGCCCTGGTTAAGTGAAGCTCAAGATCTGACTGTACAGTTTCTTGTATAGATAGCATTGTGTAAAATGTCATGTATACATAGCATCATGTGTACAATTTCACACATACTCAGTATTATATATATATATATATGAACAATGGATAAACAAGATGAAAACATATAGAGGCATTTGAGATGTTGTGATGCCAAACATGAATAAAAAAATTGGCAATCGAAAGATGTAATGGAATGATGAAGACTGTTTAAAGTAATACAAAAGCTTTCATGGCGTATTCATATTCTGAGACCTGAAATAACACCTCAGAGAATACAAGAATGCAAAATATTGCGGAAAATGGGAAGGGTTAAGCCAAGTGAATATTTACCAAGCAGGCATGCAGACAATAGACATCAACCATGGATTTAAATGATCAGAAGGTTTGTGACCAGATTATCAGAAGGTTTGTAACCAGCCCAAGGACTCTTTTCTCTCTCTCTCTCTCTCTCTCTCTCTCTCTCTCTCTCTCTCTCTCTCTCTCTCTCTCTCTCTCTCTCTCTCTCTCCCCCCCTCTCTCCCTCTCCCTCTCTCTCTCTCTCTCTCTCTCTCTCTCTCTCTCTCTCTCTCTCTCTCTCTCTCTCTCTCTCTCTCTCTCTCTCTCTCTTTTTTTTTTTCTTTCTTTTTTTTCTTTTTCTTTGGGTGTGCTTTCTCTAATACAGTGGTTTGCAACCTTTTTTGGCCCATGCCCCCCTCCTTCACCATATGTTGAGAATGTCATTCCTCCCCTTTTGTATTTCTTCCCTATAAATTCCCCCCAACCCACCCACCCTGCCCCTACATAGTATATGTAAAAATGGAAGCTAACTTTAATAACACATACTAGAACAAGTTTAGACATCTACATAAAACATGATTTGTGGGTCTACTTACGTTATAAGACAAATAACAGGATGGCGAGGAGTACATAACCATAAAGTATGGAGGGGAAAAAACATCAAGTAATCGGTTTTTGTATTAACGCGATCTTGAAATAATCTTCATTTCTTCCCCCCCCCCCCCCCCTGGAAACCCTAAAATTCCTCCGTAGGGGGGAATTCCCCACCAGTTGACAACCACTGCTCTAATATGTTTATGTCACTCACTGCAAAGCACTGTCAGTTAAAACCCCACTGACAGTTGTTTCCATGTTGTCAGTGTTACAATCAGCAACATACTTCTGCATTTTCAGACTGTTGCCAGGCTAGAGGAGGAAGATGATATCAACCAGATCAAAGATTATTTTTCTTATGAGCATTTTTATGTCATCTACTGCAAGTTCTGGGAACTGGACAAGGACCATGACTTATTTATTGACAAAAATGATTTATCTCGGCACAATGACCATGGTAAGAGCACTGTAATACATGAGCATACATCCAACCTCTGTTTGTTTTGTCATTTATTTTCTACTATAATTTTATTCGCTTGGCTGGTCACTTGACTTGCATGCCAGATCACAAGCTCCCTAAACTAATTTTTTACATTGAGTTGCATTGTGGTAAACACTGCCAAGGCAGACAGAGGAATTTCTTTAAAGACACTGAAGATATCGCTCAAAGCTTTTGGAATTCATCACGGCACATGGGAGACTGCTGCCAAAGACCAAAATTCATGGCATACATCGTTACATAAGAGTGTAGAGACTTGAGAAGCAAACAGGACTGCAAGATCTGTGAAATAAAGACTATACAAAAATAAACCACCGCAGGAGATCCTCCTCCTGGAGCATCAAGCATTCTTTGCCCACATTGTTAAAGAACATTTTGAGCCAAAATAGGCCTTGCCAGCCATCTTAGAACTCACCGTTCAAAACTTTCAAGCCCACTGGATGAAATGAATGATCATCATCATACTTTGATGGACACACACACACAAAACTGTAATTTTACATATTTCATTTGTCACACCATTTGCTATGTCTGAGCATTGTTCTCTTCCTAGTCTTTCCATGTCTACTTTCGGATGAAGAACAATGTTAATAGATCCTGGGAAAATATTAAGCAAGATCATTCTGGAGGGATTAAGAGATGCCATTAGCAAACAACTATGGCTTCTAAATAACTCTTGCATTGACAAGATAGCCACATTATGTATAATAATAGAGAAAATCATCGAACCTAACTCACCATTTATATTGTATTTGTGGACTATGAAAAGGCCTTTGACAGATTGAATTGGAATCCTTTAGAAATTGATGAGGCAATACAGGATCCCACAGAAAATTATTAACTAACTGAAGGCAACATATAAAGACATGAAATACAGTGTTATTCATTAGGGAAAACTAGCAGATACATTTATAATAAAAACATGAGTGCAACAAGGATGCACTTTGTCAAGTTTATTATTCTTATTGAATACAATAACTACTGTCAGAAAGTTGACTCTGACAAAGCAGCCTGATGATCTGGACTTTACTGATAACATTGCCTTCTTGTGCCATACATAAAATCAGATGCGAGATAAACTAAACACACTTGATTTGAGATCACAACAGTTGGGTCTAAAACAATTAATAGAGGAAAGGAAAAGATAATGTAAATAAATCAAGCAACTGATGGCCCAATCTCCCTTGGTGACACTGTATATTAAGAGACAGAATCAGACACCTATTTAGGTAGCAATGTGGACACAGATGGGCAAACAGATAAAGGTATTAACATGAGAATACAAGACGCAAGAGGAGCTTTCAACCCGCTTGTAGCCTGGTCACCTACAGTTGAGAGAATTATTCACACCCACAGGAAAATCTATCCACTGAAGGAAGAGAAGATAGAAATGGCTTGTTAGAAATATAGGGTGTATAATGATACAGGTCCACAGAGGTAAACTCCTTACAGTGGGCAGGTTTAGGGAAGTTAAAGTGAACAGCAGCAACTTGTTCAAAGACTATAGAATTAATTATTCCTGCTACGCATAACCTACAGAAGAAATTGAACCCCCAGTCCCCCTTTTGCTCAACAGGACGATAGGAAGACAAAACTAGAACAAACTCTCACCCTGTCAAACTATATCACTGTTCTAATTATAAGAATTAATGTTGAATGCAATTAAATGCCAATAAGTAAAGTAAAGATATTATTTATTAGGATTAACATAAATAATTCTCCACGGAAGAGACAAAACAGTATTGCGTAGTTTTGACTACACAACAATTAACTGGTTTAGCTTAGTCTAATAAGCGATCATCGTTTCATGAAACTTCTAATCACTGTGGTCCTAGTTAGATACACTCAGTGATAATGTAGGTTTTTGGCACTGGAAGTGGTTTGTCCTGCAATTAGCTTTCTTCCTCCACTCCAGATGAATCGTAATGTAGCAGCTTCTGTGTCTCTTCTCAACTCTTCCTTATTGCTGACAAGTAATGTCGCTGCACTCCGACTGTGGTTGAATGATTGTCTTGGCTGGTACTTATTTTATTTTACTTACTATTGTCAAATACATGTTACTATTTCTATGCACAGGAATTCGATGAATGTCTGTTTGCTACGAATGAAACTACTACTAATGTATACTGATAGCTTTCGGCTGCTTAAGAACACACTGTCACTGGTTCTTTATGAATATAAAAATCACTTGTGGCTGCTCTCTGGCAGATGCTTTTGTTTCAGTGTGATTTTATTTTGTTTCATTGATAGCTTGTTGATTCAATGTTTCTCTTGGTGATTGTAGTAATTGGTGATGTCACAATAATCTGTAGAAGAAGTTTGACAAAACATGATCTGGTGAATATGACTGGTAGGTCGCCCATCCGACTATTTGAACACTCTACTATTGAAAGACATTTATCATAAACATGACCTGTCTTTATATGCTATCCCTAGAATATTCAACTCTAATGTTAAATCAGTACCAATGAATGGATCAGAAACGTGTAGAAAGACTAAAACAATTACTAATAAACTACAAACATTCATTCATTGATACCTGAGCAGAATTTAAGGACCAATATGGCATGTTTCTCTTGTGTTCATGCTGCAATATGGCTAGACTCAACATAGGTAACCATAACTAATACTAGCACATTTTGACCTTCACAAAGTGTCCAATAATTGAGGAAAACACAGAAGTAAGGCATGCACACACACATACACAGCAATCAGTGAGGGGGACACACATCAATCAGTGAGACACACACACACAGAGCAGTGAAGCACATACACATATCAATCAGTGAGGCACGCACACACATACAGCAATTAGTCAGACACGCACACATTATTCAATTAGCACACACAGTAATCAGTGAAGCATGCACACACGGCATTCAGTGAGGCACACACACGGCATTCAGCGAGGTACACACACAGTAATCAGTGAGGCACACACAGCGGTCAGTTACATAAAGTCAAGATAGTTGACAGTAGAACATCAATAATAAATATGTTCATCATGATACTCCTTTTGTGTTCTACCCGGGTTTTAACCCAGCCTATTGGATTTACAGACAAGTGCATTAAATCTCTGTTAGATGTCTTTGTTTTTTTCTCTTCAGCACTAAATTCACGTCTTATTGACAGAATCTTCTCAGGGGCAGTCACTAGGTAAGATACATATTGGTTTTTTTACATGTTGACCTGTAAACTGTTTTCAGTGAATATCTTGTGGGCAGGCAGGAAGCTGAAGTCTGTTGCCATAGCCTAGTACAAGTAACAGTCTGTCACTTCACACACCTTCACCAGTGTGCTCTGTGCCAAATGATCTGTGTGGATATTGCTGCAAGCCCCGACATATTATTTCAAGATCATTTATTCTAAAACCTATATACTTGAGGCACACAGGAACAAAGGTTGAAAGGCTTCAATAATCTCCTTTTAAACAAACCATGGATTAATCACACCACACCACTGAGTAAGAATAACAGTAGGTTAACAGAGAAAAAGAAAGGGAAATTCCAAGTTACAAAGAACAGTTCACTAGTGCATGATGGCAGCAGAGTAAGGGGCTTGCCAAGGATGCATGAGTCGACAGATGGTAGGGACTATCACAATGAAACGAAAGGACACACTTTCAGAAATTGATTAGAGGACACTCACTTGCAATTCTAGATAGATCAGCATGCCCAGTAACAGATAATGCGTGTTAGCATCATGTGGACAGGAAGAAAAAGCTCTAACTTCAACAAGCATCAAAGGTGAAATATAGACATGGTTTGCAAAGAAAATGTTGGTTAAGGACAAAAGGCCTTCCCAACAAAAGTTAGATAAATGGTGTAACTGGAACTACAAACACCACAGTGTATAGAGACCATACCAGAGATTGTTCCAGAACTCTAGTCATGTCCTGACATTGGAAGTCAAACAGACAAAACAGAATACACATTTGAAGAGGTTTATTCTTGGATATACTTGTGTCCCTTCTGACGTGTCTCCACATTGTTGTGGTAGAGGGGCTTGTGTGTTCCAATGACCCCAAGAGCTATGCCGACAGTAGCAGAACTACTGGTAGGGTCTCCCATGTCGGACAGGTCAAGGGATAGGAACTAGTCCAAGAGAGACACACACCTGCTGCCTTGCAGGTAGACTGGGTACAGGCAGTCAAAGTCTAGTGATAAGCAAATCCATTGCACTCAAAGTCCGAATCAGGTGCATGATGCCACTACATTCTTGGTCCAGACACATATTCTACGGCTCTCAGCTGAGGGATATGGCTGAACGCCTCTAAATCAATATCCCCCGGATGTGAGAGCTGGGCCTGATACTCACCCACTGCAAAATGGAGGTGAGATGCTGAGCCGGCAGCTCATGCAGCCTACCTCATGAGCTTTACTAAAGGTGGAAAAAGCATCCCAGTCGCACACAATGGTTATGATGCAAGTCTCTATTTAAACTCATTGAATGAGCGTAGTCAAAGGTGGAAAAACATCTCATTAACCCGAAATGGAATGCTTGGCTAGCAAACCCATTAATTACGTGGAAGTCCAAAGCGAAAGCTTGCCAAGTAGATGCGTCTCATTAACACGAAATGGAATGCTTGGGCTAGCGAACCCATTACGTGGAAGTCCGAAACGAAAGCTTGCTGAGTGGATGTCGTCTCATTAACGCGAAATGGAATGCTTGGCTAGCAAACCCATTACGTGGAAGTCCGAAGTGAAAGTTTGCTGAGTGGATGTCGTCTGCAGACTGACCATTCCTGGTTTTCGTGGGGAGCAGCCAGTGGCGAACGAGATACACAATACATGGAAGTGAGGAATTAAAGCAGCCATGAGCAGGACGTAGCGATTTCTTGGGTGAGCCCAGTACCAGAGCGCAATGTGCCGGCTCTGCAATTATGGAAGCCTCCTTGAATGGCAGGGAATGCCCATGGTCTGCCCCTGCCTTCCCTTGAGGGTTGACCGTGATATCTTTGGCCATTCTACCTTGACCAGCTGAGATATGGGCGACACCACAACAGAATGTCCCTCGACACCCCCAGGAAGGCTAACCTGATTAAACAACTGCCACAGAAGTCGGATGTGCTGGCCTAAAGGTTGCAAATAAATTATCACAACTCAAAAATGTCCAAGAGAAATGTCTCTCATGCCCGGAACAGCTATGACTATCTAGTCTTCCGGGCACAGCGTCCAGCACACGTCGAACCGAAAGCTTGCTGGGTGTCTGTTCCCGATTCTTTGGGTGAGCCCGGTACCAGAGCGCTATGTATCGGCTCTGCAATTATGGAAACCTCCTTGAATGACGGTAAATGCCCATGGACTGCCTGCCTTCCCTTGAGGCTGACCGTGAAGTCTTTGATCGTTCTAACTTGATCAGCTGGGATGTGGAAAGGAACAACAACAGTGAGAGTCCCCCACGATGGCTAACCTGGTTTTTAAAAAACGCCCGCTAAAGTTGGACGTGTTGGCCTAAGGGTTTTGGCCCAAGGGTGCATAACAAGACACACCTCAATCACATCTGATAAAAACACTCCGGATGGACGCTGAAGAAGAAGAAGAAGGATACACTTGTGTGTGGCTGCTTCTGCTTTGTATCTTTCAACACAGTTAGTCTGCTGGGAAACCTACATATTTTCTAGACTAGTTTATAGTAACTTGACCTTGGTGAAAGCACTAGAAAAAAACAGGACTCACAAGACAAAGTGCAGAGAATGGATTCCTCTCAGGAAATGATTTTTTTTTTTTTTTTGGTGCTCACTCGCTTTGAACTCAAGCTTAGATCATGCACGTGCTACAACTTCTAGTGCACTCAACTGATTTTTGCATGTGGATTAGCTTTCCCTATTACCAATGTCCCTCATTTTCAGGTGAACCCACTCCGACTTCAGAGGTACTTGTAATTTATGTCCCAAAGTCAAGGACGAGAAGTCAGCATTTTAGTCCAACTGACCTGTGTAGGGATTGAACCCGGCTGCCCTGGCATCAGCACACCGGATGTTTAAGAACAAGCTGTCTTATCCATTCTGCCATGCTGGCCTCCTGAAATGGTATAGAAATGAGTAACTTTACATGGCTTTTATTTATAATGTTGTGATGTCTGCAGAGGACATGACTTTCATGAAGCAAAAATGAGCTACAAGGAATTTGTGTGGTTCTTGTTAGCAGAAGAAGACAAAAAACACCCAACAAGGTAAGATAATAGTAGAGTGTTTTTTGTCCTGGTACTCTCCTTCTGTGGCCTGCAATATTTACATAATCATCATCATTGTCTTCCACTTTTGCTGTCAAGCACAAGTTCTATCTCCTGACTTCAGACCAAACTTGTCATGAGTCACTCAAGTATAATCCCTTATCTCTGCGGGACAAGGTTGAAGACTCCCAGTTAGCAGCTAATTGCCTCCAGGTGGGATTCTCTGTCCATTGAGCTGGGCTCTTAGGCTGACTCAGCCTACTGTGGCTACCAGAGCATTACCTGGACAGTCAAGGCAGTCGCGTGGTATTGACTACATCACCCATTGAGTGCCATTATCTGGACAGTCAAGGCAGTCGGCGTGGTGTTGACTACATCACCCATTGAGTGCCATTACCTGGACAGTCAAGGCAGTCGGCGTGGTGTTGACTACATCACCATTACCTGTACAGTCAAGGCAGTCGGCGTGGTGATGACTACATCACCCTTGAGTGCCATTAGCTGACAATCAAGGCAGTCGGCGTGGTGATGACTACATCACCCATTGAGTGCCATTATCTGGACATCAAGGCAGTCGGCGTGGTGTTGACTACATCACCCATTGAGTGCCATTACCTGGACAGTCAAGGCAGTCGGCGTGGTGTTGACTACATCACCCATTGAGTGCCATTATCTGGACAATCAGGCAGTCGGCGTGGTGTTGACTACATCACCATTGAGTGCCATTACCTGGACAGTCAAGGCAGTCGGCGTGGTGTTGACTACATCACCCATTGAGTGCCATTATCTGGACAGTCAAGGCAGTTGGCGTGGTGCGGATTACATCACCCTTGAGTGCCATTACCATGGACAGTCAAGGCAGTCTGCGTGGTGTTGACTACATCACCCATTGAGTGCCATTATCTGGACAGTCAAGGCAGTCGGCGTGGTGTTGACTACATCACCCATTGAGTGCCATTATCTGGACAGTCAAGGCAGTCGGTGTGGTGTTGAGTACATCACCCATTGAGTGCCATTACCTGGACAGTCAAGGCAGTCGGCGTGGTGTTGACTACATCACCCATTGAGTGCCATTACCTGGACAGTCAAGGCAGTCGGCGTGGTGTTGACTACATCACCCATTGAGTGCCATTATCTGGACAGTCAAGGCAGTCGGCGTGGTGTTGACTACATCACCCATTGAGTGCCATTACCTGGACAGTCAAGGCAGTCGGCGTGGTGTTGACTACATCACCATTGAGTGCCATTACCTGGACAGTCAAGGCAGTCGGCTTGGTGTTGACTACATCACCCATTGAGTGCCATTACCTGGACAGTCAAGGCAGTCGGCATGGTGTTGACTACATCACCCATTGAGTGCCATTATCTGGACAGTCAAGGCAGTCGGCGAGGTGTTGACTACATCACCCATTGAGTGCCATTACCTGGACAGTCAAGGCAGTCGGCGTGGTTTTGACTACATCACCCATTGAGTGCCATTACCTGGACAGTCAAGGCAGTCGGCGTGGTGTTGAGTACATCACCCATTGAGTGCCATTATCTGGACAGTCAAGGCAGTCGGCGTGGTGTTGACTACATCACCCATTGAGTGCCATTACCTGGACAGTCAAGGCAGTCGGCGTGGTGTTGACTACATCACCCATTGAGTGCCATTACCTGGACAGTCAAGGCAGTCGGCGTGGTGTTGACTACATCACCCATTGAGTGCCATTATCTGGACAGTCAAGGCAGTTGGCGTGGTGTTGACTACATCACCCATTGAGTGCCATTACCTGGACAGTCAAGGCAGTCGGCGTGGTGTTGACTACATCACCCATTGAGTGCCATTATCTGGACAGTCAAGGCAGTCGGCGTGGTGTTGACTACATCACCCATTGAGTGCCATTACCTGGACAGTCAAGGCAGTCGGGCGTGGTGTTGACTACATCACCCATTGAGTGCCATTACCTGGACAGTCAAGGTAGTCGGCGTGGTGTTGACTACATCACCCATTGAGTGCCATTACCTGGACAGTCAAGGCAGTCGGCGTGGTGTTGACTACATCACCCATTGAGTGCCATTATCTGGACAGTCAAGGCAGTCGGCGTGGTGTTGACTACATCCCCATTAGGCCATTACCTGGACAGTCAAGGCAGTCGGGTGTTGACTACATCACCCATTGAGTCATTACGGCGTCATGGCAGTCGGCTGCTTGACTACATCACCCATTGAGTGCCATTGCTGGACAGTCAAGGCAGTCGGCGTGGTGTTGATACCATTACCTGGAGTCAAGGCAGTCGGCGTGGTGTTGATACACATCCTTGGTCCATTACCTGGAGTCAAGGCAGTCGGCGTGGTGTTGACATCACCTTGAGTGCCATTACCGGCAGTCAAGGCAGTCGGCGTGGTGTTGAGTACATCCCCTTGAGTGCCATTACCGGCAGTCAAGGCAGTCGGCGTGGTGTTGACTACATCACCCATTGAGTGCCATTATCTGGACAGTCAAGGCAGTCGGCGTGGTGTTGACTACATCACCCATTGAGTGCCATTACCTGGACAGTCAAGGCAGTCGGCGTGGTGTTGACTACATCACCCATTGAGTGCCATTACCTGGACAGTCAAGGCAGTCGGCGTGGTGTTGACTACATCACCCATTGAGTGCCATTATCTGGACAGTCAAGGCAGTCGGCGTGGTGTTGACTACATCACCCATTGAGTGCCATTACCTGGACAGTCAAGGCAGTCGGCGTGGTGTTGACTACATCACCCATTGAGTGCCATTACCTGGACAGTCAAGGCAGTCGGCATGGTGTTGACTACATCACCCATTGAGTGCCATTACTGGACAGTCAAGGCAGTCGGCGTGGTGTTGACTACATCACCCATTGAGTGCCATTACCTGGACAGTCAAGGCAGTCGGCGTGGTGTTGACTACATCACCCATTGAGTGCCATTACCTGGACAGTCAAGGCAGTCGGCGTGGTGTTGATACATCACCCATTGAGTGCCATTACCTGGACAGTCAAGGCAGTCGGCGTGGTGTTGACTACATCACCCATTGAGTGCCATTATCTGGACAGTCAAGGCAGTCGGCGTGGTGTTGACTACATCACCCATTGAGTGCCATTACCTGGACAGTCAAGGCAGTCGGCGTGGTGTTGACTACATCACCCATTGAGTGCCATTACCTGGACAGTCAAGGCAGTCGGCGTGGTGTTGACTACATCACCCATTGAGTGCCATTATCTGGACAGTCAAGGCAGTCGGCGTGGTGTTGACTACATCACCCATTGAGTGCCATTACCTGGACAGTCAAGGCAGTCGGCGTGGTGTTGACTACATCACCCATTGAGTGCCATTACCTGGACAGTCAAGGCAGTCGGCGTGGTGTTGACTACATCACCCATTGAGTGCCATTACCTGGACAGTCAAGGCAGTCGGCGTGGTGTTGACTACATCACCCATTGAGTGCCATTATCTGGACAGTCAAGGCAGTCGGCGTGGTGTTGACTACATCACCCATTGAGTGCCATTACCTGGACAGTCAAGGCAGTCGGCGTGGTGTTGACTACATCACCCATTGAGTGCCATTACCTGGACAGTCAAGGCAGTCGGCGTGGTGTTGACTACATCACCCATTGAGTGCCATTATCCTGGACAGTCAAGGCAGTCGGCGTGGTGTTGACTACATCACCCATTGAGTGCCATTACCTGGACAGTCAAGGCAGTCGGCGTGGTGTTGACTACATCACCCATTGAGTGCCATTACCTGGACAGTCAAGGCAGTCGGCGTGGTGTTGACTACATCACCCATTGAGTGCCATTATCTGGACAGTCAAGGCAGTCGGCGTGGTGTTGACTACATCACCCATTGAGTGCCATTACCTGGACAGTCAAGGCAGTCGGCGTGGTGTTGACTACATCACCCATTGAGTGCCATTATCTGGACAGTCAAGGCAGTCGGCGTGTGTTGACTACATCACCCATTGAGTGCCATTACCTGGACAGTCAAGGCAGTCGGCGTGGTGTTGACTACATCACCCATTGAGTGCCATTACCTGGACAGTCAAGGCAGTCGGCGTGGTGTTGACTACATCACCCATTGAGTGCCATTATCTGGACAGTCAAGGCAGTCGGCGTGGTGTTGACTACATCACCCATTGAGTGCCATTACCTGGACAGTCAAGGCAGTCGGCGTGGTGTTGACTACATCACCCATTGAGTGCCATTACCTGGACAGTCAAGGCAGTCGGCGTGGTGTTGACTACATCACCCATTGAGTGCCATTATCTGGACAGTCAAGGCAGTCGGCGTGGTGTTGACTACATCACCCATTGAGTGCCATTACCTGGACAGTCAAGGCAGTCGGCGAGGTGTTGACTACATCACCCAATGAGTGCCATTACCTGGACAGTCAAGGCAGTCGGCGTGGTTTTGACATCACCCATTGAGTGCCATTACCTGGACAGTCAAGGCAGTCGGCGTGGTGTTGAGTACATCACCCATTGAGTGCCATTATCTGGACAGTCAAGGCAGTCGGCGTGGTGTTGACTACATCACCCATTGAGTGCCATTACCTGGACAGTCAAGGCAGTCGGCGTGGTGTTGACTACATCACCCATTGAGTGCCATTACCTGGACAGTCAAGGCAGTCGGCGTGGTGTTGACTACATCACCCATTGAGTGCCATTATCTGGACAGTCAAGGCAGTCGGCGTGGTGTTGACTACATCACCCATTGAGTGCCATTACCTGGACAGTCAAGGCAGTCGGCGTGGTGTTGACTACATCACCCATTGAGTGCCATTATCTGGACAGTCAAGGCAGTCGGCGTGGTGTTGACTACATCACCCATTGAGTGCCATTACCTGGACAGTCAAGGCAGTCGGCGTGGTGTTGACTACATCACCCATTGAGTGCCATTACCTGGACAGTCAAGGCAGTCGGCGTGGTGTTGACTACATCACCCATTGAGTGCCATTACCTGGACAGTCAAGGCAGTCGGCGTGGTGTTGACTACATCACCCATTGAGTGCCATTACCTGGACAGTCAAGGCAGTCGGCGTGGTGTTGACTACATCACCCATTGAGTGCCATTACCTGGACAGTCAAGGCAGTCGGCGTGGTGTTGACTACATCACACATTGAGTGCCATTACCTGGACAGTCAAGGCAGTCGGCGTGGTGTTGACTACATCACCCATTGAGTGCCATTATCTGGACAGTCAAGGCAGTCGGCGTGGTGTTGACTACATCACCCATTGAGTGCCATTACCTGGACAGTCAAGGCAGTCGGCGTGGTGTTGACTACATCACACATTGAGTGCCATTATCTGGACAGTCAAGGCAGTCGGCGTGGTGTTGACTACATCACCCATTGAGTGCCATTACCTGGACAGTCAAGGCAGTCGGCGTGGTGTTGACTACATCACACATTGAGTGCTAGTTGGCCACAAACTATGGGGCTATCACCGTATACCCAGCATGCTTCATGACATAACAAGGCAACCCTTTCATCACGTAGCAGGTCTTCTGTAGAACATTGCTCTAATCATCATTTTGCGTTGAAATCACCCATTATGATATTTATTTCTGATTTTTTACAGTTCTTCAAAGCAGACTCCATGTCATTATAAAATTCCTCTATACTTTCTTCACTGCATTCACTTGTTGGGGCATATACTTGAATGACATTTATTTTAAAAGGTCTTCCGTTTAATTTTACTAATAGAACTCTGTCTGACACAGCCTGATATCCTTTGACAGAATTTGATGTTTGCTTATCTAATATAATGGCTACACCTCTTTGCTGTTCTTCTCCCCCAGAGTAAATAATCTTACAATCCTCTCCTGTCCTTATCCCTGCTCCTTTCCATCTCGTTTCCGATATTCCTAATATGTTAATCTTCTCTCTCTTACCATTTCTTTTTTTGATGTTTTCTAATTTTCCATCTGCATTCATTGTTCTAACATTCCAAGTTCCTACTTTCAATGATATTAATCTTTTCCACCTAGTAGCCTGTTGACGGTCTGGAGTCACCTGGTGTGCATGACTATCCCTACCGGGCGAGGCTGCTCCTATGGAGCACCCATTTACGCCTTTTCTCTGATTATCGATGAGTCCACACACCATGATTTTCTTGGCATCTATAAAGAAGGTAGTTTGCAGTTTGCCATTGCTTTCCTTCCTAGCAGTGACCATACTGGTCAGTGACCATAGCCATTGTCTCCTCAAAAAAGAGATCCTCTGCCTACCGTCGTGAAGGTGGAGACCATAACCTACAACTATATGTCGGCTGCTCCCTATCTTCATCCACCACCTGCACCCATGGCTTCACGTAACCCTGATCGGGGGGCTAAACGGGTACTCCACCTTGCCCAAGGGTGGCCCATAGGCTAGCGGAGGGAAGGAGGTGCCTTACTTCTCCTTTGATAGGGGATACCCCTACCCCGCTACCCTGATCACATGATTTTCTTGCTTCACATTCATATGAAAGTAAAGTTTCTATGTAGCACTTCAACACTCTTTTTCTCTTTGCAATTGACACCTCTCATCACAGCTCATCAAAGTCTCTTAACCTCTTGCCATTCTCCTGCCCCACATACCCTCATGCCCAAGGTGTCTGCAACTTTCTGTGTCTATCTTTGTGCTGGTGGACCTCTGTTCAGCATTTACATCCACATAGAACAGGCCACACAATTTGTCAGTAAGCTGATTTTTTAACTTGTGATATTTCTGTATTTCATGACATTGCTCAGTCTCGTGAAAGATTCTTTGAATACGGCGGTTCTCTTCTTTACCTTCCAGAATCACATGTGCTGTAAATGGTGCATTGTGGGTTAAAGTGTAGTCAGAGCAACAGCTACTATACCATTTTATACAGCTGAGGGCTTTCAACATGCACACAAGGCCTCCAATGTGTTCATCCTTATCTGATAAAATTAGTCATTTCATTCAGTACCCAGGGATCAAGGAGGAGTGTAAAAATAAGGCTGGTTGTTCAAGGAAATTGTCATGAAGTGTACAGGATATGGTTTCTTTTTTTTAATAACCTTATGTCTTTACCAAGGATTGAACACACATCCTGCAGGCACTCTGACCCTTTGACCTCCCACTTCTATAAAATAAATGATTAATGAAATGCCATGAACTACAGGCTGGAGAAAGAGATTCAATGCAATTTACTTCGTTCCCGATGGTATTACAATGGTAGATTATATCATCTGTGGCATTGCTTCAAACTTTAATGCATGGTCTCGTCTTTTCCTTCCCTATATGAGTCAACATATCTTGTTTACTGATAATGGTTCTTATTTAACTAGGTGTATATGTTGTTGAGATGTGCCATTGATAGATTGGTCCTGATCTGCTTGCAGCATTGAGTACTGGTTTCGTTGTATGGATTTGGATGGGGATGGTGTCATATCCATGTATGAAATGGAGTTCTTTCATGAAGAGCAGATGAACAAAATGGAGACCCTTGGCATTGAAAGGCTTCCCTTCGAGGACACTGTGTGCCAGGTATGTGTTGTATTTGTGTACACAGTAACTTGCAGATGTGATTGAGCCATTATTGTTTCTTTCTTACTTTCATGATTGCATATTTAAGGCAGTTTTTCTAATGTGATCCGTTACTTGTGTACAAAATCTCAGCGACTGTTCCACTGCATCTGTACTGTACAATGCTTGTTTCATTATAACAGCATAGACCAGGACTGTATTATACAGGTCTTACATTACTTTTACTTAAAAACACATCCCTGCCTTTTCTGTTGGTACCAACTTCACTGTGCAAGTTAATCAGCAAGAAGTTCGCTGTTGTGTAACTGTTACAGAGCTGTTGTTACATAAGTAGCTATAACAGGTTATAGGCATCTGTTGCTTAGGGGATAGTGAGGCTTTCATAATTCTCTGACATATCAAGTTGAGGGTTTGTTATTAACTATGAGTGATTCAAGCAGGCTGCTTTGTGTTGATTTCCATGGTATGGGATGTCAGGCAATTCAGAAAGCTATGGCAAACTACTGAACTAAACATTGCCTAGCCAATCACAAGCAGCCAATAAATAATAGAGTTTATTGCAACATCCTGTAATAGACATGCAACTAACTAACAGGTATGGTATCATCTGTACAGTGCTTCATGTTGTTTTAGTAACACTCTTCAGATGCATCACAAAATTGACTTGATGTCCTCATGCTATGTCTGTAGATATGATTGTTTCGGTGTGCTGCTGAACAGCTAAGGAAGCTAATGGTCAGTATTGTACTTTTCAGATGATGGACATGGTCAGCCCAAAGATGGAAGGGAAGATAACTCTTGGCGATCTTAAAGCTTGCAAAATGACAAATATATTCTTTGACACTTTCTTTAACCTGGACAAATTCCTGGATCATGAACAGCGAGATCCCTTTGCTAATGCCAGGGTAAGTCTGTCCACATGTGACACATAGGTCCCATACCAACACTAACCTTTCATTGGTCTTGAATTCCTTTGTGAGTGAAAGTTTTGTGAAATGTACAAAGCATGGGCCATTAAGTCTTTACCCTGACTGTGGAAGAAATGTCATAGAGAACTGAAATTGTGTATAATGTTTATTGTTTTTCAATATTGCCACCACTTGAATTGACACCATCTCTGCTGGACCTCAAAAGTACCTTAACAATAGAACACCTCATTGAGTGAAATGCTTTTGAATCTGCCCAAGGTATTTTGGAACGTGACTGCATGTTCGGAGCGATGGCAGCTGGCTATGTCCCAGAAATGCGTGGCTGCTGGGCTTCTGGTTGACTGCCACTGCCATCGACGATGAACTGTATTTTCGTGGACTGTGTGGGTGAACATCTAGGAAACATCCAGATGGGAAATTGACTGCCGATTCCATCAGAGATAAACTGGATGTTTCGTGGGGGACTAATGTGTTGACATTCTGGCAGCGGCATTATGCACAGTGTATCTGTGCGGGCTGTTGTTTGTCGAGACTCCTGTCTTTTCCACTTTTCACATTGGGCAGTGGGGAGCGTTTTATGTGATATTCACTGGCACAGGAACGGAGCATAATGGGGACGACCCGTTGCTGTGAAGTTGGAACTGTGACTAACTAACTAACTAACTAACTAACACCTCATTTTTCGAACTAAACCAGTTGTCACTTGGCAGAATGATTTCTGTATCACTGTTAGAATTATTTCTTCTGAGCTGTTGGAAAAATTTTAAAAAGAAAAAATGCTTATGGAGTCAGATCCTGAGAAAGTGTGGAAGAATCTCAATATTCTTTGCTTTCTGAATATGGTCTCCCAGAGCTTGGCAGATAAGTCACAATTGAGCGGTCACACTTAAACTGTGTTCTGTATGTGTAATTTACTGTGACATCAGCAATTTTCTCCTAGCCCCTAGCCTCTAACTTCTTCATTGTTCTAACATATCATTGGAGCAGTAGTTCCTGTTAATAGGGCATGTTGCATCATGCATCACAGTGGGTGAAGAAACAAAAACGTACTTCAAGCGTTCAGTGAAATAAAAATCTTTGAACTTTCAACTTTCTCCTTATTTGCCTTTATGGCCAGCCCCTTTGATCTCTTTACCTCTTATAATTGTCTGCTTTCGTAATCACATATCTATCTTTGTTCAATGTGAGATTGATTACCCTGTAGTCTGAATGTTTGTCTTATTTTTATATAGACAAGTGACTATAAATAAATGATTTGGCTGTTCTGTGATGTGTTTTCCAGATTTCTGTTTATCCTCATCATCTTGATTATCCTTTACCTTTGATGTTCCTGGCAAAGCTAACATACAACTCTGTAGCAGTTGCTTGTGATGAAACTTACATAAACAGAAAAACACTCTAGCAAGTCATTAGTGTTTCTGTAAATAAATTAAAGAATCCTCTTTCATACAATATGTTTTAACCAACAAGCGCTTTATTTGTGATGTGGTGCGTACCATGCTGGTCGCCATTACGCCCCAGAACATTTCCTAGTGCCCTATTTTAGGCTGTGTAAGCTGGGAGCTCAGGTCAGTGAAAGAGGGGACTCAAACACACAGCCACCAGGCTGGCAGGCAAGCATGTTAGCCACTGCACTAACACAGCTCTCATAGCTTTCTAGTACCTAGTGCTATATGTAACGGAGGATGGCAGGTGCCAGGCAGAAATAAGAAAGAGAACAGAAATGGCCAGAGTAACATTAGACAACATGAAACATCTTGTGGCATCTACACAGCAAAGTTATGAATTAAAATGTAAGTCACCAAGTGTTACATATGCTCTTCATTATTGTATGGTGTAGAAATGTGGACAATTAATAAACGATACAGGATGACAATTGAGCCATTTTATGTATGCTTATATTGACGAGTAAATGGAACAAGAAAGAAAATATAAAAACATTACATAAACTGAGATTTAAGAAAACATCACTGGATGAAATCAAGGTCAGACAAGCGAGGGGATCTGGCCGACGATCGACGCTCAGAGGAAAGTCGAGACAGACATATAATCAGATTGCTACTAGTATTGGAACTCTTTGCTGGCTGCTGAGGATGGGGACGGAGCGCTTATGCGCTTATGGGAATGTCCCGAATGCTGTGATGTTGGTTCCTAAATCAATCAATCAATCAATCAAGGTCAGACAATTAAAATACTTCTGGCATATTCAAGAGACTGTTTTTGTTTAGAGGATGTGCTGGATGGAAAACATGCAAGAGGAAGACAACATTACACGTGGGTGATCAACATCCAGAGATGGACTGGGAAAAAGCCTATAGGTATGAACTGTGAAATTGCAGGACAAAGGCTGTTGGAAACTTATTACTACTGACCTTCACCTTCAATGCAGAGGAAATGATGTAGGTCTCACTATATTACTACCATGGTAGCTCTTCAATGCCATATGGAGAATTCTAGGCAGACACTAATCTGACTAACTGAAGGAAGCATTGATCATGTTTCCCTTGTGAGGACACCTGCCAAGAACTGCACCTTGCATGAAATGAATGAATCACCCAAAAAAAACGAGAAGTAGATTGTGAGCTTTACTAAAACACGACTACAAGAGACAAATTGGACGTTGCGGCCAAAGCCTTCGTCAGCACAGGACAAACAAATACAAACCAACACAAACCTACATGAAACACACTATGACAATATTAAACTGATAAAATGTACTCATCTGATTCTGTGTCCTTGCTTGGAAAGACTGACATGCGTAGGGCTCCAGTGGATTAATAGACTGGATGTATGGTACACGGGTCAAAGGTCAAGCGGGAGGGGAGTGGGGTGGAGAAGAAAATTAAGACCGGCAAAGATGTCGCGGACGCAGGTGACAATTAGCAATTCTCGTTAAGCGCTCGAAACACCGCTGCGGAGAACTACATAGTGTTGGTCCACACAGAGGCATGAGTGGCGGTCGTTCAGAAAACGATGGCAAAACACCGAACGTATACCTGCCAAGTTGACTGTGATGTCCTATAAAGGACCTAGCACGTACCTAGATGGTGGACTGTAAGCTAGGGGGTGGAAGGGGGTGGGGTAGGGAGTTAAATGAAGCTGTGTTGGACATTAAGGCCGTGAGGGGAGAGTGTGCCCAACTGGAAGATGAGACGGTGTTCCAATGTCTTCCGATCCCGTTCATGGGATGCGCATGATTTGATGGCCGTGACCTGTATGTCGGCTACGCCATAGTGGTCAGGACTGTTGACATGCATGGGTACTGGTTTCTGGGCGCCGCTGGTGATATCAGAAAGATGTTGTCTAAATCTGTCACCAAGACGTAAACCTGTCTCACCGACATATCTCATGTCGCAACGTATGCAGGTGATCGCATAGATGACGTTGCGACTGATGCATGAGAAACTCTCACGGATGTGGAAGGTCGTCTTAGGGAATGTCAGACTCTGGGTTTGAAGTACGTATGGACAGGTCTTGCAACGCGATCGAAGACAAGCCACAGTGCCAGGAAGAGACTGGTGAGGTTGGGGTAGCCTGCTATGGACCAGCACATCCCTGAGGTTACGATCCCGCTTATACGCCACCAGAAATGAGACTGCAAGAGTCACAACTATTCCCCATGACGACCCAGGACTTTCACACACTGCTCGGGTGACTCATGATTATGCTCAGAATTAGTGTGCTGCTTACCCCCCAGCATGGGGACCCTAGATCCCAATTTTTCAAGCTATTCAAGAGTAAACAAATTAGATTGACAGGGCTCCTCAGTAACAGCTTCTAGCAGAACTTTCAGTATGAATAAAATGAAAGTGTAATTGGTGCCAAGACAACTTGGGATGATTAACCGCATATGCATAGAACCTGTCACTTTATATTTGTGTGTTTTGGCAGAATGTAACTGTTTGAAACAATATTAAGACTAGTTTCTGCTCGCATTAATAAACTGGAACATATTTCAACTATATGTCATAACTGGACAGATCATCATCATGTGCCCTGTCAACTGGTGTAAACATCTCCAGAGATCTTCTTGTTCTGGATTTATTCTTGTCATAATATGCCTCCGTGTCTTAGTCCACCCAGCATCATTTCTCTTGATCCTCCCCTGCCTCTTTACCACTGATCGTTCCATTTGTCATGTTTCTAATGCTTCTCTTCTCATTACATGACCGCAGAAAATTGTTTCCTTCTTATATTTGTATGTAATGTTCTAATTCATCAGCAATTTCCAGGCAGTCTTTGATCTTTGTTAGTTATTCTGACAGTCCAAGGTATTGGCAAAATATGTCTCAGAAATCTGTGTTGTCTCCAAGTCCTTCTTTATTTGTTTGTTTGCATTCCATGATTGACTACCATACAGTAGAATTGGTTCTATTAACATGTCAGTACTCCTTTTCTGATGTTCATTAATGATGGCATATTTTATTAAATACTTTTTATTTTCTGAAGTGCAGCTTTTTTTAAACCTATATCTTGTTCCTCAAAAACAGGACCCAAATTCAGAACCAGCAGAAACATGTGATTGGAATAGATATGCAGAAATAGAGTATGACAATCTGGTAGCTGATGAAGGAAATGCAGATATGGATGATGGGTAAGATAAATCATGAGCGTTGTCAAAACATATAACACTTATATATAATATAGGGTGTATTTTTTAATGACTGAGCAGTTGTTGAAAATATTACCGTTCCAAGTTTTGTATTTACCTACCGTGGAGTTCATGCAATGCAATGCAACATAATAGATAAATACAAAACTTCGAACGGCAATATTTTCAAAAACTTCAGTCATGAAAAATACACCTGTACCATTGTATTTATGAAATCCTAATGCTCAGTTTAAAGCAAGCAGCCATTTCCGTAAGTTCTCCATCACTCATATCCCTCACGTGGGCATACCTAACCCCATTGGGCTCTGGTGTGGTGTCTTTTGCTTTTTTCAAAACATTTTTTATATCTTCCTGCTGTATGATATCTTCACAGTAGGTATTTTGAATGGTACCTGAGTCTTTGATGTCCCCATCGTTCTGATCTGTCTGGGCTATAAATCTATGCAGGAAAGCTTCCCCTTTCTAGAAGTACACCACCTGAAACTAGTAAAGAGCTTCAAGTACTTAGGAAGTATATGATCAAATGGCAAAACAGAAGATGAGATCACAAACAGATGCAGTAAAGCAACCAACTCATTGGGTAAATGGCACCAATACTAAAGAACAAGTATCAGTAGATACTAAAAAACAAACACTCTACAACACAATATGTCTACAAACTCTATGCTACCAATGCCAAACCTGGGCAGTGACAGAAATAGAGAAAAGAAAAATTACAACAATGGAAATGAGATTCTTGAGAAGAATACTTAATGTATCAAGAAGAGAGAAAATCATAAATGAAGAAATCAGGACTAAAGTGGGCGTAGCAGCACTAGATTTCATTAGAAAACAGCAAGTTAAATGGCCCAGTCACATAACTAGGCTGCCAACGAACAGCATATTACAACAAGCAATGGACCAAACGCAACCAGAAGAAGAAACTGACTATGTAAATGATGGAAAGAGGGAGGGACAGAGTCCATCGGAATCACGATACATGAAGCCCATAAACGGGCACTCTCCCGCTGTTTATGCTTCACCTTGACACCACAAAGTACAAGAGGTACGAGATGAGATGTGTCTTGTTTGTCGAGCTTCCCAGTGATGTGTCACATTCATTCACTTTTGACATTGGCTCAATCGCAGTGAATGCCACATGTGATGAAGGGGGCATCTAGAGCACAGTGGCTGGCATGCTTGCCCAATGGTCAGGTGTTTGAATCCCCGTTGATGCAGAGATCTGTTGTTGAAATGTCCTGGGAAGACAAGGTGGCCACATCTAGCACCATATACCCAATGCACCTAAAGACATGGGCAAAGGTCATTGACTGTTACTTTTATGGGATGAAGAACAGATTCCCATCACTATCCTATTTCATGTATTGAGAATCTATATTAGTTTTACTGTGTAATTTTTACAAACTTTTCATGTTAATATCCAGGAATTATGAGGATGATTTTGAACCTGAAGACGATGAGGAAATGATTCGAGATGAAATGTTGAGACTAGCAGACACTGGACCATCACAGAGGACTTCTGGCCCAGTGCACAGCAGTGAGGACATTTATGACTTCAGTAACACGTCCAATCTAGGATACTGACTATAGGGCACATACAAGTTAGAGATTTCAGTGTCTCATACTCCGTGTACAGACTCAAATATTGCCCGGCTAGAAATACTCTTATTAAAAAATATAAAAGTTATGCTCATATGACATATTTATTTAACAAAGATATTGAGCCACTAAATTGTATTAGTAAATTGTCATAAGTCCCATGTCAAATAATGGAAGATAAGAGACAAACTGGCAAAAATATATCACTTTATTCTTACAGAATATTAATTATTGTAATATTCAGTCACTGCAAGAGTGCTAAATATGGCATCTGTCAAGTTTATGTTGTGATTCAATGTTTCTGAAACAAATAGTGAATACAGTTTTAACTCATCAGATGCCATAAGCTGCCCTACTTCAACTTTGGGAAAAAAAAGAATTAAACTAAGCCGTGCCTTGTCCACATTTTTCAGAATGTTACAAGACAAAAATGTGTTGAACAATGACTAACTACAGCTGAAACTATGCACATACCTCTGGCTGAAACATGTCAATAAAACATTCAGCTATAGCATGTTATTTTAAACTGGTATTTAATTATTTAGGCTACCGAAAATGAATGATTGCAAATTATGACACAGAAGTTCGCAAATGAAAAACTTGTGCAGATAAAAGTGAACATTTATGGTTTTAGTTTATTTTTATTTTGATGTAATGTTAGAATTATTTATTTGGGAATTGTGTTATTTATGTTTTTAAAGTATTCTTGTTTTCCATCTGTTGTACATTTGAAATAGACTGGTCACTAGGCGTTCGCTTTTGTCTCTATTTGTCTTTCTTTTGTCCAGCTTTCTAGTCAATTTTGCATTCTTTTGTTCTCAACAAAGTAGTTTGCTTTGAAATAGTATATTTATGGTTGTATATATCTAATCTGCTGTAGTGTGTGTGTGTGTGTGGGGGGGGGGGGGGGGGGGGGGGGGGGGCTATGCCTGTAATGTCATGAGCTCAGTTGGATGAGGGTTCGACTCCTGCATTCATTGTTGGCTAACAGAGGACAAGACTGGCCACCTATTGCTCCGTGCATTCAGACCTACAAATTGTGACAGCCCTGTCACATCAGAGCCCTATACAAATTGTGACAGCCCTGTCACATCAGAGACCTATACAAATTGTGATGACTCTGTCACATCAGAGACCTATACAAATTGTGACAGCCCTGTCACATCAGAGACCTATACAAATTGTGATGGCTCTGTCACATCAGAGACCCACAGCTCGTTCCTGCTTGGGGGGGGGGGGGGGGGGGGGGGGGGGGGGGGGGAGAGAGAGAGATGTTTATTTAATCTGCTGTTACTGTCATGAACTTGATCGAGTCATTGACTGCGAATCAACTGAAACAACAATACAGTTTTCCTACTTCGCTGGTCATTTCCATATCAGCTCATTGATTAACATTCCCTGAGTCTTGACATTTTATAACATCCTTTCTGGTCTGTCAGTTTAGCTAATTGTCCTGCTTTTGGATTCAACAGTAGGCTTCTCATAAAAGAGAAACATATTCGAGAGAGAGAAAAATGATTATGAAAGATGAAATTAAACTGGAAGTTCTTGTTTGACTTTCGTGTAGTCAAGACTTTATTTCAATAATTATCAAAATTTGCCACATTTAAGACAAAGTAATTTATTGCTCAACAGTTCATTATGCATGTATATATGTGTATTTAGCAGTGCATATTTGAAGTCATTAGTCATCAGTAACATGGCTGCATGTGATTTCTGCATTGATATTTTTGGGCAGGCTTGTCTGTTGCATAGAATGTCAACTGCTTCTTGCCTTTTTGACTAAGATCAAAGTGTAGTACCTGTTCATATCAGGCTGCCACTGGTAGCATCAGTGGGGAAACTCTTCATTAGCTGCTGCAGAAAGGGGTGGGGCAGTTGTGGGAATGTCCTTAGGGCAACAGTCTTGATTCTTGATTTCCTATGTCATCAGAACAAATGCATGCAACTAATGAGCTTGGCCTTCTGGCTAAGATTGGTCATAATGGATTACTGAATCGCTAACAATGCCAAAATTTGACTTATTTATGGTATAATCTGCAACTAATCCGATAGTCTCTGGTATTTCTCTTGTCTGTAGTGTAACAGTAACTAATATCTTAGTTTCTGATATTTGACTTAGTCTGTGGTATGATTAGTAACTATTCTATTAGTTTTTAGTATTTCACCACGAGTCACAAGAATAGACAACTGTTTCTATCATCACATCATAGAACTTGCCATAATACATCTAGTTAAAAAATGAAATAAATATACATCGTAATTGACTCACATCTGATCCAGCTTGTTGAAATGTCACAGGAAATTACTTTTCCTACCTTTGAATTGATCAAGACAGTGTAGATATTTGTGATTATAAAGTTTGTAACTTTGAAAATATTGTACCAAATTGTGTGCTATTGTTTACTATCTTAGCCAGGTAAAAGATTACTACAATCATTAAAAGTTTCTCATTTAGCCACTCACTAAGCACATTAATTGTTTCAGAAGATGTTAGATAACTCAAACATTGATGAAAACAATCAAAAGACATTTCTTGGCTCCCACTGTAGGACGTGAATGTAAACAGTGGTTATGGCATATTATTACATATTAATGGCAGTATCTGTTACACATTTAAAAGTAAGGAAGTGGATAAATAATGAAAATAGGTGAAAATTAATTTTTGTGTACATTCGTAATTGCTTCACCTCATAATTGTTAATACCAATCAAAAACATCCAGAAGAAGGGTTTAAAAGCCATAGAACATCAGGATTAGACTGTAAGTTGACAGTGTCATGTTATTTTATCATGTACTTGTACTTCTGTTCATATCAGGCTGCCACTGGTAACATCAGCGTACTTTGCCAACTTTTATTTGTTGTAGCATCTAAGAAAATCATAAAGCAAAATTAAGTATCTTTGGCTATTTCAACAGCACATTCTTTGATATGGTATATCATTCATTACAATTAAGTTTACTATAAAACTACAACTGAACTTATAAACACGCCTATAGTTGACAAATGTGAACATAAATTAACTCTGCCACAAGTGTGTTTTTGGCCCAGCAGTTGATGTGTTTATCCATTTAGCTGCTGAGCAGGATCATCCATGCCAGTTGGCAAGGCACTTGATGCTGATTACGGTACATTCATGGGTTAAGGATTGACCACAAATGATCATGGTGACAATTTAGCTGGTCTTCTTTTTTATTTGTAATAAATGGTTTTTGTTTGTGAAACTTATGTGGAAGTCAAGTTTTCACTAACGTGTTAATTTTGCCCAGATTTATTTCAATATTGATTTAAAGTCCACTTCATTCATTTATAGACCACCTTGCATTGATCTTGATAGTAATTCAAAGGCAGTGGCAAGCTACTGAACGTAAAATTTGTCTAGTAAATTCACAGATAGCCAAAACATGCTGGGGTTGATTGTAAAGGACATGCAAATAATTTTCATTCATTTATAGACGTGTGTTTTCTGTCCAGCTTTTGTCCACTTCTTATGTTTGGTTGACTTTCCTCCCACCTCACTAGTCTTGGCTTCAATTCTCAGCAGTAGGGTCATTTTTTCTCCAGTAGTACAATGCTATTTGTTTGTGAAAAGTCAGGCAACTGGCACAATGTTGACTGCCAGTGTACCAGCTGGTCACAAGAGATGGCCTGACATCATTTCCCTGAGATTTTAATGGCATTTTATGGAACCAGATTTCTTTGTTGACAATGTTTATTTATTATCATGTTGTATTTAATTGTATAATAATGTTGTATATTTATACAAGTGACATGAGATCTCACGTAACAAATCTCTCACGTGATCACACCTACACACTTATTTGAAATAGTTGTTATCAGAACAACTTCCTCACAATCAATTGAGCAGGCAGCATAAATACTTTGTAACATATCTGCATGTTTTCGAATATCTTTTGAAATTATTTTGTGTGCGTGTGCGCGTGCATGATTGCTTATCTTTTTATGTTTGCAATTACCTGTTGTTATTACTGTTGCTGTTATTATTATAATAAACACTTTACATGTTAGAAAACATCTAGTGATGCTTATTGTCAAAAGTAATGAGATCATTAATTGTTGGGATAATGTAGTGCCACCAGAAATATGGACTGTCACATGTTGTCTGTCATTGGCCCACGTTTGAACTAGACATAAATAATTGAGTCATGCTAACTTGAATAAGGCCGGCTTCCTGGCCTAGAGGTTAGCGACTTTTCTCCGTAATCTCGTATACTCTCGCAAGTAACGTGACGACAGTGAGAATCAGCAGTGGTTCAAATCGCGTCTCTAACTTACAGGGTATGTGAGCCGTCCGCTCAGAAAGCAGTGGCAAACTACTGAGCGTAATCTTGCCAAGAAATCAACAATCAGCTGAAAGATGCTGATGTTGACAGCAATGTCCTGTGAAGGATATGCAAACATTAAATTAAAACTTGAATAAATTTAAATGATACTTTTACATAGATAAAAAGAACAATGACATTCTTACATTGTCAAAGATATTGTGTCTCTTACATAGAGAAAAATAAATTGTCATTCTCATGTGAACAAAAATATCATGCTATTTTTTGCATAGACAGGCTATTGGGTGATTCTTACATTGACATAAATAACTTACCATTGTTGGAAAAAAATAACATTGGAAAGATTAATATGCCATCCTACGTTGACAAGCGTCAATCATCTGTCTAATGATTACAATAACTTGATTTATTTGGTTGTTTTGGGATTTGAGGTTGAAAGATTTAGCACAACCCACTACTGGCAATGCTGATCGTATTCTAGTACAAATCTAAGGCCGTGTCCACATCACATTGGAAGCACTGTCTGATGTGGACAAGGCCTTAGATTCATACCGGAATATGATCAGCATTGGCAGTAGTGGGTTACAATAACATTCATTCATATACATCCATGAAGATTCTGCCAAACAGATATGTGCGTTTTGTGTGACAAAGCCACATGCCTGCCCACATCTTGCCAGGGCCCTTCAGGGAAGCAGAGACTTGTATTACTGTAGCGTGCATGCATGTCCTACATGGCCACTCAGGAGGGTGGTGTGGAACTGTCTACCTCATCCGAAGAAAACTTTAGATGCAAATTCCAAGCAGTCATGAACAAGTCAACCTGGTAGTAGCATAGTTTGGCAGTCCTTCCTCTGGAACACAAGAATTAGAGGGAGACAAAAACATACGGAGAAGACAATTAGAGATCAGTAATATTGGGAGGACATGGAGCTGCAAGCGATAGAATGGGATAGGAAGGCTTGAAGTGAAATGGTTGAGGACATGGAGGGAGCTGCAAGCGATAGAATAGGATAGGGAGGCTTCAAGTGAAATGTTTGAGGACATGGAGGGAGCTGCAAGCGATAGAATAGGATAGGGAGGCTTCAAGTGAAATGTTTGAGGACATGGAGGGAGCTGGAAGCGATAGAATAGGATAGGGAGGCTTCAAGTGAAATGGTTGAGGACATGGAGGGAGCTGCAAGCGATAGAATAGGATAGGGAGGCTTCAAGTGAAATGTTTGAGGACATGGAGGGAGCTGGAAGCGATAGAATAGGATAGGGGGGCTTGAAGTGAAATGGTTGAGGACATGGAGGGAGCTGGAAGATTGGGAGGCTTGAAGTGAAATGTTTGAGGATAAAGGGCAGAAGAAACAGCCACATACCACACCTACATACACCATCGTTAATTTGTCATAGATTTCTTCGAATAAAAACGCCCACAGATATCTAACAATTTGCATGCAATACTCATGCAGCATTTTCTTGACTTGGCGTGAAGTGTTCATAAATATATGATTTGTCATGTTCAAGCAACAAGCACTTATGCTGTGATTTGTATTATCATGTGTACAGTTTCACTGTAGAATGAAATCAATTATATAATTCCATACCAAAAAAAAGCATACAGCATTATGTGGGAAATGGGTGCAAGTGTTTCTGTGATAAACATATGTGTAGTATACGTACACCATAAGGTGGGCTGGGTCTGTGGTGTAAGCCCCATATTTTTGAACAGTCAGTAGTTGCTTGGTAATGTGGTCATGTCAACTGCTTTTACTTCCCAGGAAATTCCCTGGCACCCATTTTAGGCTAGGTCAACCTGCTAGCCAGCAGGCTGGACACAGGGCTGGCAGGCTGGACACAGGGTCAGCAGGCGGGACACAGGGCCAGCAGACTGGACACAGGGCTAGCAGTCTGGACACAGGGCTAGCAGGCTGGACACAGGGCTAGCAGACTGGGCACAGGAATGGCAGGCCAGCAGGCTGGACACAGGGCCAGCAGGCTGGACACAGGGCCAGCAGGCTGGACACAGGGCCAGCAGGCTGGACACAGGGCTAGCAGGCCAGCAGGCTGGACACAGGGCTAGCAGGCCAGCAGGCTGGACACAGGGCCAGCAGGCTGGACACAGGGCTAGCAGGCTGGACACAGGGCCAGCAGGCTGGACACAGGGCTAGCAGGCTGGACACAGGGCCAGCAGGCTGGACACAGGGCTAGCAGGCTGGACACAGGGCCAGCAGGCTGGACACAGGGCCAGCAGGCTGGACACAGGGCCAGCAGGCTGGACACAGGGCCAGCAGGCTGGACACAGGGCCAGCAGGCTGGACACAGGGCTAGCAGGCTGGACACAGGGCCAGCAGGCTGGACACAGGGCTAGCAGGCTAGCAGGCTGGACACAGGGCTAGCAGGCCAGCATGCTAGCCAGTATGTTATGCCCAAACAACTGTATATTGCAATTATTGTACTCTCTCCCATATCTGTTTAGCCAGGAGGACTGACTGACTATTTTCTATGTTTTGTGTATCCAGTGGTCTGTTTAATGATCTTCTTTGTGTGTGCCATGTACATATTTGTATGTAAGGTGATGTTCAATTAGGTAAAGAGATGGAATAAGCACATCAGAGTTATATGGTGGAGAAAGAACTGAATTAACAGATACAAGTAACTTAGAAGGTCCACCTATACTAAACAAGAAGTCACAGATGCTATCAAACATATAAAGAATGGGAAAATGGAAAAGGGTTAGAAGTACTGGGATACTTTGGAATAGAAATATTAACTAAAATGTTGAATGAAATGTACGACAATGGATCCATACCTGGTGTTTTGCTTACATCTGTATTTATAGCTTCACCGAATAGACCAGAAGCAATTGAATGTGAAGAATTTCAAACAATCAACCTTACAAATCATGTCACCAAACTTCTACTCAGATTTAAAATGAGAAGAACCAGAAGGAAAATCTGATTGAAATAATTGAATAACTGTATGGATTTCTGGAAGGAAAAGGGATAAATAATACACATTCCAAACACAAATAGAGAAAACAGTTGATTCACAGAATTATAGATTACACCAATGCATTTGATAAGTTAAGTATAAAAAAATGATCAAAGTGTGGAGATATTAAAATTAATAGGAAAGATCTCAGAATAATACTAATATTTTCTGGAAACAAGTAGCAGAAATTAAAATGGGAAATGTGACAGCTAGAAAAGAAGAGGAAGAAGGAGAGAGGAAGGGAGGAGAGAGAGGAGAGAAAGAAGAGGGGTGTATAATGGAATGGTATAAATAGTGTGAAGCCTAAAAGTTCGTTCCTCAGTCGAACTCTGCCTACTACACACTACCTTTGATAGTAAAGAAAGAGGGAGAACAAGGGAGAAGGAGAAAAAGAGGATGAGAGTAAGGGATACGACAGATTTAAGTTCGTGTCTCCTTGTGAGAACAATAGTTAATTACTATTGCACCATCAATGTCTCGTGGTGTATGTTATAAGGTTATAGAAGAGATGTACAGCCTCACAAGGTCTCTAAGCTACTCTAAATTATATTACTTCAGACTGACAAGTCGAAATAAAAGGCAACTCAAACATATTTATTTCCTTCTTGAACAATAACAGAGTGACAATCTACAGCATAATCACATAAAGTAACCAGTACATGCATTGAAGACACATCTATGTATAATCGACTCCAAAAAAACAACACATTACTGCATGACGCCACCAGGGGAGGTAGATAATGTAATAAACTATACAACCAGATGTTAGAGAAATACTACCTACAATCACCTCCTAACCGCATGAAGAAAAGGACTAGAGCTAGGAATTACACCGGCCTTTGTTTCATAACTATCTCTCCATGGGCTTATTAGTGGTACATGTGTTCAGCCCAAATACCCATTGATCCACAGATTGATCTATCAATCCATATACCCAGGGAATTAATTCGCTCCCATCCAACTTGTTCAGCGGGTAACTGTTTATTCAGCTATACCCGGTATGTCCAGGCAACTCCAGTTTACCCAGACGATGTCTGAAACATTATAAAACAATACCCGTGAGTTTTATGTGAGAATAAACATAAGTCTTTCACTACCTACAAATTCCTTAACACCTATCGCTTCTTTATCTATACTAGTATTAGTATATCTTAGCCATAACATAAATTAAGAACCTTATTGTGAACACATATGTTTAACTAATATTATTCTCGCCTATTTCCCGACGCGCCGCCTACAGCCAACATTAAGTATTTAACCATTCACCCGAAGATCTGAACTCGCTGCCTGTGCCACGCCAGGCCAACTTAACTACACAACAGCAGAAGCGCGACCTCCTTTCACCTATGTCCAGCGAACAAAAGACAACATTCCTTCCTGTGTCCGTCCCGTCTCCGGCCGACGATCTCACCTATTGTCTGGTTGACCTAGTGATCGCGAGTGCCTTGCCATCTTCTTCTGCCGTCTGCTGTGTTTGGTCGCTGTGTTTATATCCTTGCAAAACTGCCATCTCTGCGTATTTACATGCCGTGTTGACCCGCCTAGTTATCATTAATCTTTTAGTTCAATTACTTAATTTACATGCACATACATGGTTTATCCACACTCTGCTTATCTAACCGATTAATTTGACTCCAATCACTCTATTTCGGCCATTTAAATATAGGTCATATTCAGGACGTCGCATTCAGTCCTGATCCTTTGCCGGGTCGTTCATGATTACGCTGTAAGTTCACCTACGGTAGTTTGCTATAGCTCTCTAAACTAAGATACCTGATTATAATATACAATTAAACTAATTAGGTCTAAGTCTTATGTCAACTTACATTCAACTTCTGCCGTCCAGTTGATCATCTGGGTCCCATATTTGAAATACGATTGCTCTCTTCAACCTCGTTTGCCGTGGATCCCACCACCGGTTTCCAGTTGTATTTGACAGTCTCCTGTGTGGTTCCAACCGCAGTGTCCCTGGCTATGGTCGTCCTGTGTGACGTTTAGCCATCCACTGCAACTAACGAGCGGTCTCCTTAGCTGGCGGTCCTCTTAACTCAAGTGGCTTTCTTGCACTTTAACGACCCTCGGACTCTGCGTGTCTTTCCCTTCTTTGGCTTATCTGCCTTGGGTAGGTTCCGTTCACAGATCCTTAGTCGCTCTCACTCCTATCAGTGATTCAGACGAATTCTAGCATGGGCGCTTGTCCGTCTTCCTTCACTTCCTCCTCCTACAGATACTATACAGACTTGGGCACGGATTAGCCACAATTTCTGAAGTCCTGTTACTATGTTCCTTGGGCTGCCCCAAGAGGGCTCAGACCCCGCCGCTCCCGGAGTCCA
The DNA here is from genome assembly GCA_014155875.1 of Cepaea nemoralis. Lineage (NCBI taxonomy): Eukaryota > Metazoa > Mollusca > Gastropoda > Stylommatophora > Helicidae > Cepaea > Cepaea nemoralis. The sequence goes on along the minus strand of JACEFZ010012011.1, from coordinate 524,478 downwards.
CTATTAACTGTCCTCTCTCCTGCTCGACTCTTCTAACTGACTGGATCCTCAAGTATATATTACTTCTCGAGTTGGCGCCTTTCTTGAATCACGTGACGTCGCTGTCCCTTGTCATCCAATCAGTACTTCGCGTACCCTGCTTCAATTTGCATCTTATTATTAATCTAACTACCTTCACCCCAATACGACCTTGTTTTTGAGTTCATAGTCCTTGTTTGAGTTCATGCTCCTTGAAGTAGATTTCTCAGCTCAAGCACGTTCCCACTGCCATAAATCTGCCAGCCCACGGTACCCATTTTGGTCTCTAGACAACTTTCGTTTATCTCTGATTCTCGTATGCACCTATAAACTATGTGGCCTGCGTTGTTTTCTGACAGCTCTAACCTAAAGTATACATTACATCTGGCATTCCCCGACCCTGAGAAAGCTACAGGACAACGAAAATTGAGGTAGAGTTTTAGGAAACCGAAACAATTCGGGTTCAGAGCTTGACCTTTCAAGCTGTTAAAAAATATCTTGGCCGATGAACTTAGATACTTCCAAATTCCCCTACTGGTTTTGGTGTCATCAATATCTAGTGCCTTGTTGTCCCATTTTGTGACGCATCAGGCGTTCACAGAAATATAGAGGCCCGTATTGAAAAGATAAAGCAAGGAATAACACAAGGGGTGTTTGTCACTGGATCTCTTCTCTCTCTATAGCAAAATAATGAAAGAGAGCAAATATAGACCAGGAATATGAGTTGGGGGATATAATATAAACACTCTGCATTATGCATATGAAACGATATTTACAATTTAAAAAGCAAAATATCTGCAACAATTATTGGACATTGTAGTAACAGAGATTGCAAACCAGATCTGCATTTGAATATCAAGAAAACAGAAACAATGGTTGTATCACACACACAAATAACACCAAAATACAATAGTATTATTATACTTCTATTGACAAACATTTAATCAGATAGTGGTGGGAACGATTAGTAGTATGACTCTTCGCTGGCTGTTGAACGAGGGGACTGAGCACGTATGGGAATGTCCTGAGTGCAGTGATGTCGGTTCTTGACTCAACTCAACTTCTATTGACAGAACCAAGTCAATAAATTCAGATATTTGAGAGCAGTCATAACATCTGTAGATGATGTATGACAGATAAAGAACTGGATAGGCCAACCAAAAGCTGAATTTTAGAAGATGTAAAGTGTCTTATATAATAAATTACTACCATTGAATGTCAGAAAGTACTGAAATGTTATATAGCACCTGTTCTGTCCTGCAGTGAATCTTAGAACAAACAAATTGGGACGAGCTTTGAGACAGCAGAGATTTGGTTTCTGAAAATAATGTTATGAATATGTTGGACTGCCAGAATACCTAATAATGATAGCCTACAAGAGACTGATAAAAATAGAATTATAATACACAACTATAAGAAGGAGGCAAACTGTGTTCTTTGGTCACATGATGAGAAAAGAGACATTGAAGGACATTGTGATGGCTGGAAAGGTCAGCAGTAGAAGTAGAGGCATCCCAAGAGAAATTATAGCGGATGGTCTAAGACAGTGGCATGGAGAAAGATCAGAATAGTTGATCTAGAACGCCAAGGATGAGATCTGTTGACAGACATGAATGCCTGCACCATGTTCCCAGGCGTGTGATGATGTATAGCTCTATCAAAACCGACATACCTGGAATGAAAGAGGGTGACACAAGACAGGCAGCTATGGAATGAAATGACCAGAAAGCTTCACAACCAGCTCAAGTGATGATTTTATTTATATATAAACACACATATATTGGTGTTATATCTATATCTATAAAACAGAGTGTATGTGTGTGGGTGGTTGGCTATGTATTGGATGCGTTCGATAACGGTACATCCGATTGAGATGAAATTTTCAACACGTCTTCCTTTCATTCCTGTGCAACCGACTGTAATAGTTTCTTAGTGTAAAATCGGCTACTTACTTAATAACATTTAATATTTCATTTTTCATTATATAATTTCTATATAGCAGGGGGACTTCACTCTAGAAAAGTTATTTCAAGGGGCATAACTTTTAATAACATTTCTATATACTTTATAGTCATATTGTTGGACTTACTTCCACTATTGTTAAACTCTTTCTCTATAGCTATTTACAGGCATATGAGTTATAATAAATAGTGATATAATCTTTAAGGCATTTTCAAAGTTTTCATAAAAATAATGCATAATGCATAACATTGTAACCCATCTTTTTCTGCTTAAAGAAGTTATCAACAGTCATGTCGGTGATTGAAAACAGTTTTCATTAAAAATAATGGTTGGTGTGTGGAAGGACATTCTTTTAAGTTACTGTGCGCCAGGAGCTGGGCGAAACCACGCCGGGTCAGATAGATAGACAGACAGACAGATAGTCGGGAACGGTAGCTTATTTGACTACTTATATGAATTAAATGACATGCTCCCCACCAGGGACTGGGTGAAGCCGGGCCGGCTCAGACAGACAGACAGATAGTCGGGAACGGGAGCTTATATAATTACTTATATGAATTAAATGAGATGCTCCCCACCAGGGACTGGGTGAAGCTGGGCCGGGTCAGCCAGACAGACAGACAAACAAGCAGACAGACAGACTGATAGATAGATAGATCCCCTCCAGGGCCTGGGCGAAGCCGGGCCAGGTCAGACAGACAGACAGATAGTCGGGAACGGGAGAGCTTATATGACTACTTATATGAATTAAATTAGATGCTCCCCACCAGGGACTGGGTGAAGCCGGGCCGGATCAGCCAGACAGACAAACAAGCAGACAGACAGACTGATAGATAGATAGATCCCCTCCAGGGCCTGGGCGAAGCCGGGTCGGGTCAGCTAGTACAGTATAAAAAGTATGGTAGGTAGAGATCAAAAGATATCCTTATGTCCAGGACAGCTATTTTGGTTAAGGGGGAAAAAAACACATACACACTTTGTAAAAGAAAATAGCAGCAAATAATGGAAATCAATGACCATAGAAGAAGAATAAGACACGGCTAAACAATGTGTCATATACTAAACAATGTCACATACCTGGATTTTATTATGTTAAAAGTAGTATGAAAACTAAAACAGACTAGGCCACACCTTGGACAAAAACGGGGGTTTGAAAGCACACAGAGCAAGACATATCACCAAAAGAAAACACAAGCACTGACAACACTCAAGTCCTCAACACCTGGCAGCTGCAGCTACAGGGGCTAGACTTGCCTGCCAACTCGATGCTCGTCAGTTATAACCCTCTTTGAAGCAGGGAGTTGTTGAATTGACCTGGGTGTCTACATCAATCCAGCCTACAAGGACTGTAATTGTTGAGCACATCACACGCCGACTGCCTGTTCTGTACAAACATGCAGCTAGCACCGTGTACTCAGCTTTCCTCTATGTATGGACAAGGGTGGTAGTGCAGTGTCTAGCATGCATGCCTGCTCGCCCAGTGGTCATGTGTTCAAATCCCCATCAAGACTGAGGTCATTTAAACTAAATAGGGTGCCAGCAAATGTCCTCCTCAGACAGGGTGGCCGGAATCATATTGACCACATCACACAGCGAGTGCCAGATAGTCTGTTACAAAATATGCAGCTAACACCATATATACCAATGCACCTCAAAGCGTGGACAACTTTACTTACTAAGGCATTTAGTTTAGCAATATATGTAACATGATAAAGTCAATGGAAAAAGAAAAGGGGGCGGGTGTGGAATATATGTAGTCTTTTTAGACTGAAAGCTAATGTAAAAACTACATCAACGTGACAACTCAGGTAGCATATGTAATATGACAAGCATATGAGATGAAGGACTTGCCTCTTTGTCTTTCACATGATCTGTTCATTTATGTATTAATTACATGACTTCCTTTGTGGTCTCAGGGTTGGGTGAATTATTGAGTGAATCAAGCCAGTCAGATGAGTGCTTTCATTGCTGATTGCTTGCCCTGTACTTGCGTCTGTGTTCTCACCATCACTCTTTGACCTTGTCATTGGTGCACTCTGCCCAACTAGAGTTCATGAGAAAGAACTAGACTGCGGCAGAATATGGCAGTATAACATGAAACAAAAAGGTATGTTTTCTGTGGAGAAAACACCAGCACGGACGCATGTACATATCTTATAAAGACCTCAGCCAGGTAAACATAAATTACAATATAATGTTCTGATTGGCCATGTTTGTGTTGTTATTGACAAAATTTTGGTAACACAGGTTAATTACAACCAATTTTTTTTAATCTCCTGGCAGATCAAGAGGAGTTAGTTAACTCGCCATTTTCGTCATGTTCCATGCCAGTCTGCACATCCATTTTCCACACATTCTCCACATCCATCTTTCCTCTGCTCTTGATCATTGTTAGCACTGATTGTTTTATGTGTCACTCTGCTAACACACCCATCATTGTCTTCCTCTGTACCTCTGTCACTAATATCTTCCATCTTCCCAGTCATTGTAACCTTCTCCGGATCTTTCATCTTATAATGGTAATAATCATGTGTATTTGTGAATGTGCTTCTTGCACTACTTAGCCAACTAGTTACTTCATAATTGAAGATTTAGGTTGCTTACAATACAGGTCGTCTTTGTCATGGGTTATTCATTTCTATACTACATGTATATCAGCATTGGGTGCTCTGTGTTGAGGTTGTTCAGTAGTACGCTATATTTATATGAAATGTTTAGCATATATATATATGTGTGTGTGTGTGTGTGAGCAGTGTACAATGTAGACCTTTTAGTTAATCTACACTGAATGGCAATGCCCCAATACAGACAGCCTTGTATACACACAATTTGCTTGGGCATAGATACATAAAGCTCACTATTGTACTTAACAAACAATTTATTTCTTTGGTATGTTGATGTTTGATGCATATCAATGTATACACATAGAATCTTTCTCTTGGATATGTTAATGTAACATCATGTCTTCATACAAGTGGTTCTGTGGTAAGTTGATGTGTGATGCATACCAATGTATGCTCATAGAATCCGTTTCTTGGGTATGTTCATGTAATATCATGTCTCCATACCAGTGGTTCAGTGGTATATCGCATCATGCCAGCACACATCTTTTGGTAGTTGGTTGAAGAGTAACTTGCATTGAAGTGTGGACAGTTTGTGTGTCATGGAAGGATTATCACAGTGTATAGTTCAACACTAGTCAGTGGAAGCATGACTTGTATGGTCAAACACTGGGCAGTACTGGTCATTACTTCTGGGGTTCAGCATAGTTTTAACATGTATATTTGATAGCACCTTTCCAACTTTCTTTTTTTCTATTTCCTTTGATTGATGACAATTTCTTTAAAAATATTTGTGTGAATGAAATCAAATCAACAACAGTTATTCAGAGCTACACAGTACTGTCAGGTGCTATTTATAATTAGTCCTACAACACACCACAAAAGGCACCTATGTTGAGACATATTATTTGGGCTGAATCTTGATGGTCTTGATCAATGCCAACCTTGATACGTAAGAGTGCATCATTATTCAGTTGTGTATGTAAGGTACTTACTAACTGGGCACATATTTGTGAATGTTTGCAGCAAATATAATTTGTTCACTCTGTAATTACACATACATGCATTGTGTGCTCACTTACCAGAGCAGGGGTGGAAAGTTCAATCCTCGACAGTACCAGGATCACGTTGTCTATTCCTGCCAGTGTGTCTCCAGGTTTCACCTAACCTCATGCCAGTGGACTCCAGAAGTGATTTAACACAAGCCCATGCTGACCACAGTTGGTTAGCAAAGACATCAATACAGCACCACATCCTCAATATACCATAATGGCATTTACATTGGGTCACTTCTACTTTCATAAGAAACAGTGTTGAAATAAATGACATAACAAATGGACGGGTACTTGTTGAATAGTAAATGTTTTCCAGATTGTGAATAAGAATACTTTACCACAGGATGGTTTTGTATATTTCGTGTATTGTTGAGACAGCAGATGAGTGTGCAGACGGCAGCCATTTTTTCACATGGCTACATTGTATGGTGATGGTGAGTGAAAATCTAGCTTGGCTCAGAAACTTATGTAATAGTTGTCATGCTTGAAGTTTGTATATAGTTATTTAAATAACATATGTGTAACACCAGAATCAATTGTTAATTTATTGTTTATGCTCATCCCTGAACATTTGTGGTAAATCTGTTGGTATAAAGTTGTCCACATCAGATTTCATTCTTTTTTATTGAGACATCAACATCTCCTTAGGTAGTTGGCATGTTCATGTGTTCTGTATAGGTTTTTCATTCACTTGTTACTAGATTCAGACTTTGTAATTGTGTGTTCTTGTTGTGTGAGAATTGTGCTATCATTTCTTCACTGAATGATGATATGGCATTTACTTTTCCTCCATACAATGTAAATTAATTATTGAAAAGCCGATAAACATAATTAACTGTGTGATTGTTAACAATTAAAGTTATTTATATAAATGATTGTTAATGTTCTTAGATCTTTGCCTAGAAGAGGCATGGGTGGATGTGTCTGAGGCACTCAAGCAACCAAAGACTGGTTACTGTTTTCTGGTATCTCTTTGTTTCTTCTCATATTCATTATCAATCCTTTGCATTCATTATCATAGTTATGCCTTCATGTCCCATTAAATGTCAGATACTCTCTGTGAGTGGAAATCCTGCTACTCATGCAAATCCCCAATGGGACAGCAAGATAGGAAGTAGCAGTTCCTCCTGGACCTGTTTGATTAGTGTGTCATCTATAGTTGTGTGCTGCCAAATCGTTTCATGAAACGTTTGTATACATATAATTATTTCAAGGTGACTACATCACACCTTATAATTCTTATGCTGCACATAAAACAGAAGGTCGTGTTTTGGGCTAGTAGCTGGTCATCATTATATGCCACATCGATATGTGTGGTCAATCATGGTTGGCCAGCTCACCTGATCACACGCATTGGATCAATCATGTGTTCTTATCCTGAATACAATTTAAAAATTGTATGCACTGAAAGGTAACTGGTGAACTGTTGGTCATGTGGTCATGATCACATGACTCCAGAGTTGACGTAGGTTCGTAATATTGTCAGAAAATGCCCGGGAGGTAAGGCGGTCTAATTGGGGAATCGTGCTGGACTTCAGCATGCGTTTGTGTAATGTTGCCTTCTCTAGACAGATTTCATGTCCAAGGTCATGGGCACTTATCTTTCCATGGGTAGGTTTTCTTTCCTAACATTTTTGCGAGAGCAGTGGCCTTTTCTGTTAGCTTACTGTTTTCAGTTTGAGACAAGGTAGAAGAACCAGGGGCCATAACTTCAACATGGTAACCATCCTGGAGAATTGCAGAGAGTACAGTGTTGATTTGTATACTTGTTTCATAGACTACAGTAAGGCCTCCGATTGTGTTGAACATCAGAAATTGTGGAACATCACGAGATATAGGAATTTCCAGCACAGTTGATCCACTTGAGTGAATCACTTTATCGTGAAAAACAAGTAGCTGTCGTATGAGCATCAATCTACTCGTAGTTTGAAGCGCAAAAAAAAAAATTAGTCTGGGATGGGGTGGGGGGTTAAGTCAGGGCTACATTCTCTCCCCATACATTTCCAGTTTACATGCACAAAATGTAGTTAGTTAGTCGACAGATCATACTCATTGCACATCAAACCATTCAGTCCATAATTGCTTGGATCCCCTCCTCAGTAAATCCCGCAGCGTGTAGCAACTGACGACACCAGTTCTGTGTTGGTTTATTAATCTTCTTTGGCTTCCTGTATAGTGTTCTTGTTTGGCCACACCTCTTTTAATTTGCTGTTCTCGCAGTCTGACCATGGTTGTAGATTCACAGTCATCACCTGGTTGTCGCAAAAGTCTTACTTCTCGTAGAGCAGTGGTTCTCAACCGGTGGGGAATTCCCCCACCCCCCAGGGGGGAATTTTAGGGTTGCGGGGGGGGGGGGGGGGAATGAAGACCATTTCAAGATTGCGTTAATACAAGAACTGATTACTTTATATTGTTTTTCCCTTCATACTTTACAGTTATGTACCTCTCATCCTTCTAATATTCATTCTATAAAGTAAGTAGACGTTTTATGTGGATGTCTAGACTTGTTTTAACATATGCTATTAAATTTACCTTCCATTTTTATGTATACTGTGTAGGGGTGGGGGATTTTTAGGTAGGAAATATGAAAAGGGGGAATGACGTTCTGAAAATATGGTGAAGGGGGCACGGGCCAATTTTTTTATAGGAAAGGGGGGGGGGGATGACGTTCTGAAGAAAAAATATGGTGAAGGGGGCACGGGCCAAAAAAGGTTGAGAACCACTGTCGTAGAGCATTCAGAATGTCAGCCTGGTCCATGGCTCGTCCGCCCTCCACAGTAGCCTTGCCTGCAAGCTTGTCAGCTTGCCTGCAAGCTTGTCAGCCTGCTTATTTCCTCGTACACCCGCGTGCCCTGGCACGAAAATGACACTAATCTTTCACAACCGAGACCGCTGCAGGGACAGCAGCCACTCTCTTCGGATCCACGCCATCTCTATCTTCTTGAACATGCTCATCGAGTTACTAAGGAAACATGCCCTAGAGAATGTCTGTGTCTCGAGCCATGTTATTGCTTTACTTACTGTCATGACTTCCGTAGTCAGACTACTTGTGGTCAAGGCAAAAGCGCCAGAATCTTCCTTCACAATTCTCTTTCTCTCTCTCTCTCTCTCTCTCTCTCTCTCTCTCTCTCTCTCTCTCTCTCTCTCTCTCTCTCTCTCTCTCTCTCTCTCTCTCTCTCTCTCTCTCCCTTCCCCCCCCCCCCCCGGGCCTGAGCCGTAAATGCCCATGAACTTCTCACTCGTCGAACGACCGACCCATCTGTGTAAATGACATTTCATCACCCTCCAAAGAATTCTCAAAGATCAAAGCCTGTACTTCCGCCTCCACAGCAGCCGGATTTTCTTGTCTGCATTTTCGGGCTAGTTCGCTGCAATCTGAAAAGGACGTACAGAAATCTGTATCCACGACTTTCCTCTTTTTAACCTGCTGCCCTCTACCTTCTTAATTTCATTGTGCAGTGGTTGTTGTGTATTTGCGTTGACTCTGAGGTAGGCACGTGCTCTGCAAATTTGTGTTCTGTCCCCAATGGTTGGAAAATCGAGAAGGTAGTGCATCGTCCTGCATGCTGTGTCTCTTGTACATCCAATAATAATATGCATAGCTTCGTTCTGTATCCTTTCCATCTGTTTATGGCTGATAGTCAGGATCGCCATCGCATACTCCAAAATAGAAAGGCCCAGACCTTAGTAAAGGAGACATAGATGGCGCTACTCACAGTTTGCCGCCGCCATCACCCGTATCGCAGCCAAACCTCGCTTGGCCTTTGTTATCATCCGGTCTATGTGCTCATAATAAGTAAGCAAGATTTCAATCAAAACGTATCCCATGTAGTTCATTGCCTGCGTTCTTTCCGCCGTCTCTGAACCCAGATTTACAGTTCATGTTGGAGTGTTGACAATATTGTTATTCAAAGAGAACCATGTCACTGCTGCCTTCATTGTGTTGACCATTGCCCCAGATTCCACACACCAAGTGCTTATGCGATTTAGTTCTGTTTGTAGATCTACAGCAACTCGATCTCTATCCTTACCCTGACGATACACTAACACATCGTCGGCATATGGCAATGTCCTCCCCGGTCCTCTGATCTGCTCTCTGGTAATTCTCACAGTTTAGGCGTTGAACAGCACCGGAGATATAGTTGTTGCTTCAGAGGTCCAACTGCTACATCTAAAAACTACATTCCGTTGGAAGAGAACTGCGGTGATCCAACTACTTATCTTGAGTTCAAGAAGCTGAAACATTAAGAAATCCAATGGTACTCTGTTGTACGCATCCTCAAGATCAGTCGTCGCAGCACGTTTCAATGCCTGAGTGGAAACCTTCATAGACATCATGGGCAAAAACTGCTACGTTGGTCCAGGTTTCTCTGTTTGGACGGTACCCTCCAAGGAAATGTAGTGAGACACGTCAATAATGATGCGACTAGAGACAAGTTTGATCCATTTATCCAATTCCAGAACGGATATGCAGATGACACGGTCTCTTTTGAAATCGTATTAAAAGTTTAGAAAAGATTATCCTATCTGAAAATGAAAAGACTATCTTATCTGTGAAAATCAAAGTCTGTTTCTGAATTTCAACAGAACAAAAGTAATGCCCACGGACAAAACTACATACCAACCACAATAAAGTGCATTGAACCAGTCTAAAACAAGTCAATGTATTTAAATATGTAGGTACTCTAATAACAGCAATTGGAAGATTATTAAGGAAGTTAAATGCAGAATAATTCAAGCAAAAGCAGAATTTCGCGAGATGAAAATATTCTCTGAATGTATGTTTTCTAGTCGAGGCGAGAAAGAGTTCTCAAGAGCTATATTCAGCCAATCCTGATGAACGGAAGTGAACCATGGACAATAATAGAGAACTGAAGAATGATGAGGAAGCTATGATGTGGTTTTATAGAAGAATGATGACAACACTGTCACCGTGAAAGGTTAGAGAGGACAATTAAATTGTCTTGAAATACGCCAACTCACAAATGGAACTGGTTACTGTACTCGCACCAGAAGATGACAGTCCACATTCTTTGGGTATGTCATGAAAAAATAAAAGCTGGAGTGTTTCGTCACAACAGTCAGAGGGAAGTCAAGAGACAAGATGTTAGATAATTTGATAGCATGGCATGGAGGAACATCATTATCAGAAACTATTGGCAGCTCACGAGGCAGAATTGTGGATAGACATGACCACCAACGCCAGTTTAAAGTCTGCATGCCGATAATGTTTCCTGTCTAGGAACACCTTTAACTCTAAAGGTACGAGATCCGTCAACAGTTACACAAACTGAGAAAACGAATTATACGAGCTGTCAGCTTCCGCAAGTCTGTGCTGGGGATGAATAGGCTAGGAAAAGCCCATGAATTGTGGAATTCCCATAATTCTTGGACGGGAAATGCAGTGTGCAAGCAACAGCTGAAAGACACTGGAGAGAACGATATATGTCATCGTAGCTTCGCGGTAAGAGGTCAGGGTGGGGCTTCCGGGCAAGATATTGCGGACACATTGCTAAACAACATAGTGGTGCATATGCAACAACTACATCCATCATCAGATTTGAGGTAGAGGCAGTCATGTTATCCGATACTCTGTACACGGGAGTTACTATTGTACTTAACTCTCAGTGCGCACACTTCAAATGTTAGTCCAGAGTGGCTATGGTACGAATGGTGACGCTGTATTGACGTACCATTTCCTGAAGTTGAATGCGCTTGCCTGTATTCGAATACTCATCGAGGAAGGGATTGGGTGTTTTAAACTGATCTGGTCAGCTAAGTTAATCCAGCCTAAAAGTTGTACCAGGTGTAAAGGTGACCGGAATGATATTGATCGCATCACCAACTGAGTGCTGACCACCTTCTTCTTCAGCATTCCGAGCCATTGAGGTTCTTTGCTGCAAATACAATCTGTCTCCATTCGTCTCTCTGGTGGACCTTCTCTTGCCAGTCGTTGATTCCAAGTGCTTGTAGGTCTGTGTGTATATTATCTCTCCACCGCCTTCTTGGTCTACCTCGGGGTCTACGGTCATTTATTTCCTGAGTGTAAGCGAGTTTTGTTTCTCTATTATCTTCCATTCTTTCTATATGCCCCAGCCATTGTAGTCTATTAGCCTTCATGATACCAGTGATTAGCGGGGACTTAAACAAATCATAAATGTCTTTGTTACTTCTTCTTTTCCACTCTCCACTTTGTGTATCCCTAATGGGTCCAAAGATGCGTCTTAAAATTTTGTTCTCAAAGGTTTGTAACAAGGCTTCGTCTCCTTTCGTTGTACTCCAGGTTTCAGAGCCATACAGCACAACTGGTCTGATCAGTGTTTTGTATATTGTGATTTTGGTGTTACGAGATAGCTGTTACGAGATAGAGAGTGCTGACCACCGGTTTATAAAATGTGGGGATAGCCACATTACCCCAGTACGCCTCTAGATGTTGAAAATTGATCTTTTAAACTCACGTTTATGGACTACACTTGAGTTCAAAGGGAGCGAATGCAAAAAAAAACAAAAAACAAACTCCGTTTAATGTGAGTCTGTTGCGAAGATCATACAAAGAAATCTCACATGCTAACCTCGAGGGCACCCTTGTGGGGGAACTGATAATAGACACGGAACACATTCTTCTTCTTCTTCTGTCCTTTATCCCCCATTGGGGCAAAGGCCGTCAATCAAACCCCGCCCATCCGTCCTATCTCCTGCAGCTCCATACCCTCCCAGTATTATTCACCTCTTGTCTGTAATTGTCTTCTCCGTGTTTTATGTCTTCCTTTATTTTCTCTGCCTTGTGGGTTCCAAACAAACGAGTGTCTAGCTATACTGTCCTCATATTTTCTCAGTGTGTGTCCTATTCAGCGCTAGAGTTTTTTCACCACCTCTGATTCACTAGAATTTGTTTAGTTCTCTCTCCATGAGCTATACATTAGTGATTCTGTCATACCATTTTATTTCGACTATTCTGCGCAGGCACCAATTAGTGAGTGTTATAAATAATACACGACATACGAATACAATTCGTAATCCAGCACACCGCGTTCGAAACACAGCTGTAGGCGATTTGGTAGCAGACTGCGTTGCATTGGTTTTTTATATAATGGCATGAGTGCCGGTCGGTCAGAAAACAATGGTAAACTATTGAACGTAAGTTTGCCAATAAATCATAGTAAAAGAAGGCTGCGGTTGACTGTGACGTCCTGTAAAGGATATGCAACTAACCTTTATATATGATAAATTGCAACAGGTTGATACGAAGGTTTATGAAGAATCAACATGCTGAAGACTGTTGTCATTTGGCACCACCAGTGTTAGTAGCAAACCTGATCACAAGCGAGGGGGCAATACTTTGCCTATGGTCAACATTGTAATGGCTTAGAAAGAACAGTAATAGAAAGCATTTTGTTTTTTCTTGGTAGAAGATAAGGGGTTGATCCACCGAATGTGGGTGTCATATATTTTTGAAGGGAGTGGGAGATCACTGTAGTGCATGCCCCATCTCTAACAAAAGAAGTAGAGCCCCATCCTCTTCTATCTTCAATAACCCCAGAATATGAACCTTGAGTTATCTGCAGGCCTCGTTCTATTAAGTATGTCTAGGAGATATAGATTATGGCCCTGGTGAGAATGGTAATTACTAACTGGGAATCTGCCCCTTCTCCAATGATTCTTATAGCTCTGGAGCCCCCTTTTCGTTTATCAAATCTGAGGAAAGTCTGGAGAATTTTCTCAGCCTGATTTAGATGAAGAAATCATGGATATTGAGCAGTTGATAGATCTAGAGTCTTCTCTCCCCCATTTTAGTAAGTCATTATGAGTTAATTTATTTTTAAACAATCAAACACATAATCAATCACATTAGATTCTGACAACATGATGTACAAAGAAGTTGTTGACTCACAGATAGGTTTGAACTGATAAATTAACAGAAGGTCAATTCATGTTAATCATTTATTGGCTGGGCCTGAGCCTTCTGGTCAGTACATACATCTCTATTGTGCTTTACACAAGATATATTAGAAAAGTTGCACATTGGACCATTGTCCCAGACAATCAATAAACAAGCATCAATACATGAGATGTCAACAAGTGTGAAACATAGTAAACATTTTGATGTTGTACATATTAAGTGTGAAAATGATTCAACAATTAAATATCAGTTCCCTGAAATTGGGTGTGGTGTGTACCAATGAGAAAGTAACCTGGTGACTGGAAGATTAGGTAAGCCAGGGTCCATTGACTGATGGATCCACTTCAGGTCTGCCCGTATAGCTCCACTGAAGGCCTCCCCATACTTTGCTCATGGCCAAGTCATCTTCCATCTCACTTGTGGTTCATCTCTTTCTCTCGGCTTCACTCTTTCCGGTCTGATTTAGGTGGTTAGTTTGCTGATGTGTTGGGTGGTTGTTGGTATGTAGCCACCAAGATCACTGATGAATATTCACATATATATGTACATTCCTACCAATACAATATTCTAAAGTAGGTCAGAAGAAATCTAAATTCCTGAAGTAGGAACTAGTTCCCCTCCCCTCTTTTTTCTCTAATCTAGTGTTGGGTTAATTTGGGGTGGTCAGAGTTTATCACACTGTGTACGCCTTGTATCAACTGGTTCCTGCTGTATGTAAGTTCTCATTTGACCTGGGGTCAGTGAACGTGTACTACAGTAAGACAGTGACAAGAGTGAGAATATGTCAAGATGCATGTAAATAAATGACATACATTTATAACATTTCTTCCACTCAGTGGTGTTTATCGCGTGTATAAATAATTCTCTGTGTTTTCCCAATTAACTTCTTCTTCTTCTTGTGTCTAATAACTCTCTCCCATTATCTGTTGTTGTGATGTTGAGTGTTGGGTTGTGGTGTGAGTGGTGTGAGTGGTGTTGTGTTTTAAGTTATGTTGAGTAATGAGTTAAGTTCACTTCAGTGTGATGGAGTTCCACGAAGCTCAACTCTTCTGATGTAATGCAGTTCATAAGTGCTCTTATCTAATTAAAATTTGACATAAATATAAATATTAGATCCTTCAAACCCTATCCATTCAATAGATGAAGCAGAAAGAAAAGATTAGATTTCTCTCTCAACTTTCTAAATTGAAAATAGACATAGATAAGTCTGTTTTAAAACAAGGCACCTATTCTAGTACACGAACTGTCATTTTAGCTGTAGATAGTGATAGCATCTTTAACAATGTTTCTGGTGAAATGCACAAGATTGCTTTAGAATCATCACTTCGTACAGTTGTTCAGATTAGAATGGAGTAGTATAATGCACTTCTTAAAGTTAATAATTATCTTTAAGAATATCAGAGATTGCAGTTTCATCGAAGCGAATATTAGAGTCAGTTTGCCCGGGAACGGCTCTGCGTCGTTAGAATCTACAGTCGAGCATTTTTTACATTTCAGAGGTTTTAATTAATAATAATACATTTCAATTGACATTACAAACACGGGTTACCATTACTTGATACTTGATACATCGGGTTCTTAGTCTAATCTCGGGAATCACAAGCTTACCTCAGATCTAGACACCCCGCAATTCCATGTTTGAAAATTTGGTCACACCAGCTTCTCACATCTGTTCATCAGAATGGTTGCAGAAAAAGTGCGCTAATTATCATATGCTAAATATGCGTTGGCGCGAAAGCGGGTCACGTGTCTCCTTCGTCCAATGGTCTTCTGAGCTTTGTCTGATGAAATCTTTCTAAGAATCCACGTCATGTCACTTATGCAGTTCCAGTTTCGATGTTAAGTTTTAAGTCCTAGTCTCCGTTTGCGGTTGTGAAGTCAATTTCTTTTAATGTTGTTTCCTCTTCTTGCGGCATGTTTTGGTAAATGAATAATGGTGGTTAGCGTTATGCCACATGGCCCCACTCCAGATTGTTCTATGGTATGGAACTATGTTTCCAACATTTTCAGTTATCAAGCTGTTCCCATTTTTCCTCCCTTGTATTCTCTTCTGCATCTGATTGACCTGGTTCATCAGGCACTGGGTGTCGACTCAGGAAGTCCGCTCCCACATTCATTTTCCCAGGAACATACTCAACCTGGAACGAGTAAGGTTGAAGAAGCAGCGACCACCTCATAAGTCGGGCATTCAGAGTCTTAGATGCTGCGAGAAACATGAGTGGTTGATGGTCACATTGCACTGTGAAGTGTTTGCCATATAGGTATGCCTGAAATTTCTGTACACTCCATACGAGCGCAAGACATTCTCTCTCGATAGTACTGTAATTTCTCTCTGCTGCATTCAATTTCCTGCTAGCATAGGCTACAGGGAATAGCTCTGATGGTACATCTCCCTTTCTCTGCAACAGCGTTGCCCCAATTCCTATGTTACTGGCATCGGTGCGCAGCACGAATGGTTGGTCGAGGTCTGGTAGATGTAAGACTGGATGAGCAGTTAATGCCTGCTTTAGTGCTGTGAAAGCTCTCTCACAGTCAGCTGACCAAGTGACTTTCTCTGGTTTCCCCTTTTTGGTAAGATCCGTTAAAGGTGCTGACAGAGTATTGAAGTCCTTGATGTATTTTTGATAGAATCCACATAAGGATACAAATGATCTTACATCCTTCTTTGTTTTTGGACGAGGTGCTCTCTGGAGTTTGTCCACATTTCCCTCTTGTGGAGTTATCAGTCCATGAGATATCTTATGACCTAGAAAGTCCAATTCTTGGAATCCTATCTGACACTTCTTTGGTCTAGCCGTCAATCCAGTTTCTCTGAGGCGCCTGAACAAAAGATGCAGGGTTTCTACATGCTCTTCAAATGTTTCAGTGGCGATCAGGATGTCATCCATGAAGTGACTGATGTCTGGATGCTGTAGTGGGTCAAGTAATTTTCTCATCATACGTGTAAAGACGCTGGGAGCATTACTTAATCCGAATGGAAGAACGTTGAACTCATCGTGTCCTCCAGGCGTGCTGAAAACTAACCATGGTCTAACTTCCGGTTTTACAGGAATCTGGTAATATCCCTTACTGAGATCAATCCTAGTAAAGTACTTAGCTCGGTTGAGTGCTGTGAAGAGTTTATTCTGATCAGGCAGAGGTTCTGCTTGGAATTCAGTAATAGCATTGAGCTGTCGATAATCGATGCACAATCTATGTTCTCCACTTGGCTTTCTCAATAAGACGACGCTAGCACTGTAAGGTGATTCAGATGGTGAGATTATTCCTGCGGTGAGCAGCTGTTGTATTTCTTCCTCTAAAGTCTTTTGCTTTGCATAAGGAACTGGGTAAGTCTTGACTCGCACAGGCACTGTGTCATTTAACTTCATGTCAAATTCCTCCAAATCAGTTCTTCCTGGCTTATCAGTAAGTACTTCTGCATATTTTGCCATAAGTTCCCTAATCTGCTTTTGCTGATCCTTTGTTAAGTTGGGATTAATTTCCACATCCTTAAAGGTCTCTTTGGCTTGCAGTTGGCACTCGACTCCCATTGTTGATCCTTCTTCGACTTCAGTAGCCACACTCATGGCCATCAGATGTGCAGGTTCGGTGGTTGAGGGTCTTTCATGATATTTCTTCAAGAGGTTTATGTGAAATACTTTCATCTTGCCTTTGACTGAAATTCTGTAGTTGGTACGTGAGATCTTCTCCGTCACTACATAAGGTCCTCTCCATCCTATTTGCAGCTTATTCTGACTGGTTGGAAGCAGCAACATCACCTTCTCTCCTACCTCTAACTCTCTATCCTTTGCCTTGCGGTTGAAGTTACGAGCAATTCTTCGTCTGGCTTGACGTAGATTGACATTCGCTTGTTTCCAACTGTGTTGTAAACGATTTTTCAACTCGGCAACATATGTAGATGCAGTCACGACTGTATCATCTGTAGTATTATCAGTCCACGTTCGAAGTAACGCCTCCAGTGGTCCCTTGATTGGTCGTCCAAACAACAGTGTGGCTGGAGCAAAACCTGTTGAGTGATGGGGTACCTCCCTGTAAGCGAATAAAGCTGCGGGTAAATACAAGTCCCAATCCTCTGTCTTCTCCTGGGCAATTTTGCGCAGGATACTAATCAATGTCCCGTTCCACCTTTCCACAAGTCCATTTGACTGAGGGTGATATGGTGAACTGAAGATATGGCGTGCATGAAAAAGTCTGAAGGTCTCTTCCATGAGCTTACCACGAAACTGTGAACCGTTGTCCGTCAAGATCCTTTGTGGGAATCCTAGACGTGTGAATATTCCTAATAATGCATCAGCGACGTGTTTGGAGTCACAGCTGGGCATAGGAACTGCTTCGGCCCACATGGTTGTTGTGTCCACAAGCGTTAATATGAATCGGTTTCGCCTCTTCGTTGCTGAGAGAGGTCCGATTATGTCTACAGCCACTTTCTCAAATGGAATTCCAGTGATTGGCGATTCACCCAACATTGCCGGTGGTGTCCGGTGTTTTGGTGATACTTTCTGACACTGTGGGCATGATTTTACAAACCGTTGTATGTCTGAATTCATCCCTGGCCAAAAGTAGTGAGTGGTAATCCGCTGTGTAGTAGCGTTGATACCCATGTGCCCACTGAATGGTAGACTATGACCCATCTCTAAGATCTGAGTCCTGTATTGAGTTGGTACAACAAGTTGATTAAACTCTTGTCCAGCTCGTCCTGCTTTTCTGTAAAGAAGTGCTGACTTCATGAACAGATCACCTTTACGTAGAGGTAAATGTGATTTTGGCAGTTTTCTGAAGCAGGGTTCCAAGGTGCTGTCGGCTTCTTGTGCCCTCTTCAGTTCCTCCGTTCGAGGGATTGGCGTAGTTGTTTCTGGAGTTTTTGTTGCCTGGGATCGAGTGGTCATGGTCGCCATCGCCACAGGTTGAACAGGTTCTCCTAGAACGATAAATCTACGGCCGAGGATTACAGGATATATCGGATCGTCCAAGACTGCTGCCTTGATTGTCCCAGTGACATACCGCGAGGCTATGTTCACTTTTGCCACTGGAAGAGACATATTTGTTGAACTCTTCAGTGGTCCCTGTAATTCCACTATTTCCTCTGTCACCTGTTCAGGGTGAACTAAGGATGATGAAACAACACAGTCATACGATAATCCAGTATCATATAAACAGGTCGTTTTGAATCCATTTAGCAAGATGGATTCCACAACCGGAATACGAGATGATGTGTCTTGATGAGGTGTCTGTTTGGACGTTTCACCAGTGCTCACTTTTTTCTCTTTTCGGTTGGCCAAACATGCCGCTGTGTGTGGAGGTGGCTTCTTCCTGCAATTCTGAAATGTGTGACCTCTAATTTTGCAATGGGTACAGAATGGTTTGTCCTCCTTCGGCGCTGTTTGGACTGAGTTTTGAGTGTTTTTCTGGGATTTCCCCTTTTTCTTGGTGGCTACAGTGTTTTCACCCTCTTTTGGCTGTGGAGTTTTGTTTTGAGAGGGGGTGTTGTTTGAACGTCCCTTTCCTCCCATCTCCTTCTGAGATTTCTCAAATCTCTCTGCCAGGATGATTATAGTTTCTAGGCGGTCCGCCCCGTTTTGGGTTAAGAATGCCTTCATTTCGTTCTGCATTTTCCCCTTGATCTGATCAATGATGATCATTTCACGGAGTCCTTCAAAACTTTCCTCAAATCCTCCCAAGCAAGCCCATCTTTGTATGTATGACTTCAGTCTTTCGACTAGTTGCGCGTAACTCTCACCCGGTTCCTTCCTTGCGGCTTTGAACCTGAGTTTATAAGATTCGGCGTCCACTTCGAAGCGGCTCAAGAGTGCCGTCTTAAGTGTTGTGTAGTTCTGTTGTTCCTCTCTAGTGAGGCGCGAGAACACATCATACGCCGTGGATCTTAAGGCCTGCGCTAACTTCGTCGCCCATCTACTTTCATCAAGCCCACAGCTGACAGCCATTGCCTCGAAGCGTGATAAAAATCCTTCGATGTGGTCAGTCTGTTCATTAAAGGGTTCCAGAGGAAATGACATAGCTCCTGAATTAAGTTGAGAGACGTGAGGAGGTGGTTCTGTCACTGGCGATCCTGATGAGGTTGAGGGTGTAGGACCACTCCCTTTCTCTATTCTCCGGATCTCCACTTCAGTCTCCATTCTCCTCAACTCCAGTTGGTGTTGACGCTCTCTCTCCTTATCTTCCATTTCAGCCTGTAGTCGTTTCTCTTTCTCCTCCAATTCTGCCTGAAGTCGTTTTTCCCTCTCAGCCAATTCAGCCTGAAGCTGTTTTTCTTTGAGAGCCAATTCCGCTTGCAGTCTTTCTCTTTTGTCGAATGCATCTGAAACATAGTTAGCTAGCTCAAGGCCATCTAACCCGCATTCCCTACCTGTTTCTGTTATTTGGGCTCTAAACTTTGCAGTTTCCGCCATGCCTATAATTTATTGCTTTGTTCTGCCTAAAAAATATAATTGCAGTTAGTCTGATCCGCGTAAGCTTGTCAGTCCCTGATCTGCAAATATACAACAGAGCATGTGCAATATTAAAAACACCCTATGTTATGTCTGTCTGTCAATGCTGGAAAAGCCAAAGGCAGCAGGCACTGAAGTAACCAGATTTAATTCCTAGTAAAGAAAAGAATCTGAAATTAGACAGAGTTTTCCCAACGGATAAGATTTTCCGGTGGTTGATGAAATGCTGTTAAGTTCAGACTCCACAGGAAAAGAACACCTTCTCTGGAAGAGAAGTAGTGTTGGTAGAGTAGATACACACTATATATTTCACCTGGAGCACCTCTCTCTGAAGTATAAGCCTATTGGAACATGGCCCCCTTCTTCAGGAGGAATGATCAGTCACCTACTCTTATTTATCTGTTAATGTCATTCATATCATGTGGCTGTCAATCAATATAAGAAAATGACAATGTTCAAAATCTAAAGATATTGTGATTGTTTTATGTAACTTTTTAATTACACAATGTATTATTTAATTGTTTAATTTATTTATGGGAACCATCCAGGACGTAGCCGACAATATGTCATATATTTTTGAAGGGAGTGGGAGATCACTGTAGTGCATGCCCCATCTCTAACAAAAGAAGTAGAGCCCCATCCTCTTCTATCTTCAATAACCCCAGAATATGAACCTTGAGTTATCTGCAGGCCTCGTTCTATTAAGTATGTCTAGGAGATATAGATTATGGCCCTGGTGAGAATGGTAATTACTAACTGGGAATCTGCCCCTTCTCCAATGATTCTTATAGCTCTGGAGCCCCCTTTTCGTTTATCAAATCTGAGGAAAGTCTGGAGAATTTTCTCAGCCTGATTTAGATGAAGAAATCATGGATATTGAGCAGTTGATAGATCTAGAGTCTTCTCTCCCCCATTTTAGTAAGTCATTATGAGTTAATTTATTTTTAAACAATCAAACACATAATCAATCACATTAGATTCTGACAACATGATGTACAAAGAAGTTGTTGACTCACAGATAGGTTTGAACTGATAAATTAACAGAAGGTCAATTCATGTTAATCATTTATTGACTGGGCCTGAGCCTTCTGGTCAGTACATACATCTCTATTGTGATTTACACAAGATATATTAGAAAAGTTGCACATTGGACCATTGTCCCAGACAATCAATAACAAGCCATCAATACATGAGATGTCAACAAGTGTGAAACATAGTAAACATTTTGATGTTGTACATATTAAGTGTGAAAATGATTCAACAATTAAATATCAGTTCCCTGAAATTGGGTGTGGTGTGTACCAATGAGAAAGGTAACCTGGTGACTGGAAGATTAGGTAAGCCAGGGTCCATTGACTGATGGATCCACTTCAGGTCTGCCCGTATAGCTCCTCTGAAGGCCTCCCCATACTTTGCTCATGGCCAAGTCATCTTCCATCTCACTTGTGGTTCATCTCTTTCTCTCGGCTTCCCTCTTTCAGGTCTGATTTAGGTGGTTAGTTTGCTGATGTGTTGGGTGGTTGTTGGTATGTAGCCACCAAGATCACTGATGAATATTCACATAAATATATACATTCCTACCAATACAATATTCTAGAAGTAGGTCGGAAGAAATCTAAATTCCTGAAGTAGGAACTAGTTCCCCTCCCCTCCTTTTTTCTCTAATCTAGTGTTGGGTTAATTTGGGGTGGTCAGAGTTTATCACACTGTGTACGCCTTGTATCAACTGGTTCCTGCTGTATGTAAGTTCTCATTTGACCTGGGGTCAGTGAACGTGTACAGTAAGACAGTGACAAGAGTGAGAATATGTCAAGATGCATGTAAATAAATGACATACATTTATAACATTTCTTCCACTCAGTGGTGTTTATCGCGTGTATAAATAATTCTCTGTGTTTTCCCAATTAACTTCTTCTTCTTCTTCTTGTGTCTAATAACTCTCTCCCATTATCTGTTGTTGTGATGTTGAGTGTTGGGTTGTGTGGTGATGAGTGGTGTTGAGTGGTGTTGTGTTTTAAGTTATGTTGAGTAATGAGTTAAGTTCACTTCGTGTGATGGAGTTCCACGAAGCTCAACTCTTCTGATGTAATGCAGTTCATAAGTGCTCTTATCTAATTAAAATTTTGACATAAATATAAATATTTATCCTTCAAACCCTATACATTCAATAGATGAAGCAGAAAGAAAAGATTAGATTTCTCTCTCAACTTTCTAAATTGAAAATAGACATAGATAAGTCTGTTTTAAAACAAGGCACCTATTCTAGTACACGAACTGTCATTTTAGCTGTAGATAGTGATAGCATCTTTAACAATGTTTCTGGTGAAATGCACAAGATTGCTTTAGAATCATCACTTCGTACAGTTGTTCAGAATAGAATGGAGTAGTATAATGCACTTCTTAAAGTTAATAATTATCTTTAAGAATATCAGAGATTGCAGTTTCATCGAAGCGAATATTAGAGTCAGTTTGCCCGGGAACGGCTCTGCGTCGTTAGAATCTACAGTCGAGCATTTTTTACATTTCAGAGGTTTTAATTAATAATAATACATTTCAATTGACATTACAAACACGGGTTACCATTACTTGATACTTGATACATCGGGTTCTTAGTCTAATCTCGGGAATCACAAGCTTACCTCAGATCTAGACACCCCGCAATTCCATGTTTGAAAATTTGGTCACACCAGCTTCTCACATCTGTTCATCAGAATGGTTGCAGAAAAAGTGCGCTAATTATCATATGCTAAATATGCGTTGGCGCGAAAGCGGGTCACATGTCTCCTTCGTCCAATGGTCTTCTGAGCTTTGTCTGATGAAATCTTTCTAAGAATCCACGTCATCTGTCACTTATGCAGTTCCAGTTTCGATGTTAAGTTTTAAGTCCTAGTCTCCGTTTGCGGTTGTGAAGTCAATTTCTTTTAATGTTGTTTCCTCTTCTTGCGGCATGTTTTGGTAAATGAATAATGGTTGTTAGCGTTATGCCACAGTGGGGACATCATCAGCATCATCATGTGGCACGTCGATAAGCGTGGGCGGTCATGTTTCGCCATCTCACGCGATCACCAGAGTCGTGGATTAGCTTAGTGTTCTTGTCTCGACCATAGCATATGGCCAAGTGGTTCGCGTATGTACTTATCTGCTTTCCCCTTAATGTGGAAATGCAAGACAATAAAAAAAAACCATTTTTCCGCGTTTTCCATCCTGTTTCAGGATATTGCGGTCAATACCAGCATCTTTCAGCTGTATGTTGATTCCTAGGCTAGGTTACGCTCATCAGCACGCCACGACTTTCTGAGCGACCGGCTGCATACTCTCATAAGTCACTGGCGTGACTCGAACCATTTCTAATTCTCGTCCGCTCACGTTGACTACGAGAGTATTCGGGATTAACGGAGAAAAGCTGCTAACCCCTCGGCCAGGCAGCCGGCAATAAAAATATATGGGGGCAGCAAAATGCCCCAAGCCGAGGAACTCTAAAAATCGAGAGAATTGTAAGACGCAGCGTTGAGTTGAGTTGAGTTGAGTCAAGAACCGACATCACTGCACTTAGGACATTCCCATACGTGCTCAGTCCCCTCGTTCAACAGCCAGCGAAGAGTCATACTACTAATAGTTCCCACCGCTATCTGATTAAATGTTCTCCTGGTCTTCCCTCTCAGTTTTGAGACCAGAACCCCTGCCGATCCCCCGCAATCTCATTCTTTCCGCATATGGGTTCTAAGACACAGCGATGAGAGCGATGTTCTGCAAAGGAGAAACTACATGAGATGAAACTTTTCGACATCTTCTGAGAGAGTCGGCTTAGATGGGCGTGTCCTGGGTGCACAGAATTTGATTTCCAGTCAGTTATATGCACAACATTTTCCTCACTCTGAATTCTGTAAAAGTCTGTTGCGTGCTTCCAACTGGAAATTACTTGAATTGTAAAGCGTTTTGTGCAAAGTGAGTAACAAGGCTTCAAGAAAGCAGAAAATATGGTCATCTTCAACAGACCTGACTGAATGCACCAACTCTAAAGGCTTAAGCAAACTCTCACCATTAACCAAAGACTTTCTACTTCAGACTTTGATCACCCACACGGACACCGTCTCAATGTCTCCCGCACAGAGACATGTTCTTGTGGAACTAAATTCTGAACCTTCAGGGGTGTCCAACGCATTGTGACGTGACCAGAGAGTGCTGAAGTGAAGCAGAATTCACGGGGCTCCCGAATCAACATGAAGAAGACGATGACCTTCAACCTAACGATAAGAACCACGTGACGAAGTGATCAAGCCGTCTGCCTCGCGCTCACAAGATCGTCCGTTTGTTATGGGAATCTGCCATTAGGTTCTGGGGATTGTCGCTGGAGCTATGGAGTTCGTGCTCTGCTCAACGCTTTCGGCAGGTGCTAAACTCTCTGCGGGGAGATACAGAGCCATATGGGATCAGACTTGTTGCAATGAAGTCAATCCTCTTGCCTCTAACCTATAAACTTTGACTGGCAACAGGAGTGCAGATACACCACGACCTGTGACCTGAACATTAGATATGCAGATGATACAGTCTTAATTGCAGACAATGAACAGGACCTGCGGCATTTAGTAGATGCGGTTGTTGCACACGGTGAACTAGGGTTAGAATTGAATTGTAAGAAGACACAGATTATGGTCGTCACTGGGAAGAACGAAATACCACAATGTAATATACAGGTAAATGGGTCATACTCTTAAGCAAGTGAATCGGTACAGTTATCTCGGAACAGTCATAACATCTGATGGGACATACCTTGAAGAAATTAGAACAAGAATTGCCCTTGCGAAGGTTGCCTTTTGCAAGATGAAAAGCAAACTGACGAATAAAAAGATCTCAATTCCAACGAGAAAAGGAGTGTTGAAGCGCTACATAGAACATTAACTTTTGCATGGATATGCTTGCTTTCACTGGCTGTGAAGTCCTGTATGTCGGATGAAGACATCCTGTTGTCCAACATCAGTGTGATGTCATACCGGACTGAGGTTTGCGTGAATATCCGTTGTCCCATGTCTGGCTTATTGGTGTGCAGACTGGTGGTTCCTCGCCGTGCAGGCAGATACTCTCCGACTTCGGAAGATGCATGGATATGAAACGTTGACAATGAGCAGACTACCTGACACACATCTAATGGCAGTGGAAACGCAATATTGTCTTTCTGAGGAAAGCGCAAAGAATACCGTGGACAGACGAACGAACGAACGAACAAACTTTATTTTCGAAGGGTAACAAATTGGGCACGCAGGACCCGTCTTACATTCTGCCCTTCCAATCACTCATCTTTCGTTCATCAGTGCATAGTGCATTCACATACATCCAAGGAGCAAGTTTTACAATAAACAGATTAAAAGCGTAAGCTGATTATAATAAGTATATGTAGACAGTCAATATTTTTGGCACGTTATGATATTAAATAAATTGGAGAACTTGGTGACATCTGACAAGACTGAGGGTGAAAGAACAAAGGAAAGACTGAGAGATAAGTAAATACCTAGATGGCTTGCCATATGACATAATCGAGACAAAAACACGAGTGGAGTTGATCCACGATTCAGGTGATCGTGTGAGGTGACGATGCATGACAGTGCAATATCGGCATGGCACATGATGATGATGATGATGATGATGATGATGATGATGATAGCAGTACAGTGAGCAGTGGTCACACCAGCGACTAGTGCTCACAAGACGAACCACAGGGAAATCCCACTTTTATACCCGCACACAGGAAACTCGGATGTCACGTGATTGTGCCAGCGCTCAGAGAGGCAAGTTCAAGACTGGAAAGTCTAGGTATTGAGTACTGCTCTGTCATTTCGTCTTTAGCGGGTTTTAAACAAACAAGGAAACTGTTCTTAAATAGTGTTGCAGCGGTTACAATTGTAAAGATACTTGTTGTTGTGTTAAGTGGTTTTGTGGATAACTCCATTGTTTTTTTTTTTTACCTTAGACCTTGCAACGGCCCATGGGTGACTTGACTGTTGAAGTGTTGTGTTGACGTTGTGTACAGTGTTTGTTATTATTTTATTTTATTTTAATGGAGTCTACTGAGTAAAAATGTATTTTACAATACTACATATTGATACATTATTCGTATCCATTATTTTTGCGCAATATCTGTACATATTTATCAAAACCGGGAAGTCTACATACACCAGATTCACTTTTTCTATCAATCTATCTCAGATTCAGATAGTAGATTAAGTAGATAGTTAAGATAGTATCTCTGATCATTCAAAATAAAGAATATTAAACTATTCTAAATTTCGCTATTTCAATTATATTGGTATTTCAATATCAGGGATAACCTTTAGTGACTTTATTTAGGGTAGAGTTTCACTGTTTTTCTTAGAAAACTATGTACATAAATATACAAAAGGTAAAAATACACCTTCACGGCGAGTGTTGGACACAGCAATCACCAAATCTGACACCCCCACAGAAGTGCAATTGGGAGGATACAAGCCTGACCATATTGCGAGAAAATGCAACCTAAAGACAAAATTTAATGGCAGGGCAGACAAGGTCCTGGTTGGCAACTGACCTAGGACGAAAGCTCCGGCAGATGGACAGTTAAAGCATTGCTTTGCTGTTCTGGCAGCTTCTGCAACTTGTCTTGTACCAGACATATTAGTGTTACCTTTCCTCAGGAGTAAACTAGGCAATCTGAAAGAGGGCTCATGCTGCATGGGCAATGTATGGTCTCTAAATTCATCCTAAGCTTTGTGCTAGAGGTATAGCTCCATTTTACAAGCTGTGAATCAAGATGGCAAGGCGCCAGTCAAAGGAACCCTTTTCACTCTATTTCTTCTGCGTTCATCCGGAGTGTTTTTTCAGATGTTATTGTGTTGTGCCTGTAAGCTGACACATCTGACTTCTGTGGGTGTTTGTTGACCGGGTTAACCATCCCAGTTTTTTTCTGTGGGTGTTTGT
The DNA here is from genome assembly GCA_014155875.1 of Cepaea nemoralis. Lineage (NCBI taxonomy): Eukaryota > Metazoa > Mollusca > Gastropoda > Stylommatophora > Helicidae > Cepaea > Cepaea nemoralis. The sequence continues at coordinate 497,588 of JACEFZ010012011.1, read as the reverse complement.
TGACCGGGTTAACCATCCCAGTTTTTTTCACTCCATGAAGCCATACTGTTAGACCAATTGGCACTCAATGGGTGATGTGGTCAGTATTGTCTGCCTCCATTTCCCAGAAAATGTCTTGGTACCCAGTTGTAGGCTGGGTCAACATGAGAGCCCCGGTAAACACATCTCTGCTAAGGGGATGCAAACACATCGCCACTTTCACTTATGTGATAAATATTAACCCTTACTTCATTCACTCTGGCATGCTAGTACTAGCCACTGTACAACCAGTTCTCACATGCTAAACTGGAAACCGACTGTTAGATACAAGTGTCACACAACCCAAACATTTTGACAAAGTATATGTATAAGCCAAATATTAATATCCAACAAGTATTATTATTCCCATGCATTTTTGAACGCACACATTTTTTATATATATGAGGGTCGGTCAATAATACCTCCTATTTTTTTAAATCTATGTAAATACTTTATCTGTGTGCAATTGATTAATTTAGTAGGATTCCTCAAACACTCTTCTGGGCTGAGTTTCACTACCAACCTGTTTCAATCACATGTTGCGCAACAGTAAGGATTTAAAAATGACCATCAAAAAAGTTCGTTTAAAGCAACGTAATGTCAAAGAATTCCTCAATGCTGAAGGCAAGACACCGATTCGCATCCACGAATGGAAATTCAGCAGTGGATGTTAGCACTATCAGATGTTGGGTACGTTATTCTGATTAAGCTGAAGTAGGTCAATCCTCAGGTTACAAGACAATGGCATGGTTATTGTAATTTCTATCACACTTTTAAGGTTTTCATTAGAAGCCCCCCTCGTACATAGTGCTGCATTTTCTGTATCTTCAGAACTTGATTAGAAATGGCTGCTGACACAATGTTGGCTGATGTGTGTATTCAGGCAGTCATAGCTGTATCATTGTTATTGCCCTGGCTTGCCATCTGTTTTCAGTTCCATATTAGCAGATTCTACCAGACAACCCAGCTTTGTAATGTACCCAATGCTTTTCTGAGAAGAAAATGAGAAAGGAAGCTGGTTACACATCTCATATTTGGTTTATTTACTTGTTTGTGTTCCTCTTTAGACGGGAGTGCATACTGCTGTTTTACTCAAGTCTAGAGGTCTGCCTTACTTCTTACTCAGTTCAAATTGCTGTCAAATTTCCTAAGATGCTTGTTTTTCACTCTTATTCAAGAAGGCTAGGGGTCTGATCTTACTAATCGAAAGATCAGGGGCATGTATAAGTAGCCAAACTGCCCTATACTAGGATTTGAACCCTGTAACTTCTACACAATCTCTTGGCCACATCTTTTGATTTGGTATATATGAAGGGCTCATGTGGTCTCGAGGTCTGCCGCGAGTGCTGGAGGTCCCAGGTTCAAGCCCCGGTGAGGACCGGGATTTTTTCACGTGGACTTCTGGTAATAAAATGTCCCCTGGTCTCTGGGTAGTGAGATCGGACGCCCGTGTGTATTGTTGCGCACATTAAAAATCCCTTGGCAGTTGGAAATCAAAAGAGTAGCCTAACGGCGCTGCCCGGGCAAAATTTCGAGTAAAAAATCTACCCAAAGTATTTCAGGATCCTTGCCGGTGCTACAGAGTTCGTGCACTGCTGAGTTTCTCCAGACTCAGGTTTGAGTTAGAACGGAGGACTTAGGGTTACACCCGTGTGCCGTGATGTTGATCCATCAACTAAACTAAACTAAACTAAATCATTGTGCACATGAACAGCATGGCATGGGCCTCTGCAGGGAAGGATAGAGAGACCAGCTGTAAACAACTTAGACAATTGATGAAATTGAGAGTTATAACATCATTAGTCATAAATGTAGAGAAACAAACTGAAAAAAAAACTTCAATTGAATGTTGAAATATATATGTCATAAATGTCAATCCATCATCTGATTGTGCTTGGTCTTTACTAAGCTATTTTACTAATTGATTCAAGATGTTTGTTATAATTCTGTTGCCTTTGAAAACATAATTTCTTGTCCCCTGCCTCACCAGATGGCACATTTCAAGTTTGCCAAAGATATTGATGAGCTCGTCAAGATGGATGGTCCACTACTAGCAGGACCTATGATGAGATGGCAAAGGAAAGCTCAAGAAAGTCTCAGAGTTCACAGAGATGATGAAGGTAAGGATGTTTGTTTCACTGTATGGATACTTAATCAGGTTTAAAGGGTTTGGTTTTTGTCACCTAGCCAAGCTCCCATTTATGTTTACGTGATTGTAAATAATAAGCGTAAAATTGTTATACCCAAAAACAAAAATGGAACCAACAAATCTTTGAAAGTTTTGGGCATCATTGGAACGAAACAGGATTGGATTGAGCTAAACAGTGGTTCCAGCAAGACGGGGAGTTGGCACCGCATTCACCTGACTTGAAACACACCCCCCACCTCCCTAGATTTTTATATATGGGAGCTCAAGGATGTTTACCAGAACAGCCCTCAAATTGAAGGCAGTAATCACAAAGATCAGGTAAATCCCCATGGAATGCGGTCGAGTAATTGACAATTTAGTGCAACGTATGCAAGTGTACATCCAATGTTGCGGAGGCCATTTGGAGCATAACTTTTATGCAAAGCGACCGAGGTAACAGAAACTTTTGGAAATTATTGTAAACAGACTGAAGTTTACGTTCACCAAATTTCAAGAAATTGGCTTGGTCTTTGTAGGATATAATACTTTTTTATGCGTTGTGTTTTTGTTTTTTTGTTTTGTTTGGTGTCACCCTGTATTTATTGCTCCCCCCCCCCCCACATCTTCCTCTTTTTCTTCTACTCCACCTTCATTCACCCCATGGAGCATAGACCGTCAACCACCACATGCCAAGACATCCTATCATATTCGTTATTTCCTCCGTCTTCCACATATTCATCTTTCTCTTCCTGTATTTTTAGATGTATTTCATTGGTCCTGTGGGTTATAGATAAGGGAGTGTGAAGTTATATCAGGTTTTCTCAGTCCTACTCAATGCCAGCATCTTTTCTTCACCTGTTGTTTCACTGTTCTGTTCTCTCCATAAGCTCCTCATTGGTGACCTTATGCTGCATGGCAACTGCATGGTCAAGTCACCTTTATTCCTCACCCTATTTACTCTCCTGGCGTAACCAGCAATGGAACAAATGCTGTTTTGACAGTTGTGAGATATTTCACTGAGACAGATGAGCAGGTCAGATGTGTGAGTGATCACCTAGTACAACATTTAGTGGTAAACATGACCAGTTTACTCACCTGAAGGCGTGTTGGGCGTATAGTACTAGACTATTTTTATCGGAATAATCGGCACTTGGCAGGTCATGTGGTCAGCATCACACCGGTTGTCTTTCATTCCCCAGATATTTCCTGGTAACATTTTATGCTGGGTTGACCTGGTACGAGTCTATTTTTAACGTCCACATTGATGATTTGAACCCACAAATACTGGACCGGCAGGACAAGTGAATAGCCATTATGCTGCTGCAGATTCCACATCATATTAGCTGTTTACAAACAGAACTATACTGCTGCCACTAACTTGAGCTAACCTTCATCACCTTGTGGCTGGTTGAAGAGCTATATCCCAGTAGAACATACAAGCACAATTATGTAGGAAGGCAGAGATAGAATGACATCTGTCTCCTTAAACTTTCATATAATATTCATTCTCTGTGCCTTTCATGGCATTTTCTGTGTTGTCACTGGTCAGTTTTTCATACTTCAAACTAATAGAATTCAGTACAGTGCTGAATGCAACAGAAATATAGCAGACATGGCATTCATTAAAAGACTATCATCTACATATAAAAGTACATGAGCATGTCAAGTCAAGATATTGTCTGAAGACTGGTATGAAATTTTGTGAACATGACTCCATTCACAAATCTAATTTGGTGACCGCCCATTTGCATTTATTCTTGGCAAATAAATGTGTGGGTTTCTTCTTGAACACCTTGTCCATATAGTGTATTGATATCCTATATTGTATGCAGTTGAAAATAGATGCGCTTTGAGCATATTTGAAAAATATTTTGTTCAGTGTATTTCGTATACATCATATTTACACGTCAGGAACATCATCACCCCTGAAATCGAGAAACAAAACTCCGATGAAAACTGTTCCTTCTACAACTCCTGGACCTGGGGGAAAGACACCAAAGACACCGGCAGGTAAAACTCCTGGAGCTAAGGTGATAGATAACCTAACTATTGGTCCGAATGGCAGTCGCAGTAACAAGAAGACCAAAACTCCTAGCAACAAAACACCAGGTCGCCAGCCAGACAGGTAGTTTCTTTTGTGCCTGTGACCTGTGAATTATATGTGCATTTTTCTATCTTGTGAACATTCTACTGTTAATTTATCTCACAACCTATCTCTTGGGGGAATAAAAACAAAGTGACCAAGAAGCTTGATAATAAAAACACGCAGATAAAAGGTGAATGTTTCAACCAGGTTTAGCAAGAAAAACTAGAAAATGGATGAAACAAAGGTATACTAATATCAACATTTAAGTAGTCTGTTCAACATTAGCTACATAACAAAATAACAAATATGCAGGGGGAAAAAGGCCACAGCGACATAATTGTGACATGGCTGCTTGATTTGGGGGTGGGGCAAGAGACACCATGTGCTAACTACATATACATTTCAGCACTGCTACAAAATATTTGTCAGGAAAAGTTCTTGTTGCTAGTATCAGTAAGTGAAATGTGCATAACAGCAGTGAAGTGGTGACAGTGCAATGAACACTGATCTGTTTTGTCACTGTATCTGAGATTAAGAAAACACTGCCTGACACTAGAGATGTTCTTACTGTCTGTCCAGGTTTATTCCAAGTCGTTCCACTACAGATATGGAGTTTGGTCATTATGCAGTGATGAAGCGAGGAGAGGAAGGCAGTCAAGTTGGTGATGAAGCTGGCTCTAATAATGTGGAATATCAAGACAAGTTGAAGGATGCTTTGGATGTCAAAGAATGCAAGATACTGAATTTTCGAACACAAGCTCCAGCAGCAAATAGTAAGTGCAAGTTAAATGTAAGACCTTTGGTTGGTACAGAGAAGTGACAGGAAACATGACCTTGAGACTGACTAGTAGACTTGAAGGGTACGTATTCACTAGGTTACACTGATTTTAGATGAGTACTTTATGGGAAGTCAGTAAAAAAGAGTAAAGGACAATTTCTCTGTCTGAAGGTGTATTGGGTATAGTGTTAGTTACATATTTGTACAGACCAGTCGGCACTTGGTGGTTGATGTAGTCACCATCACACCTGTCTTTTCTTTCCACGGCGTGGTGCTTACTTTAGTCAGGGACAACCTGGCAGCAAAAGGTCAATTTTATTTAGGGGTATTTGAACACATGATTGCCAGACTAGAAAGCAATCTACTACACTACCATGGCTCTTTTAATTAAACTTTCTTACACATCTTTAACAGTTCATAAAACGTCTCCGGTCACCATGTCATCATATGCAGAGGTATAGCCATTGTTTGCCATATTATCTATGAGCTCACGCCTTGTTCATGTGGTTTTTCATGCAGCAGAACAGGATTAGCAAGTGTATGTTACATCTGGCCTGCTGGGAATGATGGGTATCAGTTGCTGCCAGCAGTAGACAACTTTGCAGTTAAGGTTGTTGAACATGTTAAGGGACATGTTTATAGCATGAAGCAATGTCTAGCTGACAGTGCAATCTCTGGGGACCAAGTGGAACAGCTGCATTTAAGATGGCTGAATCATGTTCTATGGTTGAATCAAGGTCAGCAACCATGAAAAGTGAAGGCAGGATCATGACAGATAGTGCTACTGGGGTGTGAAGTGTGAGGCCTTCACATATTCCCAGCCACAGCATATTAAGGGTGTGGTGGCCAGTTCTCTTCGCCTTTTATTTTCAATTTAAATATTTTTGTGGCGTACCAATGTTATGTGGTTGGGTCTATCCCAGAACCATGCTGGTTGGAACAGAAAAATGACACTGTATTGGTCATTAAAAGTACAAGCCACCAAAGATCCATTCTAATATCTGCCTTAATCTCCTCAAGCACCTACATACGGCAACGTGTCCCAAAAAAAGGCCTCTACAGCCAAGAGTAGAAAAGTATGTTTAGTCTTAATCATAGTGGGTATTAGATCAGATAAACCAAAGAAGAAATGTAACAGGAAAAAGCTATAAACTCTAGTATAACTGAAAGTGAAATGTTTTCTCACCCATTTAAACATCTTTTGTTTCTGACCTGTTCTAGGATCTGATATTAACAGTTTGCAAGTCCTGTACAGTTGCAACAAATCATCTGTCAAGCAGTCGACTAGTTCACGGCATATTCCTAAAGAACCAGAGAGAGTCCTTGATGCTCCAGACTTGTTAGATGATTACTGTAAGTTCTTATTCAACTTGTACTTTTAAGGCTTTCATGACTTTGTTTACTTATGCAGTTGTTCTATTTTAATTGTACAATACTGAACTGCTCATTCCTTTATTATGGCCATGCAATTGTGCAACCACTTATGTATACAAAATTCAAGATGGGTGAATGTCACTTGGCACATGTGGAGGTGCTGCACATATATCACATACTCCAACACTGCCCAAAATACAAAATATCTAGGCAAACTTGTTGGTCTAAAGAAACAGTAGACCGTGGACCACTGAGTGAACTAACAGGGACCAAAATTCATACAAGATACTAATTTTAAGCGAATGAAAGAATAAAAGTCATACAGTTGTAATTACGCTAAATCATTAAAGATTTAACCATGGCATTATTGAGTAAATTACTTTGTGTATACAATATTTCTACATTGTACAATTTAATGTTCATGATAAAAAAAGCCAAGAACATTTTGGATATAAAGACCAAATTGTAAAATTCTGAACACCCTAAACATCCAAGAAAATGGATCCTAAACACCATGCAGTATGGGAGCGGACATGTTTTGGACATTAATAGATGATCTTGAAAGACTCATAGTGGAAGGTATAAGCTGTAAAACATGTGCCAGAGGATGTCAAGGGTGTGATGGTTGTTCCAATATGGAGATTGGGCATTAGATTCTACATAACACAATGGTCTGTGCTAGACTTGTTGAGGGCAGGGATGTATTCACATCGACTTGTCCTTTGGACCATTATAGGTACAATGTCCCATGACATTCAATGGCTTCAATGCTCTAACTATCCATGTTGGTGGTCCTCAAATTGTACAAATCTGAACACCCTAACTTCCAAGAAATGGATCCTAAACACCATGCAGTATGGAGCGGACATGTTTTGGACATTAATAGATGGATCTTAAAAGGGGACTCATAGTGGAAGGTATAAGCTGTAAAACATGTGCCAGAGGATGTCAAGGGTGTGATGGTTGTTCCAATATGGAGATTTGGCATTAGATTCTACATAACACAATGGTCTGTGCTAGACTTGTTGAGGGCAGGGATGTATTCACATCGACTGTCTTTGGGACATTATGGTACAATGTCACATGACTTAATGGTTCAATGCCTAACTACCATGTTGGAGTCCTCTGACGTGTTTATGCTTGTGGCTACAGTTTGCATTCACATTTTCCTCATGTTGGACTGGTAGAAATGGACACCTGGATCGTGAAAAGGGATACTTTTCACACAGCGTGAAAATGTTGGGACTCCTTCCCAAGTCAACAGGAAGTGGGATCTGGACAAAGGGCAGTTGAGATCGGGTTTTCGCGGAGTGCAGACCATGTTACGACGATGAGTTATGGCCAACACAGAGCCACTCTCTTAGATAGTGCATGTTTAGATATTTGTGGTGTAGAATTATTGTCGAATATCTTTGTGCATTGGTGATGTCTGTGTAGAATAATATACACAAACTACAACTGGCGTTTGAGTTGACTACTGTTCGAGTTCACTACTGTTCAAGTTTACTTCTGTTATGTTGTGTGGAGAATCGTAGTCTATCAGCCAAGTTCTGTGCTGAGAAATGATCAGGGTGCTGACTGGAGAGGAAAATAAATGTCATACCCCTTCTGAACACCGGCAGTAAGAAAGTATTTACAAAAGTCCGGCATTAAGCGGCAGACCCAGATACTCAGTTGTATTCTGACACCAGCAGTTAGATGGAGCAGTCGTTATCTAGCGTACCCTGGCACATGGGGGAATTCGTCAAAACGAACCTTGAGACCACATGTTCTGATTGTACACATGGAACAGTTGTCAATTTAAAGTTGGATGTTATAAAAGATGAAATAGAGCAGTTGCTGACTGAAATTTTAAGTCTACACACGGCGAATCTGAATGTAATTATCACCAACTCAAACACTGAAATGATACAGTAGAATGTTGTGAATATAGAACTGTCATAATGAAAATAAACCAGAGCAGCAATCACTGCTCTAAAATAAATCAGCGGCAATCGCGCTAGAAGTGATTCATAGAAAACAGAAAACATCTTGTGAACAGTTGTATCATTCATTCATTCAGTAGCATGTCCTTTGCAGAACCTCGCTCCCATAACAACCTTCCAGAAAACCTCTCGATCATAAGCAAGATGTCTCGTGTCCGATACACCCATCTGAAGATCATCCGCCACATCCTGTACCCATCTTCTCTTTGGCCTTCCTCTTCCTCTCTTCCCAGGCATATACCCCTCCATTATTGTTCTCTCCATACTTTCGTGACGTTTCAAGCGACCAAAATATTTCAATTTTCTTTGCTTTATAATTTTTAATAGCCAACCTTCAATATTCAGCTCTTGAAGTATTGATGCATTCGTTCTTTTCTTTACCCAAGATATTCTTAGAACTCGTCTATAACATTTATATTCAAAGGCATTTAAGCGCTGCTCAGCTTGTTTTGTAAGTGTCCAGGTCTCACAGGCGTATGTTGCAATGGGAAAGATGCATGCTATTAAAAATCTAATTTTTGTAGTTCTGTCTGTCCCATTCCATAATTTATTCAGTTGTTTTAGTCTTTGAAGAGCAATTGATAGTCGTCGTTAATTTCTTTCATTGTCATCCTTGTTGGTAATCAATGACCCAAGATATTCAAAATTTTCCACCACCTCCAATTTTTCCTCATTAACATATATTTCTTTCTCCATAGTGGTTTTATCTGTATGCATTATCTTTGTTTTTGCAATCTTAAAAGTTGTGATTTTCACTATTCAATTGGGTTTAGGCTATTAGGTTTTCTATACCAGTCTGTGTTATGGATAGCTGTGTTGTGGATAGCAATACCGTATCATCAGCATACCGAATCTCTGGTATGTCAAGACCACCGATATTTAGGGCATCATATAGCTCCCTATTTATATCATCTCTTACATTTCTCATATTTTCGGCGTACAGGTTAAACAAATAGTGGGACAGCACACATCCTTGATGGACTCCTTGCTTGATGTCAAACCAATCTGTCTCGCCATCTATTCTAACCGCTGCTTGTTGGTCTAGATAGAGCATTCTTATGAGTTGTATTACATGTGGTGGAAAGCCCATATTCCTCATGATTTCTCAAAGTTGCTGATGTTGTACAGTCAAATGCCTTTGAATAATCCACAAAACATAATAGGTTTACATTAAATCTATTATTAAACGCATATTGAGAATGTGATCTCATGTTCCTTTTCCTTGTCTAAATCCAGCTTGAACCACGTTAATTTCTTCCATTTTCTTACGAACTCTTCCTATTATTTTTAGTAGAATTTTACTTGCATGACTGATCAGGGCAACAGTTCTATCAATCAATCCTGTGCCATGCCGGAAAGCGTGGGCGGTCATGACTCGCCATTTCACTCGATCACCAGTGTCGTGGATCAGCTCAGTGTTCCTGTCTCGTCCATGCCATGTGGCCAAGCCATCCAGGTATTTTCCTCTCGGTCTTCCTCTTGGTCTGTTCCCCTCGATCTTGCCAGTTGTCACTAAGTTCTCCAATCCATTTCTTCTCATACATGTCCAAAAATTTGACTGTCTACGTCTAATTTCTCTAATCAGTTTACGATATTCGTCTCCTGTAGTTCTTGGTCATTGGTTTTTCTGTCTGTCCATGGTATTCTTTGCATTTTCCTCAGAAACCACATTTCTGCAGCCATCAGATGCTTTTCAGCTTGACTACTCATTGTCCAAGTTTCACATCCATACAAAAGAACAGGCTCTATGTATCCCCTCAACACTCTTTTTCTCGTTTCAATTGACATCTTCTTATTCTTAACAGTTCTATAGTTGGTGCATAATTTCAGGTTGCCCTTTTTTGGTATTGGAATGAAGAGTTCTCTTCCAATCTTTTGGCCATATACCATATTTAAATATCTTTTTACATAATGCATGATAGATTTGTATGCTTTCTTCTCCTCCTGCTTTAATTAGCTCAGCTGGTATCTCATCACATCCAGGTGATTTACCATTCTTCAGGTTCTTTATTGCCCATGCAATTACAGTTGTATAGATTCTGCAAAATATATAGTCGAGTGTAATAGATTAAATATTTACTAGGAACTGTACCATTAAGAACCGGAATCATGAGATGTGCAACACAATCATAAATATATACAACAGCAAAGTAAGAGGTTCACAGTGAAAGTATCTGTGTAGCATTACAACAAAAGATGGAAGACCTGCAGCAGAATATGCTGTTTCATTTTTTGTTCTGTCTCTCAGACCTGAACCTTCTGGACTGGTCTCCAACCAACATCCTGACTGTGGCATTGGGTAGTGCTGTCTTTCTCTGGAATGCTGACAATGGTACAATCATGCAGCTCATGGAGTTGTCCTCGCCTGCTGAATATATCTCGTCTGTGTCCTGGGTGCAGGAGGGAGCTGCTGTGGCAGTGGGCCTTAGTAATGGAGTGGTCCAGGTAATGACAGTATCCAGTAGCTGTGCGCATGTTTTAAGGGAATATACATGCCACTGTTATTTCACATATGCAGAGGTCAGCATGACTGAATAGATAAGGGCGCTTGCTCTTAAACATCCAGTATTGATACCGAGCAGTGGGTTCAACTCCTACACCGGTCAGTTGGACAAATGTTGCTTTCTCATCCTTGACACGGACGTAAATGACTACCTCTGAAGTTGGTGGATTGGTTCGCCTGTTGGCTTACACGCAAAAATAAGTTCAGTGCACTAGTAGTAGTAGCACATACATGAACTATGCTTGCGTTTAAAGCTGAGTGAATGCAACAAAAAAAAAATGATGCATATACAAGCCAAGAATGTACATGTCACAAAATTGACCTGTGCTACCAGGTTGCCCAGTCCTAACATGGTTACGAAGACATGTCTTGGGAAGTTGTCAGCCGGCACAACCGTTCACGTCACCCACATAATGTTGCTCTATAAAAGTACAGGCCTAGCACCATATGCCCAGTGCAGCTGAAGGCACGTAAAAGGGTTGTTGACTGACTGACAGATGAATGCTGTCTATGCCCAGCGTTTGTCACTGTACAATATGACACAATGACAGTAGTTGAAATAAACATTCATGTCATTTTGTGACAATGTTTGTGTCTAGGGGGTTACAACATTTTCATCTGATGTGGTTGCTGTGTTTGTTTCTAAAGTAACAAGTAAAAAATACCGTTCCCTTTGGCATACCTTGAGGTGTAATCAATATATGGTGCCTGTCCCATATTGTTATAGAGCTTTGGGCATCATGAATGGTTTGGTCAGTATCACACTGGCCACCTTGTCTTCCCAGAATATTTCCTGGTACCTATTTATATCCCTATTTATTTCTGTTATGATTTTCTCAATGTTTATATTCATGAAGCAGTACCGACTGCACATACTGGGCTTGATCATTATAATCACAGGTAAAGGACCCTTCTTTATGCCTTGAGATGTATTTGGTGTCATTTATCACTAGTAACAAGAATCAGTTATCTAGGGAAAATGTCCTTAAGTATTACAGATATGGGGATCTACATGACTAAAGTGTTCTGTTTATGCTATTGAGTGTTACTGATTACATGTACTTGTTGCAGCTGTGGGATACCGATCATCAGAAGCTGATTCGGTCAATGACTGGACATGCAGCTCGTGTGGGTAGCCTATCGTGGAACAGCTATGTCCTCTCAAGGTATCTACCTGCATGGTTTGTTTCCTGAAATCGTGTTTTTCTGATGTACATGAATACTCAAACATTAATCAACCTAAAGTTGGACTTATCCTTGTTTTTAGTATGTATTGTTTTAACTTGTCGATACTTCAGGAAGCATCAGACACCATACAGTAAAGATTTCAGTGTACGGTTTGTGATAGTAGGGAAGACTATCCAGGGTAGAATTCCCTACCCACGATCAGGCTAACAGTCTGTTGTGGTAATAATTTGGCTCACAAGGTAGAATAAAATCTAGACCAAGATCCTGATAGATTTGAGAGCTGTGATACTGGTCTAGTGCAGGTAAATCAATCTTACTGAGAGAATGGAAGTAATGTCACAGGAAAGACTATAGTTCTCTCTCCCACACGCACGCACGCGCGCACACTGGCCAGTCAACTCTCACCTAACCTACCATGGCATACAGTATGGACTAACAGATGTATGTATATCTGTTTGTGCCCTAAGCTATGATAATGCAACACCAACTATTTTACAGTTAACGATGCTAGCTTTTTGGTCACCGTGTTGCAGATCCCACAAACTGCTGAAAATATTCTCGATCCTTCATCAGTTCCCTTGCTAGGTGCATTGTCATGCCCTGGGGTGTCTTTTGTCCTACCTTCATGACAGTTGACCCCTACTGAAGCCAGTGTTAAATATGGTCAAAGTTATTACATTTCTGAGACATGTTTATATGCCTGTTTCCTCCAGTGAAGAATACATTTTTCTTCTATGGTAAACCACAGTAAACCACTTCTTCTTCTTAGCGTTCCGAGCCATTGAGGTTCTTTGCTGCAGATACAATCCATCTCCATTCGTCTCTCTGGTTGACCTTCTCTTGCCAGTCGTTGATTCCAAGTGTTTGTAGGTCTGTAGGTGTTCTCTAATTCATCTTCGGGGTCTACCGTCATTTATTTCCTGAGTGTAAGCGAGTTTTGTTTCCCTCCATTCTTTCTATATGCCCCAGCCATTGTAGTCTATTAGCCTTCATGATACCAGTGATTAGCAGGGACTTAAACAGATCATAAATGTCTTTGTTACTTCTTCTTTTCCACTCTCCACTTTGTGTATCCCTAATGGGTCCAAAGATGCGTCTTAAAACTTTGTTCTCAAAGGTTTGTAACAAGGCTTTGTCTCCTTTCGTTGTACTCCAGGTTTCAGAGCCATACAGCAAAACTGGTTGATCAGTGTTTTGTATATTGTGATTTTGGTGTTACGAGATAGCGCATTTGATTTTAGTAGATGTTGTAGTGCATAGTATATCTTATTTCCAGAATTGATTCTAGTTTGTATTTCTTCCCTTATGATGTTGGAGCAGTTGAAGATTGTACCCAGATATTTGTATGTTTCTGTTCTTTTAATGGTCATATTATCTTTGTATGTGGCCAGAGTTTTTAGCCATTCCTTCTCTTGAAATTACCATATATTCTGTCTTATCTTGGTTAACCAGCCCCATCTGTTGGGCTTTTCCCTTTGAGTCAATATTTCTGTCTTTTGTTCATTTTCCCCCTATAATATCTATATCATCTGCATAACCAAGCAGCTTGGATGTTCCTCCAATATCACATTCCTCCTTTACCTTCCTTACAACTTTCTCTAGAGCCAGATTGAAGAGTAGCGGCTATAGTGCATCACCCTGTTTCAAGCCAGATATTTGGAAAGGGTCTGATTTCCTGATTTTATGTTACTATATTATATCTTCCATGCATAGTCTGGTCATGCTGATTAACTTCCTTGGTATTCCAAATTCCTGCATAGTGTTCCATAGACTATTCCTATGGACACTATCATAAGCTTTTTTAAAATCCACAAAAATGTTATGATCTCTTTTATATTCCCAATTTTTCTTGGTCATAAGATAAATATCTGATCTATTGTTGATCTGTTTTGTCTAAAACCCGCCTGGTAGTCACCTAATATGCCTTCTGAATATGGTTTTAGTATATTTAGTAATATTGCGGATAGTATCTTATAGCTTGTGGACAGTAGTGATATTCCTCTATAATTTTCACATTGGAACTTGTCTCCTTTCTTAAAGATAGGTATCAATAATGACTCATTTCCAGTCATGGGGTAATTTTTCTGTCCTCCAGATTTGTATTATTAGTTCGTATAGCTTTAGAGATTAGAACAAGAATCGCCATGGCGAAAGTAGCCTTTAGCAAGATGAAAAACATTCTGACCAATAAAAAGATGTCAATTGAAACGAGAAAGTGTTGAGTGGATACATAGAGCCTGTTCTTTTGTATGGATGTGAAACTTGGACAATGAGCAGTCAAGCTGAAAAACATATGATGGCTGCAGAAATGTGGTTTCTGAGGAAAATGCAAAGAATACCATGGACAGACAGAAAAACCAATGACCAAGTACTACAGGAGACAAATGAACATCGTAAACTGATTAGAGAAATTAGACGTAGACAGTCAAATTTTTTGGACATGTTATGAGAAGAAATAGATTGGATAACTTGGTGACAACTGGCAAGATCGAAGGGAACAGACCAAGAGGAAGACCGAGAGGAAAATACCTGGATGGCTTGGCCACATGGCCATTATGCTGCTGCAGATTCCACATCATATTAGCTGTTTACAAACAGAACTACACTGGTGATTGAGTGAAATGGCGAGTCATGACCGCCCACGCTTTCCGGCATGGCACATGATTGATTGATAGCTTTAGATGTAATGCATGGCCATCTGCCTTTATAAATTCAGCAGCAATTCCATCAGCCCCAGTTGCCTTATTGTTTTTAAGTCATGTGATTACATATAGGATTTCTTCAAATGCAGGTTCTTCAATCTGTGGTTCACACTTAGAACCTCTTCCTGTGGGAAAGTGTTACTTGGAGCTTCACAATTTAGTAATTCAACAAAATATTCTTTCCATGTGTTGCACATTTCCTCATTGGTATTTATCATATTCCCATTTTTGTCTTTTAAACCATATGTGTTGTGTTGGTGCCCTCGTTTCATTGACTTCAGTTCTTTTAAAAAAAACTTTCTGGAATCGTTTTTCTGGTGATTAGTTTCCATATCTTTGATTATATTACTCATATATCCTCGCTTCTGCTGTCGAACTATTTTTGTAGCCTCTTTACATTCATTTCTATATTGCTCTTCCTTTTGGATGTTGTTGATGTCATTTAACCATAAATGTCTGGCATTCTTTTTCCTAATGACTGCTGCTTCACATTTTTGATTGAGCCATCTGTTCTTTCTATGCGTGGTTAACACACCGAGACATTCTTCTGCGGTAGATTGAATTGTATTCTTAGCAAACCACAATGCGTTTAAAAAAAAATGTGAGTGCCAGTCGTTCAGAAATCAATGGCAAACTACTGAACGTAAACCTGCCAATAAATAATAAACAGCCAATTCTGGCTAGGGTTGACTGCAATTTTTCTGTAACACAGTAGTTGAAAAGTCTTGATATTTCAAATGCAATAGTCCAATATTCAAATCTGTATGTTGTCATATTTTGTCAGTTACTGCCTTAATTATGGTATCACAAAAAATGAACTATGAAGCTGATACTGAACATGAACAAAATGAAAACTGAACAAAAGAAAGTATAGATACAATTTTCACCAGTTTTTATAAACAATAATAAATGAAAAACAGCTCAATAACTGAAATGTCACAATAAGGAATCCAAATGGCTGATTGTGAATTTGTTTCTAGTTCATTTTTGTTTCTTATTTAAGACTGGTGGAAACGTTCATCTATGTCATTCTTTTGTTGAGCTTTCCTAGTTTTATTTTACTTTCATTCATTTACTGAGTCATTTATGACAGATAGTATTACAATACTGAGTGTTACTTCTACGCACATATATTTTCAAACTACAACAATCACAGTAAATTCTCCTGTTGGCAATATAAGTATACAGTTGTAATATGAAATTGTGATGTTTTCCAGTACCAGTATAGCTGTGGTGTAGACAAGTTATGTTTCTTCCAACTAGTATATCTGTGGTGTAGACAAGTTGTGATGTTTCTTCCAACCAGTACGCACATATATTTTCAAACTACAACAATCACAGTAAATTCTCCTGTTGGCAATATAAGTATACAGTTGTAATATGAAATTGTGATGTTTTCCAGTACCAGTATAGCTGTGGTGTAGACAAGTTATGTTTCTTCCAACTAGTATATCTGTGGTGTAGACAAGTTGTGATGTTTCTTCCAACCAATATATCTGCAGTGTAGACAAGTTGTGATATTGTTTCTTCCAACCAGTATAGCTGTGGTATAGACACATTGTGATGTTTCTTCCAACTAGTATATCTGTGGTGTAGACAAGTTGTTTTGTTCCAACCTGTATATCTGTGGTGTAGACAAGTTGTGATGTTTCTTCCAACCAGTATAGCTCTGGTGTAAAGTTGTGATGTTTCTTCCAACCAGTATAGCTCTGGTGTAAAGTTGTGATGTTTCTTCCAACCAGTATATCTGTGGTGTAGACAAGTTGTGATGTTTCTTCCAACCAGTATAGCTGTGGTGTAGACAAGTTGTGATGTTTCTTCCAACCAGTATATCTGTGGTGTAAAGTTGTGATTTTTCTGCCAACCAGTATAGCTGGTGTAGACAAGTTGTGATGTTTTCCAGTACCAGTATAGTTGTGTAGACAAGTTGTGGTGTTTCTTCCAACCAGTATAGCTGTTGTGTAGACAAGTTGTGTTGTTGTCCAGTACCAGTATAGTTGTGTGTAAAGTTATGTTGTTTCTTCCAACCGGTATAGCCGTGGTGTAAAGTTGTGATGTTTCTTCCAACCAGTATAGCTGTGGTGTAGACAAGTTGTGATGTTTCTTTCTTCCAACCAGTATAGCTGTGGTGTAGACAAGTTGTGATGTTTCTTCCAACCAGTATAGCTGTGGTGTAGACAAGTTGTGATGTTGTTTCTTCCAACCAGTATAGCTGTGGTGTAAAGTTGTGACGTTTCTTCCAAACAGTATAGTTATAGTTGTGGTGTAGACACAGCCTCATGGCTACCAGAAATGTCTCTGGCAGAGTAAATACAATGTATATCATGATATCACTCCTCTAGTCATTTGGCCGTAATGACATATTGTGGACATCATCTGGACTTAGATTGCTTGACTAAGACATTTCCATCCCTACTTAGCAGTGTTTAGGAAGCCATGAATACGTATTTTCCACAACTGTTTCCAGCGGGTCCCGCACGGGTGCGATACATCATCATGATGTTCGAGTAGCAAATCACCAGATAGCCACGCTGGAGCATCATACGCAGGAAGTGTGTGGTCTGCGCTGGTCACCAGATGGACGTCACCTGGCCAGTGGTGGCAACGACAATCTGGTCAACATCTGGAACAATCAGTTTGGTTCAGATGCTGGAAGTACACCTCTGTACACCTTCACTGACCATCAAGCTGCGGTCAAGGTAAGCAACTGAGAACCAATTATGTTTGACTTAGGATGCTGACCCGCATGATCTGGCTTTTAGATTGCCTGGATAGAAACATGATCGTGGCAGTCTAGTTAGAGAGCTGCAGTGGCCTGAGATAGGTTCTTTTTAAACTGAACCTTTCCAGGTTGACCAAGCCGGAAATGGGCACCAGGAAATGTTCTGGAAAGTAAATGTAGTTGACATGATGCTGACCACATCTCCCTTTGTAGTCTACAAATCTGGAACTAACTTTATACCCAACAGCACTAAAGGTAGTGTTTCATGTGATCTACCAGGTCATGCTGTTAAATAGAACATGAATGAGGTGAATTGACCAATTCTCTTCCGGCTGAACTTGCCAGACATTTTTTGATGAGACAAATACCATTAGCGTTTGCAGCTTATTTAAACTTCTTCCATCCTCGTCTTGCTACACAAAGGCAAGTCTTTTCATAACCAATACTGTCAGAGATGTGTGTGGTGCTAGATGGAGGCTTGACTTGATGTCAGTGATTGTGATTGGTCAGTGTCAGTGAAACTATTCAATGTGAACATGATGATTGTGATCAGAATATTTATGGAAACAAGTAGCAGTAATTAAAATGGGAAATAGAGGGCTGTTATTAACAGATAAAGCAAGGAGTAAGTTTTGTCACTGGATGCCTTCTCTCGCATTAGTAAAGTGATAATGAGAGATATAATAGAAACAATCTGTTGTGCAGATGACACGGTATTACAGAACTCTTGAATGTGAAAAAAAAATAAAACCATGGTTATATTAGAAAACACCAAAATATGATACAAACAGTAGAAGATAAAATGCTTAACCAAGTTAATATATGAAATATATGGGAGATAACATATGGAGGCTAGTCTCCCTGGCCTAGGTGTTAATGTCTTTCTCCGCAATCCCATATATTCTCGCGAGTAACGTAACATGCGCGAGAATCGGTAGCGGTTCTCGCCGCGTTGGTAACTTAACGGGGTATGTAAGCCGGTCGCTCAGAAAGCAATGGCAAACTACTGAGCGTAATCTTGCCTAGTAGATCAACAGCAACTGAAAAATTCTGGTTGACTGCAATGTCCTGTAAGAGATATGCAACACACAAAAAAAATCATATATCATATGGAAAATGCCTGACATAGATTAAAGGCAGAATATGCCAATCTAATGCATTTTGGAATATAAAAATCTTATCACTAATTCACAATCATTGAATGTCATAAAGAGTACTTAAATGTTATTTAAAAATTATTATACTATGTCAGTGAAACATGGAAAGTGAACGAATTAGAAATTGCTTGGAAGCAACAGAGATATGGTTTATAAAATGTACGTTGCGAATACCTTGGACTGTCAGAGCAACTAACGATTGCTTGGAAAGGGCTAATAAAATTGGAACATATACAAATATAAAATGGACAGGTCATTATTTAAATTCAGCTTCGCACCCATTCGCCAAATCTAGTTGCATCATGTTCACTGTAGGTGCTATTCTACCTGCTTTGGCAGAACAGAGGCAGTTGAACAATAGGGTGGTAGAGCACATACTCAATTGGATAGACAGAATAATCAGACTCTGGCAACCCAGTGAACCTACACATCTGTAACTGTGTTCAATAGCCAAGCATCTGTTGGAAACTGACCATGTGATCGAAAGAGACCATGCATTTCATGTGCTGTTTAACACTAAAATGGTCTAAGTTGCCAGAAGCCATTATGCTTCACATGGAAGTCAGCTTGTGTAGACATGAGAGGTCAGCTCAATTTTTGGGATCAATCAAAATTGGTCTAGTTATTGTAAAATATGCCAGGAAAATGATTGGTCAGACCCAGATATGCTTGTTCTACCTTGAAATGTTACAGGATGTGTGTCAGAAACAAAGTTCTGGTAAGTAAACAGATCTCTGGCTACTTGCCTGTCTGCTGTTCTGCACAAAGATGATACATCGTTTTAATTTCTTGTCTGTACAGGCTATGGCATGGTGTCCCTGGCAACCGTACCTTCTAGCAACGGGTGGTGGAACTGCAGATAGACACATTCGGCTGTGGAATGTTCAGTCAGGGACAGCTGTTGGAGCTTATGATACCGAGTCACAGGTGAGTCAGATAGATGTCTATGATAGTCACAGGTGTCAGATATCTGACAGTCAAGGTGTCAGATATCTGAGGTGGAGCCTATCTTGGGATTAGGCCAGCGAGAAGCATCTTTCTGGCAAATCAGAACAGCCTGGCTATGTCCCAATATAAGGAAGATAATGAAGTGCCTCTACACCTTCAGGAAGAAGAGGAAACAGTAAATGGATTCTAGCAATAACTTTGCTATGGTGGTTGTGTTTACTGTAGTCACGTGTGGTCAGCATGAGCACCCTTTACTGCATGCTGTGTACATGACACATCTGTTGGGCATTTGTGCTTATGAGGCATCACATTAGATCTGATATTCTGTGGTTGTGATCAACATTTGTGCTTATGAGGCATCACATTAGATCTGATAATCTGTGGTTGTGATCAACATTTGTGCTTATCTGAGGCATAACATTAGATGTGACATTCTGTGGTTGTGATCAACATTTGTGCTTATCTGAGGCATCACATTAGATCTGACATTCTATGGTTGTGATCATTTGTGCTTATCTGAGGCATCACATTAGATCTGACATTTTATGGTTGTGATCAACATTTGTGCTTATCTGAGGCATCACATTAGATCTGACATTCTGTGGTTGTGATCAACATTTGTGCTTATCTGAGGCATCACATTAGATCTGACATTCTGTGGTTGTGATCAACATTTGTGCTTATCTGAGGCATCACATTAGATCTGACATTCTGTGGTTGTGATCAACATTTGTGCTTATCTGAGGCATCACATTAGATCTGACATTCTATGGTTGTGATCAGCATTTGTGCTTATCTGAGGCGTCACATTAGATCTGACATTCTATGGTTGTGATCAACATTTGTGCTTATCTGAGGCATAACATTAGATCTGACATTCTATGGTTGTGATCAACATTTGTGCTTATCTGAGGCATAACATTAGATCTGACATTCTGTGGTTGTGATCAACATTTGTGCTTATCGGAGGCATCGCATTAGATCTGACATTCTATGGTTGTGATCATTTGCGCTTATCTGAGGCATCACATTAGATCTGACATTCTATGGTTGTGATCAACATTTGTGCTTATCTGAGGCATCACATTAGATCTGACATTCTGTGGTTGTGATCATTTGTGCTTATCTGAGGTATCACATTAGATCTGACATTCTATGGTTGTGATCAACATTTGTGCTTATCTGAGGCATCACATTAGATCTGACATTCTGTGGTTGTGATCAACATTTGTGCTTATCTGAGTCATCACATTAGATCTGACATTCTGTGGTTGTGATCAACATTTGTGCTTATCGGAGGCATCGCATTAGATCTGACATTCTATGGTTGTGATCAACATTTGTGCTTATCTGAGGCATAACATTAGATCTGACATTTTGTGGTTGTGATCAACATTTGTGCTTATCGGAGGCATCGCATTAGATCTGACATTCTATGGTTGTGATCATTTGCGCTTATCTGAGGCATCACATTAGATCTGACATTCTATGGTTGTGATCAACATTTGTGCTTATCTGAGGCATCACATTAGATCTGACATTCTGTGGTTGTGATCATTTGTGCTTATCTGAGGTATCACATTAGATCTGACATTCTATGGTTGTGATCATTTGTGCTTATCTGAGGCATCACATTAGATCTGACATTCTGTGGTTGTGATCAACATTTGTGCTTATCTGAGTCATCACATTAGATCTGACATTCTGTGGTTGTGATCAACATTTGTGCTTATCGGAGGCATCGCATTAGATCTGACATTCTATGGTTGTGATCAACATTTGTGCTTATCTGAGGCATCACATTAGATCTGACATTCTATGGTTGTGATCAACATTTGTGCTTATCTGAGGCATCACATTAGATCTGACATTCTACGGTTGTGATCATTTGTGCTTATCTGAGGCATCACATTAGATCTGACATTCTATGGTTGTGATCAACATTTGTGCTTATCTGAGGCATCACATTAGATCTGACATTCTGTGGTTGTGATCATTTGTGCTTATCTGAGGCATCACATTAGATCTGACATTCTATGGTTGTGATCAACATTTGTGCTTATCTGAGGCATCACATTAGATCTTGACATTCTGTGGTTGTGATCAACATTTGTGCTTATCTGAGGCATGATGAACATTTGTGCTTATCTGAGGCATCACATTAGATCTGACATTCTGTGGTTGTGATCAACATTTGTGCCATGTTATGTTGAAATTGTTTTATTACAAAAACAAAAATTTACTGTTTATTAAAAAAAAAAAAAAATCCCACCACAATGGGAACAATATATAAAAATCACAGCATGGTCATAACCATGTCTGGGTGTCTGAAGTAATATTGTCCTAGTTTATCTGACATCTGGCTAAGGTAGCGAGTGCTGGCTGTGCCTGCGTCTGTGTGTGTGCCTTTCCCTGAAATAGGGCATGTCCCTAACATGCTATACAACCTCCATCATACTGTGTAGGCAAGTTAGTTGGGAGAGAAGACACCTTTATGGTAGATTCACCACCAAACAAGTTAGTGTCATCTTGCTCGTTGACTTTTCATCTTTGTCTAATGTAAGAATGCTTCTTGTGTGCAAGCAAAGATTTGTTAACATGAGCAGTTGCAGGATAAATCTGTGATAGCAATTGTTGGTATTGGGCTCTAACGTGATCAGGCTTCACACATACTAGATTATATCTCATTGTATCCATTGTTACCTACACCCAGATGGATGATGGGGAGCCGTGACAGGATAGTGGCTGGATGCGTGCCTGCTGCTCCAGTGGCCATTGGTTGGAATTTTGCATTAAGGCACATTTTCAAATGTGACCTGTGCTCCCAGCCTGCCCAGACTGGATACCTGGAGATGTCTAGGCAAGTGAAGGTGGTTGGAGTGCTATTGACCAGCTGGTCTGTAAAACTAAGTAGTCCAGCACCATGCCCAGTATGTCTGGAGATGTCTAGGCAAGTGAAGGTGGCTGGAGTGCTATTGACCAGCTGGTCTGTAAAACTAAATAGCCCAGCACGTCTGGAGATGTCAGGACAGTCCGTGACTGACTCAGTGAATGTGATCCACATAATCTCTGCCATTCTTGGCGTCCCTCCAGCTGTATAGCCAGAGCTCTTGTCACAAAGCTTCACAGCTACAAGATGTTGGCATCACTGTATTTGTCATTAGAATAGACAGCCAGAGTATTACTGCATATGCTTTGGTCTAGTTATACATGTCCCAGGAGACCTGGTGTGTTGTCTGTGAAGACTGGTTTTTTTAAAATGTTTTATGAAAATAAACATGTTCATGTGATTTTCTAACTTACCAGGTGTGCTCCGTCCTATGGTCACAAGAACACAAAGAGCTGATTTCTGGTCATGGATATGCTCTGAATCACCTCCGAATTTGGAAGTATCCTGCCATGAGCAAAGTTGTTGATCTCGTTGGTGAGTTGCTTTATCAGTTGTGACATCTTTTTCTTTCCTCTCTCTCCTACACTCACATGCACAAACAGATGTAGACATTCTGTGGCGTACATGCCATGGTGCTATGACATATTTTGTTGCATACATGGTGCTATATGACATATTTTGTTGCATACATGGTGCTATATGACATATTTTGTTGTATTCATGGTCGCATACAATATATTTTGTTGTATACATGGTCACTTACAATATCTATAGAGGATATATGGAACTGAAACAGCCAGTAATGAATACTTCTCAAAATGTTAGAATGAGGTAGGAAAGACCTGCACATTAGAAAGTCATACAAGAATAACAAAAAATACTTGAACTGAAATCAAGAGGGAGTAAGATGGTTAAACCAAAGAAATAAATGGACAGATGAATTGAATGCCATGGGAACTGTCAAAGACAAATCAGTGACAAGTAATCCTGCTTAACATGATATACGTATGTTGAGGACATTGTATTGAAATCTTATTTCAAAACATGTATTTGAACCATGGGCTGGCTGGAGCTTCCATGTGTGTCTTGTGCCATTCTCTTTATTTCCATGTAAATTCATCCACCTAAATAGGTCTGCTGTAAATGTCCTTGGCCTACATCTACCTTCCTCTTCTCCCCAGTATTGTGCCCTCCATATTACTCTGTGGTATTTCTATTCTTAGGGTGTGATGAAACCACAAGTCTTTGTTTGATTAAAGAATCATGTTTGGTCTATTTTCCAGAACTTGATTTGTTTTTCAATCCAGCAGGTTATTTTTCAATACTTAATTGAACACATGTTTTTAACCATATTCATTATCCATATGTCTTAACACAATGGTGTGAAACAGCTCATGATTTCTAAATGCAGTAGAACTGTTGTGTGCTTGATCTGTAGGTAAGATTGTAATCTTGGCATTGTATGGATCAGTGTCCAGCAACATGAACCCTCATTTTTCATATCTTTCAAAGGAAGTTTTAAGCACACAGGGGTTTCACAACTCCATCGAATTTTGTGTTCTTGATGTAGTGACCTATTTTGTGCAGGACTTACATTAATTTTGCATCATGTCTCATTTAACCAACTACAGCTTTCTCTCCTCCTGTGAGTGCCCATCAATAACTGAATTGTCTCATGTTATTTCAGTGACCCCCAAGAATTGTCTATGTAAGTGTCAAGCCTTGAATAAAACTAAACTTCCTGAAATGAGACCCAGGTTCAACAAATCAAATAAGTTGGGCACTGCCATTCTGGAGGGAAAGTTGGAAAACAAGCATGCAAAAAAAATTGTTTCATTGAAAAGAAATCAAAATATTTGAGAGGTGGGAAAATGGAGATACATTGTAGGTGGGAACTGATCTGATCATTTATAAGTGATTTTGTGTTAAACTGTGATTGCTTAAAATGCTCACCCTAGTATTGTTCATCCATCACTTTTCTCCATGCTTCTATTCACAATATATGAGCCTTGGTTGGATCATATTTGTAACTCTTCACTTTGCAACTTTCAGGTCACTCTTCCCGTATCTTGTGCATGACAATGTCGCCAGACGGTGCAACTGTCGCCAGTGCCGCAGCAGATGAGACCATTCGGCTGTGGAAATGTTTTGCTGTAGAAAAACTAGCTGGCAAATCTCAGGCAAAGTCGGACAAGAAACTCACCTCAGGACTCAACATGTGTATTAGATAGCTTGTCAGTTACTCCATGCAAGATGTCCATTTTCCTTCTTTTCAAACAAAATACACGCAAGAAAATGTTAGTTATTTTGTTTCTCTTTCATCATCCTGTTTGTGCTGTTTACTAATTGCTACATCCATGCTAACAATTCACAAGAACCATCATAGCTGTTTTCTCTGTGTAACATTTACACCATGTTGTACTAATGCATATTGTTTTGTTTGAAATTAGTCTTCACAACAAATTTTAATGTCGCAATTCCAGTTTGAAAGTCACATTTTAACGTCTGTAATAAATGTTTATAATATAAATGCAGTATGATTTTTGTATTGCAAGTGTGCCAGTTCTCTGTTGTATGGCTGAGAACTGGTTTGAATACAATGCATCCATTTATAACTGCCATGTGTACAATTTCCATTAAGAACCTACAACCTTCTCACCTTTAGATGAGACCTACTTGCAGACATTAACATCAATTGTATTCAATGGTAGCAGGCATCATCTACTGTATCCAATGGTAGCAATTACCATCAATTTTATCCAGCTGACACTGTCATCAACTGTATCCAATCGTAGCAGACATCCATATCTTGTGTATCCAATGCTAGCAGGCATCTTCTTGCGTTTGCTTGAAATATGTCTATAACTACAATGTTGTCTCTTTTATGAATTTAACTGTCTTCTTTAGTTAACTCAGTGGTCCATAGTGTTTATCTCCCACTGTCGTCTCTCTAGGCCAGGTTTACCTAGATATGTTGCATTTTGGGCAGTCTTGGAGTATGTGCTCTGCTGTCTGCGATGCCAATCCACATATACACATGGCTGATTCACCAATCTTGAATTTTGTATACATGTGGTTTTGTAATCTATTGTCCAGTTCTGAGGCGCAGAATGACTTATTCTGTTTGTCCATAATGTGGTAGTCGTTTTGAGCAGGTTTTGGTGGCTTTCTGACTGATTTATTTTCTTTTGGTGGTATGTAACGGCTGTTCTTTTGCTCCTTCCTTAACTAATCGATCAACTCTCTCGCTTCCGGGTACTCCAGCATGATGGTATCCACTGTATGGTGACTTTATGCTGACTGGTTCAGAAAGTAGTGTCGAGTACTGATTTTGCATCTATCAATAGCACCACAGGTTGTGTACCATGGCTGCTTTTTAGTAATTTTTCTGTTATCTTGATTGCCTCAATTTCAGCATCATAGTTATGGCAGTACTTTCCTGTTGGTACTCTGGCAATGTCCCTAGTATTATTTGGGTATTATATGTACACTCCCGCTCCATTTCGAACAGCATTTTATGCTGGCCCATCTGCGTAGACTCGGATCCAGAGGTCCTGTGGGTATTCTTCATCAAGGAAGCAGAGAGTGGCTGTTCTGCGCTGTACACTGCTCTGTTCTTCCTTGTCAAATACTCCTCTCACTTTTGTCTGGATTTGTAGTGATAGTCAATATTCATCTTTCCATGGAGTTTGCTCTGGTATAGTTTTCAGGGGGATACCAGCTGTGGGCAGATCGATGGTTTCTCTGCAGAGTCGTTTAGCCTGGTGGATAAAACTACTTTTCAACTGCCCCATTGCTAAGTTTTCAAATCTATTCTTCATAGGGTGGCCTGGCAAACAGGAACTTTTCTGCTTGTATTAGCATATCATATCTCTGCGCTCTCTGTGCTTGTCCTCCCCTTCTTCATCTCCACTATAGGGGTTGATCTCATCCTTCCTGTGATGACACTTAAGTGCTTGATTTTTTTACCGTGTCCAGCTCTTGTAGTATGGTTTTTTATGCTTATGCTGAACCACCACACAGTTGATCTGTATTCCAGGTGTGGTCGTATGCTCTGTTGATAAACTTTGCCCACTGGCTCTCCATGTTTAGTCATTGGATCATCACGGCACACGGTTTAACCCATAAATGCTCCGTTTTCCTCCTAACTCAAACCTGAGTTTGGAGAAACTCAGCTCAATGCACGAACTCTGTTGCATCGGCGAGGATCCTGAAATGCTTTGGGTAGATTTTTAACTCAAAATTTTGCCCAGGCAGCGCCGTTAGGCTACTCTTTTTCGATTTCCAACTGCCAAGGGATTTTTTACGTGCGCAACAATACACACGGGCGTCCGATCTCACTACCCAGAGACCAGGGGAAATTACTGGAAGTCCAGGTGGATTTTTAAAAATAAATCCTGGCCCTCACCGGGGCCTGAACCCGGGACCTCCAGCACTCGAGGCGGACACCATACCTCGAGACCACTGGCTCCCCATGTGGTTCCACTTAGTTTTCTCAGGATGGCTATTTTCCTGGCTTTTGCTACTGCTTTATTGATGTGCTTTCTCCATGTCAGCATGCAATCAAATGTTACGCCAAGGTATGTTGGTTCTTTATCTTCCTTTAGGGGTATTCCATTTATAGTCACAAATGGCTGTAGAAAAGTAACTAAAGATAAACACTTGAAACCAGTTGATTTTTATAGAAACACTACCTTTATTTCTCATTTCCACCAACATTGATGCACTTATCCCATCTTTTTATCAGTCCTCCCAAACCAGCTGCATAGAACTGCGAGCTCTGTTTTCAAAATGACATTTTCACTTCATTCAACTTCGGCATCATTCGTGAAATGTCTCCCGCCAAGGTGGGTTTCCTGTTTATTCTGACAAATGTTTGTCCCTTAAAGCAGTGCATAGCTGGGTAGAAAACGTTACGAGGGTGAGTCAATAAGTCACACAGTTCTGTGGGATAGTAGGTCAATGAAAACATAGCACACAGTTCTATGCAGCCGGTTTGGGAGGAATGATAAAATGATGGGATAAATGCATCAATGTTGGTGGAAATTATGTTGAGAAATAAAGGGACAATGTATGTACAAAAATAAACTGATTTCAAGTTATCATCTTTAGTTATTTTACTACATTTGTGACTTAACTTACCCTCATATTTACCCATGCAACAAAAGCACCTACAGCTCTTTCTAGCGATCTGGTGGCCTCTGATGCATGTTCATTTGTACTCCATAGAACCAGGTCGTCAGTGTACATTGACGCTTTAATTCCATGTGGTAGATTAGCAACTAGATCATTGATTAGAAAAAGTGTGGGGACAAGACTCTGCCCTAGGGAACACCGTGAAGCAGTAGTGCATTCTTGCTCTTGAGTCCGTCTATCTGTACTCTGGCTCTTCTGTTGTGCAAGTATGCTTTCACCCATTTGTACATTCTTCCATTGACTTCAGTTTGTTTCTTCATCATTCTTTCCAGACTTTGTCAAAGGCTTTCTTCAGATTTATTCCTTGCCGCAAGCACCAGCTTCATCTCTTGGAATGCACTCAAATTTCTTGAGAGGTAGGTTGTCTGATCTTCTGTAAAGTAACACTGCCTAAAACCAGCCTGTTGTGGCACAAGGATGTTTTTACTTTCAATGTACCACTGTAGTCTGTGATTGATGATGTGCTCCATTTTTTGCAGAGACAGCTGGTGAGGCTAATTGGTCTGTAGCTGGAGGCAATGGAACTATTTTTCTCTGATTTTAGGAGGGGTATCAGATTGCTTCTCTCCAGGTTTGTCGCTGCCAAAGGTCCAGCTGTTGTTGAAAATCTGCAATAGCTTTGCTTAGGTCTCTGTTCCTAGGTTCCTGATAATTTCATTGGAGATAACCATCCGCTCCTGGTGACCTTCTAATTTTCAGTTTTGATATGGTTAGCTCCAGTTCGCTGATTGTGATAGGGGCCTTCAGAACCTCATGTACTATTTCATTGTGTCCTGTGTGTTGCCATTTCTCTTGAATCTCTTATTTCTCTGGACTAATTTTGATTTTACCTTGTGCGAATGTCCGCAAAATGGTCAGCTGCTTGCTTTCCTGCTGTTTCCATCTTTATGTAGTGCAATTTTTGAGTTTCTCAGCGTGCCATCTCCTTTTGATGAAAAAGCACCAAAATCGACCCCAAAAAGCACCATTTTTGGAAAGCACTGAAAAAAAGCACCAACTGTTTTTATTACAAATTTAACAAGGTAGCACATAATTTATCACTTCATATTACAATGAAGTTTATTCCAGATCTGCCAAATCCCAATCAGAACTTCTCGAGCCAAAAAAAGCACTAAATTGCAATATTGTTTGGGAAAGCACTAAAACAAGCGGTATTCATTCAAAATGTTATAAAGTAGCACATAATTTATTATCACTGAATATTAGAATGAAGTTTATTCCAGATCTGCCAAATCCCAATTAGACAACTCTTCTTCAGTTTCTGTAGCTATTTCCTGCTGTGTTTGCTCCTGCGATGATGATGATGATGATTGAAAGAAACGTGTATATGCCTCCTGTGATCTAATTTTTTGTAGAATATCCTTAGGTAGTTTATAACCATGACATCATTTGCCATCTTTTCATTCCATATCTAATAGTCAAAACAGCTGTCAAACTCTTGATGCTTAGCCTGTTCTGCAGTTTTGATTTTATAACTCCCATCTGACTGAAAGTACACTCCACATCCGCATTAAAATGAGGTAAAATGAGCACAGTTAAAGCTAAATCTGTAAAATCTTGGAAAGGTTTGACACCGTGGCACCAAGTGTGTCAGAGGTCTGTGTCCACTGCATATGATGAAGTTTTCTCCACTGGAAATCAATGCGGGTGAGAGTAGCTGCATCTTCTACAAACATTTTAGCAACATCCAATATACAGGGCTTCATTGGCTGTAGACATTCACTTCCACTAAGACATGACATGGACTGCAACACTCGAACGTTATCCGGCAAACGTAAACACAGCTGTGTCAACAGCTCTATTAAAAACTGGATGCAACTTCCACGAATTTCTTTCTCATCAGGAAACTGGTAGCCTGCTATTTCTTTCTCAAACTCATAACCTAGATTGGGATTAGGATCTAAATAATCTTGAATAGCATCACTTTCCGTTATTTATTTCCCAGGAATAGCAATCTTTGAACTGATAGAATCAGTGAGTTGGACAAGATCGCAGAGTAGTTTTGTTGGATTCTGTATATCTGCTTCGAATTTCTCATTCATACTTTGAACTTCTCTGAGAATATGCTTGAGAAATATGAGATACAGTTTTTCATGTCGCTAAACATAGAATTTAGTTCTGCTGTATAACAGCGCCCGTTGAGTCTTGTTATATCAAAAGTTCTGAGCTCAACCCACTGCTGCAATATTCTGACAATGGCAGATTGAATGGACATCCATCATGTCTGGCTTAATTGAACAACCTCAGCGGAGGTTGTCTATTATTTATTGAAGCAAAAAGCTCCCTGTACTTTGTTTGAAGAAGACTTGAGTGAGAAAACCAGTTATGTTTCTTTAGCAGACAAACAGCTGCAGCCTGTGACACTGTCAGCTGAAGGGAATGACATACACACCTAACTAGTACTAGATAAGGAACTTCAGATTTTAATTTTGTATATACTCCATTGTTTACACCTGTCATGACAGATGCATTGTCAGTGCCGGGTGCAACTAGTCTTTGCAACTCAAGTCCATTTTTGTTTAAACAATCTTTAAACGCAATGCATATTGCCTGCGCGTTGCAGTCACTCACTTCAACTAAATGGTACTAGAGTTAAATGACTTGAATATTGCACGGTAATGTACTAAGACTGTTTTACTCCCTCGCTTCAGTTCAAATTCGGCTTTTTAGTGTTCCGAAAAATGATTTTTACAGTAATTTTTACCCACCCAAAAAAAATAAAAGCACCAAAAAAAAATTGTAAAGCACCAAATTTGCACGGCAGCGCTAAATGCACCATTTTGGCACTAAATGACTTGAAAAAGCACTAAATTTGGTGCAAAAAGCGTCAAAATGGCAACACTACTTCCTTGTCTCTTTCAAAGTTCGTTGACTGTTTTCTCCAGCCAGATTTTCCGTCTAGCCTGCAGCTTGGCCCTTTGAAATTTGGCTTTTGCATGCTGGTATTTATTGTGGTGCTCTTGGCTGAGTTTGGCCTCTGCTTGCTACTTCCACATCATTATGCAACTGTTCCAGTTCACTACTCCAGTAGGGTTTATAATGTTTACCAGCTCCTTTTGGTACTGTTTCTCGTGCTGCCTGTAGTATGCATTTCCCAAACTCAACTACTTTTCTCAGCGTTAGGTTTCTAACCAATATGCTGGTGCGATGCTTGTACATTGCTGAGTCTGCGTTCCACCCCGAGAGGGTGCTGCTTTGACGTAGCTCATTTTCCAGTTAGAAAGACTGGTCAATGGTCACTACCACAAAGAGCTTCCCAAACAATTTGTGTAATGTTCCACTTCAAGTCTGGTGAATGAAAAGCCAGGTCAGGTGTATTTGTAGTGTGCCATGATCTCAAGTAGAAAGTATGTGGGTCAGATGGCTTGTTAATCAAGATGAATCTATTCTCATCCTGCCAGTCTTCCAGTCTCTCTACTCTCTGGTCCATGTGATCATAGCCTCAGCTCTGCGAGTGGCTGTTGAAATCGCCACACACAATCATTTTTTTCTTTCAGTGGTAGTGTATTGAGTGCCTGTGGGCGGTCACTTGGACAGTAGTAATTGATCAGATGTAGGTTTGTATTGCCTGTCTTGATACTCAGCCCCTTCCATGTAAACTTCAATTTAGGAGGCAGTGATATTTTTTTTTACAAGGGTCAGAATCCCACCCTTTCGCTTTCCTACCAGTCAGATTGGTAGCCTCTGATTTTGAAGGCTATTTTCATTGAGATGAGTTATTTTGCAAGCAACATACGATTGCTTTTTCTTGGTCCAAGATGTTTTCGAGTTCTATTTTTTTTTTTTTTTTGCTAACTTTCTCTGCATTCCAGTACATTATTTTTAGTCTTTGGTATGGCCAGACACTGTTCTCGTGTCCCCTGGCTCCACAGGGACCTCCTGTTATTTTGGTTGGGCCCTTTCGAGGCATAGGGCCTGGCATGGCACCTGCTTGGGGGTCCAAAGCAAGGCGAACACCATAGCATTTAGTAGTAGTCGACATATTTCATGGCATGATTGCGTGGCTTCCTGATTTCTGTGGTGTGCCTCCTGGCTGGTTGCCTGTCTTCAGCACCTTTTCTACTCAAGTTTAGATGTGTAGGCACGCACACACGTCTGTGCATGCAGGTACATGCATACACATCTAGAGCGTTCTGGTTATTTTTTGGTGCTAGAGACTCACTGCCGCCCCTTCTCCTGTTAGTTAAAACGGGCCTGCCATGAGAAGGCCAGGAGTTGACTTTTGCTGCAGAGGTATTTTGGGGTATTTATGCAAGGTTGGGCGCTCACCCCAACCCTGCCCACTTACATTATTTGGAACCCTGGCAGACATTGACATCTAGTGTATCCAATGGAGACACTGACATTTGTACCTAGTGGTAGCAGACTAACATCATTTGCATCCAATGGTAGCAGACAATGACATCAGTTGTATCCAATGGTTGCAGACATTGACATCAGTTGTATCCAATGGTTGCAGACATTATCAGTTGTATCCAATGGTAGCAGACATTGACATCAGTTGTATCTAATGGTAGCAGACATCGACATCAGTTGTATCCAATGGTAGCAGACATTGACTTCAGTTGTATCCAATGGTAGCAAACAATGACATCAGTTGTATCCAATGGTAGCAGACATTGACATCAGTTGTATCCAATGGTAGCAGACATTGACATCAGTTGTATCCAATGGTAGCAGACATTCACATCAGTTGTATCCAATGGTAGCAAACAATGACATCAGTTGTATCCAATGGTAGCAAACAATGACATCAGTTGTATCCAATGGTAGCAGACATTGACATCAGTTGTATCCAATGGTAGCAGACATTGACATCAGTTGTATCCAATGGTAGCAGACATTGACATCAGTTGTATCCAATGGTTGCAGACATTGACATCAGTTGTATCCAATGGTAGCAGACATTGACATCAGTTGTATCCAATGGTAGCAGACAATGACATAATTTGTTTTAACATCAGTTGTAGCACGCATGTTACAGAAAACACAACAGCACTGTCACATCTGCTGATAGTGCCAGCTGATTCAGTCCAAGCAGTTGCAAACATGTCAAGAAGCTATGATCTTTTACAATCTTGGCGAGTGAGTCAGGGAAATCTTTCACCACAGCTAAATGACGAAACCTTTGTAGACAGCGTCATTCTTTGGTGCTTTCACAAGAAACAAATCCATCAAGGCAGTGAGTACAGAGATAAAGCTAAATGAGAACACAAAAACACAAGTGTAATGGGTTCATATTTTTTAAATTGACATTTACAAATGTACAACATTAATTTAACAAACTCAAACTTGTGCACAAAAGAACAGCAAGCACAAATAAGACCGTGTAACAAACCCCAAGTGTTTCTCCAATAAATCATCCATTATGTAAACAATCTGGAATAAGCATAACCTGGCTTTATTATTAATGGCTGTGGAAATACAGTGAACTCAATGTAGTTTAACTTCACATTCTGCAGGTGAGCATTAATTGCTGCCCTTAGGGTTTGATATTACCAGGTGTGCAGGTAGTAGTTGTAACTGTCACCCATGTTAATTATCCTGTCCACTTTGGTGGTGTTGACCCCCAGCCTCTTTGTTCCGGGAACCCCTAACTTCAACTTCTGTGGCATTTAATATGGTGCAAGTATTTCAGTTCTGAGACAGGATGGTGTTTGAGCCAGCTGTTACAATGTTGAAAGTTGATTTTCTTGGTCCATGGTATTCTTAGATTAACATTTCAATTAACAACCCCCAAGTCTTAGTGATGAAGGTGTTCCATGACACATGCATACTGGCACAGGGAAGATGTATTTGTGTGCTTGTGTTGTATCATAGGTCACTCTGCAATGCTATGGCTCGTCCCCATTCCTCACATGGTAGAATTCCTCACAAAATTGCTTAATCGATTAAAAAACGCTGAAGACTGGAAATGTGAGCAACAGGAGAGGCAGATCTATAGAACTGACCAAGAACCAGGCTATGTGGAGACGCATGAACACCTTATACACCATCTTCCAGAGCATGAGTTCAGGAGAATCTATTGCACATGTTGAATCTCACAACTTGGACCACAAACCACCCGTATCTCTCCAGGAGACAGAGCAATACTAAGACAACAAATGAACTCAACAGTATCCAAAGATCTTATTACCACCATGAAATTACTGAGCCGAGCCGAGCCCAGCTAACCATCTGTCATTCTGGGCAACAAAAACCATCTGCAGACAACACACCTCAGTGGAAGAGAATTCTAGACTTGCAATAACTTGACTCAATCCACCCACTAACATTAAAAAAATTGATTTATTTGGTTCTTTCAGGATTTGAAATTTAAATATTGAGCACAACCCACTACTGGCAAAGCTGATCGTATTCTGGTATGAACCTAAGGCCTATCCACATTAAAAATAGGCAAAGCACATTAATCTCCCACGAGGAAATGAATTGACAACCCTGATCAATTGAGCTGCCAAAGAGTGATGAGCTCAATTTGGGCTCTCAAATGAACCCGCAGAAGCTGGCAATGGGAATGCAGATACATGATAAATGACTATACACATCTAGGAAGAAGGAGGAGAATGTACAAATAGGGTGCATCATGCACTGTGATATCCAGACATATCTGATCTCCACATTAATTTTCAACAGTGGCAGCGAATCCTTTATTTATATGGTCATACAAAATGGCTCGCCTGTCCCATAGACGTTTTGTTATATCTGTTGTAAAACCCACTGACAAATAATTTGCCTCTGATCTTATGTCAAGAGGCTGCACAAAAAAAAAAAAAAAAACCAGCCGCCTTAATACCAGGCCAGAATATATAGGAAACAACATACACATTGATGAGTTTCCATAGAAGTGGAAGTTTGATCTGTTCTGTCTACTTCATTGTGTGATACTAAGACTCTACTACAAGAAACCATGATGCTAACAAAGCATACCTTCCGTGTGACTATGAACAATCAGATACCAGGCCCTCAACAATGGGCAAGAACTTAGACAATCATTGCTCAGACTTTTACATCAGCATAACAAAGAATTCAGCTGTCTGTGGACACATTTAAAAACAAATCTTCAGTTGAAAGATTGTCATTACATGCTGAACATACAAGATGCTGCAAACGGATCCTTAAAATAAAATATCTTGAATGTCAGTACAGAATATCACCAGGCAGTCTTCTGAACGCTTAACACACATATACAGATGCATGGTTACCGGAACAGTCCTATGATAACAAAAACAGGGAAGACTAAATTAGTACCCCCTGTCAACTCATGCACATGTCCCTTGAAGAAGGCCCAGCTGAAGGACTGTGGTTGCCCCATGCATTTTTATGACCAAAGTATTTTTTCTTCTGCGTTCATCCGGAGTTTTCTTCGGACGTGATTGCTTTGTGCCTGTTTACAGCACAGCTGCGTTCTTGCGCCATTAGGCCAACACATCCGACTTCTGTGGGCATTTGTTGACCGGGTTAACCTTCCCGGGGACCAAAGTATTTGATTTCATGTGTCCCAGTGTCACTTTGTCCATAAATCATACCTTCAGTGACTGTTTCTGTATCCTATGATTAAAAGTATTTCAGTTCTGAGACATGATGGTGTATATGAGCCAGTGCTCTATGTTCAGATCTTGCAGAATGCCAACCCTGAAAGTCTTCATTAGGGACTGAAATTGTCAACGATTTACATGCACATGTTGCCCCACAGGAAAGATGCATGTCATCAAAAATTGTACTTTCATTTGTGTGCTGTGCCACATGCTCTTAATACTGACCTCTGCATTGCTATGGCTATTCTCCACATGATTTCAGTCCCCATTCTTTAGTATGGAATCAAGATATTCAGTTGATGATAGTTTTAATTTCTTCATTGTTGTAATTGTTTTGGCTGGCAAGTAGTTGTTTGTCAGGACATTATTTCTGATTGTTTAAATATTGGAAACAGATTTTGATCTCACTGTCTTCTGGCAAGGCTGTACTCCAAAATGGAGAGGGTGTGGGTGCCCCAACAACATCCACTAAAGATGCAGAAATAAACTTCACGTGGTAAAGCTGCTTTCTCTATCACTCCTCACTCACAAAACTTTCTGAAGTCACATAATTCACAGCTGGATTTCAAGTCACACAATACCAGGGATATCCATTCTCTCCATCATGTTTATTAAGTGCGGGGACACCCCCCCCCCCCTTTTTCCCCCATGGTAGATCAAATGAGAATCCCATAGCAAACAAAAGTTATAATCATATTAACCTATGGGCATGAGTCATAGATAGTTATCAGACATGGTAGACAGAATGTGCACAGGCAAATATGTTCATTATTTACAACATAGTGGGTACAAGCAACAAATTACACACACAAACACTGCTACAGCAAGCCTGATTTCAAATCCTGAACTATCCTAGTGTAAACAGAAATGTGTCTTCTGCTGTTGTTAACTCGCCAAGGCACAGCCATGTTGCCTTATCCTGTGCTGTCTTTCAGAAATCTGTACATAAGTAAATATGTATAAGCTAATACAATGCTCTCCTGTGATAGCATCAGCGACATAGACCAAGTGATGAGTGGAGGTGCCCAAAGTTAAGCTGTTTGCCCTGGTTGCATCAGTATCTCAGGAATAGACTTGGTCAATACACACACAAACACGGCTATATATGTACAGCGAGTGGTGTCAAGTGTTTGCCAGCATCAGTGTCAGCCACACTGCAACATGCTATTTGTCTATAGACAAGGCCAAGCAACATACAGAACAGAAGTAAATGTTGATCCAGGATGCATGCATATACATGTCAATAAAAGGAGGCAGAGAAACAAACAGTCAATCTATCAATCATAACTGTCATATACACAATATGTACAAACAAGCAAAATGAAGGGACAAAGTCTCTGCACTTTTCCCATACAAATATACACAGTAACCCAACAGGATCTAATATCATCTCAGCGTGTTCTTGAGAACACAGTTGCCGTTTCAATATCCACCTTTATGATCACGACTAGAATGTAATATGACTAAATATCCAAGCGCGGTAGCTTCTCAGATTACACACTTCAACTCAAACAATAAACCATGCACAGCAGTCATTATGTGGGGGCATCCAGGACAAAACCTGACAATTTGTTCCATAATGAAGAAACACTGGCCATGTCAGTTGGCAGCACTGTTGCTATGATTGCTGCGCGTGTCCTGTAGGTGACACCAGGGTGCAGACGACACATGAAGTGCCACACACCACACATCAAAGAGAAGCAATGTTCCGTTGTCCACTCTTCTGAGCAACAAAGGGATGAAACTTATAGATATTCACTCACGAATGCAAGTTCAACTGTGAAACTAGTCACTTTGGTGATTTTGCATAAATGTGTGAAGTCTGGTTGGTCTGCACTGCTGCTTGACATCCTTTGCCAACCCACATAAATTGGCAGTTTTCTAAATTTCTATAACAAATTAACGTTTTCATTTGGAGCCCCCTTGTACCTGGGTGAATCTTTTCAATAGCTGTGGTTACCACATAATCCAAGTATACACAGATTCATGCTCCCATGTTTTGGCATTGTGTGCACACACAATTTCTGACATACTGTGCTCATGAAACAAGATTGACGAAACTGTTAATGTCACACACCCCCCACACAATTTCTGATATATTGTGCTCATATGAAACAAGATTGCAGAAACTAATAATGCCACACACACCCACACAATTTCCGATATTATATTGTGTTCATATGAAACAAGAATGCAGAAACTGTTAATGCCACACACCCTACACAATTTCTGACGTACAAAACAAAACTAGATGTTTGCGCCACATTTCCAGACCAAATAAACAAATATATTCTGAATGTGTATGATGTGCACACTGTCAATACGTCGATGTTCCCTCCCAGCTTGAGGCTGTAGACCACTGAGAAGTCAGAAACACTTGTAAACATGACCAGTCAGTTTAGTACGATTTGACCAATGTTTATACTCGCAGCACACTTCATAACCATAGCTTAGCCATTGTGGTCTTCCTTGCTGTGTAAATCAACCTTTGCTAGTTCACATGCACATTTATGATACTGCTTTTTTAAAATCTCTAAATGAAAGTGAAAAGGAAAACATACAAATTATTTATCCCCATGGTCTTTCAAACAGGACAACAGAAATAAATAACGTACATATTGTCTTTCTTCACATGCGCGACAAAAATATTCAATACAACAATGGAGAAAAAAGAAGTGGTCTTAAATGCATGCTGGTAACAAGTCTGTAAACCCACAAAAGACATGTTTACATCTTACATAATGCACAGAAACATTATGTTTACAGTACTGCAACAATGTTTCTCATGAGATATTTTATTGCCCTGTATCTCTGGACTGTCCTCATTCTATGCTAGCATAAAGTTCCTGTAGATCAGTGTTTCCCAACGTGGGGCCCACGCCCCACAGGGGGGCAATTTGACTGTTAAGGGGGGCAATTCGAAAATGGAAGAAATCGGCTGAATATAACAAAACGGGGAGACTTGAGACTGAAGTTAACTAAATTGGAACCTGACATAAGATCTCTTTGCAGCAAGCATCAAGCACAAGGATCTCACTAAATTTAAATAATAAATAATTACTAATAATTAAAATAATATAGAAAAATCTTTCATTAAAATTATTTTGTACTTGAATTTCAGTTCTCCATTATATGTTTTGAAAATGTACTTACTGTGTTTGCTCAATAATTACCTAGTTATTTCTTCCTAAAACCTATCATTCAAGTTTCTTTAGTGAACATTTCAATTTTTGAATATTAAAAATAATGTATATGTTGAGGGGGGGGGGGGGGGGGGGGGGGGGGCAATATGAATTTTAGAAAGGCTTAAGTGGGGCATGGCACAAAAAAGGTTGGGAAACACTGCTGTAGATCCTTCAACAACCAGGTCTGTACATTCAACAGTCAGCATGGTCAGGACAACTGTGTCACTATGAGTCTATACTTGCTTGTTGACATAACTATTATCATCATCAAGTGTCGTGCCGACTGGCGTGGGCGTTCATGACTCTCCACAGATCTCTTTCTTTGGTTTTCTGGATCAACCCTGCTGTTGATATTCCTCCATGCCATCGTCACAATCCATCCAGCATAATTTCTCGTGGTCTGCCTCTCTTCCCCTCGATCTTTCCAGTTGTCACGATGTTCTCCAGCGCCTCTCTTCTCATCACATGACTAAAAAAAAGCTGTTTGTCTCTTTCTTATTGTTGTACATAATGTTCTATTTTCGCCAGCCTCTTTAAGGCATATTTTGTTAGTTACTTTGGCAGTCCAAGGAATTCGCAACATTTGTTTAAGGAACCACATCTCTGTTGCTTCCAATCTCTTCCTAATTTGTTCATTTATATTCCAAGATTCACAGCCATACAGCAAAACAGGTTCTATATAGCTCTTCAGCACTCTCTTTCTTACATTCAATGATAGCGACTTATTGCATAAGATCTTCATTTTTTTTAATGCAGCCTTTGCTTGCCTTATTCTGCTCTTAATCTCTGTTGTGCATCTTCCATCTGACACACTGTTCTGTTCTGCTGGTTAGAGCTGTAACTACTGCCAGTTGTTAAATTATGTTCCAGTTGTCTCTTCTCATAACATGGCCAAAAATGCTAGTTGTCTGTGAAAGGTTGTCTTTGCCTCTTCTAAAACATTTAGATGACTAACTCTGGTTGTCCATGGTATTTGTA
This sequence comes from Cepaea nemoralis, assembly GCA_014155875.1. NCBI lineage: Eukaryota > Metazoa > Mollusca > Gastropoda > Stylommatophora > Helicidae > Cepaea > Cepaea nemoralis. Next base: position 458,215 of record JACEFZ010012011.1, on the reverse strand, counting down.
ACACTATTCTGTAAAACAATATTTCTGTGGCTTCCAGGGATTTTCTTTCTTGACTTAATGTCCAGGATTCAGTTTTAGGTTACAATTGGTTCCACCTCAAGACATTTTCTAAATTGTACAAGACTTATGACATAGGATGTTCTGTTTATAAAATGTAGGTTTGGCATGTGGTTTTGATTTCTGTGATACATCTTCTTTGTGATGTTATCAAGGTTTCTACACATGTGAATGTCTTTATATGCACCAGCTTGATATTAAATTTAATAGCACATTTGTACAGGATTTGCATCTACTTTTTTTGATGAATGATATTTGTAAACTTGGTTATACAATTTTCACATGACATATACAGTTGTTCACCAATATCAAATCACAAACAGCATGTCAAATCACAAACTAGTTTGACATTATAATGTACCAATATAAATAGCCCAAAACCACATAGGTCAACTATCGAAGATACACATCTTAGTATTCCCAGATAGCCTATGACATTACATTATGTGTGTACACTATTTTGGTCTAGGATAATTGATTATGTGTATACACACACTCAGATAGTCTATGACACTACAAATAATTCATGGCCAAAGATGATTAGGTTACAAAGATGATCTACACAATCATATCATAACAGTTGAAAACAATAACAATGATAATACTAAAAACAAGTGTAGCTATGGTGATTCTGTACAAAACAGACATGGCCACTAGTTTCACAGAACACATGAAATGATGTGGTACCAACAAGTTATGTGGAGAGACCCAAGCAACACAATGTCAACAGAGAACATGTCACTGGACTTGCAGGTCACTTGCCTCACACATTTTGCAGCTGAACTAACCCACTCTGTAAATGTCTTTGGTCTTAATGGACTTTGTAAAGCACATCCTTCAAGAATGTATTATGTACGCACACTTGAGATCCCAGTTATGGTCAACAACTGTTATGGCACATGAAAAACTAGAGACATCATACAGCCCTAAGACTTACAGTAAAGTTTAAAACAGAATCTGGATTGACAGACACCTGATACAACCCAGAAAGGTTTATTTCATGGATGGATGAAATGAACCTAGATGTCAAACTCTGCAAGATCAGCAAAAGACAACTCAGTGCTGTAGGAAACAAAACAACAGATACTGGCCGATTCCAAGCAAACAACAAGAAAACAAAATAGACATCAGAGGAAAATGCAAGAAGAAACGAAAACAACGGTATTATACATAGTGTATATAGCAATCTTTCCAGACAAGTAACCTGGTCAACTGCGGAGAGAAAAATAGAGGCTTCAATATAAATGAATACTGCAATATTTGTCCAACACAATGTGTTCTCTTAAATGAACTTTAGTTTATTCACATATATCACTACCTGGACTATTCGCAAGTAATGTCATTCATCGTGGACGTGCATCTTGATCTGCCATAAATCTAGTTCACAGGTGATACAAATAAACAGAAACAGGAAAAGTGATATACACCTGGGTGATGGAATGTGGTGATAAGTAGACAAGGTAGGAAACAGGCATGACCATTTCAAGTCTTTTATGATTTATTTTCTGATAGGAGCAGAGGTAAGATGTTGATCAAGAGTTCGAGTACCGGGCATCTCAAGGTCAACAAGATCAGAGTTGCATGCATCCTCTAGACTGGTTTCACCCGCAGCAATCACTAGAACAAACAAGACTGCAATAAATACTGGATCCACCCATGCTCACAAATTGTCCAGATTATTTCATCTATGTTCATACTTTGTCACGTTGCCTTTTTCCTCCCTGGAATCAATTCAATGAAGTGTCACCTTCGTTTCTGCAGTCACAATGCTTTCATAATTAGCAGAATAACACCCAATTCTACCAATGTGCCCACGAACAGTCCCATTGTTTCCAGTCACTCACTAGATGGCTTTCTCACAAATGAACCCTACCTCTTGTTACACTATGTTCCAGATTTTCTTGTTACTATTAAACCAATGATGGATACATTTCAAGTAACAGACAAAGCTAAGATATAACAAATGTCACTTAAGCTCAGTACAATGCTTCAATCTTTTGTTGTGATGCGTACAAGATGAGACACAAACATAAAACCTTCTGTCCTAGAATGGCAAACAATGAAACATTTCATGACTTCATTCTGACAAGATGATGATAAAACTATATCATTTCCTGCATGATGATTAAACTATATCATTTCCTGACTTCAGCCTGACATGATGATTAAACTATATCATTTCCTGACTTCAGCCTGACATGGTGATTAAACTATATCATTTCCTGAATTCAGCCTGACATGATGATTAAACTATATCATTTCCTGAATTCAGCCTGACATGAAGATTAAACTATATCATTTCCTGACTTCAGCCTGACATGATGATTAAACTATATCATTTCCTGACTTCAGCCTGACATGATGATTAAACTATATCATTTCCTGAATTCAGCCTGACATGAAGATTAAACTATATCATTTCCTGACTTCAGTCTGACATGAAGATTAAACTATATCATTTCCTGACTTCAGTCTCACATGATGATTAAACTATATCATTTCCTAACTTCAGTCAGACATGATTAGACTATAATTTCATGACTTCAGTCTGACATGATGATAATTAAACTATCATTTCCTGACTTCAGTCTGACATGATGATTAAACTATATAATTTCCTGACTTCAGCCTGACATGATCAAACTATATAATTTCCTGACTTCAGCCTGACATGATTAAACTATATAATTTCCTGACTTCAGTCTGACATGATGATTAAACTATATCATTTCCTGACTTCAGTCTCACATGATGATTAAACTATATCATTTCCTAACTTCAGTCAGACATGATTAGACTATAATTTCATGACTTCAGTCTGACATGATGATAATTAAACTATCATTTCCTGACTTCAGTCTGACATGATGATTAAACTATATAATTTCCTGACTTCAGCCTGACATGATCAAACTATATAATTTCCTGACTTCAGCCTGACATGATTAAACTATATAATTTCCTGACTTCAGTCTGACATGATGATTAAACTATATAATTTCCTGACTTCAGCCTGACATGATTAAACTATATAATTTCCTGACTTCAGTCTGACATGATGATTAAACTATATAATTTCCTGACTTCAACCTGACATGATTAAACTATATAATTTCCTGACTTCAGTCTGACATGATGATGATTAAACTATATCATTTCCTGACTTCAGCCTGACATGATGATTAAACTATATAATTTCCTGACTTCAGTCTGACATAATGATGATTAAACTATCATTTCCTGACTTCAGCCTGACATGATGATTAAACTATAGCATAATGAAATCACAGAAGAGGTTCCAATCATGTTTTGTATGATACACTATGATACCAGTAAGCTCCACAGATTAACATAATCATAGATATAACTGTGTAGTAATGCCAGATGACTATACAACAGAGAGGTTGTGCTATACAAGCAACAGTATAGAGATAACTTGAACAAATAACTTATGTACATGATACGATGAATATATCCACTGGGACAGTATCTTGATAAACATATTTTGTATAGTGTAACTAAACAGATGGTCAGAAAAGTGCAAATGCATTGCCACTCCAGTCAAACAGCCTCACACAAGGAATTGAACTATAACCCCTGTGTGACACAAACATGATAGCACCTACCATAGACCAACACCAGGCTTGGACATGTAACACCAGGCACCTTGTGACACCAAGAGAACAATCTAAGCGTGGTCTGGGCTAATCGGTTTAAAATTGAAGTCTGCAGACGGCTTGTCAACAATGTCTGAATGGTCCCTCATCTCAGAATCACTCATATAAATGTCACTGCTGATGTGGTTTCCACCATCACTGACCATATCTGTGTGCTCGACCTGGGCATGATGCAATGCCAAGCCACATCCCATCGAGCTTTGTTCTAGATGCTGCTGCTGATGCTCTTGCAGATGGCGAAGTGACATGGTGGACGACGACAAGGAGGAAGAGGAAGAAGGGGAACTAATACTCTCCTGCACAGGCCGAAAAAGAAATGCTTGTTTACTGACCATCAGAGTTGGAACTATGGCCACTCCATGACTGCTGATTGAGGTGTGGGGTGAATGTCCTCTACTGATAACAGAGAGAGGTGAGTGAGCTCCCAGAGCAGCAAGGTGGTGTGCTGAGCGCTGCTTGTTGGTCAGGCTGCCAATACCGCTACAGCTGTGTGTGCGAGGCACCGTCTGCTCAGGGCTGCTCTCTTCTAGGCTGCTGCTGGATATACTGGGGACAGGAGAAACAGGTCAATTAACATAACCTGGATATACTGGGGGAAGGAGAAACAGGTCAATTAACATAACCTGGATACACTGGGGGAAGGAGAAACAGGTCAATTAACATAACCTGGATATACTGGGGACAAGAGAAACAAGTCAATTAACATAACCTGGATACACTGGGGGAAGGAGAAACAAGTCAATTAACATAACCTGGATATACTGGGGACAGGAGAAACAGGTCAATTAACATAACCTGGATATACTGGGGGAAGGATAACAAATCAATTAACATAACCTGGATATACTGTGCACAGGAGAAACAAATCAATTAACATAACCTGGATATACTGGGCACAGGAGAAACAGGTCAATTAACATAACCTGGATACACTGGGGGAAGGAGAAACAAGTCAATTAACATAACCTGGATATACTGGGGACAAGAGAAACAAGTCAATTAACATAACCTGGATACACTGGGGGAAGGAGAAAGAATTCAATTAACATAAACTGGATATACTGGGGACAGGAGAAACAGGTCAATTAACATAACCTGGATATACTGGGGGAAGGATAACAAATCAATTAACATAACCTGGATATACTGTGCACAGGAGAAACAAATCAATTACCATAACCTGGATATACTGGGGACAAGAGAAACAAGTCAATTAACATAACCTGGATACACTGGGGGAAGGAGAAACAAGTCAATTAACATAACCTGGATATGAATAACGAAGACACAAACAATAGATTGCACGATTTATTGCCTGGCATATTTCGCTGCATCTCGTCAGGTACATACTGCAGAACTCACACAACTTACGTGAAATTAACTAGATAAATCCTTCAAGTTGAAATATACACAATTTCGCACAGTAATGTCGATTGTCTACCACGGTAATTTTAAGCTGACTAACATGTCTTTCTGTTTACACAATTCTGGCTTGCGTTGATAGATCATAATTGCTTCTGCAAATTTTAACAAGCGAGTATTCTGTGTTCTAAACAACACGCGAAATGCAGTCTCTCTGGACACAACATGGCGACTGGCAACAATGTGCCTGCCGATTGAAGACGCCGGGAGCTTCCGGTGTGTCGGCTCCTCGTGGCTATCATCTCCTGTGTGTTGTATCTTGTTGACCCATTGAGGTATGTGTTCTAACACCCGTTTGTTAAGCTGTCTCTCCGTTCGGCCAATGTAAACGGCCTGGCATCTACATGTGAATTGGTAAATACAATTGTTTGTGGCGTACAGAGGAACAGGCTCTTTGACTGTTGGTGTAGGAATGGGTACGGTTTTACATCTAATGACTGGAGTTGCCGCACAGAATGTTTGACCTACTGCTGTAGTAAGCCGGTCTTGTAGACGTTGCATTACGTCATCCCCTCGAAAGGTTAGCTGGATGAATACCTTGAGTTTAGGGACTGTAGTTACGTCTGCTTTGGGTTTGGGCTGTTGGCAATGGCGCTTTATAAATCCTGTGGAGTACCCATTCAGGTTTAAGACATTCTTCAGAGTTTCAAATTCCTCTGTCAGTGTGTCCTGGGTGCATATCTTTCTAGCACGGTCAAACAAGGTCCGTACTAAGCCCCGTTTGTACTGGACAGGTGTGAAGCTCTGAAAATTTAGGTATTGGCCAGTCCATGTTTCTTTGCGATACACCGATCTTTGAATTGTGCCGTCTGCTCTACGTCTCATTAGAATATCTAGGAACGGTAACGCTTCGTTGTGTTCGTGTTCCATAGATAGAGAGATGTTTTTATGCGTCTTGTTCATTGTGGCCTGAAACGATGTTGCTTGTAGCTCGTCTGTGGTGATGATTAGTATATCGTCCACATAACGCCGGTAAAAGGCCAAGTTGTTGATGTCTGAGGATCTCTTTTCTTCTAAGTGTGCCATGAAGATGTCCGCTAGAATAGGACCAAGAGGACTCCCCATGGCCACTCCGTCAATTTGGCGGTATGACTTAGTTTGAAAATTGAATTGGATGTTGGCGGTACATAGTAGTAGTAGCCTCTCCAGAATAGGTGTTGGTATGCCTAATTTTAGTTGTTTGTCTTCAATGCGTTCCCTTATTATTTTCACTGTCTCCTCTAATGGTATGGCTACTTGAAGTTCACGAAATTCTGTACAGAAGCAGTGTACAAGGTGAAAATCGCAGAGAATGCTCGCCTCAACAAATCACTGAGCACTGAAAAGGTAACAACGTCAGTACTAGACAACCCAGAGAAGTATGTGAGGAACTTATCGTCATACGTACTCAACAACATTGAAACAGAGGCCCTTGCATACGGATTAAAATTATGCATAAAGCCTAAACACATCAATCGTGTTGAGTCGCAAGCACAGTTTGAAATGTTGTTTGATCAAGTCTCCAAGTTATCACCTACCTCTGCTGATTCGGTCGGGTGGCTGAAGGCCAAACTGGTAGATTTAGAACACCAGTATCGCACAACACCCTCTAAACAGACGTGTCCGCTGACCAACGAACACCTTACTGCCTTAAAAGCGTTAAAGGCTAACAAAACCCTCGTCATACTGAAACCTGACAAAGGGAGCGGTACAGTACTGATGGACATGTCAGATTACCAGAGAAAAATGGATGTAATATTGTCAGACGAATCCAAATTCAGGATAGATCAAAAAGTAAACAAGTCGGAGGACCTGGATGCTATAATGAGGAAAGAGATCCAGTCACTTGTGAATGCGGGACTCATCAGTGAGGCCACTGCAAAAACGCTCACACCACGCGGCTCGCACACTCCTCAGATGTACGGTCTACCCAAACTTCACAAGCCCGGCATCCCGCTAAGACCTATCCTGTCCATGGTTAACTCTGCACAACACCGAATGGCGAGATGGTTAGCCGAAATGTTAAAACCAGTACGACAGTCCTTCGATCCAAAAATACTCAGAGATACATTCCAACTGGTGGAATTATTGGATACTATGGACATAAATAACAAACACATGGCATCCATGGATATAGCCTCCCTATTCACTAACGTTCCATTAGAGGAGACAGTGAAAATAATAAGGGAACGCATTGAAGACAAACAACTAAAATTAGGCATACCAACACCTATTCTGGAGAGGCTACTACTACTATGTACCGCCAACATCCAATTCAATTTTCAAACTAAGTCATACCGCCAAATTGACGGAGTGGCCATGGGGAGTCCTCTTGGTCCTATTCTAGCGGACATCTTCATGGCACACTTAGAAGAAAAGAGATCCTCAGACATCAACAACTTGGCCTTTTACCGGCGTTATGTGGACGATATACTAATCATCACCACAGACGAGCTACAAGCAACATCGTTTCAGGCCACAATGAACAAGACGCATAAAAACATCTCTCTATCTATGGAACACGAACACAACGAAGCGTTACCGTTCCTAGATATTCTAATGAGACGTAGAGCAGACGGCACAATTCAAAGATCGGTGTATCGCAAAGAAACATGGACTGGCCAATACCTAAATTTTCAGAGCTTCACACCTGTCCAGTACAAACGGGGCTTAGTACGGACCTTGTTTGACCGTGCTAGAAAGATATGCACCCAGGACACACTGACAGAGGAATTTGAAACTCTGAAGAATGTCTTAAACCTGAATGGGTACTCCACAGGATTTATAAAGCGCCATTGCCAACAGCCCAAACCCAAAGCAGACGTAACTACAGTCCCTAAACTCAAGGTATTCATCCAGCTAACCTTTCGAGGGGATGACGTAATGCAACGTCTACAAGACCGGCTTACTACAGCAGTAGGTCAAACATTCTGTGCGGCAACTCCAGTCATTAGATGTAAAACCGTACCCATTCCTACACCAACAGTCAAAGAGCCTGTTCCTCTGTACGCCACAAACAATTGTATTTACCAATTCACATGTAGATGCCAGGCCGTTTACATTGGCCGAACGGAGAGACAGCTTAACAAACGGGTGTTAGAACACATACCTCAATGGGTCAACAAGATACAACACACAGGAGATGATAGCCACGAGGAGCCGACACACCGGAAGCTCCCGGCGTCTTCAATCGGCAAGGCACATTGTTGCCAGTCGCCATGTTGTGTCCAGAGAGACTGCATTTCGCGTGTTGTTTAGAACACAGAATACTCGCTTGTTAAAATTTGCAGAAGCAATTATGATCTATCAACGCAAGCCAGAATTGTGTAAACAGAAAGACATGTTAGTCAGCTTAAAATTACCGTGGTAGACAATCGACATTACTGTGCGAAATTGTGTATATTTCAACTTGAAGGATTTATCTAGTTAATTTCACGTAAGTTGTGTGAGTTCTGCAGTATGTACCTGACGAGATGCAGCGAAATATGCCAGGCAATAAATCGTGCAATCTATTGTTTGTGTCTTCGTTATTCAAATTCACTACGGGAAAACATTGTTTTGAATAACCTGGATATACTGGGGACAGGAGAAACAAATCAATTAACATAACCTGGATATACTGGGCACAGGAGAAACAAGTCAATTAACATAACCTGGATATACTGGGGACAGGAGAAACAGGTCAATTAACATAACCTGGATATACTGGGGGAAGGATAACAAATCAATTAACATAACCTGGATATACTGTGCACAGGAGAAACAAATCAATTAACATAACCTGGATATACTGGGCACAGGAGAAACAAATCAATTAACATAACCTGGATATACTGGGGACAGGAGAAACAAATCAATTAACATAACCTGGATATACTGGGCACAGTAGAAACAAATCAATTAACATAACCTGGATATACTGGGAACAGGAAAAACAAATCAATTAACATAACCTGACAAAACAATGCATGCATGTTCTGACATCTTCACCCTCAAGCTTCATTCTGAATGAAGTACATGAGCACTGATATTGATGAAGTTAATACTACTGACTTCACTTGCACATTTGGAGGTGAACAAATTCCTTTGTTTTAATACTGCAATTTCATCTCTTTACGTTTTCATGTTAGCTCAGATCTAAATTTACAACTTGGAAATGCATACACATGTGTGGGTGTATACACGTGCCATAGTCAGGTCTTAGTCAGATATGACAGTAGATGGTACTGCCCGCTTTCTGTTAGCGCCGAGTGTTGCGTGGTGCTCACCAAACCCAACACCCCACGGGCAGAGGAGTGCAACTGGGAGGGTACAAGCCTTACCCTAGTGTGAGGAAATGCAACCTGAGACTAAATGTCATGGCAGGGCAGACGAGGCCCTAAGCTGGAAGCTCGGACAGGCGGACAGTTAGAGCATTGCTTTGCTGATCCGACAGCTTCTGCAGTTTGTCTTGTTCCAGATGTATTGGTGTTACCGCTCTCCTGAATACACTAGACAGGCCGAGAGAGGGATCATGCTGCATGAGCAACACATGGTCTCTAAATTCAGCTTTGTGTTATGTAGAGGTATAACTCCATTTTACAAATAATCGTCTGTCGAGACGCCAGTCAGCTAAGATACATATGCACATAGTGGACATAGAAAAGATCATCTGTATATGTGCAGTCATGCAGCAACTATTGCTCACCTGTTGGCCAAAGGATGTGAACAGGTCATGATTCGGTCTGGTGTACTAGGCCCAGTGTTGAACTTTTTGGGTGGGCTGATGTATTCCCATCTGTCACCATCACTTTCCACTAGATAAACAAAACAGAACAAAAACTGAATGTAAAATCTGTTCACACATGTATCAATATACGCATGCAAACATATTTTCAGATGTACAGCTGGCCTGTGCTCATCTAGCCAACAAAGGTGCACATGTAGCCAAAATAGGTGTACAATTGGCCAACACAGGTGCACATCTGACCAATATAGGTGCACAACTGGCTAACATATGTGCACATCTGACCAACATAGGTGCACATCTGGCCAACATACATATCTGACCATAGGTGCACATCTGGCCAACATAGGTGCACATCTGGCCAACATAGGTGCACATCTGACCAACATAGGTGCACAACTGGTCAACACAGGTGCATATCTGACCAACATAGGTGCACAACTGGACAACATAGGCACACAACTGGTCAACATAGGTGCTTATCTGACCATCATAGGTGCACATCTTGTCAACATAGGTGCACAACTGACCAACATAGGTGCACATCTGATCAACATGGGTGTACATCTGACCAGCACGGATGACAGAATACATGCAGACCTCTTGTCCCAGTGCTGTAAATATAATCCTACTGTTGAGCCCTCCCTGTGATTCTCTTAAACAGCCTTCCACAGCATTACACCAGGAAGGGAGCTGTGTACAAGGCCTTAGTACACTGTGTACAAACTGATGTGTTCGGCTAACTTGTTGCCTGCAACACTTGCATCTTGTTTGTTTCCACTGTGTCAACAAGACAATGCTGTTTGGGGATGTCTTGTTAAATAAGTGAACCATCACATCTCTGTCCATAACATTCAGTAAACATGAGTTTTTAGAGTTCCTTATTGGTGAATGTGAAGTTGGTTCTTGAATCGATTCAATCAATCTTATAAATGAAATATGAACAAACATCAGTCAGGGATTTCAAAGAAAGTAAGGCAAAATTTGGATCTCCAAGATAAGTTCATCCAAGTTACTGATACTGGCAAATGAAGCTTCAATGCTTAAAGTGACCAGGTTGTCTGAAACACGACACAAACCTGAAGCATGTGAAATAGTTACATGCTTGATGGTAGAACTCACATATTTTTGCCTTTGGGAAGAATTTGGGATCCTTCTTCATATATGCCACCCTTCACCCAAGCTTTCCCAATTTGTTGCCATTTTCCTGTTTTCCATTATGAAGATCTTACTAAAGAATAAAGACTTCATATCAATGAGAACATCCGGCCTGATAACACATGGCACTGTACTATATCTCCAAACAATGGTATTGTGTCACATCCTCACAACATGGTAGTGCATGCACCATATCCACAAAATATGGTACTGTTTTATATCCCCCCAAAAGATCTCCCACCCCACGACATTATATTATATACCCAAAACATGACACTGTACTATATACTCTAAAACATGACATTATACTATATACCCTAAAACATGACATTATACTATAAATCATAAAACATGACACTGTACTATATACCCTAAAACATGACATTGTACTATATACCTAAAACATGACATTGTACGGTTCCAAATGTTGCTGTATGTAGCCGGGGCGCAGTGTTGGGGTGAGCGCCCAACATTGCTTAAAAACCCCAATGGCTCGTGAATACTATGCAGCAAAAGTCCAACTCCTGGCCTTCACGTGGCGGAACTGTTTCTACTAACAGGAGAAGGGGCGACGGCGAGTATCTGGCGCCGGAAAATAACCAGTGTGCTCTAGATGTGTATACACATACATGCATGTGCAGACATGTGTGTGCGTGTGTACACATCTAAACTCGAGTGAGACCACAGTCTGCTCTAGCAAAGGAAAGGTGCTGAAGATGGAGGCAACCAGCCAGGAGGCGCACCACAGAAATCAGGATGCCACGCAATTACGCAAAATGGAATATGTCGACTACTGCTAAAAGTTATGGTGCTCGCCCTGCTTTGGACCCCCAGGCAGGTGCAGTGCCGGGCCCTATGTCTCGAAAGGGTCCAACCCTACTATTGGAGGTCCTTCTCAGATGTCCTGTGGAGCCAGGGGACATGAGAATAGAACGGCTGGCCATACTAAACAAAGACTTAAAATAATGCACTGGAATGCGGAGGGAGTCAGCAACAAAAAAATAGAATTAGAAAACATCCTGGACCAAGAAAAAGTAAGCATATGTTGCTTGCAAGAAACTCACCTCAACGAAAATATAGCCTTCAAAATCAGAGGCTACCAGTGTTACCGATCTGACCGAAAGGACAGGCGAAAAGGTGGGATACTTACCCTTGTAAAAAATAACATCACTGCTTCCCAAATCGAAGTCTATATGGAAGGGGCTGAGTATCAGACACTTAAACTTAAAACAGGCTATACAGACCTACATCTGATCAATTACTACTGTCCAAGTGACCGCCCACAGGCACTGGACACACTACCATTAACAGAAAAAATGATTGTGTGTGGCGATTTCAACAGCCACTCGCAGAGTTGGGGCTATGATCACATGGACCAGAGAGGAGAGAGACTGGAAGACTGGCAGGATGAGAATAGATTCATCTTGGTTAACAAGCCGTCCGACCCACATACTTTCTACTCGAGATCATGGCACTCTACAACTACACCTGACCTGGCTTTTCATTCACCAGACCTGGAGTGGAACATTACACGAATTGTTGGGAAACAACTTGGTGGCAGCGACCATCGGCCAGTCTTTCTAACTGTAGAAAATGAGCTTGTAAGTGAAAGCAGCACCCTCTCGAGGTGGAACTACAAGAAAGCAGACTGGGCAATGTACAAGAATCGCACCAGCATACTGGTTAGAAACCTGAACACTGAGAAAGACATAAATAAAGTAGTTGAAGAGTTTGGGAAATGCATACTACAGGCAGCGCGAGAAACAGTACCAAGAGGAGCCCGTAAACAATATAAACCCTACTGGAGTAGTGAACTGGAACAGTTGCATAATGATGTGGAAGTATGTAGAAAGCAAGCAGAGGCCACACCCAGCCAAGAGCACCACAATAAATTCCAGCATGCAAAAGCCAAATTTCAAAGGGCCAAGCTGCAGGCTAGACGGAAAAGCTGGCAGGAAAAAACAGAGTCTCTGAACTTTGAAAGAGACACAAGGAAATTGTGGAAGCTAATAAAACAACTTAACGATGAGGGCACAGGGAGAAACTCAAAAATTGCACTACATAAAGATGGAAACATCTTAACAAGAAAGCAAGCAGCTGACCATTTTGCGGACTCATTCGCACAAGATAACAATATCAAAATTAGTCCAGAGAAACAACAAGAGATTCGAGAGAAACTGCAACATACAGGACAGAAGGAAATAGTACATGAGGTTCTGGAGGCACCCATCACAATCAGCGAACTGGAGCTAGCCATATCAAAACTGAAAATGAGAAAGTCACCAGGAGCTGATGGTATCTCCAATGAAATGATCAGGAACCTAGGAACAGAGGCCAAAGCAAAGCTGTTGCAGATCTTCAATAACAGTTGGACCTTAGGCAGTGTTCCACAAGCCTGGAGAGAAGCAATCATGATACCCCTCCTAAAATCAGGGAAAGATAGTTCCATTGCCTCTAGCTACAGACCAATTAGCCTCACCAGCTGTCTCTGCAAAACACTGGAGCGCATCATCAATCACAGACTGCAGTGGTACATTGAAAGTAAAAACATCCTTGTGCCACAGCAGGCTGGCTTTAGGCAGTGCTACTCTACGGAAGATCAGACAACCTACCTCTCTCAAGAAATTGAGGATGCATTCCAAGAGAAGAAGCTGGTGCTTGCGGCATGGATAGATTTGAAGAAAGCCTTTGACAAAGTCTGGAAAGAAGGTCTCGATGAATAAACTGAGAAACTGCAAAGTCAATGGAAGGAATGTACAAATGGGTAAAGCATACTTGCACAACAGAAGAGCCCGAGTACAGATAGACGGACTAAAGAGCAAGAAAGTACTACTGCGTCACGGTGTTCCCCAGGGCGGAGTCTTGTCCCCCACACTTTTTCTAATCTTCATCAATGATCTCGTTGCTAATCTACCGCATGGAATTAAAGCGGCAATGTACGCCGATGACCTGGTTCTATGGAGCACAAATGAACATGCATCAGTGGCCACCAGATTACTACAAAGAGCTGTAGATACATTTGTTGCATGGGCAAATAGATGGTGTGTCAGCATAAACACTGACAAGTGCAGCACCACCCTATTTACCCTCTCTCCAAAACAAAAGGCAGGGACCATCCAGATAAATGGAACACCCCTAAGAGAAGATAAAGAACCAACATACCTTGGAGTAACATTTGATGGCAGGCTGACATGGAGAAAGCACATCAACAAAGCAGTAGCAAAAGCCAGAAGGAAAATAGCCATCCTGAGAAAGCTAAGTGGAACCACATGGGGAGCCAGTGGGAAAATACTTAGCAAAGTTTATCAACAGAGCATACGACCACACCTGGAATACGGGTCAACTGCGTGGTGTTCGGCATCAAAAACCACACTACAAGAGCTGGACAAAGTGCAAAATCAAGCACTTAGAGTCACCACAGGAGGGATGAGATCAACCCCTATAGTGGAAATGGAGAAGATGGGGAGGACACAAGCACTGAGAGAGCGCAGAGATACGAAAATGCTAATACAAGCAGAAAAATCCTCAGCTTGCCAGGCCACCCTATGAAGAACAGATTTGAAAACCTAGCTATGGGGCGGTTGAAAAGAAGTAGTTTTATCCACCAGGCCAAACGACTCTGCAGAGAAACCACCGATCTGCCCACAGTTGGTATCCCCCTAACAACTATTCCAGAGCGAACTCCATGGAAAGATGAGCATAGACTATCATTACAAATCCAGACAAAAGTGAGAGGAATATTTGACAAGGAAGAACAGAACAGTGTGCAGCGCAGAACAGCCACTCTCAGCTTCCTTGATGAAGAATACCCACAGGACCTCTGGATCCGAGTCTACACAGATGGGTCAGCACAAAATGCTGTTCGAAATGGAGGAGCGGGAGTGTACATAGAATACCCAAATAATACTAGGGACACAGCTAGAGTACCGACAGGAAAGTACTGCCATAACTACGATGCTGAAATTGAGGCAATCAAGATAGCAACAGAGAAATTACTAAATACCAGCAATGGTACACAACCTGTGGTGCTATTGACAGATGCAAAATCAGTACTCGAGGCACTACTGTCTGGGAAATTGCCAGTACTAAGGACACTACTTTCTGAACTTAGCAGTCAGCATAAGGTCACCATACAGTGGATACCATCCCACTGTGGAGTACCCGGAAACGACAGAGCTGATCAATTGGCTAAGGAAGGAGCCAAAGAAGAACAGCCTGATGTGCCCGTTACATACCAACAAAAGAAAAGAATGATCAAATCAGTCAGAAAGCCACCAAAACCTGCTCAAGATGACTACCACATTATGGATAGACCAGAACAAGTCATTATTCTGCGCCTCAGGACAGGGCACAATAGACAACCACATGTATACAAAATTCAAGATTGGTGAAACAGCCATGTGCACAAGTGGATTGGCGTTGCAGACAGCAGAGCACATACTCCAAGACTGCCCAAAATATAACATATCTAGGCAAACCTTCTGGCCTAGAGAGACGACAGTGGAACTCTATGGACCGCTGTATGAACTGAAAAAGACAGTTCAATTCATACAAGAGACAGCTTTGCAGTTATAGACATATTTCAAGCGAACGAAAGAAGAAGAAGAATGACATTGTACTATATACCCTAAAACATGACATTGTACTATATGGTGGTTACCAATGATATGCAGGGCGAACTAGATCGAATTTCCTCATGGTGCGCTGATGCCGATGCCCTTGTCAACCCTGCAAAGGCATCGGTTACATGGTTCTCCCTAAAGAACCATATTGTGAACACAGACCTGCCGGCAGTAAGAATGGATGGGAGCCTTTTGAGTAGAACCCAGTCAATGACATATCTTGGCGTGAGGCTTGATCGAAGCCTGTCCTTCAGAGATCATGTCGATTATGTTATAATGAAAGCTCGAAAAGGTTTGTCAGCAATGAGAGTCATGGCGGCTGCCAATATCGAGCAAAGACTGCTAATACTTCTGTTCCAAGGACTGGTGCTTTCACGCATCGAGTATGCCCTGGCCATCCTCACTGTCAGCCCTACACAGATTGGAAGGCTTGAAAAGGTACAAAACGAAGCCATGCGCATCATTTTGGGCTGCACGAAAGATACCAGCTGTGTAGCAATGAGATACCTCCTTGACTTCCCGACAATGGAACACAGGATCAAGATCTGGAGAGCTCGTGCATACTTAAAAATAAGTGCAGATGAGCAGCATCCTCTACATGACGCTATATTCAGAGAAAAGGGTGACAGGCTAAAGAGAGGCAAATCATGGATGGGTCGGGCGAAAGATGTTATCAGACAGGTCTGCAGTCTTACCAGTATCAACCCCGGCAAGGAATGGGTGCCGGTGCCTCCAGCTTTTAAGTGCACTTTCTCCTGCATTATCACACTCGACAGACGGTGCAGAGAGCAGAACCCTGTCGCTGTCAATGCAGCAGTCAACGCGCTCATCTATGAACACTCAGATAGCCCCGAAGTGCTCATCTATACAGATGGATCTGTTGTAAAGCAGCAGAGAAGTGCGTGGGCATTTACAGCCCGCCTAGCGGGCTGAACCGTTCAAGAATCCAGTGGTGCCCATTCTATGACCACGAGCAGCATGACGATGGAGGTGATGGCAGTAACACAGGCTTTCATATGGCTGGAATCACAGCATTATACCAACGTGTGTGTGCTAAGTGACTCAATGAGCATGATTCAGAAGATCGAATCTGGATCTGTACGTAGACAGTGGACTGAGTCGCTGCGGAAGTCTGTTGTCCGTAAAGTCACCTTCATCTTCGTCCCGGGACATGCGGGAGTCGAGGGAAATGAACGAGCTGATAAACTGGCTGGCTCTGCACCCCCTGTAGATGGCCAGCCCATGGATCGTGCCGATGTTATTAACGTCCTTAAAGACATGGCGAGAACAGAGGACTTTGACGTCAGTCAATCCACATTGCTGTCCAGGATGAAAGACTTGGGAGTAAGAATCGGCACAGCTAGACGTGAGAGGTACATCGGGAAAACAAGGCGCCTCGTCAACCAACACAGAACTGGCACTATTAGCCACCGGACGCTGATGCATATGCTGGGGGGAGGATCTGAGCACCTATGGACATGTCCGGAGTGCAATGAAGATACCCCAACTGATAACTGATATATACCTAAAACATGACATTGTACTATATACCTAAAACATGACATTATACTATATACCTAAAACATGACATTATACTATATACCTAAAACATGACATTATACTATATACCTAAAACATGACATTGTACTATATACCTAAAACATGACATTGTACTATATACCCTAAAACATGACATTGTACTATATACCTAAAACATGACATTGTACTATATACCTAAAACATGACATTGTACTATATACCTAAAACATGACATTGTACTATATACCTAAAACATGACATTGTACTATATACCCAAAACATGACATTGTACTAAAGCCCCAAAGCATGACATTATACTATATACCTAAAACATGACATTGTACTATATACCTAAAACATGACATTATACTATATACCTAAAATATGACATTGTACTATATACCTAAAACATGACATTATACTATATACCCAAAACATGACATTGTACTATATACCCAACATACAGTACTGTACTACATATCCCCACATGAAAAGTCAGTCTCAGAGAGTTCTGGAGGTGGGTAAGTCAAATGCTTCAAACTGAAAGAAACGAAGTCAAAACCTCCAGAAAGTCTAGAAGCCTGCATGTGACCAGGGCCCACAAGGGAGGCAAAGAAGAGCAACACTGTAACCTATCATGCATGTCATAACAGACAATCAAGACAGGTTGTGAGTAAAAAAAAATGCAGCCAAATGTAACCTGCATGTATGCCAACATCTTCAGAAGAGTGAGTAACAGCATGGGGCAGAACAAGGAGCAGATGGATCAACAATACCTGACAACATATCCAAGAGCAGCTCAACTGGCACAAGGGGATAAACTGCAGCACCCCACCAGCCAGGGCCGAACCAGCACAAGGAATAAGACAGCTCCTCTACAAGTCTGACAGCAAATAGACAAGATTATGGTTAGATAATCCAAGGGGGTCTCGCGATACAACCATTGGTCATATATCACCAGTATGATCTGTGACACAACCAATGGTCAAAGATCATATGTAAAGCTTGTGATACAAATATTTGTCAAATACCAGTAAAATGTGTGACATAAATATTGGTGTAAGATCTATCATACAACTAATGGTCAAATATCACCAATGAGAAATGAGAATACAAATATCACCAGTCAGAAATGAGTCAACAATCAGCAAAAAGCTGATGCGCACATATTTCACATAGAAACAACATTCAGCTCGATTCATAATTTATATCTACACTACAATACTGCCCGACATTATCAAATACTGGCAAAACAAATCATGACATCTAGCCACATGTATGGCCCATCACTTGTGATAACAACCTACATACAACACGTGAGTTTTGCTTCATGATAATGTTAGTGAATTGAAAAAAGAAAACATAATAAAGCATACAAGACTTACATTTGCGTTTCAGTGCTCCTGTTCTTACAGCGATGGGGCTCAAGCTTCTGTAGAAACAAAACAAGTGACAAGATGTCAAAAAGGATCTCATAGAGAGGAGCAAGACACTACATCTTGTGTCTTGTATTCTTCCAATTCACACATGACAGAAATATAACACAGGTCAGAATACAACAGCTGTGCCTACTATGACACTTAAACTCAGATTCATTCCAACACAGATGAGGAGACTGCTGGAAGCCCAGAGTTTATCCACAAGAAAAACACCCACCCTCAGAACCATACAACGTCAAGTAAAATAAGGTTAGTTGTGCAACAAACAACAAATTTACCTGTGAAAGTTCTTCCGAGTTGGACTTGGTGAGGGCGAGGGTGTAAAGGTTGTGTTTTTCACTGGGATCTGCATGGATGGGGAGAAACATTGCTGCAGACAAAAATAAAAAAAAACTGTGTGGGTGGGGAAATTACTGTTACAGGCAAGACAGAAGACAAATATATGGAGAATCAATGCTGTGTGGGTGGAGAGAATCAATGCTGTGTGGGTGGGGAGAAACAATGCTGTGTGGGTGGGGAGAATCACTGTTACAGACAAGACAGAATATATGGAGAATCAATGCTGTGTGTGCATACATAAGGCACTCTATAGATTCAATATTTATTGTAAAACAAACACTCCTATAGCTGTATAATTATGTCATGAATATAATTTCCACTCTAATGTGAATGTTAAATCACATTCTGATGTTCTTGTCCTAGACTTGGAAGCATTAATTACCTAAGAAGTCAAAGTGTGTTCACCTGCTGGTGGGGTAATAGGGAAAGCTAGCCCAAGTGCATTCCCCAGTCCCCAGTAGTCATAGCATGTGTGTGGACTATGCTTGAGTTCAAAGAGAGAGAATGGAAAAAAATGGGGGGGGGGGGAACAATCTGATATGAGCTATTAGCTCATTATTCTTCTCAAAAGTTCTTTCTCAATTGCTGCAATCTTCCACTTCTTTGTTAACAGAAAATCCTCTTTCACTACTTACCTACTGATTTGATACATTGACCACCATTAGTATCATACTCCAAATGCTTTGAAATTCCTTTTTGTCCCACAAGTTTCCCTCTGACTTCCACTCACATCTGTGGTTTGTGACCCAAGCCTCTCATGGCAATTTCCAGCTGTCAGTATAAGGAAGTGAGAGCTCTGTTCAGATGTAACTGATTACTTATTTACAAGCATAATTTAGGTCCTGTTATTTGAAGCAACATTCAATGTGCTTTAAATGTCTAACATTCCCTTTGACAAACAATTTCTTGCATACACAGACACAAGTATTCTAACACAGTATACAGCTTACAGTACAAATATACAAGCTAAATATGAACAAACCAGGTGTACTAAAGACAGCAATACTGAAGCGAAGAATAAACTGACCTTTGTGGCCGCTCTTGTTGGAGATGGCGACCCACATAAAATGTTGGACTGTGTCATAATGTGCAATGATTCGCTAAAAGACCTAGGTCGTCGCTGCAGGCCTTCCATAGGTTCAGACATATCCTAAATTTAAAAAATAAACAAATTGTACACAAGTTGAACATAATACTGTCACACAGGCTAACATTCAGGTCACTGGTCAAGCTATATCTGCAGTCCTGCTGCCAGAATGAGGTCCACTGTCTTCTCCAGGTCAATACGGATAGATATCTGGAGTGTCTTTTGGGACTGGTCTATTCAGGAGTTTCTGAAGTTATAAATCCTGCTTCAGGTCAGCACTCTCTGGTAGTGCAGTTGTAGCTTGTACAGTCTTGAGGGATGTGTTCAGGGTTCTCAACTCAAGTTCCACATGGAAATTCACTTTGTGTTCACGATAGCATAGATAGCAAAGTTGTTTACAGCTGCCAGTCCTCAAATGAAAGATCAGTTTACTTTTGTCATTGGTCGATTGAGTCAGGTTTATTGATTATGTTTTTTTCCCCACTGATAGGCTGCAGATAATGGTTATCAGTTATCAGTTGGGGTATTGTCATTGCACTCCGGACAAGTCCATAGGTGCTCAGATCCTGCCTCCAGCATATGCATAAGCGTCCGGTGGATAATAGTGCCAGTTCTGTGTTGGTTGACGAGGCCCCTCATTTTCCCGATGTACCTCTCGTGTCTGGCCGTACCAATTCTTACTCTCAAGTTTCTCATCCTGGACAACGATGAGGATTCACTGACGTCAAAGTCCTCTGTTCTCACATGTCTTTAAGGATGTTAATAACATCGACGCGATCCATGGGCTGGCCCTCTACAGTGTGTGCAGAGCCAGCCAGTTTATCAGCTCGTTCATTTCCCTCGACTACCGCATGTCTCGGAACGAAGAAGGTGGCCTTACGGACAACAGACTTCCGCAGCGAATCAGTCCACTGTCTAATAACATATCCTGCATCGACCCTCCGAATCAGGCTCATTGAATCACTTAGTACACAACACATTGGTATAATGCTGTGATTCTAGCCATATGAAAGCCTGTGTTACTGCCATCACTTCCATTGTCATAATGTGTGATAATGCAGGAGGAAGTGCACTTAAAAGCTGGAGGAACAGGCACTCATTCCTTGCCGGGGTTGATACTGGTAGGACTGCAGACCTGTCTGATGACATCTTCCGCCTGACCCATCCATGATTTGCCCCTCTTTAGCCTGTCGCCCTTTTCTCTGTATATATCTTCATGCAGAGGGTGCTGCTCATCTGCACTTATTTTTAAGTATGCACGAGCTCTCCAGATCTTGATCCTGTTGTTCATGGTCAGGAAGTCAAGGAGGTATCTCACTGCTACACAGTTGGTGTCTCTCGTGCAGCCCAAAATGATGCATATGGCTTCGTTTTGTACCTTTTCAAGTCTTCCAATCTGTGTAGGGCTGACAGTGAGTATGGCCAGGGCATACTCGATGCGTGAAAGTACCAGTTCTTGGAATAGAAGTATTAACAGTCTTTGCTCAATATTGGCAGTCGCCATGACTCTCATTGCTGACAAACCTTTTCGAGCTGTCATCATGACATAATCAACAAGATCTCTGAATGACAGGCTACGATCAAACCTCACGCCAAGATTAGGTTCTACTAGGTTCTATTCAAAATACTCTCATCCATCCTCACTGCCGGCAGGTCTGTTTTCACAATATGGTTGTTTAGAGAGAACCATGTAACCAATGCCTTTGCAGGGTTGACGAGGGCACTGGCATTAGCAAACCATGAGGAAATTCAATCTAGTTCGCCCTGCATACCATTGGCAACCGCCTGTATATCTCGACCCTGTCGATACACAAGAATGTTGTCAGCAAATGACAGAGTCCAACCTCCCGTCCAACTGCTGTTCAGTGATTGGCACCGTATACACGTTGAATAGTACTGGTGACAGTGGTGAACCCTGCGGTAAACCTGGACATCATATTGTCGGCTCAGAAGACCAACTCCCACATCTTAGCACCACCTTCCTCTGGAACAGGACTGCAGCTGTCCATCGTATAAGGTGAAGGTACACTTTCAGTCTGAGAAGGGTTTGCATCAAGTGCTCGAAGGAAACTTTGCTGTATGCATCCTCTAAAGTCTCTGGCAGCCTCACATGTGTCTTTCTCTGCTCTGAAACCCTTCATAAACGTCCTGAGCAAAGACTGCCACATTCATCCATGCCTCTGTTGCATCTGTATCCTCCAAGTGTGGGCGGGAAGCAGCCGAGTTGTTCCAAATCACGAGCAAGTCTGTGTGCTACAACTTTCTCCAGAAGCTTGCCAGCATCGTTATGATTCTGTAGCCACATATCTTGGAATGGTCTTTGTTGGGTTTTGCCAGTGGTAACAAGTAGCTGTGTAGCCATTCCTCCTTGACCAGGCCCCTTTGGATACTGGTGTTAAATTCTCTGGCCAGTTCTTCCATGTCATCATCTGACACCGTCAACAGATCGCCTTATCAGTTGCCGTCTGGGCCTGGAGCAGTGTTGGGTGATTTCTTGAGCATTGCTCGTAATGCCTCAGCATGGATTACATATTCTTTGCCCATCCAGGCCTCCTTGCACAGCTGAGATGTGGTCCGCTGTCTAGTGGGCTCGTCTTTCTGATCAGTCTGCTCTACGTAGCGTGCAAGGAGGGCCTTCCGTTTATCCGCATCTGACTTTTTCCATGTGAGGTCTGTGCCCTGAAAGTCTGGAATACCCCTCCATTGTGCAGCACCATTCATGCTCTTATGGAGGCGCCAGAATGTCATGAGAGACCGCTTGGAGCACACCATTATGCAGAACTCATCCCATTTCTCGGCCTTGGCCTGTTTGGTGCGGGATTTGAATAAACTCGTCGTCCTATGGACTTCAGTCTTCAGGTTCACCAACTCACCCTGTGGCATGTTAGCATTTCTGGCTTTTTGCCAGTCCTGGACTGCCTTCCTCTTTCCCAGATAATGGTTTTTGCTTTGCATGACAACAAGTAGCCGATTTGATCTATTCTTACGCCAATTTCAGACAAGGCACCAGCTCTATTTTTCCCAGTAATTTCACAGAGGTAAGTATCAAATGTAGAGCAATAGCTGATAAACTCTGGATGTTGTTGAAATCTATTTAATTTCATACAGCAGATGTTCATCTCCAGTGTTTTCCTCTTCCTTCAGGAGAGATCTGCAGTCAGTCTCATCTCATCTTGTTCCTCTTGTACCTTGCTATGTCATGGTGAAGTATAAACAGCGGGAGAGTGCCCGCTTATAGGCTTCATGTATCAAGATTCTCATGGACTCTGCTTCAATCTGGTCTGAACACCATTGCTTGTTGTGGTATACTGTTGGTAACCTAGTTACATAGCCAAACCATTTGACTTGCTACCTTCTAATAAAATCTAGCGCTGCTAGTCCTGATTTCTTAATTTCTGATTTTCTCTCTTCTTGATACATTGAGTATTCTTCTCAGGAATCTAATTTCTGTTGTTGTGATTTCTTTTCTCTTTTTCTGTCATTGTCCAGGCTTGGCATTGGCAGCACAGAGTTGGTAGGAAAATTGTGTTGTATAGTGCCTTCTTAGTAGCTATTGATGCATTCTTTAGTATTGGTGCCATTTGTCCAATGAATTTGTTTACCTTTTTGGATCTATTTTCAATCTCTTCTGATTTGCCATTTGATATTATACTTCCTAGGTACGTAAAGCCCATTATTTGTTCCAGGGGATGTTCTTGTAGGCAAATCGTTGTTGTTTTTTCTTCTTTGGTTAGTCATTACCTCTGTTTTACTTGTGCTAATTTTCATGTTATGTTCCCTCACACTTCATTTAGCCTATTCATGTGGTCTTATTCTGCTTGTTTTGTTCATGGTTCCACATGTTATTTTTGCAGTATTTAAAATGCTTGATTTGAACATCTCCCATTCTTCTTCCACTGTTTTTCTTTCTAAAGGTAATTTTACAAAGATCTATGCTAGTTCTTTCTCATAATTTTTCCTCACTGCCTCGTCTTTGAGGCTTTTTAAGTTTACTGATTTGCATGGCATATATTTTCTTGATCTTTGCTTTCTTCTTCTGTTGGTTCTTATTGTGGCAATAACTGCTTTGTGGTCTGTGTTTAAACTTAAATTGGGCACTGCCCGTGCATCTATATTTCTCTTTCTGTTATTTCTTGTTAATATAAAATCAATTTGCTTTTGGTATCTAGATCATTCCATTTATACCAGGCGTATATTTGTGAGGCTTTGTGTTTATCAAATGTGTTTGTGTTGGCTACATAGCTCTATCAGTCTACTTCCATTATCATTTCTTTCATCATGTTTGTCTCAAAATGCTCCAAGATGTTTTTCTATGCCCACTTTGCTATATCCTAATCTTGCATTGAAGTCTACCATAACTATGATGTTGTCCTGCTTCTCTATTTTATTTAGTATGTCATCATAAACTCCTTGCATTCTTGCTCATTGTTTGTTTGTATTACATGGTGTGTACATTTGTACATATGTAATATTTTTTTTTTAAATTATCACTGTTATGCGTCTTTCTAATATTCTTCTTGCCAGCCGTGGTTTAAAAAAAGGCTGTATATAGCATTTCAGCAGTCTCTTACATTCAATGATAGTGACTCACTGCATAAGATACTTTCCATTTTCTGAAATGTACCTATTGTTGCCCTATTTTGCACATAAGAGGACAAATTTACTTACTTTTACTATTTCCAATCTGCACAATTTAAATCTATACACAACAGATCACATATGATACAGGAATGATACTATAAACAAATGCAGACAATACCGTTAAAATGAACAGCAGACAACATTTAAATATCTTTGTTGTTTTAAAAAAACTGACATAAAATTGAGGTAAAATCACATGCACAAAATGTTCAAATATGTGACAGCAAAATAAAGAACAAATTCATATTCAAAAGTTGCAATGCCAGTAGTGCCATGATAGTCTTAGTATCGCAGGTGCTTTTGTATTTAATATATTATTGTCATATATTTATCACATGCATGTTTATGCATATAACTTTAATATGCAGCAGTGATAAATATGTGGCAATAATATATTAAATAAAAAAGCACCTGAGAAACTAAGATTCTATCATGGCACTACTGGCATTGCAACTTTCAAACATGAATTTTTACCTGGTTATAATTACTCTGCCAAGGATATATGACCAATGTATGCACAAGAAACTAAAAACCTACCAAAGAAATGTTTTCCCAGTTGCTGGAAATCCACAATGAGGACTGGATTTCTCTGAAATCAAGATGTCATGTCATATTTCAGAAACAAAGACTTGCACACAATGGATCTAACAGAAACATATCTAACCTCACACATATACATCAATAACATCTCAAGCACCTACAGCCTTGCCAACTGAGACATCAGTGACCGTCATGCCTAAACGTATGGGCACTTGTGTCTGTCTGTAGCGCATGAGAGTACACACGCTGCCCAACTCATGTCATAAATACATAAACACACCAGCAATTCCTCCACTCCTTATCACACCCTATTCACAATGGCAATATGTTAACAAGCTTTCTCAATAAATATATTCAGCTACGTCCTCTGAAGTTGGAGTGGATTCGCCTGATGGTGAGGAACACTATTAATAAGGAAAGCTGATCCACATGCAAAATTCACTCCATCACTACTATAAATAGTGTGTGATGGACTACGCTTGAGTTCAAAGCGAGTGAGCACAATAAAAAAAAAAAAAAAACCCAGCTACATACTAGTCTTTTCAACAAACACTCATTGCACTTTATGAAAACAAAAAGCAATAATATATGGATTCTCTCTCTCCTTCCTCCCTCCTCTTGGCTCTCTCTAAAAAGCCAAAACTGTTAGTGAAATCGTATAAATTGAGGCAGAGACTCTTCCTGTGTTCTCATTGTCTTCTTCTGCCACCCTTTATGTCCCCACTGAGACATAAGCTCTCAATCAACTCACTCAAGCTATTCTATCTGTTTCTATCTCACACAGTTTCATCCATGTCCTCCCCACGTTAGTCATGTCTGTTTCTACTTCCCTTCTCCATGTGTCTTTAGGTCTTCCTCTGTTGTGTTTGCCTTGTGAGTTCCAGACAAAGGCATTTCTAGGTATACTATTCTCAGGTTTTCTCAATGTGTGTCCAATCCAGCGGCAGCATCTTTTCCTCATCTCTTGATTCACTGATATTTGTTTAGCTGTCTCCATGAGCCCCACAATGGTGATTGTCATATCATTTCAGTCCTATTATGCACAGGCACAAATTAATGAATGTGCAGTTTATGAGAGCTTTTTACTCATGCTCTCACTTTAGCCAGCAAATAATACACCACAAATCTGCTTTTTGGATCTGTAATGATTGCAATTTCATAACTAACATTAATGACAAGCTAGTGAATATTTAAAATACAAAATAATATGAATGCATATCTAACAGAAGACTAGCAATATGACATATGACAGAGAGACTATTTCTTCTTGTTTCTCACCGCTCATGTTGTCGCTCTCTGTCTGCAATATGAATCTCCTCTTGTTTAATTCTAGTCACCCGGTCTGCTCCTCTGATTGGAGGCTGTTGAAACAAATTTATTTAAAAAAAATTATCATCAAATAGTATGACGAATCTTATTTAATATATTAATCATTTGTTACAACTTATATTCACTTTAGACAGAATACGTTTCAGAATGCAGATTTACTGTGTAACTGAAATTAAACAACTGAACACACCCAACTTTAAGAAATAATGAATAAGAATTATTACAATAATAATTATTACCTGAAAGGAAAATAGTGTTTAACAGATGTATCTGAATAATTATAATAATGAATTAACCCTTTACAGGGCAGACGTTTGTCTGTTTTGTAGCCCTGAACGGGCAAGAAGAATTTTGAGGTTCGGTAAAATTTCAGGTTACGTTAGTAAAATCATCACATAAAAGGTGTTAGTCAACCGATTTTACTTAAATAAAAAAACAAAATGAAGTAAAAAGCATGCAGAATATTTTACTCACGTGAATGTTTCCGGTAATCCACACATAAACACAAATATTTACAAACTACAACATATTGTTTGTGATTGTCAGTCATTTATACGGCAACTAGACAACCCGGCCCGGCTTCGCCCAGCCCCTAGCGGGGAGCGTTTCATTTAATTCATATTCGGCTCCTTCTCCCGTTCCCGTTGGTCAGTTTCTGATGATCCCTTTCCCGTTCCCAAATATTAAAAATTGATTTTAAACTAACTAACTATTTCAGTTGCATCCGCGCGAGTGAGAACAACAACTGTTCATAACTAATTTCTGGTTTAATCAGAGTGAGTTCCCTTGCAGCAAGATCGCGGGACATATATTCGTCTGTTTCTTAAGCTCGTGCCATTTTCTTTCATGCTGGAGGAAAAATTGTTGATTTTAAACTAACAAACTATGCCAGTTGGCTCGACGGGAGTGAGAAGAACATCTGTAGAAAATTTCATCTCAATCGGATGGACAACTAAGCGTAAAAACCCTGAAAACTATTTTTAAAATCCATTCAAATTCATAGTACTACAACATATCCAGGCAAACCTTCTGGCCTAGAGAGATAACAGTGGAAGATAAACTCTATGGACCGCTGAGTGAACTAAAAAAAGATTGTTAGATTCATAAAGAGACAACATTGCAGTTATAGACATATTTCAAGCGAATGAAAGAAGAAGAAGAATAGTACACACTTGCAAATGGTGGCCACATTGTCAAGCTATCGGTGAAACTGAAAGTAGACAATCAGAAATCTCTGAAAGCCACGAGATCGCATTTTTACAATGCTAGTAGTAGCTCGGACGCATTCAGACGGTTTGCCCGTTCCAGGGTAAAGAAAGACGCATTTGGATGATTTGCCCGGTAAAGGGTTAAGAGCCTCCTCCAATCAATCTAACTATAGACTGTTGTCCTATGAGCATAAAGATTCCAGTGGCAAAGTCTGGCTTTCCTTCTGGCAGGTTCTTTTCTCCTCCGTTCATTGAAGTGGTCTTCTATTAATAGAGTTCAAGATGATCCCTTACAATACATCATATTTTACTGTCTGAAGCCTTT
Source organism: Cepaea nemoralis (assembly GCA_014155875.1). Classification (NCBI taxonomy): domain Eukaryota; kingdom Metazoa; phylum Mollusca; class Gastropoda; order Stylommatophora; family Helicidae; genus Cepaea; species Cepaea nemoralis. Next base: position 430,127 of record JACEFZ010012011.1, on the reverse strand, counting down.
CTCTCACAGTGGTGTCTAACCCTAACAGTTTCATGCCTCGCTTGCACATATCTTTGAATCATAGCTGTGGTCGCCCAGTTTTTCTGTTGCCATTTGCCAGCTGCCCATAGAGAATATCCCCTGGAATGTGTCCATCTGTGCATTTAAAATTGTCGCATTTCTCAGTGTCATATCTCAGGCATAGATTTTGGGGAAGTTCATGTTTATAATTTCCACAATTGAAACTGACATTTTATATTACATCATTTGAAAGGCTTAATAATCCTAGATGTACTTCAAGTGTCCAGAGGCTGATAGTAAAAAGAAGAATCCTGAATATCTTCTTTAGCAATATGTGTTTAAAACAATGGCTAACATGCTGCCATATGTGAATGTATATTTCATGGCATTGTATTGTATTGCCAAAAATTATAGACCCTACACTGAATTTGAAGGTTCAGTGGCATTGTTAACCAAGCTCAAATGTTACTGATTCAGAGAAGATTGAGAATTTTTTAAAAACGCTCATTACAAAATATGTTGCTTTATTTCAGTTTGACTTGTGTCTTTCTCAGCCTGTGTTTAAAAAACAAAAACATATGCTGGCTCTGGAGGAAAAGGGGCTGAATCGTGGATCATGTTTAGATATGTCTACCTCTATATAGAATGCACCTCACAGACTGGGTATTTTGACAGCAATTTCAAAACATGAATAACATAATGATACATGGACAACAAAACATGACTGCTGGTCCACTAAACCAAGTTTAATGACATTCTCTTCTGCTCTTGATGCAAACACTTTTGTAGCATATTTATGCATTTGCCATGGTAAGTAAGCAAGTAAAAGATCCTTTTACAGGGTCTTAAATGCATTGGGCAAATGGTGGTAGGCCCATATTTGTATAGACCAATGGGCATGTGAAGTCATTTGTTATAGTTGTACATGTTAATTACAATCCCCCAACATGTCAGCTCAGACAAGTCTTATATTCTCATCTAATGTCATGCCAGGTGTTGCTGTGTTGACCAAGTTCATCATCATGGTGTAACCTGCCAACTGGCATGGGTGTTTGTGCATCTCCACAGATCTTGGGGATCTAAGGTTAACTCTATTCATGATATTCCTCCGAGCCATCCAGCATCATTTCTGTTGATCAAACTTTCTATTTTACCACTGATTTTTTCCCAGTGATCATGATGTTTTCCAATGCTTCTCTATTGTCTCTTTCTTATGTAATGTTCTACTTTTATTTGCCTTTTCCAGGCAAGCGTTATTTATTCTGGCAGTCCAAATTGTTTGCAGCTTTCTTCTCAGAAATCACATCTCTGGTGCCTCCAAATGCTTCCTAATCTCATATAATTTACTAACAAAGAGCATATACCTCTTATCTTTTGTCATACAACATAATTCAGTGATGGCCTATTATGCTGCTCTCTTCCTCTCTGCCTGGCAACAGCATGCTGTTTTTGGCTTCAGTTTAATTATCCATAATTTGCTCATTTTCAGATGTTACAGCGATGTGGCTTTTTACAGAACTCTGATAGTAAAACAGTACAATTATCTCGGAACAGTCATAACATCTGATGGGAGATACCTTGAAGAGATTAGAACAAGAATCACCATCGCGAAGGCAGCCTTTTGCAAGATAAAAAAACATACTGACCAATAAAAAGATGTCATTTGCAATGAGAAAAAGACTGTTGAGGTGCTACATAGAATCTGTGCTTTTGTATGGATGTGAAGCGTGGACAATGAACAGACAAGCTGAAAAACATCTGACAGCTGTGGAAATGTTTCTGAGGAAAATGCAAAGAATACCATGGTCAGACAGAAAAACCAATGACCAAACCCTACAAGAAACAAACGAAAACCGTAAAATGATTAGAGAAATTAGACACAGACAGTCACAATTTTTTGGGCACGTTATGAGAAGAAATAAATTGGAGAACTTGGTGGACAACTGGCAAGATCGAGGGGAAGAGAACAAGCGGCGGGCAGATTGCCATGGTCTGGTTTATAGTATTATCGACCATGGCAGGATTCACTGAAAAGCGCGGTCTGTATGAGGAGACCGTGCAAAGTAATCCGCCACGAGCGTTGGTCACTAAAGTGTGGAAAGCACTCCGGACATTTTGCAAAAAGACAAAACATCACCTTCAAATCAGTGGGGCTTGAGCCACCATCGAGTTTAGACGTGGTTCCTGGCTCCGTAGCACGGCCGCACAATGTGCCGCTACATTATTAGTTAGGTTTTTAGTCGTTGTGTATTCTCTTAGTGTTGGTATGTGAGGTAAGTGTGTTATAAATGATGTTGTATAAATTAACAGTGTTGACAATACTTAGAGATTGGAAACAGTGTCCGTGTGAAGTTCTTGAGGAAATGTTAAGTTCTGTTTCAAATAGCTGATTGGTATAAAATGTATAGTGGAAGAGAGTCATTGGCACCTTGCCGTCTTGACAGACGATAGTTTGTGCTCTAAAAAGGCATAATAACTTTTAACTATGGCGGTAGCGAGTGTGACTGATAAGGCCAATTTGCGCTGTAAATGTCCGTTCACAGTGGGTGCATGTGAACACGTGGTCATTTCCACCATCATGCACCATCTTACGTCTCAAACGCTTGGTGTGTGACTTTTCTGCAATAATTTTCTCCTTTGACTTTATTCCATTTCTGATATTTGCCCTCCACGCAACACGTTCAGCGGCGACTTGCTCCCAATGTGCATTATCAATGCCTGTATCAATCATGTCCCGCTTACACACATCTTTGTATCGTAGTAGAGGCCGACCCTGAGATCTCTTACCCATCTGTAATTCACCAAAAAAGATATCCTTTGGTATTCTACCATCATCCATCCTCCTAAGATGTCCTATCCATCTAAGTCTACGAAGACTGAGCATGGAATAAACTGTCACACAACCTGATCTTTCCAATACTTCAGTATTTGTGATTTTGTCTTGCCACTTAATACCAAGAATTCTTCGCAGACACCGCATATGAAAGCTGTTTAAATTGTTCTCTTGGTGTGAGTAAGTTGTCCAGGTTTCACTGCCATAGAGAAGAGTACTAAGGACACAGGCTTGATAGACAAGGACTTTTGTTTTGGCAGTAAGCTTCCTGTTCTCCCAGACTCTTTTTCTTAACCTGTTCATTGTTGTTGCTGCCTTACCAATCCGGATGTTGATTTCCTGATCTAGGGATAATTTGCTATTTACCACTGATCCTAGATATGTAAAATGGTCTACTATCTCTAGTTCGGCGTCGTCAATAAAGATTGATGGTACCCCATGTGCACCTTGTGACATAATCTGTGTCTTCTTTTTGCTAATTGTTAAACCAAATTCAGAACAAGCATTGGAGAATGCAGATAGTAGACATTGCAATTCTTCCTCAGAGTGGGTCGTAACTGCAGCATCATCTGCAAAAAGCAACTCTCTGATCAGTACCCTCCTAATTTTGGTCTTAGCCTTCAATCTCTGAGCATTGTAGAGGCCGCCATCTGAGCGTGAGTGAATGTATATACCACCATCCTGATCACGAAATGCATATTTCAGTAGAAGTGAAAAGTATATTCCAAAGAGGGTGGGAGCTAGTACACAACCTTGCTTAACTCCACTCTTGATTTCAAATTCTTCAGAAGTTGCACCATCAAACTTGATTATACCCTTCATGCCTGTGTGGAACGATTCCACAATGGACAGAAGAGTTGGTGGGCAGCCAATCTTCTTTAGTGCCTTGAACAGACCCTCACGACTGACCAAATCAAATGCCTTTGTGAGGTCGATGAAGGCAATAAACAGTGGTTGATTCTGTTCACGGCATTTTTCTTGCATTTGTCGCAATGAGAATATCATATCAGTGGTAGACCGGTTCTGTCGAAAGCCACACTGTGATTCGGGGTAGACTTGATCTCCTAGGACTTGAAGTCTGCGCAGAACAATTCTGGCAAATACTTTTCCAACAATACACAGAAGTGAGATACCCCTATAGTTGTTACAGTCGCTCCGATCACCCTTGTTCTTGTACAGCGTTATGATGTTTGAATCTTTGAAATCCTGTGGGACTTGTCCTTCACGCCAGCATAGCTCTATTAGCTGGTGGATCTGTAGAGTGAGTGTTTCTTGCCCACTCCTGATAACCTCTATTGGAATCCCATCCTTACCTGGAGCCTTGCCAGATGCAAGTTCATTTATAGCACACTTAACTTCTGTTATGGTGGGAAGTGTGTCCAGGTGGTCAAGAGTTGGTAGAGCCTCTATGGCATTTAGGGCATCATCCGCTAGTTTGGTCTCACTTGAGTAAAGCTCCAAATAGTGCTCTACCCATCTGTCCATCTGCTGTTTCTTATCAGTGATGACTTCTCCAGTCAAGGTTTTCAGCGGTGCACTTCTTTTGATCACTGGACCACAGGCTTTCTTTATTCCTTCATACATGCTTCTTATGTCTCCCTTATCACTTGCGATTTGAATGGACTCACATAACTTGATCCAATAATCATTTGCACACTGCCTGGCAGCCTTTTGCACATCCTTCCTAGCTTGCCTTAGCTCACTCAGAGTGTTACGCGTTGGTCTTTCCTTGTTTCTTAAGAGAGCTTTCTTCTTCTTATCAATCAAGGGCTGCAGAGTCTCGCTGTTGGCCGCAAACCAGTCCTGCCTCTTATGATCCACAGTGCCGTAAACCCCTACGGCAGTTTTATAAAGAGTTTCCTTAATTTGACCCCACTTTTCATTTACTGTACAATTTTCTGGTGTATCAGTGAAAGCGTCTTCAAGTTGCTGTTGAAACTGAAAGCACTTTTCAGGATCATGAGTGTTAATAATATTAATCCTGGGGCTAGATTTGTGTTTAGCTGTGTAGATTCTCTTTGGTCTCAGTCTAACTCTTGCAACAACCAAAGAATGATCTGTATCACAGTCAGCACTGTGGTAACTACGAGTCAATGATATATGGTTCAGATGTTGTCTCCGTGTGATGATAAAGTCCAGCTGGTGCCAATGGCCGGATCTTGGATGTTTCCATGTGACCTTATGCATCTCTTTTGTTTTAAAAAAAGAGTTTGTAATACATAGGTCATTACTGGTGCAATGCTCCAGCAGCCTTTGCCCATTTTCATTCATGCGACCGATGTTGTATTTTCCAAGGGACACTGGCCATGAACTCGAGTCCTTGCCCACACGAGCATTGAAATCACCGAGCATATAAATGTAGTCAGATTTTGGAACTGCCTTGATCACGGAGTCTAACTCCTCATAGAACAAATCCTTCACATCATCAGAGGAATCGAGTGTCGGTGCATATGCAGTAATAATGGTGGCAAACCCACAAGAGGTTGCCAAGCGCAGGGATAATAGTCTTTCATTTCCTCCTGCTGGAATTTCAATCATTCCCAGTAGCGAATTCTTCACTGCAAAGCCCACACCGTGTTGCCTTTTTTCTGCCTGCCCTCTACCCTTCCAGAAAAAGGTGTAGTTGTTTTCCCTGAGTGACCCTTCCTCAGCGAGGCGAGTCTCCTGCAGGCCAGCAATATCAATGTTAAGACGATTGAGTTCGGCATCAATCACAGCCGTTTTTCTCACATCGTCAATATTGGTCAAGTCAGTGGAAAATCCTGGACACATGGTTCTCACGTTCCAGGTTGCAAGCCGTAGCTTGAGGTTTCTATTTTTATTTTTGTTTGTACCTGGTGCATTGGTTTTACAGACTGCGATTCAGATTTTGTCCTAGCCCCAAGCACCCATTGAAGCAGGCAGGCTGTGGCGGATCAGCACCCAATTGGCTGGGGGCTGCCCAGCTTGAGGCGGGCGGTAGCTGATCAGTGACACCTATAGGTGTCTCCCACCGTCAGAGGCAACGCGTGGCGCCCCATGTCTACGCCAACTGACAAGGACTTATAACCCGTAACAGTTGCCTCTCGCTTTGATTCCGAGACCAGTTAAGACCAGGGATGGAGTTATTGCCTCTCCATAGCACAAAGCCTGGGCTAAAATATAGAGATCATGTGTTGCCCATGCAGCATGATCCCTCTCTCGGCCTGCCTAGTTCACTCCAGAGGAAAGGTAACACCCCTACATCTGGAACAAGACAAGCTGCAGAAGCTGCCGGATCAGCAAAGCATTGCTCTAACTGTCCGCCTGTCGGAGCTTCGATCCTAGACCAGTCGCCAACCAAGGCTTAGGGCCTGGTCAGCCCTGCCATGACAATTTTGTCTTTAGCTTGCATTTCCTCGCACCAGGGTAAGGCTTGCACCCTCCCAATTGTGCTCTTCCGCCCGAAGCCGTTGGCACAATGTGGGGTGTCGGGTTTGGTAAGCGCCGCCCAACGTTCGGCGCTAACAGAAACCAGGTAGTACCGTCTACTGTTATACGGTAGCTCAGTCATATCTGACTAAGACCTGACTATAAGAAGAGAGTAACCAGAGTCTAATATAATAGTAGAGATGGCGACGATGAGAAGACCATGCCATCAATTTGAGACATTAAAGAAATGGCGCAGAAGTACGTCCACACAGAGAAGAGGTGCATCTCACAGAAAGGACGTGCTGTCCACACAGAGAAGAGGTGCATCTCACAGAAAGGACGTGCTGTCCACACAGAGAAGAGGTGCATCTCACAGAAAGGACGTGCTGTCCACACAGAGAAGAGGTGCATCTCACAGAAAGGACGTGCTGTCCACACAGAGAAGAGGTGCATCTCACAGAAAGGACGTGCTGTCCACACAGAGAAGAGGTGCATCTCACAGAAAGGACGTGCTGTCCACACAGAGAAGAGGTGCATCTCACAGAAAGGACGTGCTGTCCACACAGAGAAGAGGTGCATCTCACAGAAAGGACGTGCTGTCCACACAGAGAAGAGGTGCATCTCACAGAAAGGACGTGCTGTCCACACAGAGAAGAGGTGCATCTCACAGAAAGGACGTGCTGTCCACACATGAGTTGCTACGGATGCTGAGTCAGCAAGAGTGTAAACTCCACTATGGTGTATAAGACCATGGGTACCAACCCAAGTATTGTTGATGCCTATATATCATCACTGCCAATTAAACGCACGCATCTGCCATAGGCGTAGTAACGAGCATCTGGTCCCCTATGGCACAGAGAAGTAAATACCTGGATGCCTTGGCCATGTTGTATGGTCGAGACAGGAATGCTGAGCTGATCCAAGATGGAATGAGATGACAAAACATGACTGCCTACGCTTACCGGCATGGCACATGATGATGATCTGATAGGAGTTGCCTTAATGCAGACATTTGAGCTGTGTATATGTTGTAGCAAACAGATTCACACAGTCTTAATGTCAACTGCAAATCTATGTACATCTTTGTTTTATTGACCACACAACGGCTTTCGATAAAGTAAGACATGTCAACACGATGAAGATGCTTGCAGATCTACAAATTGATGGGAAAGACCTAAGATTTGTAAAAAAACATATATTGGAAACAACAAGCTGCCATAAAGATAGATAGTGAAATAGGTTAATATCAGCCTATTAAGTGTATGCGACAGGGATGTGTAATGTCTCCAGATCTTTTTTCTCTGTAGAGAAAATATTTTCAGAAATGTAGAATAGAGGTGGAGGCAGTCAGTGCAGCTTTCCGCTGGATGTAGAATACGATACACACATACATCGTGATTGTAACTGACTCAGAAAGCATGCTGAGAAGGGTGAGGACTGGCATGCTTCGTGCCGAGTGGCCTGCTTCGCTTCAGAAGTCATGGGTGGCAAGCATCGTCTGGATATTTTCTCTGGGGCATGCTGGTGTGTTGGGGAATGAACAGGCAGACAGATTGGCTGGTCTGCAAAACTTGGCGGAGTATTGATGCATGATAAGGCAGACGTGGTTGCGGCCTTGTGGGAGCACGTGTACACCTCGGAGGAGCAAATGGATCACCATGGTCTGGCAAGAATGCGACAGCATGGAGTGACGAGTGGATCTGGCCGATGCTCGATGCTTAGAGGAAAGGCGAGGCACACATATAATCAGATTGCTACTGGTACTATTGGGGTTGGAACTCTTCGCTGGTTTCTGAGGATGGGGACGGAGCGCTTATGGGAATGCCCCGAATGCTGTGATGTCGGTTCTAAATCAATCAATCAATCAGAGATGTAGAAGATATGCGGATGATACATTATTGATTGCAAACAATGAACAGGATCTGCAACATTTAGTGGATGCGGTTGTTGAACACAGTGAACAAATAGGGTTAGAATTAAATTGTAAGAAGACAGATTATGGTCAACACTAAGAAGGAGGAGTACCACAATGTAATATAGTTAATGGGAATATTCTTAAGTGAATCAGTATAATTATCTTGGAACAGTTATAACATATGATGGGAGATGCCTTGAAGAGGTTAGAACAAGAATCGGCATGTTGAATGTACCTTTTGTAAGATGGAAAACATACTGATGAATGAAAAGATGTTATTTGCAACGAGACAGAGTTTTGAAGTGCTACATAGAGCCTGTACTTTTGTAGTGGATTCGAAGCGTAGACAATGAGCAGACAAGCTGAAAAATCTGATGGCTGTGGAAATGCAGGTTTCTGAAAAAAAATTCAAAGAATATGGACAGACAGAAAAATCATTGACCAAGTTCTACAAAAAGCAAATGAAAACCGTAAACTGATTAGAGGAATTAGATGTAGACAGGTTTTTGGACACGTTATAAAAAGAAATAAATTGGAGAACTTGGTGGCAACTGGCAGGATTGATGGGATGAGAACAAGAGGAAGGCAGAGAAGCAAATATCTGGATGGCTTGGCCATGTAGTATGGTCAAGACAAAAACACAGAGATGATTGATGACACAGTGAGATGGCGAAACATGACCATCCATGCTTATCAGCGTGATGATGATGATGATGTAGACACACTATTGAATGTGACATCATCACTGCTGTTTGTCTGTGTACCATATTCAACACAAATACCTCCTAGACTGAGTGGATCTAGGACAACTTACACTTGTCGAGGCCGGGGTATTGTGCAAACTCATGTTACTGGAACTGAGCCTTCTCAGTGCCACACATGTTGCTGGCTTGAGAGCGGCAGGTGGGCTGTAGAATAAACAAATAAAATTTTAGCTTCTCATATATTCAGAGGAAAAAAAATCCAGGCGCCCGGTCGCCATGGTGCCTCACAATTTCTACCTCGTGCCTATTACTTTGCTTTTACAATGAATACTGTTTACGCTTTTTTGTTTATGTGTTTTCTGTTCCCGTGTATCGAAAAATCAGAATAATAAATGCATCATGTTTGCAGCATTGCAAGCCGACTTGTGATTTCTGCTGCTATATGTTACCTTAACATAAATGGTAAAGGTCCCGTAACTCAGATGGCAGAGGTATTCATCCTGTTCCCAATAGTGGCTCCAGCATCTACCAATACGCCATGTGCATACAGTGGGTCATCAACGTGTGTGAATTTGCATCAAGTTGTTCTGTTTGGCGCTTATTTACATTGTAGAACATGAAAAGAACAAATGCAAATAAATAAAGCAATGTACCTTTGCAGATTTCTTCTTAAGTAGGCCAACTTTGTCTGAAAATGTACCATGAGTGACAGAGTAGAGAACGAGGGTAAGAAGCCAGCCAGTCAAAGCATCGATTGTAATATTCAGAATGATAACGATCAACGCAAAACAAATTATCATTTTCGAGACGACCATGAAAAACCTAGTATTCTGTCACTGTGGGCCGGAATAATTGCCGTTTCAGCGCCCGATGGGTGGCACTGCACAGTATCATTCAATGTGAATGCACAATGTCTTCAGTATCGTCAATCCATTTTCTTTTTGGGCATCCCATTGCTCTTATATTAGATCTTCTATGCTGGTAACTGATGGTTTTGCATTGAAGATAAGTATTTCTAAATTCCCTCAGCTGTGCAAACGAAAAATCCAGCAATCGTGGCTGGAATTACTAACATGGTTACGTGATGGAGAAAGAATTACAAATGAGCAGTAAGTTTCCCAATACTGCAGACCAAAAATTCGAAAGTCGCTTGGATGTGTCGAGACCATTTACATTGGAAATTTGAAAAGCACAACAAATCATATGTGTTCTTCAAGTGTTAGGAGGCTGAAAGTACAAAGAAGATTCTTGAACGTGATCCTTAAGCAAAGTGCAAAAAAAAGGATGCCAATATGCTGCAACATATGCATGTACACTTCAATGCATTGTACTCTATTGCAAAAAATTATAGAATCTACATTGACTTTGAATTTGGTTGCATTGTTAACCGGATATATGTGACTAATTCAGGGAAGCATGTGAATGAAAAAAAATGCACTTTAATATCAGCAGATGGAACATGTATTAAGAAAGTTAAATGTAGAATAGCCAAGTCAAAAGCAGCAATGCACAAGATGAAGAATATTTTCTGCAATTTATCTTCGTCAGTCGAGGTAAGCAAGAGTTCTTAAGAGCTATATTAAGCCAATTCTGATGTGCAGAAGTCAATCATGGACAATTAGCAGACAAGTGTGGATATATGTGGAAGCTGCGGAGATGTGGTTTTATAGAAGAATGATGAAAACACTGGACAGATAGAAAGAATGAAGAAATCTTGAAAGAAGTTAACTCACAAAGAGAACTGGTTACTCGCATCAGAAGACAGTCCACATTCTTTGCGCATGTCATGAGAAGAGGAATGCAATGCTGGAGTAGGTCATCACAGTAGCAAGGATGGAGGGAAAGGAGGCAGGAAAGATGAAGAGAGAAGATGCTGGACAGTTTGACATCATGGCATAGAGGTACATTGGTATTAGAAATGATTCGCAGCACAAAAGACCGAAGGCCACATAGCGTAGACTAAAATGTGTTCGGATTAATTAAGTTGCATATTATGTTAACTATTTGAAATTTATTTTGTTCTACGTGTACCTCCGTTTATTGTTGAATGTATGCAGCCCAGCTATTCTACATGCACCTCCATTTATTGTTGAATGCATGCAGCCCAGCTATTCTATATGTACCTCCATTTATTGTTGAATGCATGAAGCCCAGCTATTCTATGTGCTGTGTACATATATTGTTGGATGCATGCAGCCCAGCTATTCTATATGTACCTCCATTTATTGTTGAATGCATGAAGCCCAGCTATTCTATGTGTGTGTACATATACTGTTGGATGCATGCAGCCCAGCTATTCTATATGTACCCCCATATATTGTTGGATGCATGCAGCCCAGCTATTCTATGTGCACCCCCATATATTGTTGAATGCATGAAGCCCAGCTATTCTATGTGCACCCCCATATATTGTTGAATGCATGCAGCCCAGTCTATTCTATGTGTGTGTACATATTTTGTTGGATGCATGCAGGCCCAGCTATTCTATATGTACCCCCATATATTGTTGGATGCATGCAGCCCAGCTATTCTATGTGCACCCCCATATATTGTTGAATGCATGAAGCCCAGCTATTCTATGTGCACCCCCATATATTGTTGAATGCATGCAGCCAAGCTATTCTATGTGTGTGTACATATATTGTTAAATTGTTGGATGCATGCAGCCCAGCTATTCTATGTGTATCCCCATATATTGTTGAATGCATACAGCCCAGCTATTCTATGTGCACCCCCATATATTGATGAATGCATGAATCCCAGCTATTCTACATGTACCTCCATTTATTGTTGAATGCATGAAGCTATTCTATGTGTACCCCCATTTATTGTTAAATGCATGAAGCCCAGCTATTCTATGTGCACCCCCATATATTGTTGAATGCATGCAGCCCAGCTATTATATGTGTGTGTACATATATTGTTGAATGCATGCAGCCCACCTATTCTATGTGTGTGTACATATATTGCTGGATGCATGCAGCCCATATATTCTGTGTGTGTGTACATATATTGTTGGATGCATGCAGCCCAGCTAATCTATGTGCACCCCCATATATTGAATGCATGCAGCCCAGTTATTCTGTGTACCCCCATTATTGTTGAATGCATGCAGCCCAGCTATTATATGTGTGTGTACATATATTGTTGAATGCATGCAGCCCACCTATTCTATGTGTGTGTACATATATTGCTGAATGCATGCAGCCCAGCTATTCTACGTGTACCCCCATTATTGCTGAATGCATGAAGCCCAGCTATTCTACATGTACCTCCATTTATTGTTGAATGCATGCAGTTCAGCTATTCAAAGTATACCTTCAATGGTAAGATTCTCATTCAACAGCTAACAATGGATCACTTGTGACTGTAACAACCATTACCTGATGTCTGCCTGGGATGTGACCAGTGTGTTGATCATGGGAGCGCTGTTAGATCGCTTTAGTGTCCCACCATTTTGTACAGGACTTGATGATGTTGTTGGTGAATCAACCTCCATAACATCTGCTATGTTCAAGTATACAAATTACTGATTTTGCTCGATGCGAAAATAAAATAATAAACCAGTTGTTTCCTTGTGAGACTCATTAGATGAACATCACAGCTGCTGAACTAAATCATTCTCTCAGTTTCAAAGTGTGACCAGGGCCTGGTGCACAAGAATTAAGAAGCAACCTGCTGCTCGCAAAATACAAAATGGTTTTTCCCCCAAGGTTATTAAACAGCAGTTGAAAGAAATAAGCTAGTGATGCACAGGAAAATAATAATTTGTTCAGAAATGAACATAATCGTCAGCTACAGTCATAATCATATGTGGACGTTGTGTCTCAATGTAAGCGCCATCTGATGAACTGTCACTGTGGTATGTTCTTGACTCACTGATCCTGCAGACATTTTTTTCAACTTGTACATATTCTGACAATAACAGTTTCATCAGGTGAATCATCCCTTCACATGTGCACAGCAGAGCTAAAACAGCACGTTATCATGTAGCTGTGAAACAACTACCAGTTTGTGAACTCATGCGAGAGCAAATCTTTGTTCAAAGCAGGTATTTCATTTCTTTCTAGGGTTGGAATGACCAGGAATGGAATAATAATTATTAATAATTGAAATTGAAAACATGACTCCAGAACAACAAACAACCTAACAATAAAGTATCGCAGCACACACTGAATTCAGATTTTCTGCTCCAAGATGTCAGTCTGCACTCTATTGAAATATGGAATATCCTAATACTGAAAGCTGGAGCACATAAATAAGCTTCATGCGAATATTTACACCTCAGGAATTCATCATTTCGCTCTTCCTCTGGTCGGATTGATGCCTCGGGAAAGTCAAAACGGAAGTGTCGGGGACCGGATATGCCAGATTATTAGTGTCACTCATTTTTCTATATACAGTATGACCGGCGAGTTAATCCTACATAGACGACATTTAGACGACAAATGTCATTAACATGGTGATCAAATGCCTTTCTTAGGGTAAAAATGCAGATATATACAAGTGTTTTAATTAATCGGAATGCATGTGTTCAAGAATGAATACACCCACACCCACGTCGATTCGCACACACTCACACTCACACACACACACACACACACACACTTACACACACACACACACACACACCACTTGCACTCACAACACTCGCGCACACAGACATGGCATTTAAATTATTAGAAATGTTTAAAACATTAAGAAAATCGCTTCTCGGCCTTTTCGCTGTCAACAAAATGTAGTATCTGCACTTGATCTGGCCTGGGCCACCAGCGAAGGCGGTATCCGAATGACACACAATGACGTTGGGCCCCAGGAGCGGCCCATATTTAAAAAAGAAAAAAAAACTAATGCGTTTCACTAGTTGGATTGCATAATAATATCCACCTTATCCACATATTGATCACTTAGCGAGTTTTGTCTGGAATAAACATATTCAATGCAAGAAGCTTTCCCGAAGCCGACGTACACGTGGACAATGACTTGGTAATGTTAAACTTAGGAAACAACATCAATGCTAGTCGAAAATATAAAATAGCTATGATGTGAAAATGCAGAGTAACATTTAAAGTCATTATTACACCATTGCTTAAAGCAGACCAACACGTTGACTGCAATGATTAATAGTTTAACCGACAAAATAATAGATAGTTCTAACAACGTAGCCATAACACATCTGACATCGGGTAGTAATCGAAACTGAGATAGAAGACAAGACGCGAGAATCAACAAGTAACGAGAAGAAAAAAAAGGTCACATAAATACAGACACATAATTAAAAATGAAATTCAGTGGCAACAAGTAGCAAGCCCTTGACAGACTGTCGCCCTCATTACAATCTGCTAAAGAAGACTCGAACCTTCGCCACTTTCCCGACTCATGCACTTCCATGCCCAGCGTGTCTTTAACTGATTAATGCCACATGATGTTACATCGTCTTATCCAATCTTCCCGTAACTGGCATGGGCTTATAAATCAAAGTATAATTGAAATATCGATACAGTAGTTTTGCCTATGCAACCGCCTTAAATTTGATAATAACACAAAGTGTCTGCTCCCATATTAACAGCGTTTATGCCATAACTGTGACACACCCCGACTTCCAATTTCCCGCCATTCATTTGTGCTTGGTCCAAACCTACTTTTCGTTTGGCAGTCTGTTAATGTTCTGTGTCTACCTTCATGTTGGCCAGCTTGTCTCGACTTCCAGGGATCTTTCCTTCATTGCTGTTCTTTCTAAACTACTGACAGTTCATACATAAACACACATGTGCTGTCCGGGCTCATAGAAGGAGAAGAAGGAAGTAGAGACTAGAGGACGCACTAGACAACATAAACATTGAAAGCTAAAGTTACCGACCGGTATTCGAACCTGACATCTCCAAATGAAGACGACGTCTTGCTGCAAGAACAACTTCAAAGCATGAACAACCTCCTGCAGGCGACATCGTTATTTGTAGGTGATAGGCTCGAATCCAAATCAGTAAGTATAGTTGTCAATATTTATGTTCTCTAGGACATCCTCTAGCTTCTCCTCCTCCTCCTCCCCCCCCCCTCCTCCTACTCCTTCTCCTCCTCCTCTTCCTCTTCCTCCTTCTCCTCCTCCTCCTCCTCCTTCTTCTTCTTCAATAAGTGCTAAGCAATGTGTTTTTATTTGTGAATTGTCTTAGTGGTCTCAAAGGGTCCCCCAAAATGGTACTGAGGCGTTTGAAGAGGCCTAGGTATTTAAGATTTCAAGACATAATAGAGTTAGCTGACCAGTCCTGTTCGATGATCAGATCTGGTAAGATGTCCATATTTCTTTTTCATCGTATTTGGGAATCAGATTAAAATCACCACCACCATCGTCACCACCACAGTCATTATGATCCAGTGCCACTCCACACTAAAGGTTGGCGGCTAAGGATATCCGGCAGTTTCTGTCGTGCGCCGTTAGTTTCATAACCATTATGTCAGCCTGTATCCAAACTATATTTTAATTGTTTTTTTTAAACCACCCATATCTTCGAAGTCTACGAGTCAGTTTACCATTATTATAACATTTAGTAGATTGCCATGACGTATCATGCGATCCAAGCATTGTGCATTCCTAATTGTTATTTCTTTCAGCTGCGCCAATTTTGTACAGATATATATCCTTTTAGCCAGATCCCATGTTCCACACCGAACATTAGTGTTTAATATATACATATATACCATTTATCTATCAACGTGGCAGAAAGGATACATTCTCTCTAGCTCTTAAATTTCCGCTGCACTGACGACAAGGTAGCGGGATCAACCCCTAAACCCGTAGATTTGACTTTAACGATGACATCTAGAGTAGTGTGTAATGTTGCAACCCCATTGTTATTGAGGCTGAGGCTGCTGGGTCCCTTGTGGGTCCTTATGAGTGAGGATGTAGGTGGTAGGTTGGTGGGTCAGTGTTGAGGTTGGTGGGTCCGTGTCGGTATAGGACTATTGGGGTCGTTGTGGGTCCCTCGTTGACGAGTCCCTCCTTGTGGGCCTCTGTTGTGGGCCTCTGTTGTGGGTCCGTGTTGAGGTAGAAGGTATAGGTTGGTGGGTCCGTGTTGAGGTCGGTATTGACTATTGAGGAATATGGTATGGTCTATTAGGGTCACTGTTGGGATCCCTGCTATGGGTCCGTGTTGAGGTCGAAGGTCGTAGGTTGGTGGGTCCGTGTTGAGGTCATATGTTGGTGGGTCAGTTTTGAGTGTCAATCTTGAGGTGGGTCCCTCCTCTGAGGGTCCCTTTTTGTGTGTCCGTCGTTGGTGCGTCCCTTGTGCCAAGGGGAGATACTTTTGCCAATGTCAGTGGTGGTTCTTCTTGCGTGGCGTTGGCTAGGCTCTGGGTGAGTGTCAAATTACCATTACACGCGCGGCGGGTATTCGGTGGCAGAAGTCCCTAAGGGTCCACTGTCTCCCAGGGTGTTCAGACGGCGTAGGCACGTTTGAGTGTGGCGGGATGATATGTGGAGGGTCTGGTGTGAATGGTGGTGTGCGACGTAATATCAGCGGGGACAGCAGGGTGGATCGGGTGGGCAGGTGGTAGCACGGGGCGGACGGACTGCGTGCACGCAAGGCAACTCAGCACTTTTTCACAACCGAGAAGTAAAAAAATCTCCAACCCCTTTTTAATCAGCTGCTGTGGTGATAGGAGTGATGACATCATCAACTGGCGTTTTCGAGATTTCTCTTCCGTCATGGTTAGGATTGTGTGAGAAAAAAGCGAACCCTCCACGCTAGGTAAACGTTCACTATATGTATTATAAAGACACACTCAATCGTGCTCACATTCACAAGAACAATAAAATACTGAGATGTAAATTTTAGTTATGTAATTATTCAACGGTTGCTTGCAGCCAAGTATAAAAATTACGCCATCGACCCTGTTGCCGCTAGTATCCAAGGATGTAGTTTATCAGTCATATACGTGCCTACAGATGTAGCGAAGCGTTTTTCCAGGTCTTGGACATTCACATCTGCATTATAAGAATTATCAGCCAGATGCTTACCCAATTGTATACAAAGTTAAACAGCATCATTATTCTCTCATAGTTGATGACGTTATCGCCAAAGAGTTCATCAGCATATGAAACAAAGACTGGGAAGATGTGTTCGGGTTTGATACTGCATTCTAGTCTCGTGAATAACATCTTGTTGTTTGGCTATTTGACTTACTAAGCGAGACAACCTCGAGTTATTTGCCTTTGTGGACTTATAGGAACTGATAATAGTCTAAGCCATATTCAACATCTCGCTGTGAAACGTGTCATTATTATACTGATAACTAATGTGTATAAAAAAGATGAAGATTAGAAAACGTGTGGGGGACAGGACTCCGTCCTGGGGAACACCTCCCCAGTAGTACTTTCTTGCTCGTGAGTCCGTCTATCTGGACATCTCGCTGGTATACTATGTGACACTTATGATAAACTGGACATATGGCCTAATACTAGTCACCCGATTCGTTATAAACAGCGGCGCTACTAGGTAGCTGGTTACCATTACTCTTGGATCCCAGATGGAAACATCCATTTACGGCGTTGATTGCGGACCCAACGGGAAGTGGTAAAACCGTCTTTGTCCAGCGGTTACTTGGCCCATCTCCCAGCCAGTGTAGACCCCATTCTAGACTACGTTATATGATGCTACGGGGAATGGCAACCCATGTACGAAAATATGAACGTGTTCAATATAACGAAGGTCTGCCAGATATGGACAAATGGACGGGAAAGACGCCGGTTAGTGGGCATAGATGGTTCCAAATGTTGCAGTATGTAGCCGGGGCGGGGTTGGGATGAGCGCCCAACCTTGCATAAATACCAAAATGGCTCGTGCATTCATCACCTACGCAGCAAAAGTCCAACTCCTGGCCTTCTCGTGGCGGAGCTGTTTTAACTAACAGGAGAAGGGGCGGCGGCGAGTCACTGGTGTCGAGAAATAACCAGATCGCTCTAGATGTGTATGGACGTGTGTATGTGCCTACACACCTAAACTCGAGTAAGACCACAGTCTGCTATAGGAAAGGAAAGGTGATGAAGACGGAGGCAACCAACCAGGAGGTGCACCACAGAAATCAGGATGCCATGTAATCACGCATAATGAAATATGTCGACTACTGCTAAATGTTATGGTGCTTGCCTGGCTTTGGACCCCCAGGCAGGTGCAGTGCCGGACCCTATTCCTCGAAAAGGTCAAACCACAGCTAATGGTGGTCCTTCTCAGATGTCCTGTGGACCCAGGGGACCTGGAAAATAGCGTCTGGCCATACCAAACAAAGACTAAAAATAATGCACTGGAATGCGAAGGGAGTTAGCAACAATAACCAAAAAAAAAAGAACTAGAAAACATCTTGGACCAAGAAAAAGTAAGCGTATGTTACTTGCAAGAAACTCACCTCAACGATAATATAGCCTTCAAAATCAGAGGCTACCAGTGTTACCGATCTGACCAAAAGGACAGGCGAAAGGGTGAGATACTGACCTTTGTAAAAACAAATAACATCACTGCTTCTCAAATTGAAGTTTACATGGAAGGGGCTGAGTATCAAACACATAAACTTAAGACAGGCAATACAGACTTTCATCTGATCAGTTACTCTGTCCAAGTTACGGCCCACAGGCACTGGACATACTACCTTTTTGGTGGGTCCTCGTTGAGGTCGTAGGTTGGTGGGTCCGTTTTGAGTGGGACAATCAATGAAAAGAAAAAAAAACAGATTGTGTGTGGCGACTTCAACAGCTACTCGCAGTGCTGGGACTATGATCACATGGACCAGAGAGGAGAGAGACTAGAAGACTGGCAAGATGAGAATAGATTCATCTTGATGGCTTTTCATTCACCAGACCTGGAGTGGACCATTAAACGGATTGTTGGGAAACAACTTTGCAGTGACCATCGGCCAGTCTTTCTAACTGTAGAAAATGAGCTTGTAAGTGAAAGCAGCACCCTTTCAAGGTAGAACTACAAGAAATCAGACTGGGAAATGTACAAGCATCGTACCAGCATCGAAACCTGGACACTGAGAAAGACATAAATAAAGTAGTTGAAGAGTTTGGGAAATGCATACATACAGGCAGCACGAGAAACATTACCATGAGGAGTTCGTAAACATTATAAAACCTACTGGAGTAGTGAACTGGATAATGATGTAGAAGTGTATAGAAAGCAAGCAGAGGCCAAACCCAGCAAAAAGCACCACAATAAATACCAGCACGCAAAAGCCAAATTTCAAAGGGCCAAACTGCAGGCTTGACGAAAAAACAACAACAGTCTCTGAACTTTGAAAGAAACACAAGGAAATTGTGGAAGCTAATAAAACAACTTAACGATGAGGGCACAGAAGAAACTCAAAAATTGCACTACATACAAACGGAGGGGAAAAAAAGGAAAGCAAGAAGCTGACCATTTTGCGGACTCATTCGCAAAAGATAACAATGTCGACATTAGTCCAGAGAAACAACAAGAGATTCGAGAGAAATGACAACATACAAAACAGATAAAACAGTTCACGGGGTTCTGGAGGCACCTATCACAATCAGTGAACTGGAGGTAGCCATATCAAAACTAAAAATGAAAAAGTCATTTGGTGGTATCTCCAATGAAATTATCAGGAACCTAGGAACAAAGGCCAAAGCAAAGCTGTTGCAGATCTTCAATAACAGCTGGACCTTAGGCAGTGTTCCACAAGCCTGGAGAGAAGCAATCATAAAACCCCTCCTAAAATCAGGCAATGATAGATCTATTGCCTCCAGGTACAGACCAATTAGTCTCACCAGCTGTCTCTGCAAAACAATGGAGTGCATCATCAATCACAAACTGCAGTGGTACATTGAAAGTGAAAACATCCTAGTGCCACAGCAAGCTGGCTTTAGGCAGTGCTACTCTACGGAAGATCAGACAACCTACCTCTCTCAAGAAATTGAGGATGCATTCCAAGAGAAGAAGCTGGTGCATGCTGCTGGATAGATCTGAAGAAAGCCTTTGACAAAGTCTGGATAGAAGGTCTGATGAGGAAACTGAGAAACTCTAAAGTCAGTGGCAGAATATATAAATGGGTAAAAGCATACTTGCACAACAGAAGAGCTCGAATCCAGATAGACGGACTCCAGAGCAAGAAAGTACTTCTGCGCCACGGTGTTCTCCAGGGAGGAGTCTTGTCCTCCACACTTTTTCTAATCTTCATCAATGATCCTGTTGATAATCTACCACATGGAATTAAAGCGGCAATGTACGCTGATGACCTTCTTCTTCTTCTTCTTCTTCTTCTTCTTCTTCTTCTTCTTCTTCTTCTTCTTCTTCTTCTTCTTCTTCTTCTTCTTCTTCTTCTTCTTCTTCTTCTTCTTCTTCTTCTTCTTCTTCTTCTTCGTTCATCCGGAGTTTTTGTGTGTGGACGTGATTGCGTTGTGCCTGTTTACAGCAGAGCTGCGTTCTTGCGCCATTAGGCCGACACATCCGACTTCTGCGGGCATTTGTTGACCGGGTTAACCTTCCCAGGGGGTTTCTTAGGACGTTAGACTCTCACTGTTGTGGTGTTATCTCCCATCCCAGCTGGCCCATATAGAACAGCCAAAGGCATCCTGGTCGGCCCTCAAGGGAAGGCAGGGGCAGACCATGGGCATTCCCCGCCATCCAAGGAGGCTTCCATAATTGCAGAGCCAACAGACAGCGCTCTGGTACTGGGCTCACCCAAGGAATCGTCACGTCCTGCACATGGCTGCTTAGCCTCACTTCCGTATATTGGGCCTTCCGTTCACCATAGGCTGTTCTTCCAGAAGAATGCTGTTTGCAGATGACATCCACACAGTGAGCTTTCGATTCGGACTTTCCACTAATGGATTTGCTATCCAAGCAATATTCCATTTTGTGCCACTAGGACACTTTTTCCACCTTTTATGAAGCCCACACAGTGAGCTTTCGATTCGGACTTTCCACGTAATGGATTTGCTATCCAAGCAATATTCCATTTCATGCCTCTGGGAGGCTTGTGTAACCGACATGCCTGTGGTATGAAGTGTTGCAGTCTAAATACTTCTTCATGTACATTTAAATGTCAACCTGAATACAGTTAAAGTAAGCTGCAGTCGACTTGAGCTTGTTGATATCTCCATAGAGCTTGTCCTCGAATGAAGCAGGTGTGGGCCAAAATATCTTTCTCTGTTCTGCATATATTGGGCACTCTTGCAGCAAATGTTTAGCTGTCATTTTACCAGTTCCACAATTACATTCATCGGTATCTCCTATCTTTAGTTTATTGAACAAGTGGTATTTCAGCCTGTTATGTCCTGTGCGGAGTCTGAAGATTGCTACTTGTTCTCTTCGGTCGAGTTTGTAATATGCATCATCCTTCTGGTGGCCTCGATGCTCTGATTCCCATTTGGTTCTATAAGTGCTTTTTATCAACCTCTTTGCCTCATTATAGGTTATGTCTATGTATATAGACCTTGTTCTATGAAGCATAAATGATCATGCATCAGTGGCCACTAGTTCGCTACAAAGGGCTGCAGATGCATTTGTTGCATGAGCAAATAAATGGGTTGTCAGCATAAACACTGACAAGTGCAGCACCACTCTATTTACCCTCTCTCCGAAACAAAAGGCAAGGATCATCCAGATAAATGGAATACCCATTAGAGAAGATAAAGAACCAACATATATTGGAGTAACAATTGATGGCAAGCTGACATGAAGAAAGCACATCAGCAGAGCAGTAGCAAAAGCCAGAAGGAAAATAGCCATCCTGAGAAAACTAAGTGGAACCACATGGGAAGATAGTGTGAAGATACTTAGCAAAGTTTATCAACAGAGCATACGACCACACATGGAATACGGGTCAACTGCGTAGTGTTCAGTCTAAAAAACCACACTACAAGAGTGAAAAATCAAGCACTTAGAGTCACGACAGGAGGGATGAGATTAACCCCTATAGTGGAGATGGAGAAGCTGGGGAGGACACAAGCACTGAGAGAGCGCAGAGATACGAAAACGCTAGTACAAGCAGAAAAATGCCTCAGCTTGCAGGCCACCCTATGAAGATTAAATTCGAAAACCTAGCTATGGGGCGGTTGAAAAGAAGCAGTTTTATCCACCAGGCCGAACGAACCACATAGAAACCACCGATCTGCCCATAGTTGGTACCCCCTGAAAACTATACCAGAGCGAACTCCATGGAAAGATGAACATAGACTATCACTAAAAATCCAGACAAAAGTGACAGAAATATTTGACATGGAAGAACAGAACGTTTACAGCACAGAACAGCCACTCCCAGCTTCCTTGATGAAGAATACCCACAGGATCTCTGGACCCGAGTCTACACAGATAGGTCAGCACAAAATGCTGCTCGAAATGGAGGAGCGAGAGTGTAATTGAATGCCCAAATAATACTAGGACACGGCCAGAGTACAAGCAGGAACGTACGGCCATAACTATGATGCTGAAATTGAGGCAATCAAGATAGCACCAGAGAAATTACTAAATACCAGCCATGGTACACAACCTGTGGTGTTATTGACAGATGCAAAATCAGTACTCGAGGCGCTCCTGTCTGGAAAATTGCCAGTACTAAGGACACTACTTTTTTAAATTAGCAGTCACCATAAGGTCACCATACATATGATACCATCCCATTGTGGAATACCTGGAAACGACAGAGCTGATCGATTGGCTAAGGAAGGAGCAAAAGAATAACAGCCTGATGTGCCCGTTACATACCACCAAAAGAAAACAAAAAATTATCAAATCAGTCAGATAGCCACCAAAACCTGCTCAGGACGACTACCACATTATGGACAGACCAGAACAAGTCATTATTTTTCGCCTCAGAACAGGACACAATATAATACGCAACCACATGTATACAAAATTCAAGATTGGTGAATCAGCCATGTGCATATATGGATTGGCGTCGTAGACAGCAGAGCACACACTCAAGGACTGCCTAAAATACAGTGAAAGATAAACTCTATGGACCGCTGAGTGAACTAAATGACAGTTAAATTCATACAAGAGAAAAAAACAAACATTGCAGATGTAGACATATTTCAAGCGAACGAATAAAGAAGAAAAAGTGGTCATAGATGGTGTAATGTCCGAGGCAGATGACAGCGTGACTAAATTATTTACTAAAGGCATTCATCATCACAACCTCAGTGCTATGTATATAGTACAGAACCTATTTGGTAAGAATAAAGAACACAGAACCACTAGTCTGAATTCGCATTACCTAGTGATATTTAAAAACCCGAGAGATGATCACAGATTACCAATCTGGCCAAGCAGATGTACCTAGGACGTGTGTCATATGTCCAAGAGAGTGTTAAGGAAGCGACAGCGGCTCCACACGGGTATTTGCTATTTGACCTTCGACAGGAAACACCGGATCAACTCCGCTTACGAAGTCATATATTCCCTGATCAGCATCAAGTCGTCTACGTCCCCAAATGATATCTCTAACCGACTTAAACGCAACGAGGGTATGTTACGCCTTTTGGGTCCGGCAAACTCAGCCACCATGAAGGCCGTAATGAAAACAGATTCCCCAGATCTCGTCCAATTAATTTGCGAATGTTCTCACAATGTTTTAAAAGTTCATGTTCCCCTGACACCAGCTCAGAAGAAGCGTCTGCTACGGCACAAAAAGAGTCTGAGAGCACTCACGTATAAGAAATTTCCGGAAACGGAAACAGATCTTGCAACAAGGTGGTTTCATATGCGCCTTACAGGCCCCATATTAAGTGTGCTGAAAAGCGTGGTGGGTTTGTATTGGACAAGAAAATTATCCTGATTGACCCCCGGCTGCTAGATAAACCCTATGTACCACCCGACACACTAACTGATAGCCTACATAAACTTGGATCATCAAATGCAACAAGTCCTGGAAACAGGAGATCTACCACCGCAGGAAAAAGCCCGAGTGTACCAACAGGCATGCAGCGGTATCTGAATCGACTCGATCAGTACAGAAACCCAGGACAGTTATCAGTTACCATTTATCAGTTGGGGTATCTTCATTGCACTCCGGACATGTCCATAGGTGCCCAGATCCTCCCCCCCCCCAGCATATGCATCAGCGTCCGGTGGCTAATAGTGCCAGTTCTGTGTTGGTTGACGAGGCGACTTGTTTTCCCGATGTACCTCTCGCGTCTGGCTGTGCCGATTCTTACTCCCAAGTCTTTCATCCTGGACAGCGATGTGGATTCACTGACGTCAAAGTCCTCTATTCTCGCCATATCTTTGAGGACGTTAATAACATCGGCACGATCCATGGGCTGGCCATCTACAGGGGGTGCAGAGCCAGCCAGTTTATCAGCTCGTTCATTTCCCTCGACTCCCGCATGTCCCGGGACGAAGATTAAGGTGACTTTACGGACAACAGACTTCCGCAGCGACTGAGTCCACTGTCTACGTACAGATCCAGCTTCGATCTTCTGAATCATGATCATTGAATCACTTAGTACACACACGTTGGTATAATACTGTGATTCCAGCCATATGAAAGCCTGTGTAATTGCCATCACCTCCATCGTCATGCTGCTCGTGGTAATAGAGTGGGCACCACTGGATTCTTGAACGGTTCGGCCCGCTGAACGGGATGTAAGTGTCCACGCACTTCTCTGCTGCTTTACAACAGATCCATCTGTATAGATGAGCACTTCGGGGCTATCTGAGTGTTCATAGATGAGCGCGTTAACCTCTGCACTGACAGCGGCAGGGTTCTGTTCTCTCACCGTCTGTCGAGTGTTATTAAGTGCACTTAAAAGCCGGAGGCACCGGCACCCACTCTTTGCCGGGGTTGATACTGGTAAGACTGCAGACCTGTCTGAAGACATCTTCCGCCCGACCCATCCATGATTTGCCCCTCTTTAGCCTGTCATCCTTTTCTCTGAATATAGCGTCATGCAGAGGGTGCTGCTCATCTGCACTTATTTTTAAGTATGCACGAGCTCTCCAGATCTTGATCCTGTGTTCCATTGTCGGGAAGTCAAGGATGTATCTCACTGCTACACAGCTGGTGTCTCTCGTGCAGCCCAAAATGATGCGCATGGCTTCGTTTTGTACCTTTTCAAGTCTTCCAATCTGTGTAGGGCTGACAGTGAGGATGGCCAGAGCATACTCGATGCGTGAAAGCACCAGTCCTTGGAACAGAAGTATGCACCAGTCCTTGGAACAGAAGTCTTTGCTCGATATTGGCAGTCGCCATGACTCTCATTGCTGACAAACCTTTTCGAGTTTTCGTTATGACATAATCGACATGATCTCTGAGGGACAGGCTACGATCAAGCCTCACGCCAAGATATGTCATTGATTGAGTTCTACTCAAAATGCTCCCATCCATAACACCCACATCAAATAACACCCAAAAGGCAAGTAGTCGATACACCTCAGCCGTATAGTCTCAGAAAAGAAGAAGAGTAAGATACCCACCTCCAAGTGGCAAAAATGGCCGCGCAAATTAGAAAGTATTACTATGACCCCAAACAACCGGGAGCGTATGGTCGGGTAACTGCCTTAACGGGAAACACCAAACTGAATGCTAGGAAAATATAGGCTTGGTTACGACATCAGGATATGTATACTTTGCATAAACCGATCCGTCACCGCTTTCAGAGACGAATCACCATAACAGGTGGTATAAATCAACAATGTCAAGCCGACTTGTTAGATATGAGACTATTAAAAAGATACAACTATTGGATGTCGTATCTAGTGACATGCATCGACGTGTTTAGTAAATATGCTTGGGCCATTCCAATCAAGAAGAAAACGGGGAAAGCTCTAGTAGACGCCGTGAGTAAGATATTTGGTGATAGCCAAATGATAAAGTTTCAGAATTACATAGGTTCGGAATTCATCAACCGGACTTTCTTAAAATACTTGAAAGATCGAGGTATGCATTTCTTTACCACCGAGATTGATTGATTGATTGATTGATTTATTTAGGAACCGACATCACAGCATTCGGGGCATTCCCATAAGCGCTCCGTCCCCATCCTCAGAAGCCAGCGAAGAGTTCCAACCCCAATAGTACCAGTAGCAATCTGATTATATGTGCGTCTCGCCTTTCCTCTAAGCGTCGAGCATCGGCCAGATCCCCTCGTCACTCCACGCTGTCACATTCTTGCCAGACCATGGTGATCCATTTGCTCCTCCTAGGTGTACACGTACTCCCTCAAGGCCGCAACCACGTCTGCCTTATCATGCATCAACACTCCACCAAGTTTTGCAGAGCCAGCTTTACCACCGAGAATGAAACGTGAAGACGGAGATAGTCGAAAGATTCAACAGGACCCAGAAAAAAATGTGGTGCTATTTCACCAAGACCAATATACGGCACAACGTGATGGATAAATTGATCCGCAACTACAACGGTTCGTATCACAGAAGTATTCGTATGGCACCCGTGCAAGTCAACTATACAAATCAAGAAGAGTTGTGAACTAACTTGTACCGGAAGACAGACGTGTCATGAAAAGTTCATTTTACAGCCGGGGACCGAGTCAGACTGGCTCAACCCAAACAACCTTTTAAGAAAGTGTATATGCCATCGTTGATAGAATAATTGTTTACCGTCAGTCGCATAAACCTGACCAATAAGGTGACATACGTGCTAAAAGACGATTCGGGGCAGGAGCTACAAGACTCATTCTACAGAGAATAGATCCAATTGGTGGGTGATGAGCAAGTGTATCGCATCGAAACAATATTATAAGATAGACCAAGGAGAGGAGGTGGTAAAGAGTATTTAGTGAAGTGGTTTGGTTATCCCAGTTCATTCAACAGTTAGATAGCTGACACGCAACTAGCCAGTTATGGAGACTAGTGATATGACCGAAGACAAGGTGGAATCTACTGTGGTGCGTCCACAGACGGGGAAATAACTTCGGTGTGGTCGCTGTTTGGACAGCGAGTGCCGTGGCTAAAGATTGTGTTCATCTGTAAAATGGTGCTTATATATGCCGTCATCACCGTATCTCTGTTTAATCTGACTCATGGCAGCGCAGACGTACCGGAAGGAAAGTTGTGGGTAGCTATAATGAGTAGTTGTTTGGGTTATACTATACCTAATCCTAAACTAGAAAAACGATGAGCTTCTACGTGATATTACAGAGCAACACTACCCCACAGATATTCCCGAACAACCAGCCAGGTCACTTTTTCGTCAAGTTGCCGCAGACCATTGATTTAATGAAACAATACGTAGTGGGCCTGGCAAAATTTCAATTCCCCAATACGTATTTTAACGACTTGCCTGTAGAAATTTGGATCCAGTACTTTCCACCCAAAGGCAGTGGTAGAGAACTTGTTATTCTTATATGTCCACCGGGTCTGTTCATCAGACCCGAAAATTGTATCTAGGAATTGAATAAGTTGTGTGTAGAAACCAATGTAGATGAGACAGTGAACATCAAATTCTTTTTAGGTGCACCTTGGAAAAAGGTCGGGATAAAATTATTTAAGAAAAACGCCCAGGGTAAACTTAGTGAGAGATTGAAAAACATGTTGGGGTTCCAAAGCTCGATTCTATCAGACGACAATGTCTTATAATACGACAATGTGGAATTAGAGATGGATAGCAACGTAAAAAAATATCTACGTCTATTCCAATCTCGTAGCCGCGAGACCAGTTGAAGTTGCCATGGTTCCTTTACTAAGGACTGTTCCTATATTAGAACGGCTGTCGCCCTCAGTGTTTTGTCTCTATGACAAACCACATTATGTACCATTAAGTCGTTTCTCATTCGACACGGTAGAAATACCTCTAACTACCAATACGGGAAAACGCTCCCATTCAACGGTGGGACTTCAGTACTAACTTTACAATTTTGAACCCTGAAACATTCATAGCTCGAATAGGCAAAACAAGATGAGCTTTAACGTGACACTTACCAGTAACGCCTCGTTACAAATATACCCGCAAATTAATGCCGGACATCTCTTTGTCAAGTTGCCGCAAACTATTGAGCTTACCTCCCGGAACGAAGTCGGCGTGGTCGATATTCAGATTTCAAACACCTATTTTAGTATTTTGAAGGATGGGGTGTGGTTAAAGTACATTCCACCTCCAGACCTTGACGACCCACCGATGAAGATTACGCTGATGCCTGATCTGTACAAAGCACCAGAGAAATTCATCGCTGAATTGAATAAATTGCTTATCGAGGCTGAGAGATTTATCAATGACCTGCATTGGCTGCGTCTCAACAACGCTTTGCAAGAACATAACCGAATTATTTTCTCTGATAACGACATCTCGAATAAGGCTCGTTTCCAGCTATACAAACAGGGAGCTGATGTTAGACTTAGTGACAAGTTGGCAGAAATTTTACAGTTTCCCTCGACACATGTCAGCGAGACTGAACCCAATCTGTCCGGTGTGTGTGTGAAGTAGATTTAGACGTATATTCCGACATTGTAAAATTGCTGGTGGTCTGGGATGTGATGGTACAATTACTGCGGACTCTGCGTGTCCTAGACAGATCCGCCACCTCCGTATTTAGGATGCACGACAAACCGCATTGTGTACCCCTCAGTCAGTTCTCCTTTGACACGATTGAACTTCTTATAACCGATGAGCAGGGGAAACTTATCCCATTCACACGTGGAACTCCGGTAGTGACCTTACATTTTCGAATAACCAAACGGTTTGATCTGGGTTAGGCATGGTTAGACACGTCCCAATCCAATGCAACCATAAACTGAACGAGGCATATTTCTGCAATCAAGCCGGAAGCGGTCTCCCTGTTTTTGTGGGTGGTAGAAGTCAGCGAGGTCATGATATTGGAAGTTTTTTAAGTAGTCTAGGTAGCACAATTCTTCCTGTATTGAAGACTGGTGGTAAAACCCTATTGAGAGAAGGACTAGGGACAGGTTTGCAGGTGGCTCAAGATTCCCTAGCTGGCATAAATGTTGGCGAGTCTTTCAAAGAACACGCCAGGGACCCCAGTCAACGGTTGCTCTAAGGTGCTGCTCAACACATCAGGCAATTGGGTAGTGGCGTTAGGAAACGAAAACTTGCCGCCCCGCCAGATCAATCCAGTAAAAGAATAAAATCAGCAGCCAGAAAGCAATCGAATCATAAGAAACATCAACACCAACCCGTACATTCTGATATTTTATCATAATGGCGTTAATTCATCCCAAGTCGTGCGAGTGTCTACTGTTTGGTCTAGATCTGTTTAGCGTGCCTGCCACCCAGACGGCCGTGTAAGAGGGACAATTTGTTGAGATTCACCCGTTGCCACGTTAGCCTATGGGCCATCCATCTAGTTCTCCATCTCTGGTGTCGGAGAAGATTACATAGATTTGTTCAATACTTTTCTCCACGTGAGAGCCAAAGTTACACTTCCCAACGGCGACGACCTACCAGCGACAGCCGAAGTCGGTCCTGTACATTATTATTTGCATAGTCTGTTTTCTAAAGTAGACATTTTCCTGAATGCCACTTTTATTTCTCCGAGTAAAAATTCGTATCTGTACCGGGCCTACATGGAAGCTCTTCTGAATTATGGCAAAAAGGCCAAAAAGAGTTATCTGACTTCAGCTCTATACTACCAAGATACTGTAGGGCAGATGACAGATGCGAAGGGTGATTTCAGTAAAGGTCTAGCAAAAAGAAGATCTTTAGCCAGCTATAATGTGGAGATGGACATGATGGGGCGCCTACGTTCTGACATTTTCAATCATGACAGGTGCATGTTGAATGGCGTCGATATCAAAATCAAGCTAATCCCATCAAAATCCGTCTTTAATTTGATTGCTACAGATGTAAACGGTGGGTACAAGAGTGTCATTACTTACGTCACCCTCTTGGTGAGGGAAGCTAAGTTAAATCCAACTATATCTCTGGCTCATGAAAAAGACTTATTGATCGAATGCCAAGTATCCTTTTAAAAGAGTCGTGGTAAAAATCTTGTCTATCCTGAAAGGTATATTTTCTCACAAACAATATAACCTCTTCCTCAGCCAGATGCCGTAACGGGTGGTAATCGATTTAGTGAATGCTTCCTGTTTCAAAGGCGAGTAAACACAAACCCTGTTCATATTCTGTCATTAAGAATTAAATTATTTGAGTTTGATGGTAGATGGGCGCAATTTAACAGGCAAACCGTTTACCATGAATTATACCACGAGTCAGTACGCACAAGCTTTCCATTCTACCAATTTAGCCCTCGGTCTGACAGGTAAGGATGTAAGGTATGGCATCGATTTTGAAAGTTTTAGCCAAGGGTACACTCTTTACGCTTTTGATATGATTCCCAGCATTTTAGACGGGGAGATGTTTGAATTGGCGGAATGTGGTCCACTGTCACTAGAACTTAAGTTTGCCGTTATAACGATGTACCTCCACAAGTCACCATATACGCGGAACTCGACTCGGTCCTAGAAGTTTCCAAGACGAGTGCTAACAGATTACGTAACATAATGGATACCCAACAACTAAGACAATTACTTATGTCTGACCTGTTTGTTCGACGCCTTCCGCTAGTCAACGTGTGCGCTAGAGACCAGTTGCCTAGACACATTGATAGAACACAACCGGCCGCTTTGATCGTCAATACTGACACCAGTGCTTACTCTGGGTCACATTGGATCGCCCTATATTTCGATGGCCTTGGACTGTTTGAATATTTCGATTCATTTGGTTTACTGCCATTACACGCCGACAGTCTCCACTTTATACGATGTAACTCGGACAAACTACCTAGGTACAACACCCGTATGTTACAAGACATTAATAACAGCACTTGTGTTCTGTACGCCTTGTATTTCTTGTTTATGAAATGCCACGGCACGAGTATGTTACCTATCCTGGAACCATTTGGACACAGACAACACGTGAACGATCGTCTTATTTTTCGATTAGTTATCCCGTGGTTAAAAAAGACAAGTCCAGACATATTTACAACCACTAGATAAACTCAACCCTATAACAGGAGACGAACTGTCCGTGTTTCATGTCTACAAATTTCAAGAGGTCTACAGCCAACTGGATATTCATGTCATGAATTGCCGATATACCCAGACCGCTAGCCAACGGTATGAAAGCGGTGACAGTTTCTCAAGACAGAGGAACGACGACACTCCATCTCCGCCAGTATTTTGGTGTATCTTAGAGTAAATAACCTTCCAAGGTGGGGATTACACTCACGAGAGCAGAGTTTGAATCTCTCCTATCGATGAAGGATGCCATTCTAGCTGATTTTGATAAACAGACTTATGGTTACCAACCAGCAGAGCTGTCGTGTAAAGACCAATCTACCTACAATAAAGACCAGTCTGCATATACCTACAGTCAAGACATGCCTCCGAAATACCTGCCATCTTTCTGCAATAACCAAGTCTCTCTGTAAACGTCTTATGTAATAAGACACTATAATTGAAGGAACAAAATAAAATTTCAACAATAAAATTGTACAAAAAATTAACAATTAAATTTCTACATAAAACATTCAAGTTGGAAACATAAAGAGAAATTTAATTGTTAATTTTTTGTACAATTTTATTGATGACATTTTATTTTGTTCCTTCAATTATAGTGTCTTATTACATAAGATACGTTTACTTTTCTGAAATACAGTTGTTTGCATAGGGGACAGGCGAGTATCTTATAAGTGTCGGTGAACTTTTGTCAAACTTTTCACAGTTGGTTAACAAAGTTTCCTTGTTTTTATGAGTTTTGTTTGAAATTTGGTCAAACTTGTCCAAAACTTTTCACCTTTGGTTAACACATTTTCTTACTTGGCCAATGTTTTTACCCTTTGGTTAACAAAGTTTCCTACATTTCATAAGTTTGGGTGACAGGTGGCCAAACTTTTCACGTTTGGTTAACACATTTTTCCTACTTTTCATATGTTTGACTGAGATTTTTATAAGTTTGGTTTGAAATTCGGCTAACCTTTTCACATTTGGTAAACAAATTTTCCTACTTTTCATAAGATTGGGTGAAATTTGGTCAAACTTTTCCCCTCTGGACAACAAAATTTCACACTTTTCATAAGTTTGGGAGAAAGTTGACCAAACTTTTCATGATTGGTTAACAAATGTTCCTACTTTTCCTGTGTTTGACTGAGCTGTTTATAAGGTTGGTACATTCAAGTTGGAAACATAAAGAGAAATTTAATTGTTAATTTTCTGTACAATTTTTTGTTGAAATTTTATTTTGTTCCTTCAATTATAGTGTCTTATTACATAAGATACGTTTACTTTTCTGAAATACAGTTGTTGTTTGCATAGGGGACAGGCGAGTATCTTATAAGTTTCGCTGAACTTTGGTCAAACTTTTCACATTTGGTTAACAAAGTTTCCTTGTTTTTATGAGTTTTGTTTGAAATTTGGCTAACCTTTTCACATTTGGTTAACACATTTTCTTATTTAGGCAAGATTTTTGCCGTTTTGTTAACAAAGTTTCCTACTTTTCATAAGTTCGGGTGAAATGTGGTCAAACTTTTCACAGCTGGACAAAAAAATTTCCCACTTTTCACAAGTTTGGGTGACAGTTGGCCAAACTTTTCACGTTTGGTTAACAAAATTTTCCTACTTTTCATATGTTTGACTGAAATTGTTTTATAAGTTTGGTTTGAAATTCGGCTAACCTTTTCACATTTGGTTAACAAATTTTCTTACTTGACCAAGATTTTAGCCATTTGGTTAACAAGTTTTCCTACTTTTTCATAAATTTGATTGAAATGTGGCCAAATATTTTTCCCTTTTGGGTAACAGATTTTCTTATGTTTTGCAAAGTTTCCTACTTTTCATAATTTTGGTTGAGCTATTTCAGACTACGGTCGAGAGTTTTGTCTACTTTGGTTAACCCGTTTTCCTTAGTTTTGTTGAAATATTTCTTGAATTTGTCACCTATATGTATCATTCTCTCATCACATGACAACTATATACACCGTAAACACTAAAAAATTCAACAACCAAGACATAATTATAATATAGGCCTGTTTATTTTACAGTAGTTCAGTGCATTTTACAGTATTTCAGTACATTTTTTTCAAGAATAAAAATACCTAATGTCATTATACGAAATGGATGCTGTGATATGAGGTGGTGTACATAGTATCAGCACATCATTTTATTTTCACATACAGAGCTATACACACTGTATGTTGTTTCTGGGTTTCTTCACACCACTGTCTGAGTAGGTTAGTTTTTCCGGTTGGTAGTCTGGTATGTATAGGTCACTTGGTATGTAGTCGTAAGGCTGGTCTCCTGCTTGGTGGGCTGACATCTGGGTATTGTAGACAGTTGGGCATATCAAACATCTCACTATTGGGCTCTTCATATATCTGGTTGCTGGGGTTATCACACATCTGACTGTAGGCGGGTTGATAACTGGTGGTATAGTATGCGTCTACTTGGTGGTTTCGTTTAGTACCCTGTTTGACTTGAATACTGTCTTGCGTGTGTTGGACTTGCTTGCTTTGGTTGATGTCTTGTTGCACGTCAAACAGCTGGTTATTGGGGTCATCATACATCTGGTTGCTGTGGCCATCACACAGTTGACGGCAGCTGGGTTGAAAACTGGCGGTATAGTATGCGTCTACTTGGTGGTTTCGGTTAGTTCCTTGTTTAACTTGAGTACTGACTTGAGTGTTTTGGCATTGATTGGTTCTGGTAGTGCCTTGTTTGATATGAGCACTGACTTGAACGTTTTGGTTACTGACTTGCTTGTCTCTGTTAGTACCTTGTTTGACTTCGTTACTGGCTTGGTTAACTTGGTTGAGTCTGGCAAAGTCAGCCAGGATTTCGAGATGCATGGGTTTCATCTGTTCATATTCTTGTCGAGTAAGTGTCATACCCGTCTTAGTCGGGAATTTCTGGTCGGCTTCACCGTAAAATCTTCGGATGTGTAACATACTCGCTCCTCTGTAGGATGAGACATACACGGCCTTATCACCACCGCCAACTGGTCTAATAGTCTCACCACTACGAGTCATGTAGACCCAGTTAGCAGGCACAGTCTTGATGTGTGTAGTCATCTTCTGATCGCAATGGTTGAGTATTACCAGCCTCGGGTTTATATACTAGTTTTTGAACCACGCGTAAAACCGGTTTGAGCCAGTTTCTTAGGTCAAGCGGTTCAGATTACGCTGACGCGAATGTCCATATGTCGCGATTAAGCGTTCTACTACCCGCTCGTTGACCCGTTGTATGTTTAAGTTGGGTTGAGGAATGCGGGTCATGGTCGCTTCCTGATCTCTCAACATGCTGAAATAGATATTATAGAGGGCGCCAAGTTACTTGTGTTGTAGTCATTGTGAGTTATAGTCTGTGAAGTCAGAGTACCAGTGATATACATAAGCAGTCTCCTCACACCCACTGTAGTTTTTCTTTGTATTGAGGTCTGGTCAGCTATTAAAGACAGGACTGTAAGTATATTATAGTCATTTTGTTTCTTATTTAGGTGTTTTAATACTCCTCCGCTAGTGTGGACTGATATTTTTTAATTTTAATTACCAGTTACCATACGGGGGTTAGACTATCTCGGCCTCTTTCACTGTTGTTCTTGACTTTTTTCTCTGCTCCAGGACTTTGACTCTGTGACTGGTCTCCAGGACTGGGGTTAGCATTTGGTCCATCTCTAGTATACGTCGCTCAAAATTCTCTCGTTCTCTGATTACATGGTGCCAGTTGCCATTGCGTTCTTCGGTGTCAACGCTATGAACTGTCAAGAGGTGAGGATCTGTTGCAAAATTTACCTGGAGAGGAGGATAAAAAATCACATTGAAACTTATAAGGCTTCAGCGTCTAGTAGTTCATAGTGAAATAAAGAGTACCAGATAATAGAATGTACCATTAGACAGCGGAACTAACACACCTGTTCTTGGAAACTATGAGTGTGACCGTTACTATTTATACATACCTTTCTCGATGGGTGTTGTATTTCATCTGCTGTGACAGAAGAGCAACTTCGGAAACCAGCGGTAGGATAGTTTTCATTCCACAAAGCATTGATTTTCTTGAGAAACTCAGAGGGTGGTCCATGACCGCCAGACAGAGGGTCACTATTTTCATCTGAAGAAGAGTCGTCAAGCAGTTGTCTCATATGGGTCTACGGTTGTCTGACTACAAGAAGTAGGTTTCTTGCAGAACAACATGTCTAATGACAGAGCTGGGATGAAGAACCAAGAATCACCAGTCTTCACACCAGGTATCATAGAAGATGTGCTACTTTGCTGATCACTGAGCCCGGTACTTCTATTCGACGAATGTTAGTCGTCTTATACACGGTATTTGCTTACGTAGAATGACTCATCAGAATATTGTCTGACCCTGTGACCGGATGCGAATCCATCTTTGACCATTAGTCACGTGTTTCGGATGTAGTCCATAAGGCATGAGACCGGCTACAGCGCCATCTTTGATCGGTTTTAGTCACGCTGTTGTAGACTCACACATGTCATCGAGTGCGACGCCATCTTTAACTGGTGTTAGTCACGTGTTTCGATTGTATACCTTAGACATATGATCGGAAGCATCACCATATTTGATCGGTTGTATCGTTATGTTGTCAGTACGCTCTGAGTCAGCCTCCAGTTTTCCCCAAAGACATGTCTGAACACGTTCACGTACGTTCACTCCCCGACATAGCCCTGTGGTGAGTCACTCGCTCGGTCACCTTCAGCTTATGACGATGCTGCTGTTGATGCTGATGATGATAGTGATTTTGTTGATGGAGCTGGGTGATGCTGATGCTGGTAATCCGGGTAACAGACACTACAGACGATCATGGGTACCGGTTGGTCAGAAAGACATCGGCAAGCTTGTCCAAGAAGCATGAATGCTGGGGCTGACTGCGACGTCGTGTAAATGCAATGCGTTACAACTTGACTGCAGTATGTAATAGTCAGACACAACTATAGTACAAGGCATAATTTTGGTCGTGAAGTGACACGGCGAATCATGATAGCACATGATCAACCAATCAATGTTAGGGCTGAGTGCAACGTCCTGTAAATGGCTTGCCTTACAGCTTAACTGTGCTATGTAAAAGATAGACACACAGGTATAGTACAATACCTAGCTTTGGCCATGCGATGACACGGTAAAGCATGGTGGCACACGACCAACCAATCAATGTTGGGGTTGCATGCGACGTCCTGTAATTGATAGCACACACACACGCATGTACATACACGCACGCCTACGCATGTGACATGACTGCCGCTCGTTCAATAAGACAGCCGCAATCTTACCCAGCAAGCACACCACTCCATAGAATGTTGGGGTTGACTGCGCCGTCGTGTAATTGATAGCACACACGCACGCTCACACACACACGCATGTACATACACACACGCGCGCTAGCGCACACGACCTGACTGTCGTTCGTATATAATGACAATTGCAAACTTGCCCAGCACACACGAAACTCCAAAGAATGTTGAGGTTGACTGTGATGTCCTGTAATTGATAGCACACACGCGGGCGCGCATGCACACACGGATGTATATACACACACGCGCGGTAGCACACACCCCATGACTGTCGTTCGTCCATAATGATAATGGCAAACCTTGCCTCAGGAAGTCAGACACTCCGTAGAATACTGAGGTTGACTGCGATGTCCTGCAATTGATAGCACACCCACGCAGGCACACACGCATGTATATACACACACGCGCGCTAGCGCACACGCCCTGACTGTCGTTCGTATATAATGACAATTGCAAACTTGCCCAGCACACACGAAACTCCAAAGAATGTTGAGGTTGACTGTGATGTCCTGTAATTGATAACACACACACACACACATACACACACGCGCGCGCGTACGTGCCATGACTACCGTTCGTTCAATAAGACAGCAACAATCTTACACAGCAAACACACCACTCCACCGAATATTGGGTCTGACTGTGATGTCGTGTAATTGATAGCACACACACACGCACGCACACACGCTCACACGACAGTACACCCACGCTTTGGTCGTGAAGTAACACGGTAAATCATGGTGTCACACGACCAGCCAATCAATGTTGGGGCTGCATGCGACGTCCTGTAATTGATAGCACACACACGCGCATGTACATACCCGTACGCATACGCACGTGCCATGACTACCGTTCGTTCAATAAGCAGCACACCACTCCACCGAATATTGGGACTGATGGGATGTCCTGTAATTGATAGCACACCCTCGCGCACGCACACATACTCGACAGTACACCCACGCATGCACACACGTATTCAGTATTATTTCATGAGAGAGAGAGGCGAGATAGAGAGTTGGAGGGAAAGAGGGAGCGAGACAGAGAGAATGAGAGAAGAGAGAGAGAGAGAGAGAGAGAGAGAGAGAGAGAGAGAGAGAGAGAGAGAGAGAGAGAGAGAGAGAGAGAGAGAGAGAGAGAGATTTACAGCAAAATAGAAAAACATATTTGGGTTGAATTCTTGTATGCAGGACCACTGCATATTTGCCTACAGCTCGCTATTTTTTTTTCCTACCCAAAAACTCCCTTCACAGCCTGGGCTGTGTCACTGTGTTAATTATGTCAGCGGTCACCCAGAACGCCTCAATGGATGTGTTTATCTCAGGTAAGATCAACTCGAGCTGGCCAGCTCTGTTGTCAGCCCGCTTTAGTGTGCGTGTTTATCTACCGGTTATCAGTACATCGCTGGCCGTTGGCTATTGTCGTCTCCGTCGGTCATGGTCGGTGAAGCGCGTGATCTTTACCTGGTCGCGTAGGTAAACAAGCATTCAAGAGAAGTTAGTGTGTAAAAGGGGAACAATTCTGGTTTAGTCAAGGGACCGATTACTCTCCCCTCGGAATCCGTTTATAATTAAAGGAGTATAACCGTTGCTGTTTAATAATATTACATAATTTAATGTATATCTTGATACTCTATGGTTTAAATTAATGGAGACTCGTAGATATTTATTGACGTAACTATTCTCTAGTATACATACAAGAATTTTAGGTGATTAATTAAGTTTTTAGGTTTAATTTTTAATAAAATTGATTGGGTGGTATATTTTTTAAACCAGATTTTCACCATGCGTTTAATCGTTTTACATGGGGTCGGGACTTCTGTCGAATTAGCATACTGAGCCGTGCAAAAGTTTATTAAGACGGTCATTACTTGGCCTACTCGGGGTAACTCGAGAGATGGACTAAATCATTCTCTGTCATATTGACTTCGGTCTTCTTCATCGAAGGGTCGATATGATTGGAGTTCGATCACACACACACACACACACACACACACACACACACACACACACACACTGGGACTCGAACCGGCGACTATTTGGTCTACTTATTTAAGTATTCCACATGACCGGGGCTTGTCTCGTTGTCTTTGAATGGTCTCGGAAGCGATCGGGGGAAGTCGAGGCGGCCGGCGGAGGTACCTGTGGGCGGGGTGGTCGGTCGGGAGTACCCATGGACTGGAAGTGACAATCGGAAGTAGTCACCAGGACAACCAGACCCAAGAAATTTCCCGCCATGTTTTTGAAAATGTGGTCGTAAAATATGACGTCAGAGCGTAGGTGCTAGACTTTTTATATAGTAAAAAATATAGGTGCTGCACCTAAAATACGACTCAAATACCACATTGTATACTACTCCCACTTCTCCCACATATACTCTTTGCTTTAATAAATTTCTTGTTTTTATTTGTTGAAGCTAGAGTTGTCAAGTATGTTATGTTGGGGAAGAATGAGAGGGGGCATGATCCAGGGGTGAGTAAGTGTGAGAGGAAGGTGTCTTCAGATTGAAGGAGTGTGTGGACGGAGTCTGCTGGATATCTCCAGGATAGAGATATTGGATTAAAAAATAATGTGGGTGTTGATTCCCTTCACTCCAGGGACGGCACTAACATTCGGCACTAACAGAAAGCAGGTAGTACCATCTACTGTCATACTGTAGCTCAGTCATATTTGACTCAGACCTGACATATGATACCACAAAATCTAGCCTGGGAAAGGAGGTGGAGCATTCCGGTAGCTGGAGGACAAACAAGACACACATGTGATGAAACCAACTCACAGAGCATGCTGAGAAGGACAATGAAGACAGGCGCGATTGCTTAGATTTAAAAAATCAAAGATTGTGATCATCCCTTGGATTTTTTTCTCTAGGTCTGTAGACAAATGAACGAACGAACGAACTTTTATTTTCAAACGGTTACAGATTGGGCAGGCAATCCCGTCTTACATTTGGCCCATCCAGCCATCCAACTTTCGCACACGAATTATATATTGCGCTTGCTACATTCATATAGAAAAAAAAATGCAAAATAAATTCTATAAACATACACAATGCATATTACCATATTATGTGGCTGACAGGCAGATAAGCAGACAGACCCACACACACACACAGACATACACACACGCGTGCGTGCGCGCGCATACAACAACACACACATTCACTCACACGTGCATAAACACATACATGCACACATTCATAAATACATGCATCATTTATTAGTGGAAGGTCTTAGTCAGATATGACTGAGCTACCGTATGACAGTAGACGGTGCTACCTGCTTTCTGTTAGCGCCGAATGTTGGGCAGCGCTCATTAAACCCGACACCCCACATTGTGCCAACGGATTTAGGCGGAGGAGTGCAAATTAGGAGGGTGCAAGCTTAATTATTATGTGATGAAATGCAACCTGAAGACTAAATGTTAGGGCAGCACAGACCAGGCCCTAAGACGCTCTGATTGGCAATTGGTGAAGGATCGATGCTCGGACAGGCGGACAGTAGAGCATTACTTTGTTGATCCGACAGCTTCTGCAGCTAGTCTTGAAGCAGATGTATCTGTTACCTTTCAGCTGGAGTAAACTAGGCAGAGAGAGAGAGAGAGAGAGAGAGAGAGAGAGAGAGAGAGAGAGAGAGAGAAGAGAGAGAGAGAGAGAGAGAGAGAGAGATCATGCTGCATGAGCAAAGCATGATCTCTACAATTCAACCCATGCTTTGTGCTATAGAGAGGTATAACTGCATCCATGTCTGGTTGTAGTTGTTATGATTTCTTTTTTTGTGTTGAAGCAAAATGTGACAAACTATCGTCTGTCAAGACGACAAGGTGCCAGTACAGTAAGTACAGTACATCATTTACACAAACACTCACAGTATTACACTCAGCCAATAACACAGCAACAAACACCTCCTCACACAAATACATATCCACTCACAATCACAATTCACTCATACCCACATATTCTCTCTCTCTCTCTCTCTCTCTCTCTCTCTCTCTCTCTCTCTCTCTCTCTCTTTCTCGCTCGCCCGCCCGCTCGCTCGCTCTCTCTTTCACACATATGTATGCTCATTCATACATGAAGCACACACACAAAAAATCACACACACACATACACTCTTCTTCACGCACACATACACACCTACACACACCCAAAAACACACATGCATCGCTCAACGCTGAATGCCCACAATTTGAGATCCAATACTACACCTCTTGTGTTCTAGCACATTAGCTAAACAGGTTAATGAGCTGACCTTTATCCCCGTGAGAATTACGCCGATAGATATTCAGACTGATCATCGGGTCTGGTAAATAGTCACATTAACTCATAGACACACAGTGACAATACACTAACTCTTATACACAGACTGGTAGTAAGTGTTATGAACTATAACATACATCAAACAACAATTAACTGTTTTAACTGTTTCCTAGTAGGGCAGCCATTTTGTTGTTGTTGTTTCTTTTATCACTTCTTAAATAATTACTACTCCATTATCATTTTACCAGATCTCTCCCTACACTTCTCTAACCCCCTCTCCCCCTCCCCATTTCGCCCCCTTCTCATTACACACATTCCTAAGGTATTAATTTTCAACTTTTCTAATTACGTAGTTTACTTCATTTTCTAACTTTACTATCTGCCAATGTCCAGACATTCGATGTGGGAGTTAACTAAGTGCAGAACAGCACTATTCCTATTGTTGCATTCTTGGATGCAGGGTTCTTTTCGTCGTTCTCATCGGGGTGCGCCGGAAAGACTGGATGTTTCGCCAGTTTCCCCGCCTCATGTCCAAGGTATCTTTAACTGATTCAGTGCTACGGCTTGAAACTAACATGGCACACAATCAAATTAATAAGTATTGTAATGTAAATCCCCATTCACTGGGCAGTGAAATTGTTAAGGATACCACGAAACAAGAATAACACGATGACCCTAGT
Source organism: Cepaea nemoralis (assembly GCA_014155875.1). Taxonomy (NCBI): domain Eukaryota; kingdom Metazoa; phylum Mollusca; class Gastropoda; order Stylommatophora; family Helicidae; genus Cepaea; species Cepaea nemoralis. Next base: position 389,125 of record JACEFZ010012011.1, on the reverse strand, counting down.
ATGGCCATATATCGTCCTTCTATCCAAATGGGAGGTCAAATGTTGGCTATATGGTATCCATGGGCACTGAATCAGTGAGTGTGCTGTGTCCAGCTTCATGTTGATGAACCTTGTGTCTTCTTCCAGGAATCGTGCCGCCCTTCGCAGTCTTACCAGGAGACTTTAGATATGGCAACATGGTTTTAGTTCAGTGGTTCTCAACCTTGTTTGGCCCTTCTTCACAATATGTTCAGAACGTCTTTCCCCCCTTTTCCTATCTGCTCCCTATAGACCACCCCCCCCCCCTGCCCTACACAGCTAAACTTAATAACATATTCTAGAACAAGTCTAGACGTCTTCATGAAACGTAATTTGCGGGTCTACTTACGTTATAAAACAAATGTCAGAAGGGCGAGAAGTTCAGAACCGCAAAGTATGGAGGGCATAAAAAATATCAAGCATTCGGTTCTTGAAGACGTCTAGACTTGTTCTAGAATATGTTATTAAGTTTAGCTGTATAGGGCGGGGGGGGGGGGGGGGTCTATAGGGAGCAGATAGGAAAAGGGGGAAAGACGTTCTGAACATATGGTGAAGAAGGGCCAAACAAGGTTGAGAACCACTGAACTAAAATAATGTTGCCATATCTAGTCTCCTGGTAAGACTGCGAAGGGCGGCACGATTCCTGGAAGAAGACACAAGGTTCATCAACATGAAGCTGGACACAGCTCGTGATCTCGAAATAATATTAATCCCCCCCCCCCCCTCCTCTCTTTTCCTCCTTGGAATACCCACCGGGTTTAGTTGTTAGATATGCCACTGTTTATGATAACAAAGGCCAAGCGGGGTTTGGCTGCGATGCGGGTGATGGCGGCAGCAAACTGTGAGCAGCGCCATCTATGTCTTCTGTACGAGGGGCTGGCCATGTCTGTTTTGGAGTATGCAATGGCAATCCTGACTCTCAGCCATAAGCAGATAGAAAGGATGGAAAGGATACAGAATGAAGCTATGCGCATTATTCTTGGATGTACAAGAGATACAGCATGTAGGGCGATGCGCTACCTTCTTGATTTTCCAACCATTGAAGAGAGAATACAAGTTTGCAGGGCACGCGCCTACCTCAGAGTTAACGCAAACACACAACATCCACTGCATAGTGAAATTAGGAAGGTGAAGGGCAGCAGGTTAAAAAGAGGACGGTCGTGGATGGGTCAAGCCGAAGACATTCTTCAACAGGTGTGTTCACTTGAGGACTTAGAACCTGGCGAGGAGTGGGTGCAAGTGCCAACAGACTTCTGCACATCCTTTTCAGTTTGCATCCAACTAGATAGGAAATGCAGACAAGAAAATCCGGCTGCTGTGGAGGCTGAAGTACAAGCGTTGATTTTCGAGAATTCGCTAGACGGTGACGCGGTCATCTACACAGATGGGTCGGTCGTCCGACATGTGAGAAGCTCATGGGCCTTTACAGCTCGGGCCGGAGGGAGAATTGTGAAGGAGGACTCTGGTGCTTTCACTGAAACCACAAGTAGCCTGACCATGGAAGTCATGGCAGTAAGTAAAGCAATAACATGGCTCGAGACACAGACATTCACTAGGGCTTGTTTCCTTAGCGACTCAATGAACATGATCAAGAGGATAGAGGAGGGGTCGATCCGAAGAGAATGGTTGCTGCCTCTGGAGCGGTCTCGCCTGGCAAAGATTAGTTTCATCTTCGTGCCAGGGCATGCGGGAGTACAAGGAAATGAGCGGGCTGACAAGCTCGCAGGTGAGGCTACTGTGGAGGGCGGACGCGCCATGGACCAGGCTGACATTCTGAATGCTCTACGAGAAGTAAGACTTTTGCGAGAACCAAGTGATGACTGTGAATCTGCAACAATGGCCAGACTGCGAGAGCAGCAAATTAAAAGAGGTGTGGCCAAACAAGAACACTATGCAGGAAGCCAAAGAAGATTGATAAACCAACACAGAACTGGCGTCGTTAGCCGCTACACGCTGCGGGATTTGCTGAGGAGGGGATCCGAGCACTTATGGACTGAATGGTTCGATGTGCAATGAGGATGATCTGTCGACTAACTAACTAACTAACTGTTTATGAGCCAGTTTTCTTCCATGTTCCGATCTTGTAGAATGCCAGAATATTTTCTTTCTTGAACATGGTATTCGAAGAATTTTTCTATAACATTTAATTTCAAAAGCGCCGATTTTCTTCTTTAATAATTGCGAAATTGTTCATGACTCACGCCCACTTTAAAATAGGTTTCAATTTTCGAACTGCATTGCCGACCAGGGAGAGAGGAGGAGGAAGAATGTACACCGAAAGCGAACCCATTAACGGCCAGGATCACATGACAACATTGGTGCAAGTGCACTCTCTGTTCAATGTGAATGGCTGCTACAGTGAAATTTACCGCCAACCCGCGCTGGCTTCGCTGCATAGTGTTATCAACACGCTATTTGTATGGCAGGCTGCAGTCAAAAGTTATCACCGGATATTTAACCGTGTCTATCAATAGCTTTACTATACACACCAACGCGATATTTTTGAACCTATTAGTGACTGTTCGTTCTTCATCACGTTTCTTCTTTACTTCTCTGTCGCCCAATGACGTATTATCTGCCATTCTCTTGTTGCCTTCTCTTTAGTCACTCACCCCTTTCTCTCATTGCCTTGTTGCAATCAGGTAGATGGAATGAACGTTGCCATGGCTATCTTCTCGTCTGGCAAAGTCAGGTTTTGTTTCTCCTTCCCTTCTGTTTGCGACTGTCAGTGCATTGTTCTAGTGTACCATGCTAAGCTTATCCATTCCATTTTCTTGTATATAATATCCCCTCTCACACTAATCTAACAGCTACGCAGCAGTTGCCATGTATAAAGACATGAAATGCAAAGTCATTCACCAGAGAAACCTTAGAGATACATGTGCAATAAGAACAAGAGTGCGAAGTGGATGTCATTTGTCACTATAGCCAGGATTATACAGACAATAATATCTACCGCCGGAAATGGACCTGACAGATCAACTTGATGATCCGGACTTTACTGAAGACATAATCCTCCTGCCTCACGCTCGAAATCAGATGTAAGATACGTTAACTGCATATGATGGGAGGTCACAACAATTAGGTGGGTATGAAGTGAGAAAAGAAAAAAAACACGCTCACAGAATCTAGAGATTTCTGTAATTAGACCAGGAGGAAGGAACACAGGGTAATTTCCCCGTGTATGACGATTGGAATGATAAAGGGGGCCTAACGAGAACATTTGAAAGAGACCCCGTGCATGCCTCTAACCAGCAAACGAAATTAACCAACCCACGTGGCCCCGTAGTTTTGGTGAAATAGAACAGGATCACTCAGAATGAGTAAATCAAGCAGAACAACTAACAGTGAAATTGTACTACAAAAGTCAAGGACCCTGTTACACGTCTTCGGCTTATGGGTATACGGATCGAGCCCCACCCCTTTAAAGACCAATCGACACTCTAGGGGTGATGTGGTCATGATTACATCGCCCCCTTTACTTCCCAAGATATTTCCTGGTACATATTTCAGGCTGGGTCCACCCTCGAGACCAGGTCATATTTACAAGTGAGCCTCTTTACGAATTTGAACTAATGACCACGGGATCGGAACTGGAGCTGGAGCAGAAAACAATGAAACATTACACAAACTAGGACTACAGAACAAGTTCCTAAATAAGACTAATGTCAGACAATTAAGATATTTGTGTAGTATACAGAGATGCAGCCAAGTGTGAACAGATATGCTAGAGGGAAAAGAGAAGAGAAGCAGTACACGACGAAGACAGCGTTACAAGTGGTAGACAACATCAAGAGGTGGGCTGGAAGAAGGCGGTACAAATAGGTAGACAACATCGAGAGGTGGGCTGGAAGATGACGGTACAAGTGGGTAGACAACATCGAGAGGTGGGCTGGAAGAAGAAGGTTCAAGTGGGTAAATAACACCAATATGTTGGCTGCAAGAAGACGGTACAAATAGGTAGACAACATCGAGAGGTGGGCTGGAAGATGACGGTACAAGTGGGTAGACAACATCGAGAGGTGGGCTGGAAGAAGACGGTTCAAGTGGGTAAATAACACCAAGATGCAGGCTGCAAGAAGACGGTACAAATAGGTAGACAACATCGAGAGGTGGGCTGGAAGATGACGGTACAAGTGGGTAGACGACATCATGAGGTGGGCTGCAAGAAGACGGTACAAGTGGGTAGTGAACATCAAGAGGTGGGCTGGAAGTAGAAGATACAAGTGGGTAGACAACATCGAGAGGTGGGCTGCAAGAATGACGGTACAAGTGGGTAGACGACATCATGAGGTGGGCTGCAAGAAGACGGTACAAGTGGGTAGACGACATCATGAGGTGGGCTGCAAGAAGACGGTACAAGTGGGTAGACGACATCATGAGGTGGGCTGCAAGAAGACGGTACAAGTGGGTAGACAACATCATGAGGTGGGCTGCAAGAAGACGGTACAAGTGGGTAGACAACATCATGAGGTGGGCTGCAATAAGACGGTACAAGTGGGTAGACAACATCAAGAGGTGGGCTGCAAGAAGACGGTACAAGTGGGTAGACAACATCAAGAGGTGGACTGGAAGAAGATGGTACAAGTGGGTAGACAACATCATGAGGTGGGCTAGCAAGAAGACGGTACAAGTGGGTAGACGACATCAATGAGGTGGACTGGAAGAAGACGGTACAAGTGGGTAGACAACATCAATAGGTGGGCTGCAAGAAGATGGTACAAGTGGGTAGACAACATCAATAGGTGGACTGGAAGAAGATGGTACAAGTGGGTAGACAACATCAATAGGTGGACTGGAAGAAGATGGTACAAGTGGGTAGACAACATCAAGAGGTGGGCTGCAAGAAGATGGTACAAGTGGGTAGACGACATCATGAGGTGGGCTGGAAGAAGACGGTACAAGTGGGTAGACAACATCAATAGGTGGACTGGAAGAAGATGGTACAAGTGGGTAGACAACATCAAGAGGTGGGCTGCAAGAAGATGGTACAAGTGGGTAGACAACATCATGAGGTGGGCTGCAAGAAGCTTGCATAAGTTCACCTCGACGGCACTGTGCAGAGGATAGTGTGTTGAAGACTCATTACAGCCGACCTTCAATTCGGTGATGGCACGTGATGGATCGATTGTTAATAATTAAGCTATAATTGTCCATGATGTGTCTCATTTTTCTGGAATTCTTGTCAAAACATTCTTTATTCTCTCTGCTCAGTTTCTCTCATGTGATTTCCCATACCACCTCTCACGCCTTTAAATCGCCTCCTCCCTACGTCTTCGCGCTCTCTTCCTCTCTAGTTTGATTTAATAGAGACATGTGTTATGTTGTTGGTTTCTTCTCAAAGCTGGATTGCAAGACTACATTTTCTTGCTACCAAACTAATCCAACTCTCTGGGCTAATACAACAGGAAGTAACTCACCCTAGGTCAATTGGTAACCCTATACATCATACGATTTTTGAACGTCTTGTGTCTTATCTTCTTCTCCCGCTCCTGCTGTCTATCATCTCCACCTGGAGCACAAGCCCTCAACGAACTCACATCAAGCCCTTTGTTGGCATGGTCATGACTAGTTGGATTGTTTAGCTACAGTGTTGTACGGGATGAGGTATCCAGTCTCAGACCAACCCTCATTAGTCGCATCCAGCGACCTGAAGATAGGTTACTGTGTGACTGTCTTTGGCTCCCTGATGTGGCACTGGTAGCACACGGACCGCCTTTCGTCTAGCTGTTACGTTAGCACACTCTGTTCCAGTGTTCTCTCCCGATACCCGTTCAACATCCATACAGAAAATCTAATGAGAAGTATCATCAATGATGAGATTACAGACACGCTTGATCCATTCATAATTAGCAGAAATCCAATCCCAGAACTCAGATATGCAATTGACAAGGTTCACTTCTCAAATAGTGCTAAGGGATTACAAGTGTTGATTGTGTCTTTCAAGATACACAGTGAAAATGACATCTTTTTTATGAACTTAAGTTTTTAAAAATGTCCATGGACAAAACTGCATACCAGCTAAAAATGACAATCGACAAGGAAAAACAGGAAGATACCACAGGAACTTGAAAGATCTTGACTCCGTAGTCAATAACAATTAGAATGTTCCACAGACGGCAAACGTAGACTGGCAATAACAAGACAGGTTAAAGAGTATAATAACCTATGGGTCAACTCTGTAGCATAGGATGGAAAATAGATCAAAGTAGATACAAAATAGACTTCTACGAATAGAGAGTCTAACCATTGCTGAAGAAGCGATCAAAAGGCTCGCAATTCTAGAAGGATGATTTTCAGTCTTCTAAACAGTGCCAGGCGGAAAGTTATGATGACCAACCGTACTTACAAAAGAATACAGTATGTCTAGTGATTTCTGCTAACGTGCCTGGATGAATAATGAGCCACCATCTTCTAATTCATTCTCCCAACAAGGAGATAGACAGAGTGATATCTAAGTATAGACATAATCCTTTCAATCGTCACACAATCTGATGATGGGCAGAGGTCGACTAGCAGGAAGACGGAAACTGTATATTGCAGCTATCTGATGAGATCGACGTTATGCAAAGGGCCTGCTACATAACAAACATCTCAATTGGTACTTTAACTCATTCTGTTCCATTGGGGTTAACATCATCATTTGCAACTGCGAGCGCTATCAAGCAAGTCACCTGAAAAAGTCAAGAAGCCTGATGTGGGGGAAAATGGCACGTGGCAATAACACCAAAAGACACGCGGCAACCAAGATGTGCAGCGTGATTACCACGCCTTAATGAGTGTCCGCTGGCTAAGCTGGACACGGACTTCAGGACACCCAACAACAAACGAAAGTGCGCCAACTACCTGGGCAAGCATGGGGCTAGATACTTGGGCTGTCCGTACCTGCAACGACACAGAGACGCCTTAAGATCGCAGTTACCATAAAGACACCATTCAAGAAAGCAATGCGGAGGGGCGAGACAGCCACGGGTATAGCACGAGCTGAAAGAGATCAACTGCAAAAGCAGATAGACGAGTTGAAGAAACAAGTCAAGGTACTGCTGACGCTGACTCAGAAAAGCGACAAGGAGAAACTACTGGCGGAAATAAAAGAGATCTATCAAAACATCAAGCAAGAAGTGGAACACATGGCACTGATAAGAAGGAGAACGAAGAAATCCTACAAATCATTAAGTCAGAGCGAGAACTACAGAAAGCTGAAATGGAACTTTTCCAAAACAAACCAACAGAAGCCCTACAAGAAACCACTGAGAAACCGCAAGATGAAAACCAAGAGACCGAGCTTGAACCGCAAGCTACAGCCAGCAGCCCAACCGCAACGCCCAAGGCCGACAAGGGGAAACCAATATCTTGCCAGACAGCCGAAGAAAGACAAGATTAGGACCCTGACGAGGGCATGAATTGGCCTACAGAGGAACCTACCTTGGAGGAATTGGAGGAGTGAGTAGAAGTGGCAAAGAAACGGGCAAGGCAAGAGGGACTCAGGTACGAGGAATACACAAGGAGACAGGAAGAAAAAGGAAAGAAGATGCACAAGAATTTCAAGGGGAAACCGATAGATTACCCGGAGATACTCTATGACTATGAGGCCAAACTCGAGAACTATATAGATGACGGAGAGGCCGTCCCATGGCTACCACGGAGGAAGCATTCGAAAGACTGCAAGAACTCAAACGCGAAAGTGAAAAAAGGCGCAAGGAGGAAAATCGCACTGAAAAGCTTCAACAGGCAATACACAAAAAAGGAGGCAAAAATACCAAAGAAAAAGTTCTTATAAGGACTGCACCCAGCCAAGCCAGACGAGCCAGGAGCCTACACCAACAAAGAAAACCACAAGAGAAGACGAGCACACAGGACAGCTGCCGACCAACCACCAGCTGACGTCACAGACACAAACCAACATAACCAGTCCGAGATAGGACTCACAAGACAAGAATTAGGGTGGATGAACCCACAAAAACCACGGACCTCAACAATAACCACCGCTGTTTTTAAAACACAGAGAGTCCCTTGAATTCTACGAACTGGCTGAAGAGGCAGGTTGAATGAGGCCGAATTTGGAATTTTTGTTTTGAAAATTGGAATTGGGGTTATTACGGAATTCCTTAAATGCAGCACTTATTATCGTCAAAGAGTAACTATTTCAGATAAAACGTGTCGAAGTGACAGTTGCCTGAAAGTGACATAGTTAACTAACTGAAACTACATACACGCACGCACGCACGCACGCACGCACACACAACACACACACACACACACACACACACACACACACACACACACACACACATATATATATATATATATATATATATATATATATAAAAACACATACACGAACGTGTTCAACTCCATACACCAGTGGGTTCTCAAACGGTGGGCAATTCCCCCCCCCCCCCCCCCCCCCCCCCCCCCCCCCCTGGGGGGAATTTTGGGGTTTCCAGGGGGGAATTAAGATTATTTCTAGATTGCGTTGATACAAGAACCGATTACTTGACATTGTTTTTCTCTTCATACTTTACGGTTCTGTACGTATCATCCTTCTGAAATTCATTTTATAACGTAAGTAGATCTGCAAATCACGTTTTATGTAGATGTCTAGACTTGTTTTAGTATGTACTATTAAATTTAGCTTAAATTATTACGTATACTGTGTAGGGGCAGGGGGGAATTTTTAGGGAGGAAATAAGAAAGGGGGGGGGGGATGACGTTCTAAAAATATTGTGAGGGGGGAATGACGTCCTAAAAATATGGTAAAGGGGGGAACGGGCCAAAAAAGGTTGAGAACCACTGCCATACACAGTTATTGTACAATGGGTGTTGGCCACTTCAATGAATCGAGTAGTACCGATCTATCATGTCGATTGCATAAGAGAACATAACAGAATGCAGCCGTTTTCATTTTTAAAACACAGAGAGTCCCTTGAATTCTACGAAATGGCTGAAGAGACAGCCGAACAGATTCCACAAACTCATCACATGCTTTGCAAAGCATAGCTGATCATTGATCCACAGAGACACACGTCCTAGTGCGAGTCTCAAGTTCTCAATGACCGCAATATACAAATGATTGGATTTCTGTGTTGACATTACTATCAATAGTTGCAAGGAGAAGGAGAGCAAATAAGAAGAAGCATTCACCAAGGCCAGATATACGTACAACCTGTACGAACCTGTTACTTATAAACACATCTTTGTAATCTCAGTGCGTATATCTGTTATTTAGTCAATGCCCGTTTCAAGGCAAAAACGCAATCAGAAGAAATATTGTAGTGCAAAACAGGAGTCACTTCAACTCTGCTCCTATAACAAAGAGATAGGTGCAAATATATGATAGCTATTTGTATAAAATCGTGTCAAGAGGGAAACGCCTCTATTTTTAGATGACAGATCACAGAGACTTGTATTAGTCATATTTTCTCCCTCAACAGATACGTAATAGTGGAACAACCCCCCCTCTCCCCCTTTCCCCTCCCAACAATTATGTTTTAATCATACTTTCTCCATATTAGATATGTATTAGTGTAAACAAAGACCTACATCTTTGCTTTATTGACTACACAAACATGATAGAGATGCTTGCAGATCTACAAATTAATGGGAAAGACATTAGACCTGTAAAAAACATATACTGGAAACAACAAACTGCCATAAGGATTGATGATGAAGTAGGCGTTAGAAATACAGCTGCAGACGATTTGGCAGCAAACCGTCTTGCGTTGGTTTTTACGAAATGGTATGGATGCCGGTCGTTCAGAAAGCAATGGCAAACTACTGAAGGTAAACTTGTAAAAGAGATCGCAAAAGCAAAAACTGCTGGTGTTGACTGCGACGTCCTATATGTTAGTTAGTTATATGTTAGTTAGTTATATGTTAGTTAGTCGTGGTTCCAACTTCACGGCAACGGGTTGTCCCCATATTGCTCCGTTCCTGTGCCAGTGAATATCACACAAAATGCTCCTCACTGCCAAAAGTGAACAATGGAACAGACAGGAGTATCGGCAAGCCAACAGCCCACACAGGTACACTGTACATTCGCCAGAATGCCAACACAAAAGTTCTCCATGAAAAATACAGTTCATCGTCGATGAACACTCTACCTGTAACAAGACCGCCGGGGCTTGGACTGGTTTGCTACTATAGATAATATCCCCCGCCCTTGCTCCAACCACCTCACTAGCACTTTACATCTACAAGGCCCCACACAAGCCGGGACAGCTGAACCTCCCCTCCCCTACCTAGGGTTTCCTACCCCAAGGGGGCTCGGACAAACACCAGTCATACCACTGCACAAAGTCATAGTGATATATATTCCTGTACCATGGAACTACAAAGAACACAAGGACTCACGGTGTAGAGAAGACCACTGGAACTAGCAGGCCTGGTTCTACGTCACTGCAACACAGAGAAGGATGGCTGAAAGCCAGACTATAAGACACTATGTACAAGAGCAAATCTACAGATGATTCTTCTTCATCATAGAGACTGTGCCTATAGTTCGTGCGGTCGTCATGTCGTGGTTACGACTCACCCAGGAACCTCCAGTGGACAGGAACTCCAAGGTCTGATGCCTCTCCAAAGTTCCCTCTTCCTACAGTGATCCAAATCTCGGGCTGATCAAGCGTAGTACCTCTTCATTGACCGGGTTTTATCCCATATGGCTTCGGTCTCTTTCCACAGGATGACCCGCCAAAAGCGCCGCACAAAGTACGAACTCTGTAGCTCCAGCGGCGACCTCTGAAAAATGCACTCGTGAGCCGAAAAGGCAAACCAGTCAATCCAGCAACAGCCGGCTGCCATCGTTCCGAACATGCAGTTCACGCGACGTCCTATAAAGGGTATGCAACTAACTAACTAATATACAAGAAAATAGGAATATTCTTCAACAAGAGAATCGGTACGATTATCTCGGAACAGCCATAACAGCTGATGGGAGATGCCTTGTAGAAAGAGATTAAGATAAAAAACATACTGACCAATAAAAAGATGTCAATTGCTACTAGAAAAGAGTGTTGAGGTGCTACATAGAACCCGTACTTCTGTATGGATGTGAAGCGTGGACAACGAGCAGTCAAGCTGAAAAACATCTGATGGCTGTGGAAATGTGGTGTCTACGGACAATGCAAAGAATACTATACACAGACAGAAAAATAAATGACCAAGTCCTACAAGAAACAAATGAAAATCGTAGAGTGGTTAGAGAAATTAGACGTAGACAGTGACATTTTTTGGGCATTTTTGTTATGAGAAGAAATAAATTGGAGAACTTGGTGACAACTGGCAAAATCGAGGGGAAAAAAAAACAAGGGGAAGACAGAGAAGTAAATACCTGAATCGTTTGGCCACGGGGCAATGTCGAGACAAGAACACTGAGGCGATCCACAATTCTGGTGATTGAGTGAAATGGCGAATCAGGGCCGCCACGCTTATCGGCATGGCACATGATGAATTGATTAGAGGTTCTTTCTTTCGAACACACACACACACACTATATATATATATATATATATATATATATATATATATATATATATATATATATATATATATATTATATATATATATATATATATATATATATGTATATTAGCTGTACTTTTTTTTCTCAACGTGTATCTGTTGGTTGCATTTTGCAGATATGTGTTAGTTGTTTTTTCCCACAGTAAATATGCACAGTCGTCCGTTTATTTTTAGTCGTGAAGTCCATACGGCAGAAGACACTCGGCATACAGCAAAGCAAATAGCCAATCCTCCAAGCTGGCATATATAACAAACAATACACGGTTACCTAATCTGTCTACCACGGTAATTTTGAACTATCATGCATTTTTGCTCACAGAACAACGGCTTACTCATATAGTTATTGCACCCGCGTATTTTAACATTCGTCCATCTTGTGTGTTCAACAACACACGATCCGATACGCATTGTTTCTATCAGTCGCGTTAGTGGATGCAAACAGATGTTGTGCTATTGAGGAAGTGGGTAATGTTTCTTTTATTAACCTACAAGTCAGGTTTAAGATATGACTGAGCCACCATATGACAGTGGATGGCACTTCCTGCTTTCTGCTAGCGCCGAATGTTGGGTGGACATCACCAAACCCGACATCCCACATTATGCCAACGGCTTCGGACAGAGGAGCGCAATTGGGAGGGTACATTCCTTACCCTAGTGCGAGGAAATACAACCTAAAGACTAAATGTCATGGCAGGACAGATCAGGCCCTAAGCTTTGATCTACAATTGGTCTATGATGGAAGCTCCGACAGGAAGACAGTTAGATTATTGCTTTGCTGATCCGGCAACTTCTGCAGCTTGTCTTGTTCCAGATGTATTGGTGTTTCCTTTTCTCTGGAGTAAACTAGGCAGGCCGAGAGAGATACCATGCTGTATGGGCACCACGTAGTCTCTGAATTCAGCCCAAGCTTTGTACTATGGAGAGATATAACTCCATTATACAAACTATCATCTATCAAGACGGTAAGGTGTCAGTCTCGTAAATCTTCTTTTAAAATTATGTCTATATGTATTATACTTATGTTATGTCTATATGTATTCTACTTATGTTATGTCTATATGTGTTCTACTTTGGTTACGTCTATATGTCTATATGTGTTGGGTATGTGTTCCACTTATGATGACATAAACAAAACGTGACCATCATAAACCGTTTCTAATTACTTCCTGCCACTTATCTTCCCATTGTCGTTTAAGCGGGTATTTTTTGTAACACATATGTAGTTTGTGCTCGAGGCAACATTTCAAGTGACAGTTTGAAAGCTTATGCAGACTTTTATACAGCAGCGGCTTTAAGCTTCTATCTCCTGTCTGGTCCTATTATAGTTTTACAAAGTTTCTTGCTGGTTTGATAATCCATTCCGTTTCGTTTAATAACGGTTTCAAACTGGAAATGGGTGCTTTTTTATATTTCAGCATAAAAAAGTCTCTTCCCCCCCCCCCCCACTTTTCTGTGTTTCTCTCCCCATATCCCGCCACCCGGACACTCCTTACTCCCGTGTATTAAACTCGTGTCTCATACATGCATGTTGTAATGTTCAGCTTTGTGTTACGTTAATATTATCATAACCGTTTACAGCCAGTTGACTTTCATCAGTGGCTCACAAACCTCTAAGGGCTGCCATACTCAAGCCTCCATAACCACTTCCCTGGTCCCTCTAATCCTACTCCCCCCCCCCCCACACACACACCCACACACACACACAGACATTAAGTCTACTATACATTGCTAGCCACGTCGTCCCTCACCACCAGAATCTGTGCACCACATCTGATGGAGGCACCACTAGCTTTAGAATGCACCCACCTGGTTGCAGTAAGGAGACCACACATGTCTGCTTCAGTGTACAGTCACACGACATTCACAGGCACGTGAGAGAACTGGTGAGTTCTGGCAGCATTTCAAGCCTCATAAAGTTAGTTATTATAGTTAGTTAGTCGACAGATCATCCCCATTGCACATCGAACCATTCAGTCCACAAGTGCTCAGATCCCCTCCTCAGTAAATCCCAACAGCGTCTAGCGGCTCACGACACACGTTCTGTGTTGGTTTATTAATCTTCTTTGGCTTTCTGCATAGTGTTTTTGTTTGGCAACACCTCGTTTAACTTGCTGTTCTCGCAGTCTGACCAGTGATGTAGATTCACAGTCATCACTTGGTTCTCGAAAACGACTTACTTCTCGTAGAGCATTCAGTATATCAGCCTGGTCCATGGCTCGTGAGCCCTCCACAGTAGCCTTACTTGCAAGCTTGCAAGCCCGCTCATTTCCTTGGACGCCCGCATGCCCTGGCACGAAAATGAAACAAATCTTTGCCAGCTGTAACCGCTCCAGAGACAACAACCATTGTCTTCGGGCCCACCCTATCGCTATATTCCTGAGCATGCTCATTGAGTAACTAAGTTACGTCATCGGAGCTGCCACAGTTGATAACGAAGTGAATGCAAGAATCTCCAAGGCCAGACTGCAAGAATGTGTGGGACAGAAATGGAATAAGCCTGCAAACAAAGCTGAAAGTCTACAAAGCAGTCGTATTATCCACACTGCTATATGCTTGTGAAACCTGGACTGTTTACCAGCGACCTCTAGGAAATTAAATCACTTCCACACAGTCTGCCTTATGAAGCTATCGAAGATTAAGTGGCAAGACAAGATCCCAGACACTGAAGTTCTAGAAAGAGCATCCATGCCCAGTATCCAATCTCTGCTAATGAAGAATCAGATTCGCTGGGCTGGTCACTTGACTCGCATGCCAGATCACAGGCTCCCTAAAAGAATTTGTTAAAGCGAAACTGCGTTGTGGTAAACTCTTCCAAGACGGTCAGAGAAAACGCTTTAAAGACACTGAAGATCTCACTAAAAGCTTTTGAAATTCATCACACTTGGGAGACTGCTGCCAAAGACCGATCGTGGCATACATCATTACGCAAGGGTGCAGTCACTTGTGAAGCAAACAGGACTGCAAGAGCTGTGAAAAAAAAGGCTGGACTGAAAAACCGCCGCAGGAGATCCTCCTGGAACGTCGAGCATTATTTGCCCACATTGTGAAAGAACATTTCCAGCCAAAATAGGCCTTACCAGCCATCTTAGAACTCACGGCTCCATACTTTCAACCCACTGGAGGAAATGAATGGTCATCATCAGAGGATGATGTCCTGATGAACAAAGAACAATAGATTCATGCGACGACGTGATGTGAATCAGATTCAGTATTCATGTGACGTGAATTCGACTTCAGCGTTCACGTGACATGACTTACATTTCGGCTTTCGTGTGACACGAACCATGCTTCAGCTTTCATGTGGGATGAATCAAGCTTCAGCTTTCCTGAAACGTGAATCAGACTTCAACTTGCATATGGCGGGAATCAGACTTGAACTTTCCTGTAACGTGAATCATACTTCTGCTTTCATGTGAGATGAATCAAGCTTCAGCTTTACTGTGACGTGAGTCAGACTTCAGCTTTCCTGTAAAGGGAGTCAGACTTCAGCTTTCCTGTAACGTGAATCAGACTTCAGCTTGCATGTGGCGGGAATCAGACTTGAGCTTTCCTGTAACGTGAATCAGATTCAGCTTTCCTCTGACGTGAATCAGACTTAACTTTCATGTAACGTCATGAATCAGAATTCACCTTTCCTGTAACGTGAATCAGACTTCAGCTTGCATGTAAAGTGAATCAGAATTTCAGCCTGCTGAAATAATGAATCAAACTTCAGTCTGCATGTGGTGTGAATCAGACTTCAGTCTGCAGCACTTTTCCCAGACAGCTCAGACTTTGAAAAGCTCAGACTATGAAACCATGGATATGAAGGTAGTCTCAAAGCAAATACTGCAGCCCGCTGGTGTGTCAATCTTTAGGCTTTCACTTATTCTAGCCTACCATATAATAAGGTGGGGTAGCCAATTAACTTCCTACCCCCATTCCTTTCCACACTCATTCCCACTCTGGCTCCCATTGTTTGTGAGGCTGGGTAGGTTCACGAGCCGTTCTGATCGGACAAATGAACTATACCTCTGCTGGGGATTGGACCGGGACCACTGTCTGGAGAGGCAAGTGCAGTAACCACTATTTCACTGTGTGAAAACATAATCTTTGAAAACCGAACTAACCGCCATCCAGCCAGTTGTGACATGAACCAACCGTGCATACTTATTGCTTGAACACCGTGTTTCTCAGACAACTGTTACTGTCATACACCTTCATCAATGTAAAGTGTTCATTCCAGTAAAGAAACTTTAATGTGGTTGCTGAAACAACAGACAGAAGGCAAGATAGACACGCTTACTCAATTGTTAACCCTTTTGACATGAAGTTGGTTAATTCTCTAAGTAGGTCTGTCTCAGACAGTTGTTTAAACACCCAGATGTTAGTTTAAAGAAGTGATTCTCATATTCTCCATCATGTGCCATGCCGATAAACGTGGGCGATCATGTTTCGCCATCTCATCGATCACCAGAGTTGTGGATCAGCTCCGTGTTTCTGTCTCGACCATGACATGTGGCCAAGCCATCCAGGTATTTACTTCTCGATCTTCCCCTTGGTCTCTTTCCTTCGATCTTGCCAGTTGTCACCACGTCCTCCAATTCATTTCGAAACATGCCGAAAAAATGTCTAAGTTTAAAAACTCTAATCAGTTTACGATCTTCATTTGTTTTTTTGTGTTGAGTTGAGTTGAGTTGAGTTAAGAACCGACATCACTGCACTCAGGATATTCCCATACATGCTCCGTCCCCTCGTTCAACAGCCAGCGAAGAGTCATACTACTAATCGTTCCTACCGCTATCTGATTAAACGTTCTCCTGGTCTTCCCTCTCAGTTTTGAGATACTTCCAGAACCCCTGCCGATCCCCGCAATCCCATTCTTTCCACATATGGGTTCTCAATCTGTTTCTCTGCCTTCTCCACCTGGTCCCACAAGCGCACGACCACCTCCCCCTTGTCCATGGGCAAACTACCACCAAGAGGTGCATTCATTTTCCCCAGAAACCACATTTCCAGAGGCATCATATGTTTTTCAGCTTGTCTGCTTATTGTCCACGCTTTACATCCATACAACAGTGGAGGTTCTAAGTAGCAATTCAACACTCTTTTTTTTTCTCGTTTTAATTGATATCATTTTATTTGTCAGTATGTTTTTCATCTTGCAAAAGGCTACCTTCGCAATGGCAATTCTTGTTCTAATTTCTTCATGGTATCTCCTATCAGATGTTATGACTGTTCCGAGATAACTCTACCGATACACTTTTGTAAGAATATGCCAATTTACTTGTATATTACATTGTGGTATTTCCTTCTCCACAGTGACGACCTTATTCTCAGATCTCCTATACTACATCTTTATACTACATCTTTATTCTCCACCCCCCCCCCCACACACACACACACCACACACTCACACAGACAGACAGACTCATAGAAACAAGCAAATACACAACTCTAGTTAAGTCTACTTGCCATTGAAAACTGTACAGTTCTCATTTACTCTGCAATGACAGGGACCGTATTGACTACTTTAAGAACCCCTGCTTGTATGTAGCAACTTCTCGAGAGAAGAATTAAAAGGCACTGCAATAACTAAGGAAAGTTGTTAAGAACATTATATAAGTAAATCAAATCATCACAATGAACAACTGTTGACGTACACCTACTAAATAGAACAAAGACCACAAGAAATACTGACACATATCCTTACTCAGACATGCCCGTACTGCACGGTGCGGTCAGCGAATATCTCCACTTAGAGCCGATATTGGCGTCTTCAGTGACGTGTTACACAGCTTGTTTGATGTGGGTGTAGAGGTGCCTCTCCCCCACATACAGCTTGTTGTAAACACACAAGCACACACACATATGCTTACATGCAACAGCCCTTATAGGTATACATACTATGTGTACGTATGAATGAAGTCAACACAGTGCATGTGAATTAACTGTTTAGGACAAGTCGTGTTGAGGTGTACTAAACAGACAGGGTTAAAAGGGAAGCCCTAGAAACTGACTTGAGAAGCATGCCCGTCTGCAGCTCACAGATCCCTGATGCGTGCAAACAAGCAGCCAGACACGCGGCATTACCCTGGTATTTGTAAACACGGAGCTGTTGTTTTAAGATTATTTGTTATCTTTTTATTAGACCCAGCTCCCTTATCTCCTGCATCGTTGGTTAGACCGGGTGTAACAATGGAGTAATTTCTAGTTTTCTCCGTGCCCTCCTGGAGTCTCAAAGAGCGCACGTCCCAGCCATCACAAGTAGACTGCCACAATCAATAATTCTATGGCTGGCGCGTGCGGCTGCCAATGTGCTGATGCCAACTGTGCTGGGGGAGTGTGTTCTGACCCACTTTCAGTCGGGGGTGAGCGAAACTAAAAAAGCATTTCTCGGTATAGAGAGCGCGAATGTTGGTAATGCAAGTTAACACACGCGACAAAGCTAGTAGATTCGGAATTTGTGACAATTTTGTTCTGTGTGCCCGTCAGACTGTGTGATCAAACAGTTGACTGCTGGCGTGCCGGGAATTGTCTACGCTGTGTTGTTACAGGAAGGCTGTTAACTAGCGTGAAGTAGGTGAGTACTGTGCCTCTATCAGGGAGAAATGGCCTTGTTACCAATACCAGAGCTTTGGAATATGTGTCTAGTAAAAGTGTATTTACTCATACTTATTCTTACTACTCAACAGTGTAAATTTTATACTTAGACCGTAAGACAACGAGAAAACAATCTCACGAAAGATTAATTAGTATACAATTTTAGCGATCAGACTTTCTTGTAAACGTGAACAAAAAGAAAAGAAAGAAAGCATTTGAATATTAAGTTAAATTCACCAATACGAGTGGTAGTGGTAGTATCTGTGTGTGTGTGTGTGTGTGTGTGTGTGTGTGAGTGTGTGTGTGTGTCTGTGTGTGTGCGCGTGCGTGTGTGCGTGCGTATATATATATATATATATATATATATATATATATATATATATATATATGTCTGTGTGTGTGTGTGTGTGTGTGTGTGTTATATTAGGACTGTATTATTGTAACTGCTAACTTGATGATGATGATGATGATGAATGACAACTGCCTGGTGTTGAGCAACCGAGCTCTCATCTATAGGAGTAGTCAGCTGTGTGTTGCAAGTAAAGGCGACCACTGAATTGTCTATGTTGTTGAATGGTTTGTGAGAATAAGTTTTCCCTTTGTAAATATACAAAATATTTTATGTTAGTTTTATATCATATTCGACCGAAATAAACGTTGTATTTAATCACATTAGATTAGTCTTGTCATCAAGAAGGCATTAATTCTCCCTCTCCACCATCCCCACAATATCAAAGATTATTTCGCCTTTGTAATTGCGATCTCTTTAGAATACATCATCATTAACATGTGCCATGTCGATAAACCGGGGGGGGGGGGGGGGTTGTTATGGGTCTTTGTCTCGCACGGTCACCAGCTTCACGGACTGAGCTCTCGTCCCTATTACGCCATGTGGCCAAGTCATTCCTGTACTTGTCTCACAGTCTTCCCCTTGCTCTTCTCTCTTCAAGTTTACCAGTTGTCATAAGTTCTAAAATTTATGTCACCTCATAACGTGCCCAGAACATCTTGACTATCTACATCTGATCTCTCTCATCAATTTACCCCCCCCCCCCCCCCTTGATTTCATGAAGGACTGTCTCATCCGTTTTCTGTCCATCCAAGGTGTTCTGTCTTTCCCCCCCCCCCCCCCCCGACACCATATTTCCACGGCAATTCAATGTTTCCCAGCTGGTCTGCTTATTGTCCTTAGTTTCATATACAGATTACAGCATTGCTTCTATATAGCACTTGAACACTCTTGTTCTCACTGCACTTGACACCTGTATATTGGTGAGTATGTTTACATCTTTCAAGCAGCCACTTTTGCCATAGCAATTCTTGTTCTAATCTCTACAAGGCACCCCCCCCCCCCCCCCCCCACCTTCCACCAGATGTTATGATTGTTCCATCATCATTGACCTAATCTCTACAAGGATTCTTAGGTCAGATGTATTGATTATTCCAACATTCTTGTTCTGATATTTACAAGGTTTCTTCCATCAGATGTTATGACTGTTCCAAGATTAATATTCTAATCTCTACATTTCATCACATATTAGTACAATTAAATTCAGTGATTGTGTATAATCTGCTAGCATTCTGACCTGCACACAATCTTTCTGTGAAACTTACAGACTTTGACCTGTATGTATAGAACTGCAAGAAGTCAATTTTGGAGCAAGAATTAGTGTAAGCAAATGATTGTTGAGGAATAGGGTAGGTGAAGTGACATGGTGGCATGTTCATGTAATGGTTATGGTAGGTGATGTGACATTGTGGCATGTTCATGTAATGGTTATGGTAGGTGATGTGACATGGTGGCATGTTCATGTAATGGTTAGGGTAAGTGAAGTGACATGGTGGACATGTTCATGTAATGGTTATGGTAGGTGAAGTGACGTGGTGGTATGTACATGCAATGGTTAGGGTAGGTGAAGTGACATGGTGGCATGTTCATGCAATTGTTAGGGTGAGTTAAGTGACATGGTGGCATGTTCACTTATTGGTTATGGTAGGTGAAGTGACGTGGTGGTATGTACATGCAATGGTTAGGGTAGGTGAAGTGACATGGTGGCATGTTCATGCAATTGTTAGGGTGAGTTAAGTGACATGGTGGCATGTTCACTTATTGGTTATGGTAGGTGAAGTGACATGGTGGCATGTTCATGCAATGGTTAGGGTAGGTCAAGTGACATGGTGGTATGTTCATGTAATGGTTAGGGTGAGTCAAGTGACATGGTGGTATGTTCATGTAATGGTTAGGGTAGGTCAAGTGACATGGTGGTATGTTCATGCAATGGTTAGGGTGAGTTAAGTGACATGGTGGCATGTTCATGCAATGGTTAGGGTAGGTCAAGTGACATGGTGGTATGTTCATGTAATGGTTAGGACGTTACACTGACACTGGCATGATTATAGTCGGGCGAGGGTTCGGTGCCAGCTCTCGATGTTGGCTATGAGAGGAAGGACTGAACACCTATGCCTCCATGTACTCAGGCCTTCACTAATGTGATGTTCCTATCACTTCCACATTCTCACCGCAGTCTCCCCCTACAGTGTTTGTGTTGTTGTTGTTGTTGTTACTGAAGTGACGTCATGCGACAATGTCTATGCACATGTCAGCAGTGACTAACCTGGCCATGAAGTGGGTGTACCGACCGTAACAGTGATTAGCCTTGTGATGAAGAAATTATGCCAATGTTTGAAGACACCCCCTCCCCCTTCTGTGTGTGTCTCTCGCTCTATGTGTGTGTGTGTCTGTGTGTGCGAGCGTGTGTCTCTCGCTGTGTGTGTGTGCGCGCGCGTGCGTGTGTATGTGGGCGGGTGGGTGGGGGGAGGGGGGAGCGGCGCTCGCAAGGTTAGTTTAGCTGGCACACACGGAAGTAGCACAATACAGCTGATGCAGCATTCGAGGAACAATATTCATGATACTGTCCAGATTGAAATAATGTATTATTCACAGAATCCCATGTCTAACGATGTAAACCTAATACAGTGTTTGCCATCTCATGTTGGATGTTTGTAAATATCTGGATTGTTACCATGTAACGAAACGTAATAGTTTCCAATGTTGAAAACATAAGATTATGTTTCATCAACAATGCAAAGTATGAAATGGTTTGCTGTCTAGTTATTATTATTATACACTTTTACATCAGTTGTTATGTCTGGTAATTCGTAAGGCTAATACTACCACTTTGTTATTTGTTAAATGATGCAAAGTGAAGACACCCTTTTTTAATTGGGGGAACTATGATGTTCTGGAAGATTTACCCTTGTACCCACACACTTAAAATGGCTTGAACAATGAGCAACGCTGCATCAGCACGCCATGAACAAAGATAACTAATATTGTTTGTTGACAACGCAAAAAGTGTAAACTTAAATAAACATCTTTTAAAAAAAATAGCAGATAATAACTGGTAATAATAGATGACACAAAGACAGAAATTGATATCTCATCTCTCATGACTGTCAATCAATACACGATAGTTCATTCTCAAGAATCTTCACTCGTTGTAGTGGTACCTCGGTGTCTGACACACGAGGAACCCATGTAGGACATACTAGCTGTATGCTCAGTTATCTATGTGTATGTGGTTTGTTGTCATCACTGTGATATTTCATCTGTTTGTGCCTTCCATCTCTCCATGGAACAGATCCACGATCTAATCATGCCGAGCTTTTTGTGGACTTGTTTATCATTAGTTGGATTTTGTAACTAAAGTTTCCTACAGGCTGAGCTAGCCAGTCTCATGCCAACCCTCCTTGGCAGCATCTGAAGACATGCGTGGTGCGCTGTAGTGTTACTATTCTGTGATTGCCCTACGACATGCGTGGTGCGCTGTAGTGTTACTATTCTGTGATTGCCCTACGACATGCGTGGTGCGCTGTAGTGTTACTATTCTGTGATTGCCCTACGACATGCGTGGTGCGCTGTAGTGTTACTATTCTGTGATTGCCCTACGACATGCGTGGTGCGCTGTAGTGTTACTATTCTGTGATTGCCCTACGACATGCGTGGTGCGCTGTAGTGTTACTATTCTGTGATTGCCCTACGACATGCGTGGTGCGCTGTAGTGTTACTGTGATTGTCTTACGACATGCGTGGTGCACTGTAGTGTTACTGTGATTGCCTTACAACATGCGTGGTGCGCTGTAGTGTTACTATTCTGCGATTGCCTTACGACATGCGTGGTGCGCTGTAGTGTTACTATTCTGTGATTGCCTAATGGGTCCGGCAACAAACGGGCTCATAGCTGTGATGATGTCAAACAGCTGCGCACACACACACGAGTTTTGTAGCCTCCGGTACAACAACATGTCTCTGAGTGTGGCTTAACAGATGCAAGCCTGCAAATCTCAGTCTCAGTTGTGCCGTGAAAGAACCTCTTTATTCTTTTAATCGAAAAAATTACTCCTAAATTAGCAATTGACCAAACAAGGACACACTTTCAGTGCCAGACATTCATGTTATCCGGACTTCGGGGACAATTATTTAATTACTGGGGCGCTGGTCTTTCTTAGCACGTCAATCTGTGTTAGATGCGTTCAGTTTAAGTTTCCGGTGATTTTGATACGCCTTCTATATAACTATATTTTCTATGACAATTCGTTGCTTCTGCTAAATGCCGTCTACACGAACAACTAATCTTCGACAAGAGAAATATGCCTATAGAAACAGCCACTCTTAGATGAAATCATTTTAATTCGGGAATTATTCTGTGCGAGCATTCGGCTAAATCTCTTGGATTTCTATAGCATCAGTGTGTGTTGACGAGATCGGTCAGCAGCTATGCGATATGTTCACACATTCCTCGTGTGCAAGTGTCTGTAAGGGTGATCCTACACGGCTCTGCTTAAGCTGGATTTGTCGTGATCGATATTTCGCATTTGAAACATATATATTTTACTCCGCATCGATCTGGTTAATTCCCCCTTATGTTTTATTCCTTGTCATCGCTGCTGCTAACAAACACAAAAGTATACATATGTGACCATACAGATGTTTAAAGATTTCCAGGCCAGACAGAAAACACATCCGATCGATGCTGGTAGAATTACTGCCATCGGGTATCTCTTACTGCGTATCTCTCCTCAACTGAGTTACTTTGTCGCTAACGGACAAGACTTCATATTGCCCCTACTCATTCATCATCATCATCATCATCATCATCATCATCATCATCATCATCATCATCATCATCATCATCATCATCATCATCATCATCATCATCATCATCATCATGCACTTCTGCCGTCAAGCGTCGTGGGGAGAATAATTTGCGTTTAAGCGCCCGGTGGGCGGCACTGGATAGTGTCATTCCGTGTGATTGTACAATGTCTTTGATGTCGTCAATCCATTTTCTTCTTGGACGTCCTCTTAGTCTCGTCGCAGATGATCTTTGATGTAAGGCCAGTGATGGTAGTTGTTGGTGTTGCATTCTAACGACATGGCTAAACCAGTTGATCTTCTGTCTTTCAATAAACGTGGCACAAGGTGTTGATTCCACTATCTGTCTGATAACAACATTTCTTACTCGGTTTCAAATTGTTAAGTTGGCAGCTCTCCTCAGGCATCTCATCTTGACTATGCGAAAGTGTGATTTGGAAAAAGAAGAAGTCGCTAACGCTATGAAATATATGCAAAAAGGAAAAACAGCTGGACCACATGAAATCACAATAGAAGAATTAGAAGTATTGGGAGAATTTGGAGTAGATATATTAACCAAAATGTTAAATGATATTTACAGCAGTGGATATTACCCAGTGATATGCTGAAATCTGTATTTATAGCTATACCAAAAAGACCAGGAGCAATTAAATGTGAAGATTTTCGTACAATTAACCTCACAAACCATATCACTAAGCTTCTGCTCAGAATCATAATGAGAAGAGCCAGAAAGAAAATAAAAATGGAAATTAGTGAATGAACAGTATGGATTTGTGGAGGGAAAGGGCACAAACAATGCAATATATACATTACGGACACTAATAGAAAGGTAAATAGAGAAACAGGAAGACATATATTTATGCTTCATAGATTATACTAAGGCATTTGATAAAGTAAAACATGATGAACTGATTAAAATGTTGGAAGATATCAACATTGAATGGAAAGATTTAAGAATAATAAAGAATATTTACTGGAATGATAGTGTCCATAGGAATAGTCTATGGAATGCTATGCAGGAATTTGGAATACCAAGGAAGTTAATCAACATAACCAGACTATGCATGGAAGATACTTATAATATAGTAACATATAAAGGCAGGAAATCAAACCCTTTCCAAATAACATCTGGCGTGAAACAGGGTGATGCACTATCGCCGCTCCTTTTCAATCTGGCTCTGCAGAAAGTTGTAAGGAAGGTAAAGGAGGAATGTGCTATTGGAGGAACATCCAGACTGCTTGGTTACGCATATGATATAGATATTATAGGGGAAAATGAACAAAAGACAGTGGAAATATTGACTCACTGAAAGGAAAAAGCTCAACAAATGGGGCTGGTTATCAACCAAGATAAGACAGAATATATGGTAATTTCAAGAGAAGGAACGGCTAAAAACTCTGGCCACATATGAATAGATAATATGACTACTAAAAGAACGGAAACATACAAATACCTGGGTACAATCTTCAACTGCTCCAACATAATAAGGGAAGAAATACAAGCTAGAATCAACTCTGGAAATAAGATATACTATGCACTACAACACCTGCTAAAATCAAATGTGCTATCTCGTAACACCAAGATCACAATTTACAAAACACTGATCAGTTGTGCTGTACGGCTCTGAAATCTGGAGTACAACTAAAGGAGACGAAGCCTTGTTACAAACCCTTAAGAACAAAGTCTTAAGGCGCATCTTTGGGCCCATTCCATCCATCCATCATGTGCCATGCCGGTAAGCGTGGGCGGTCATGGTCTGCCATCTTACTCGATCACCAGAGTCGTGGATCAGCTCCGTGTTTCTGTCTCGACCATGCCACAAGGCCAAGCCATCCAGGTATTTGCTTCTAGGTCTTCCCCTTGGTCTGTTCCCCTCGATCTTACCAGTTTCACCAAGTTCTCCAGATCATTTCTTCTCATAACATGCCCAAATAATTGTGACTGTCTACGTCTAATATCTCTAATCAATTTACGATCTTCATTTGTTTCTTAAAGAACTTGTTCATTGGTCTTTCTGGCTGTCCATGGTATTCTTTGGGCCCATTAGGGATACACAAAGTGGAGAGTGGAAAAGAAGAAGCAACAAAGACATTTATGATCTGTTTAAGTCTCCGCTAATCACTGGTATCATGAAGGCTAATAGGCTGCAATGGCTGGGGCATATAGAAAGAATGGAAGATAATCATCATCATCATCAAGTGCCGTGCCGGCTGGCGTAGGCGTTCATGGCTCTCCATAGATCTCGGTCTTTGGTTTTCTGGATCAACTCTGCTGCTGATAATCATCCATGCCACCGTCTCAATCCATCCAGCATCACTTCTCTTGGTCTACCTCTGCCTCTCTTCCCCTCGATCTTTCCAGTTGTTACGATGTTCTCCAATGCCTCTCTTCTCATCACATGACCGAGGAAAGCTGTTTGTCTCTGTCTTATTGTTGTATATAATGTTCTAGTTTCATTAGCCTGTTTCAGGCAGTCGTCGTTAGTTACTCTGGCAGTCCAAGGAATTCGCAACATTCGTCTCAGGAACCACATCTCTGTTGCTTCTAATTTCTTCTTAATTTGTTCATTTACATTCCAAGATTCACTGCCATACAGCAAAACTGGTTCTACATAGCATTTCAGCACTCTCTTTCTTACATTCAGTGATAGTGACTTATTTCATAAGATACTCTTCATTTTCTGAAATGCGGCTTTTGCCTGCCCTATTCTGCTCCTAATCTCTGTTGTACATCTTCCATCTGATGTTATAAATGCCCCTAGGTATCTAAAATTATCAACTTGGTTAAGGATTTTCCCTTCTATTTCTATGTCACATTTTGGTGTCACCATCTTCTTTGATATTACCATTGTTACTGTTTTCTTGATATTCAAGGAGAGTCCTTTCCTTGCACTCTCTGTTACTACAACGTCTAATAATTGTTGTAGGTCTGTTGAATTATCCGCCACCAATACTGTGTCATCTGCATAGCGTATATTATTTATATTATAACCTCCAACTAGTATTCCTGGCATCTCTTTGATCTCTCTTATTATTACTTCGCTATACAGGGAGAAAAGATCTGGTGATAAGACACAACCCTTGTCGTACTCCTAGCTTTATCTGTTCGTAACTACCCTCTTTATTTCCCATTTTAATTGCTGCTACTTGGTTCCAGTAAATATTCTTTATTATTCTTAAATCTTTTCCATCAGTGTTGATATCTTCCAACATTTTAATCAGCTCATCATGTTTTACTTTATCAAATGCCTTAGTATAATCTATGAAGCACAAATACATGTTTCTCTGTTTCTCTATTGACCTTTCTATTAGTGTGGGAGATAATAGGGAAACAAAACTCGCTTACACTCAAGAAATAAATGACCGTAGACCCCGAGGTAGACCAAGAAGGCGATGGAGAGATAATACATATACAGACCTACAAGCACTTGGAATCAACGACTAGCAAGAGAAGGTCAACCAGAGAGACGAATGGAGACAGATTGTATTTGCAGCAAAGAACCTCAATGGCTCGGAATGCTGAAGAAGAAGAAGAGAAGAAGAAGTAGCAGCAATTAAAATTGGAAATAAAGAGGGTAGTTACGAACACATAAAGCTAGGAGTACGACAGGGATGTGTCTTGTCACCAGATCTCTTCTCCCTATATAGCGAAGTAATAATGAGAGAGATCAAAGAGATGCCAGGAATACTAGTTGGAGGTTATAATATAAATAATATACGCTATGCAGATGACACAGTATTGATGGCAGATAAATCAACATACCTACAACAATTGTTGGACATTGTAGTAACAGAGAGTGCAAGGAAAGGACTCTCCATGAATATCAAGAAAACAGTAACAATGGTGATATCAAAGAAAATGGTGACACCAAAATGTGACATAGAAATAGAAGGAAAAATTCTTAACCAAGTGGATAATTTTAGATACCTAGGGACATTTATAACATCAGATGGAAGATGTACAACAGAGATTAAGAGCAGAATAGGGCAAGCAAAGTCCGCATTTTAGAAAATGAAGAGTATCTTGTTCAATAGGTCACTATCACTGAGTGTAAGAAAGAGAGTGCCGAAATGCTATGTAGAAACAGTTTTGCTGTATGTCAGTGAATCTTGGAATGTAAACGAACAAATTAAGAAGAAATTAGAAGCAACAGAGATGTGGTTCCTTAGACGAATGTTGCGAATTCCTTGGACTGCCAGAGTAACTAACGACGACTGTCTGGAACAGGCTAATGAAACTAGTACACTATATACAACAATAAGAAAGAGACAAACAGTTTTCTTTGGTCATGTAATGAGAAGAGAGGCATTGGAGAACATCGTGACAACTGGAAAGATCGAGGGGAAGAGAGGCAGAGGCAGACCAAGAGAAATGATGCTGGATGGATTGAGACGGTGGCACGGAGGAATATCAGCAGCAGAGTTGATCCAGAAAACCAAAGACCGAGATCTGTGGAGAGCCATGAACGCCTACGCCAGCTGGCAGGGCACTTGATGATGGTGATGAAGTGATTTGGATAAAGTCCAGGTTTGAGATTGGTAGCATAGGGTTGGTGTGAATATGCTGTTTATTATCTGTCGTTTTGCAGACATGGGTATAATTTGATGTTTCCGTAAGGGTGATTGTTGATATGTAAGTGCACTGGCTTTTTGACATCTGATTTCGATTTCTCTGTCCAATCTGCCATCTTCTGTGATCATACTTCCAAGATATTTGAATTCTTTAACATGTTTCAGAGTTGTGCTATTTATCTGTATACTTAATGGGCCTGGCGATCTGCTAACTTGCATTACTTCGGTTTTGACTGTGTTTATACTCATACTGTATCTGCTGCAGGTTGAACTCAGATTATTAATATGATTTTGTAGTCTGTCTCATCGCTGTAAAACAGGCACTGATCGTCTGCAAATAGAAGTTCATTTATTTCCTGTGGATTCAGTTGTTTCATCTGGCGTAAAGAGTTCTAAATTTTCCGAATCTGTTCTGTCAAGATTTGCTTCTTTGAATATTCTGTCCATGTAGACATTAAATAGCAGAGGAGAGAGCACACGTCCCTGTCTCACTCCTGTATTGACTGTGAACATATCTGATATACCTTGTTGTGTTCTTACTGCACTTCGGCTCGAGTGGTTATGATGTTTTCAAGTACTCATTGGCGTACAGAAATCACTTATTGTTACTACGGTATAATCAAGCGACCCATTAAACCAAATTTACAGGCAAAGGCTATACTTTCATACCATCTTGGGATGCTAGAGATATGGTCCAATACTGTCTTGGCATTAAGGGTGGTCAGGTATGTAGTCCCAGCGAATTTTACGGTACCTTTCTATGAAGTTGGATCGACTCTGGGGCCACATAATCAAGAAGAAAAATATCTCACCTCGAAGTCGGTGCAAACCCCAGGCCACCTAGTAGGCAGACGATTGCACTAGTCACTTAATAAACGTCTGTCATGACCTAATTATGTAGTAAGGCATTTTGGAGTGTAGGGAAGCATGAAGTGGTGGTGACTAACATATACTCCTTGATGTGTAGATAAGACAGCCACTCTTTGGCTGGAACCCACCTATATTATATATCAATTGAGTGTTGAAGGGCCATAACAGAACCTATAATGTTGTTTACACGTGGAGCGTGAACAATAAGCAGGTAACCCGAAAAAACATGTCATGGCGGTGAAAATATGATTTGTGAGGAAAATGCAAAGAATGCCATGGACGGACAAAAAACCCAAATGAAAAATTTCTTCAAGAAACAAGTGACATAATTTATTAGAGAAATGAACGTAGACACCACACATTTTGATTAGATTATGATGAAAATATCAGCTTTAACATTTAGTGACATAGAGCAAAGTTGATGGGGGACAAGGCAAGGGAAAGAAACAGAGGTACATACCTGGATGCCTTGACTGCATGACGTAATCGAGACAAGAACACAACCTGACTTAACACGGGCTATCGTGTGAGATGAGGAACAAAGACATCCCTCGCTTATCAGCATGGCACATCATGGTGATGCCAATGACCTATATATACCTAATTTTTATAACATAATAGGAATATTGTTAATATAAACGTTTGTCCCTATAGATGCACATACTATTACAAAAACAGATTGAGAACCCATATGTGGAAAGAATGAGATTGCGGGGGATCGGCAGGGGTTCTGGAAGAATCTCAAAACTGAGAGGGAAGACCAGGAGATCTTTTAATAAGATAGCGGTGGGAACGATTAGTAGTATGACTCTTCGCTGGCTGTTGAACGAGGGGACGGAGCACGTATGGGAATGTCCTGAGTGCAGTGATGTCGGTTCTTAGCTCAACTCAACTCAACAATAAGTGATTCTATAACTAAGCATTTGTGCCCTTGAAATTCCTGACACTGTAAGACGCGGGTGTGCAACCATCCAAGTCGTGTGTGCGAATTTTTAGGATGGAATTCAGAATCAGCACACACGAGGTAACATCATTGAAAACTGCTTGTGCAGCTCTATGCAGCTTACTATACAACGATTTTTGTCATATTTCTATTTGAAGAAAAAAAATACTGTGAAGTTTTTTTGTGTTAAATTTAAATTTTAAACAGATTTGTCTTCTGACGTAACTATGTTGTGAAAACCTAAAGCTAGTTTGAGTTGTAAAATTTGATATTATTTATTAATTTATTAGCAATACTGCATTGCAATGACATAACAATAACAGAAATAAATGATGCAGTAGATGAGAATAGTGACGATATTTTGTTGTAATAATCAGTCCAAGCCAGGATATATTTATATCCTAGCTAATAAGTGACAATGCTTCAAATGACAAAAGTAGAATGGGATATAAAGGCGCAACATTGACCCCATCCTCCTCTAGTGTCCACTGGTCAATAACAATATGGGGACAACACCATATGTCCCACACGCCTGAAGGCACGTAAACAGGGTGTTTGACTTACTGTTTGCTCATTCAATACCTTACCAATACTGGGATCTTTCCATCCCTTTCTGGGATAGCGGGTCAGGGTTGAGCCGCATCACCCACGCTGGGAAGCATTGCAGTAACCCAGGCCCAGTGTGTGTTCTGTGGTATGTTTATCAGACTCAAAAGCTGCTGTGTGTAGACATGTAGCCATACAACGGACAGATGCACATCCATTGTGCAATGTTGACACACTTGGCTGGATGCTGGCGATAGGATGTTGGTGTGTGCTACTCATGAACACCTGGTGAGGACTGAGCGGAGGTCGGGATATTTCTGGAGAGTGAGGCATCTTCCTGTTGCCTTACTTTGTTAAAGGAACGCAAACGTAAGCAATTAGGAGTGATAATCTCATCAAGATTTGTTTTGTGTTTAGTACTTCGTTGTATTTAAGGTAGGGACGTAATCTTGCTGGAAACATCTTGTCTTTAGGTGGGCGCCCGCGCTGGTATGTCCATGATTTTAGTGTTGTTTATATATTCTTAAATGCAAGTATTATAGTGAAAAGTATGTAGTGAAAAGTATGAAGCGACAAGTATGTAGCAATAGTATGTAATGACAAGTAGATAGCGACAAATATGTAGTGACAAGTATGTAGCGACAAGTATGTAGCGACAAGTATGTAGTGACAAGTATGTAGCAATAGTATGTAATGACAAGTATATAGCGACAAATATGTAGTGACAAGTATGTAGCGACAAGTATGTAGCGACAGGTATGTAGCGACAAGTATGTAGCAATAGTATGTAATGACAAGTATATAGCGACAAATATGTAGTGACAAGTATGTAGCGACAAGTATGTAGCGACAAGTATGTAGCAATAGTATGTAATGACAAGTATATAGCGACAAATATGTAGTGACAAGTATGTAGCGACAAGTATGTAGCGACAAGCATGTAGCAAAGAGTGTGTAGCAACAAGTATGTAGCGACAAGTATATAGAAACGTCTGTAATGACGTGCTACTTTTGGATATGTATTTAAGGAAGTCTTGGATTGATAACTTCATTTCAGTATGACGTAGCGTTCTTAAATGTGAAATAAAGAGGATGTTTAAATTTGTTTTAAACACACAACAATGGTTTTCAAACATGTTAAGTAGACGCTTTCAAAACTCCAAGTCCAGATACCTGCATCCCACACATACACACAAACATATCAATTATAATGTTACATCCACTTGCTTATCCCCCACATATAAACACACACACATAAGCACATTCATAATGGTGTTACATCCACTTTCAAATCTCTCATACATACATACACACAAAAACATAAACACATCTTTACTGGTGTTAAGTTCACATAGTAATTAAGTTTAGTTGTTGAATGCAATGTGCTTTAAAAAAATTGCATCAGTCAACTTTTCTCTACCAACCACTGTAGCGAAATGTCACGAGATGAAATTGACACGAACAAGTGGTTATATTGGTGTCTTTAACGATGTCGGATGTTTTGGAAAAATCTCAAAGAGATAGAGGACAACCAGAGTTCCTCTTTCCCAATGTGATCCTGGCCCGTTATAATTTTAATAGCCTTCCCTGGCTCAGTTGCTTGAGTCCATAAATAGAGTCCAAGATAGCCAAGGAAGTCCCCAAGGTGAACAAGGAAAAGATTTCATCGAACAGTAATAATATTCTTGTGGAGTTTCCTTGCCCCTCCGCTCTCAATTAAATAATTAATATCTAGGGTATATTAATCAACAACAACAACAACAACAACAACAACAACAACAACAACAACAACAACAACAACAACAACAGCAGCAGCAGCAGCAGCAGCAGCAACAACAACAACAACAACACCGTAATCACTCAAGGAATTCTTGTAACACTCAAGAGTGGACATGAAATCTCTTTTATCTATATATATAAAATGCAATGTCTGTCTGTCTGTAAGTTATTTATGCGTTCGCGAACGGTCCATCCGACTGAGGTGAAATTTTCTACACGTGTTCTTATCATTCCCGTGCAGCCAACTGTCATAGTTTGTTAGTTTACAAACAGCTATTTACGTAATAAAATTAAATTTTGTTATTACATTATAATTTATATATAGCGAGGGGACTTAACTTAAGAAAAGTTATATCAAGGACATAACTTTTAGTAGCATTGCTATATATTTTATATATAATTGTTGCATTGTTATCAAAGCTTTATAAAATGTTTGTCTACAGTTATTTACAGGCATATGCGTTATAATATATAATGATAAAATCTTTAAGGCATTTTTAAAGTTTTCATAAAAATAATACACCTATTTTAAATACGTGAAAATTTTCTAACTCATCTTTTTTTTCCCTCTTCGACATCGATACAGTCATCCCAGCATTTATTGGGTTTTCGTGATATCTTGGTAAGTTTACGTTCAGTAGTTTCAGAGAAATTAGACGTAGACAGTCAAAATGTTTTGGACATGTTATGAGAAGAAATGGACTGGAGAACTTAGTGACAGCTGGCAAGATCGAAGGGAACAGACCAAGAGGAAGACCGAGAGGAAAATATCTGGATGGCTTGGCCACATGGCATGGACGAGACAGGAACACTGAGCTGATCCACGACTCTGGTGATCGAGTGAAATGGCGAGTCATGACCGCCCACGCTTTCCGGCATGGCACATGATTGATTGATTGAGTTTCAGATTGCCCTATTTAGTTATTGGGATGAAGATTGTTCTCTTCCAATCTGTTCGCCATATTTCCGGGAACGGGAACGGGAGCTTATATGACTACTAATATGAATTAAATGAGACGCTCCCCACCAGGGACTGGGCGAAGCCGGGCCGGGTCGTCTTTTTTGGGAACGGGAACGGGAGCAGGGGCCGAATATTTCCGGGAACGGGAACGGGAGCTTATATGACTACTAATATGAATTAAATGAGACGCTCCCCACCAGGGACTGGGCGAAGCCGGGCCGGGTCGTCTTTTTTGGGAACGGGAACGGGAGCAGGGGCCGAATATGAATTAAATGAGACGCTCCCCGCCAGGGGCTGGGCGAAGCCGGGGCGGGTCGTCTTTTTGGGAACGGGAACGGGAGCAGGGGCCGAATATGAATTAAATGAGATGCTCCCCGCCAGGGGCTGGGCGAAGCCGGGCTGGGTCAGCTAGTATTTAATAAACACAACAAACTGGGGTATTGGTCATTCTGTTAACAAAATACTACTCCATTCCAAAGGCATGATATATAAAAACATTAATGTCCCAAACATTCACTTAAAAAAAAAAAAAAATCACCACCAACCTAAACCTCAATTCCCTAGTGGGTTAACTAATATATATCTCAGTTGAGTTATATTAAGTATAAAGACTTGTCGTAAACTCAAGTCTATCCACTCCAGGGTCTATGAAACCCATTTGTAAAGACCGTTCAGTGAAATTAAATATATTGAGTTCTCAGAGTGAGTGTTTATCTGGTCCAGGTAGGATGATAGTCGATAAGCCTCTCAAATCACGAGTCCAAGTAAAGGTTTCCTGTTTTATCTATGGTGATACAGGTTTACCTATCCTAAGTGGTTAGATGAAACTCTAGCTGGTACTTTCTTTCAGAATAGTCTTCTTCATCTCTCCAGTCAGGTTCTCTCCCCCCCCCCCCCCCAATCAAGAGTCTTATCTGGATCTGGATGGATCTAACAACTACCTGAAATTCCAGTACCAAAACATATTTCTACTGATATAATTAATACATCTATATGTTACTTAGAAATGGGTGAAGGTAAAAACCCAAAGAAAAAGGAAAATAAACAAAGGGAATTTTGACCTCATTGAAAATTAAATAAGGGGGAAGAGGGTCTTAGTTAGTTAGTTAGTTAGTTAGTTAGTTAGTCGACAGATCATCCTCATTGCACATCGAACCATTCAGTCCATAAGTGCTCGGATCCCCTCCTTAGCAAATCCCGCAGCATGTAGCAGCTCACGACACCAGTTCTGTGTTGGTTTATCAATCTGTTTGGCCACACCTCTTTTAGTTTGCAGTTCTCGCAGTCTGACCATGGTTGTAGATCCACATTCATCACTTGATTCTCGCAACAGTCTTACTTCTCGTAGAGTATTCAGAATGTTAGCCTGGTCCATGGCGCGTCCGCCCTCCACAGAGGGTCTTAGTGTCAGCCAACAGTTATCAACCCCATAGCTGGTCCCTCTCCATCCAATCCTCCACTACAGGGCGCTCAAGGTTTAAACTACCCGATAAGCAGTGTCATCTTCACCCCTGCCTATCACCCATAGTCTCCAGTTGAGTAATACATTGATCGATTCGGAATTTGATAACCATGGTACCATTCCCCTTTGTTTTAATTATTTTCTCTAGTTATCCTTCCATTTAAAATAAAAGGCCTCACCCATGAAGTGTCTTAATTCCTTCACTACATGCAATGAGTATTTACTTATAAACAGTATAAGTACATTATGACATTATCTCCCGTATGACATTCTGGTGGGTTCCTCCCAATCAAAAGCTTTGAGGATGAGCATCCTCCCTCCTCTTCAACATGTAGGTATATGCATTTACTTTACTCGTCCACAAGATTTATCATCATCTACTTTACTCGTCCATAAGATTTATCATCATCAGACATCAAATACAATTCAGGAATCTAAACCACATAATTGTAACATGAGTGAATGGAATACAGAGTTAGCGTCATGCGTAGAGGCACCTACATTATCAATTAGTGCATGGGTACCACTATCTTCTTCTCCTCTGATAAAATTGGCAGTATGCATCAAATTACCTACTATCAGGTGATTGATTGATTATTCATACTCATCCTCGGTATGCCACTTCTCCTCACCCAATCTACAATAATTCAACATAAATCATAACCCTACTGGCATGGATGATGAATAGGCATAATTAGGTGACTCACAATCAATAAGCTAAAAAAAAAATTAATATATTTAACACCAATGAAGCCACAACTGAACCACCACGTGAATGCTTCCATAGAACACACAGGATTTTATGATAACACATGGGGAACTATTTAACATGTAATGTGCCCATGTACTGTTTCTAGGATGAATTACCTA
Organism: Cepaea nemoralis; assembly: GCA_014155875.1. Taxonomy (NCBI): domain Eukaryota; kingdom Metazoa; phylum Mollusca; class Gastropoda; order Stylommatophora; family Helicidae; genus Cepaea; species Cepaea nemoralis. Next base: position 353,844 of record JACEFZ010012011.1, on the reverse strand, counting down.
ATTCCCCCTATTTAGTGATTGCACATTTAAGACAGTTCCTTACTACTGAACTATGGATTCTAATCTCCTAAATCCTAAGTTAACCACTAAGTCCTAAATCACTACTGACTTAGCTTAACTGCTTAAAGAATAAAATGCGCAACCTAGGCATAATGTTTATGCTTACATAGAAGCTGCATAACTAGAAAAAACATCTCACTATGGGTTAACGTAGTGCACAGATCATCTATGAACTACGACATCTGAATGTAGTACTTAGTCTCTCCTGAAATAAGTTTTTAAGGTCTAATCACATTTTTACAGCCCACCAACTTAACAATGTTATGGATGGGAAAGGAGCATAACTAACTTAATATTACAGTATGCTTACCTTCAACATTGTTCAATGTCTTCTTCAAGCATAGAGTTTTCAGGTTTCAGGCTAAAGACTAGGTTTTTGCTTTCCTAGCTCGCTGGCTGCTTAATAGGCCACACTTCTCTCTTTAAATATTGAGCACAACCTACTACTGGCAACGCTGATCGCATTCCGGCACGAACCTAAGGCCTATCCACGTCAATATGGAAGCACTATACTCGAGTTTCGCTCTCGTGAAAGCGAAACGAGAGCGAAACTCGAGTATAGTGCTTCCATATTGACGTGGATAGGCCTTAGGTTCGTGCCGGATTGCGATCAGCGTTGCCAGTAGTAGGTTGTGCTCAATATTTAAATTTCAAATCCCGAAACAACCAAATAATCAACTTCTCTCTTTTCCTCTATTGGAGGTGCTAAACTTCACATGGGTTGTTGAGTAGAGGACACCACGCCGTCAGTTCCAGTGGACCTTCTCCTTTTGAGCGATTGCTGAAGGTGTTTTATTTTTACACACTCTGCACTTCTGCCGGTCTTCATTCCATTTTAAAATACTATCTGTTGTTGTTTTCTCCTGCCCTTCCTCGACTTGGCTTTGACGTCATTCCGGGTCGTGACCAATGGCTGAGCTCCTTTTCGGTTATATTTAGAATATTGTCGAATCAGTGCTCTTTTTCAAATTAAGATGATGTGCGTTTAATCTTTCTTCTAAAACAGTAGGCGTTAATTCCTTCATTTTTACATTTGAATTTGTTTCTAATGGTCGTGGTTGTTGGCGCTAATGCTAACTAGAGGGTAGTGCGGGGAAATTCAAACAGCGATGTGGCGACTTGCAAGATGTACACTACAAACGTAAAGGTATGAGTTCCAACAATGAAGACTAAGAAGATAAAGAGGAGATGATGATGATGATGATGAAGAAGAAGAAGAAGAAGAAGAAGAAGAAGAAGAAGAAGAAGAAGAAGAAGAAGAAGAAGAAGAAGAAAAAGAGGAAGAAGAAGAAGAAGAAGAAGAAGAAGAAGAAGAAGAAGAAGAAGAAGAAGAAGAAGAAGAAGCAAGAGAAGCGGAAGAAGAAGAAGAAGAAGAAGAAGAAGAATAAGAAGAAGAAGAAGAAGAAGAAGAAGAAGAAGAAGAAGAAGAAGCAGAAGCAGAAGCAGCAGCAAGAGAAGCGGAGGAGGAAGAAGAAGAAGAAGAAGAAGAAGAAGAAGAAGAAGAAGAAGAAGAAGAAGAAGAAGAAGAAGAAGAAAAAGAGGAAGAAGAAGAAGAAGAAGAAGAAGAAGAAGAAGAAGAAGAAGAAGAAGAAGAAGAAGAAGAAGCAAGAGAAGCGGAAGAAGAAGAAGAAGAAGAAGAAGAATAAGAAGAAGAAGAAGAAGAAGAAGAAGAAGAAGAAGAAGAAGAAGCAGAAGCAGAAGCAGCAGCAAGAGAAGCGGAGGAGGAAGAAGAAGAAGAAGAAGAAGAAGAAGAAGAAGAAGAAGAAGAAGAAGAAGAAGAAGAAGAAGAAGAAGAAGAAGAAGAATGTATTTTGAAAACTGCTTCTGATCGTCTTCTTTTCGTTGACAAGTGTGCATGTTTGTATATAGCCAGGCGCCTGTGGCACCGGTTGTTTACCTTGTTGAATTGATGTTGTTTGCTGCAGCATCACAAACTACTTTGCTTGTATAGAAATTTTCTAGCCTGATCATTATGCTTCTATGTTCATAACTACATTTGTCTTCATCTGAAGAATGCTAGCAAATCTAACTTTGCAGATTTGTTACACAGCAGCATCAACCAGACAGTCTTGCGTCAGTGTGCCTGTGTTTTCATCGACCAGCTTGAAAAAAACTATCCTACTGGGTTGGCTTACTCTGTCTTCTGATTTGATCTCTTCTGAGACGGAGCTATGCGGCCAGAGCTGACATATTTATCGCTGTTAAGTGTACTAAGTGTTCCATTCTTATTCTTATTGCTTTCCTGCTACAAGTACTCACAGTTTCACACGACAGAGACCCCGGACAAAGTCCCCCACCTCGCCACTTGAATATCTCAGGTTTCGCTTCTATTTGCTGATTATAAGGCTGGCAGACTTTCGCTTCTTTATCAGTCGAAGTGTTTACCAGCACACTACATATCAGACATCTTCTGACCGTAGTCGTTGCCATCTTCACCGGCTGGCGTCACGTTTCTCTCTTATTTCGATAACGCATTGAGTAAACCTAAAAAGCTCAAGACATTTGACAAAATTGCACTAGTCTCAAGTGAAACAGAAATATTCGATATTAAACACGGAAGACACATGCCAGCAACGAGTCAAAACAATCGAACCGCGTTTAGAAATTCAACTTTAATTTTTCACAATATTTCAGAACCGCCGAGCAAACTATTTCAAAATGAGATAGATACGTGAAAGAGAACAGCAGCAATTAAAATGGGGAATAAAGAAGGACATTATGAACACATAAAGTTGGGAGTAAGACAGGGATGTGTCTTGTCATCGGATCTCTTCTCCCTCTATAGCGAAGTAATAATGAGAGAGATCAAAGAAAAGCCAGGAATAATATTTGGAGGTTATAATATATATAATATACGCTATGCAGATGACACAGTATTGATAGCGGATAATGCAACAGATCTACAACAATTGTTGGACATTGTAGTAACAGAGAGTGCAAAGAAAGGACTCTCTTTGAATATCAAGAAAACAATAACAATGGTAATATCAAACAAACAGGTGACACCGAAATGTGAAATAGAGATAGAAGGGAAGATTCTTCACCAAGTGGATAGTTTTAAATATCTGGGACATTTATAACATCAGATGGAAGATGCATAACAGAGATTAAGAGCAGAATAGGGCAAACCAAGGCTGCATTTTTTAAAAAAAATGAAGAATATCTTATGCGATAAGTCGCTATCATTGAACGTAAGAAAGATGGTGCTGAAGAGCTATATAGAACCTGTTTTGCTGCATGGCTGTGAATCTTGGAATATAAATGAACAAATTAGGAAGAGATTGGAAGCAACAGATATGTGGTTCCTTAGACGAATGTTGCGAATTCCTTGGACTGCCAAAGTAACTAATGACGAATGCCTTAAAGAGGCTGGCGAAACTAGATCACTAAGAAAGAGACAAACAGCTTTGTTTGGTCATGTGACGAGAAGAGAGGCGCTGGAGAACATCGTGACAACTGGAAAGATCGAGGGGAAGAGAGACAGAGGCAGACCACGAGAAATGATGCTGGATGGATTGCGACGGTGGCATGGAGGAATATCAACGGCAGAGTTGATCCAGAAAACCAAAGACCGAGATCTGTGGAGAGTCATGAACGCCTACGCCAGTCGGCACGGCACTTGATGATGACATGAAAGAGAAGAGTCAAGAAGCTAAGCAGAGTTTAGCAACTATCGGATCTTACTCTATATATATTTCATAAGCAAAACACAGGAAACAAATTATGCTATGGGAAATTCATTCGTTAATACGACAAAATTGTATGTCCATTACTTATTCAGTCAATCAATCAGGTGACATCTTCACAATGAAGGTTGGCTGCAGTGGATCTCCAACACTATCTGTCTCTTGCCCTTACCATACATTCTGTCAGATTGATGTTCCTCCATCTCTTGATGTTATCTTCCCACTTATATCATTGTACACCTCCTCTTGCTTGCCTTCAACTTTGCCCTCCAGTATGGTTTTTATAAGAGTGTTATGTCTTTTAACGTGGCCGGAATATTTCACTTGCCTCTTTTTTATTTATTTCATCAACTTTGTTTTCATTCCCAATTTTTCTAGAACCTCTGTATTTGATTGTTTTTGTTTCCATGAAATACGACATATTTTTCTGTATATCCACATCTCTATTTCTAGTTGTTTGTTCTTCTTCTTCTTCTGCGTTCATCCGGATTTTTTTTCCGGATGTGACTGCGTTGTGCCTGTTTACAGCAGAGCTGCGTTCTTGCGCCGTTAGGCCGACACATCCGACTTCTGCGGGCATTTGTTGACCGGGTTAACCTTCCCGGGAAGTTGTTTGTTCAATGTCCAGGCTTCCGCGTTGTTAATCTCTATAGATGTTAATACTGATTTCATGTTGCTGAACGCATTTTTGGCCATTCCTATTCTCCTTTTGATTTCTATTTCACTTCTGCCATCATCTGTTATTACATGTCCAAGACAGGGGAAACTTGTTACTTGTTCTAGTTTACTGTGATGTTCATTGATGACCTTTCCTTTCCACTGCTAATTACGAGTATCATAGTTTTCAGTTGTTTGGGTGTTAATATCTATGTCGCATTCTGCACTATGACTGTTTACTTGATTCACTAGGTTATGTGACTCTTTCGCTTTCTACTAGTTACACGGTATCGTCAGCATACCTAAGATTGTTTATGATTCTTCCATTGATGTTAAGTCCAGGCAGTTCGGCGTGTTAAATTTTTTTTTCTATGTATAGGTTGAAGAGGCTTTGGGACAACACACATCCCAGCGGTACTGCTCTTTTTATCTTTATAGGCGACGAATAATTATTTCCGTAAGAGAACAATAATGGAGGGGTTTATGCCTGGGAAGAGAGAAAGAGAAAGGCCAAAGAGAAGATGGGTACAGGATGTGGCGTATGATCTCCATTCGGGTGTATCGGACGCGGGACATCGAGAGGTTTTCAGGAAGGTTGTTATGGGAGCGAGGTTTTGCAAAGTTACTAATAAGTTTGATGTCCCTTCCGTCTACTCTTCCTTCTATCTTGAAGGCATGTAATTAATCATTCATGCTGTACTCTATCAAAAGCTTTCTTGTAGTCTATGAAACAAACATAAATACTTGTCTGAATTTTTATATATTTTTCAGTTAACATACTCAAACAGATTATTGTTTCTCTGTAGCCGCTGTTTTTGCGGAACCCAAATTGTTCTTTAGCTACTTTCTCGTCTATTTTATGTTAAATTCTTTCTTGTATGACCTTGAGTAGTATCTTAGTGATGTGGCTCATTAAGCTAATAGTTCTGTAATCCTCACAATCAACAGCTCTTGGATTCTTGGGTAGTGTGATGAAAATGGATGTTTTCAAATCCTTGGGGATGTACATGTCATTACATAATTCTGTGATAGTATCAATGCCAAACCTGGATAAGGATTTTATCATCTCTGTTGTTATCGTGTCAGGACCTGCAGCCTTTCCTTCTTTCATCTGTTTAATAGCCTTCTTTACTTCAGCATTTAATATGTTTGGTCCATCTAGAATATTATACAATGTTGGTTTATTGACCATATTGTCCCAGAATAAATTGTCCGCGTACCTTGTTGTCGCCTGTTGTCCCTGGGGTGAGAGGAATCAACAAGCACACTCTTTTAATTCTACATAATCAGCCTTGGAATCTAATTGATCTTTGTCTACACAACCCCTTCAGTCTCTGGATCACTATCTCTCTCTCTCTTCTTACCACGGGACAATACCCCTCTTCATATTCCTCCAGAACATATCCACACAACTCTGGCTTCTAACAAATGATAAAATAATTTAATAAAGAAAAGTGTCACGTGTGTGCAATGTGTGTGTATAGAACATCTGTAGTATAGTCTATTGTGTATGCGAGATGAGATCAGTTAGTTCAGGATCTTTCATCACAGTGTCCGGCCATACCACACCACAACACACCAAGTCAGAGGGACCTCACCAAATGAAGCGTCTCTCCGGCCAGGGGTCGACTTCTTCCAGTTGATCGTGGATAGTCTGGGTGCCTGGTTAATAATGTTGAATATGGCATAATAAAGTCCATAAGTTCGGAACACACGATGTACTTGATACGTCTATATAAATCCTGTGACCTAGGAACACTTTCACATATTTTACACGACCACCAAAAAAAAACAAAAAAACTTCTGTCTAGTTGAACAATGTTACTGAATGATTCTCATTACTATTCCACCTCTCTACATTCAGTTCTCATATACAGTAGAACCTGTCGAAGTTAGAACACCCGGTGAGAGAATCCCGATGTGAGTGATAGGCCGAAGGCCGTACTCAGATATTTATACTCTGATCAACCTAGAAATAAACACTGGCATAAGGCAGAGGAGTTCATCACATTGGTCTGAGATGTGGTAAGAAAAGGAAAGACTAAAGGAAAGCGAGGAAACCCCAGTAGACACCTTACCGGAAGATCCTACCATTGACATTTCCTTTATCCTCCAAATCACCCTCAATCTCACTGAATATCATCCCACGACATTGGTCTTAACCTGCTGAGTTAAACGATATATCACTCAACCTAGTTCAAGCAACGCATCAGCCTGCTGCTGCCGACGCTCCTAGAATAGGTTCCCACAACGCCCCATCACTACGCTCAATTCCAAGTATCTCCCAATTTTGTCTAGTCAATTACCAGCCTAGTATTACTCATACCTAATCTCTATCTATTTAATACCTTATGTAATCTAGTCCTGTCCAGAATTGAAACCTCAAATTGACATTATAGACAAATGTCCGTCGACTTTAATCGACACGAGACACCGTAGTTTCTTTTTCAAATTGGAACAGGAATAAATTAACACTCCAGTTCGTTTTAATCCATTTGGCACACTGATTGCAAACTTTGTATCCCGACTCCCGAGGACTGTGTATCTGAATGACGTCACTGACTTGGCCTGAAGCCAGTTGCAGAGAACCTCTCCTTCTCTCATTCTTCTGATCGTGGTAAACAGTATGCCGACTGGTCCCCCTATGATCCGGAAATCCTTCTCCTGTATTCAAAGAATTTTGGTTGGCTTTGCATCAGGGAAAACCTTTCCCAGCATCAAATAGTTGTGGCGGCCTAGAGACGGCTGTCTCCGGCAATTTATCATTCTGGTCGGCGTCTCCAGTAATTCCGTGACACTTGTTCATCTTTTTATTATGTAGATATCATCTATAATTTCTCTATGTTTTCCTCTGATACAACCAGTTCCTGTTATATAATTTTTCTTCTTTGTAAATCTGTTTATGTTTGTATGCACTCCTTACGAGTTGTGTTTTATTTCTAGATCCCATATATCTTTGCATTTTTTCTGCAACCACTCTTCTTTGGCATTTCTGCAAATGTGACGTATTTCTCTGTCTATTAATATATATTCTGGAGTGTTCTTTGCTTTCTTTCTTTGAGTCATTTTGCTCAAGATTTCACCAGTTATACATAATTGCTTTTTCTTATTTTCCATCACTTGCAAGTTGATATTTGCAATCTGTATGCTAGTTTTTACATATTCCAATTTTGTATTAATATTCACCTCTAGATTTTCATGTCTATATTATTCCATGCTTTCACCGATTAGCTATCATATTTTTTTTTATTTATTTCAATCTGGTATAGGTGACTTATGTCTGGTTGTTTCAATGCTGATATATCTATTTGGGGTGTCTTCATGTCCTGTTTGTTTCCTGGTGTTTTTAAGGTTTATTTGTAATTTTAAGACTAAAAGATTGTGATCAGAGTTGATATCAGCACCCGCGTATGTTTTGGCACTTTTAACATTGTTTAAAAAAAATATATATTTCTAGTCACTAATGCAGTCGATTTGGTTTCTCGTTCTATCTCAAGGGCTTTTCCGCGTATACAGTTTCCTAGGGTTATGTTGGAAAATTGTGTTACAAATAATAATATGGTGGTCTTCACAAAACTGTATTAGCTGGTCTCCACATGAACCCTCCCCCTACCCTTCCTCTCTTCACCGGCTAGCGTGCAGCAAACAACCCAGGTATCTCAGTTTACTCTGTTAACATTTCTGCCATTCATTGTAAGACTTGGGATGTCAGCCTTAAGAATCCTATAGTCTAGAGCAGTGGTTCTCAACCTTTTTTTGGCCCATTCCCCCCTTCACCATATTTTCAGAACGCCATTCCCCCCCCCCCCCCCTTCCTATCAAAAATTTGGCCCGTTCCCCCTTCACCGTATTTTCAGAACGTCATCCCCCCCCCCCCCCTTTCATATTTCCTATCTAAAAATCCCCTCACCCCTACACTGTATACGTAAAAGTGGAAGGCAAATGTAATAGCATATACTAAAACAAGTCTAGACATCCACATAAAACATGACTTGTGGGTCTACTTACTTTATAACATGAATTTTAGGACGAGCCATACATAACTGTAAAGTATGAAGGGAAAAACTATGTCAAGTAATCGGTTCTTGTATTAACACGATCTTGAAATGGTCTTCACCCCCCCCCCTGGAAACCCTGAAATTCCCCCCTGGGGGGGGGGGGAATTCCCCACCGGTTGAGAACCACTGGTCTAGAGAGCACCATGACGCAGACGTCTTATCTTGTTAATGAGACTACCCATCTCTGTACACCAGTCTCCTGTAACTCTTGCACTTTTTGCCTCTCTCTCTCTTCCCCCCCCCCCCCCCTCACCCGCTATACTCGGGGACAAAATTCCTTCTCATCCCTGGGGCTTCAATGCTTGCAGTCTTGCTTGTGTATACATTGAATAGCACAGGCGATATTGCGTACAGTTCCTTGTGGTACCTTTGCGTGTACCCCAGGATTACCGGCAGTATGCTTTCTAAGGTTGATATAGGAATGTTTAGTGTGGAATGGCTATCGTCGATACAGAGGTCACAGATTGTGAGAATTGTATGGATATTTTGCCCTGGCCATGCGAGGGTGCGGGGGAATGAACATGCTGATAGGCTGGCAGGGAATGCACCTCTTGGTGGTAGATTGCCTATGGACAAGGGGGAGGTGGTCGTGCGCTTGTGGGACCAAGTGGAGACGGCGGGGGAATGAACATGCTGATAGGCTGGCAGGGAATGCACCTCTTGGTGGTAGATTGCCTATGGACAAGGGGGAGGTGGTCGTGCGCTTGTGGGACCAAGTGGAGATGGCGGGGGAACAGACTGAGAACCCGTATGTGGAAAGAATGAGATTGCGGGGGATCGGTAAGGGATCTAGAAGAATCTCAAAACTGAGAGGGAAGACCTGGATAACTTTAAATCAGATAGCGGTGGGAACGATTAGTAGTATGACTCTTCACTGGCTGTTGAACGAGGGGACGGAGCACGTATGAGCCCTGAGCGCAGATATGTTGGTTCTTAACTCAACTCAACTCAACTCCGTGTGGAAATCCTGGTATAATAATGCACGCCTCCGAGGTCCATGAACATAGCGGAGAGCAACCTTACGAGTGTGCAGGGTATATATAGTGTGTGTGTGTGTTTTGTTTTTGTTGCCTCAATATAAAATTCAATATCTCAGTAACCAACTGAGGGGAAATGATGAGATTTAGCATATAACCTTATCATTATGTCCACCCAACAAAAAAATGTTTGTTCTGGAGATTGTACGGTTTTGAAGTTTTAGCTCTAACCACATACATTCTATTTCGCAAGTTTCAAAGTCTAGCCTACGGTGAGCATTTAGTAAATTAGAAACATAGGGTTACTATGCCTGTCTCTTGTTTCCTACTGGGATCCCTTCTAAAAACTTTGTACCCTTTAATAGAATATAATGCATACACGGAACAAAACGAATTAAAGAACATACAACAAATAATTAACCTGAAAAAAACAAAAAACAAAAACAAAACAAAAACTACTTCACAAGCTAAGTAACCAACTGTTATCCAAATGAATTAATAAATGACCATACAAGTCAATGTCTCTGTTTAAAGCGGAGTATCCCACACGGGAAATAAAACGTTAAACAGTAAGCAGAAGGAAGAACAGTGAAGACCCCCTCACTCACAGTAAAAACACAATGAAAAGTATTATAAAGCTATACAGCTAAGTACTATCAATTAATATAAAGTCAAAACAAGTCAATGTTTGTAGTTGCTTATAACCTAATACGTTACTAGATCAAGTAGTAACCAAATATGCAGATAAACGTTCAAGGAGAGGCTCTTTCTTGTACCGAGATCCGGTGTAGCTTTGTGCTAAGTTGCTAGTAAATACCAGGTTGTGTTGGTTGTTGGTATAGCGACATTATAAGTGCTTGACGAAGTGTAGCTGGGCTATACCGTGTGAGGTGCAACCATTCTGGGTTACAATGAAATGGGTACTGATGATGTCTCATGGGTATGTAATGACTACCAACTAGAGCCTCTGGTTGGTGGCTTACAGGAGGTTGTGGTGGCACATCGTTGTTGTTGAGAGTTGGTTCCTTTCTGGGGAGAATAGGAAAAATATCTTCGTAATTATTACCCTCCTGTGTGAAAGTATTTAACGGACTTGGTGTAGTGGTAGTGTCCCGTCTGGCTTGGATTTCAGGTGCAGTGGTTATGAGTGGTCTGCACACTTCTGTCCTATTAGTACTTGATGTGACGGGAGTATGTCGTCTGGCTTGAGTTTCAGGAGTAGCTAAAAGTGTCCGGCGCGATCCCGTATTGGATGTATGGTATGACCGTTCAGGATATTTGATATTCTTGGCGAGAAAACTGGTGCCCAATGTAGACAAATGTATTTGATCCGTATAAAGACTCTTTTTTGGTGCACCAGCCTTTGAAGTGAATGATGCTGTGTTGTTGATGAATTGATTCATGTTTTGAGAACAGAACTTCTACAAAATGTTGTTATTTATGTCAGCTAGACGGCGCTGCTGTCCATAACTTGGTGATATGATGGAGGAGAAGAAAATGGATGAGTTAGGAAAAGTATGACGTAATCCGTTCAAGAGTGCCAGTAGTTGAGACCCTGTGATTTGTTGGTTGTTCATGGTGTCGGTGATACCAATATGTACGCTTGCCCTTCTAACGCTATGATTAACAGCCAATCTGCTAATCTTGTCTGTTAGCCGGTCTACACCAGCCCCAGGCAGTGGGATTATTGAAACAATGTCTTTGTCTGACGTGGCCATCCTGTCGCTGTATAAACCTTTCATTAAGGAATCGCCTAGTATAATATGTGTACAGTCAGGTCGTGCTGTCTGTACATGTTGGTTTTCAGCACGTCTCGCCCGTTGTTTCATCCATTTCCGATTATCAGCAATCTTTATGTCTCCGTGTGGTTCTCTCGATGTATCTTGTAGGCTTGTCTTGCCCGTTGGCAGCATGTTAGAGCACTGTAGGTTTTCTGGTGACTTTTCTTGAAGTACTTAAAACCTATTGCTTATTTTGACGTCAATGGGGTAGACTGCTTGTTGTTTATCTTCGTCTGCGCATTGAGGTGTTTGTTGTTGTTTATCTTCCTCTGCGCATTGAGGTGTTTTCATAGCGCTTATCTGTTCTGGGTGGGATAGAGCTTCCCCAAGATTTCCTAAGGATGAAGCGGTTGCTTGGGAATTACATGCTTCTTCGGTTTGGTTGGTAGAGGACACATTCTGCAGGATTTGAACTGTATTTCTCAGCAGTAAATTTTCATCTCGCAGGAGTGCGACTTCTGTCTTGAGAACATTGTAATCACTGCTTATCTTGTTGTTTGCTTCAATGTTTGTTGAAACAGTGACAATGAGCGCCTTTAGTGATTGTTCTAGTTCTTCAATGCGCTGTTTACAGTTGCACGAATGTCCATTGATAGTTAAGATGCTATTGTTATCTGAGGCAGGTACTTCTTCAACAATGTCAACATTGGGTTCTATGTTGTTTTGGATACGCTCCATTGGGTATTCAATGGCCAACAGCACTGGTGGGTTGGCAGGCCTCGTGTTGATGTTGTCATGTATACCCATCGCATGAGTTAATTGACGAATATTGTTAGCTGGTGTGCTGTCGACAGCTGTAGTTGTGGGCTGCGTAGATTCGGTGAATGCCTGTGTTGAGTTTTCAAGTTCAACAAAATCTACTTTTAGCCAGGAATTAATGTTTTCATTACTGCCCTGTGTCATGAGTTTATTTTTACTGCGGTACAAATGTATCGTAATCACTGGCGTCGTAATCAGATCCTCAACATGGGCCCCGTGCTTATCTTGCCTGTGTTCAATTAGTTCAAGCCTGTAGTAGTTGATTAGGCAAGTTCGGAATGCCTCATAATGGAGTGTGTTGTTGAAGGAAACAGTAACACACTGTCCTGAGTTGGTGTGTTTGACGACTAGGCCGTTGGGATTTGTGCACTTGGATAGCTTATTTTTCACGGCCCTCTCTTTGTTTAGTGTGTAAGTTTTATTGACAGCCGATCGTAAACCTGAGCGAGTCCTTTCACCATTCACTTCCAATACGGAGCACTCTCCTTCCCCTGACATTATCGCATAATATTCTGAATAACTAAACTTGAAGAACGCAGCAATCGCATTGTTATCTAGCCACGCCGCGGGCAATTTGAGGTCCCGTGGTTGTATCTGACACGCCTCGTGCACTTGATTGGTTAAAATTTAATAGTGTTCAACTATCACTCGAAATGAATATTATATATAACACACATTTTTGCGACAATCAACACTTGTATTAATCTAAAAACTATTTAACCACATCCTCAGAATCACAACGAGCACATTGATATACAAATCCATGATAGGTGATTCAGCTTGCAGTAATAATAATCCGAGAAGTAAGAGATACGAAAACACGTCTTCACTCTCCAGTTGTACTGAGAGTTTTGTATCTCTTCTTCCCCCTCCCTCCTCAAAGCGCACCCTCTCTCATTGTATGTCTTTCTTTCTCTCTTTGTCTCTCATAGTATGTCTCTCTTCCTTTCTCTCCTCCCCACTCTCTCTCTCCTTCTGTGTATCTCTTCCCCTCTCTGACTCTCATTGTGTGTCTTTCTTACGCTCTCTCCTTCTCCTTCTCGCCGTCACTCTCCTTGTGTGTCTCTCTTCCTCTCTCTCACTGTGTGTCATTCTTCCTTTCTCTGTCTCTTATTGTGTCTCTCATCCACTCTCTCTCTTTCCCACTCGCTGTCTCTCTCCTTGTGTTTCTCTCTTCCTCTCTCTCTCACTGTGTGTCTCTCTTTCTCTCATTGTGTGTCTTTCTTCCCCTCTCTGTCTCTCCTTGTGTGTCTCTCTTCCTCTCTCTCATTGTGTGTCTTTCTTCCTCTCTCTAACTCTCATTGTTCATTGTGTCTTTCTTACGCTCCCCCTCCCCCGTTCGCTGTCACTCTCCTTGTGTGTCTCTCTTCCGCTCTCTAATTAAGTGTCTCGCTTTCTTTCATTGTGTGTCTTTCTTCATCTCTCTCGTTTCCCCCCACTCTCTCTCTCTCTCTCTCTCTCTCTCTCTCTCTCTCTCTCTCTCTCGCTCTCTGAAGTATTCACTTACCCCAGTAACCTAAAAAACACAATCTCATCTGGGTTAGATGGAATCAGCAACCGGATTCTCCGTTGTGCTGTGCCAGTGATCTGTATATCACTAACCTATGTATATAATCAGTGTCTTACCAAAGGCCACTTTCCATCAGCTCTCAAAATCGCTAAAGTGTACCCTCTTCTTAAATCTGGTTCATTGGACAATGGTCTCCCGAACAATTACAGACCCATTTCCTTACTATCATCACTATCTAAGCCACTAGAAAAACACATCCATAAAGTAACATTACAGTATTTAGTTCGCAACAAGCTTATTGTTGACAGCCAATCAGGATTTCGACCAAAATATTCTTGCCATACGGCCCTAACAAACATGATAGAAAATTGGCACCAGAATATAAACAACAACAGTCTATGTGGAACTGTGTTTATTGGTTTCAAGAAAGCATTTGATATGATAGACCATGTTATTTTAATTAAAAAACTTGAGACAATGAAAATTGGCCCTAATGTAGTCACTATAATATCAACTTTTCTATCAAACAGAAAGCAAGTAGTATCACATAATAAATGTCTGTCTCAAACCACTACCTTCAATATTGGAGTACCGCAAGGCTCTATTCTTGGCCCTCTATTATTTGCCATATATATTAACGATCTACCTTTGCATCTTTCGTCGTCCTGCGATCTATTTGCAGACGACTGTACAGTGTACACAAATGCTGAAAACTGTATTTTATTGGAGTCGTCTTTACAACAAGAATTAAATAATGTAGTTAGGTGGAGCTATTCAAACCGTATGCAAATTAACATCACTAAAACAAAGTCAATGTTACTAACAACCAGACAAAGACTTCAAACTCTAAGCTCACACACATCACTTCAACTTCACATCGATAACGTGCCAGTAGAAAGTGTAATTGAGCACAAAACATTAGGCATAATCATTGATAGAAACCTAACCTTTAATTCCCACGTTCAAGCGCTTATTAAACAAACAGCGAAAAAAGTCTACCAAGTCGCCAAAATTAAAAACTTCCTTGATGAGGACACAAGGAAACTATTCTATACTTCTCATATACAGACACACTTTGACTACTGCTCTACAATCTGGGACGGTTGTTCTAATTCAAACACCAAGCGACTTTACTCACTCCAGAAACGGGCCATGAGTCTAATTTATAGCAAACATTTATCTGACAATCCTAGCCTGTATAAACGCCTTCAGTTACTACCACTCCGCAAACGCCTGCTTTTCAATAAAGCTAAACTAATTCACAAAATCCTGCATCGGAATGCCCCAAATTACCTTTGGCCATTGTTTAAATATAATGCTAGACACAGTAAGCGTTTAAATATATTACACATTCCGAAGCCTGGGATTGACTTATACAAAACAAGCTTAACGTACTCTGCAGCTCAGCTGTGGAACAATCTTCCACAAGAAATCAAAGACATCACCAATCCCTATTCATATAATCGCAAATTACTTGAACACTATCTCAGTACGGACTAACTTCCCCATCAATAATAGAGATAATAATAATAATAACAAAACCCTAGTATAACAGCCAGTCCCCTTTTGGTTGGCCAGTATATTCCACATGGCTAATAACAAGTGTCAGACCATTATCTAATTTTACTGTGTCGTGTAGTTTTGATGTTCGCATTTTGCCCATGCCTTTATAATGCATATCTTTTATATTGTTGCTGTTCTATGTTAGCCTTGAATGATGTGTGAATGAAATAATGTATGAAAGAGAGTGATAGAAGGGCAGAATGTTAGACGGGCCTGCGTTCCCAATTCTTAACCCTTTGAAAATAAAGTTTGTTCGTTCGCGCTCTCTCTCTCTCTCTCTCTCTCTCTCTCTCTCTCTCTCTCTCTCTCTCTCTCTCTCATTATGTCTCTTTCCTTCTCTCTCTCATTGTGTCTTTCTTCCTCTCTCTCTCATCGTGAGCCTCTCTTCCTCTTTCTCATTGTGCGTCTCTCTTCCTCTCTCTCATTGTGTCTCTCTTCCTCTCTCTTCCTCTCTCTCTCTCTCTCATTGTGTGTATTTCTTCATCTCTCTCATTGTGTGTCTTTCTTCCTCCATCCTACTGTCTGTCTCTCTCCCTCCCTCTCCTCCAACGCTCTCTCTCTCATTGGGTCTTTCTTCCACTCTCTCCCTCCTCCGTTCCCTGTCTCTCTCATTGTGTGTCTCTGTTCCAATCTCTCTTCCCTCGCTTTCAATGCATTGCATGATTCTCTTCCTCGCTCTCCTTCCCCTGCTCATATATATATATATATATATATATATATATATATATATATATATATATATATATATATATATATATATATATATATATATGATGGTCATTATCATAAAGCATGTCCTTCCAGAACGTGGCTCATATCTCAGCCCGCAGAAAGGGCTGTCATTGCGCCAGTCACCCTCATGGCCAAGGTCAAGGTGTCGGTAATGTCTGTGTCCATCCTAGTGCTGGTTGACTCCCTCCCTCCTCTCCAATCTAGAGACCATGTCTTCCAGCACTGTTCTTTCCCTGCCGATGTGCCGTTTAATATGGCCAGAGTATATCAGTTGCCGAGACACGAGGCTGTGTGTCAGCCAGTTGTCGTTGATGCTCGCATCTTCCAGAATATCAGCATATTTCTTCGTCGATATTCTAAGAACGTTTCTCTGGCATTTGCAGGCAGACAAGGCCATCGTCTAGCCACTACGCTAAAGCGACTCCCTTAGTTTATTATCATCATAATAATCATTAAGTGCCATGCCGACAAGTGTGGGCTATCATGTTTTGCCATCTCACACGAGTCATTTTTCTCGTTGCCTTTTATTTGCTTTCCCCCCATCAATCTTGCCAGTTGTCAATCATCACAGTTTGTGATATTTTCAGTTTCTTTATTACTGATTGTGATCTTTCGTTGGCATAGACTTTTGTCCGTGAATATCATTTTTTTTTTTTTTTTTTTGAAAGTTCAGAAACAGATTTTGATGTTCATTGTGTCTCTTTACAGCAAGAATCTGGTCGTCTAATTTTTTAGCACTTTTTGAGAGAAGGGCCCTCTCATTTGCATTATCGAAGTTCTGGATTTGGATGTCCACCCTATTATAATTGTATGAAAATTTTCTCCATACATTTTTCTGCATTTATGTTGAACAGGTATGGGCAGAGAATGCAGTCCTGTCTTACTTCCCTTTCGCACCCCAAACCATATGATGATAGCGGCTATCGCGACAGCTGCTAATTGTTCAAGATATAACTGATTGAGTGCAAAACAAAAAGAGTACATTTGGACTAAACAACTCGCACAATTAAATGAACAAGTATTGTCATGTACATTTGCATTCATTGAGCATAAAAATTGCGGAAGATACCACAAAACGAAAAAAAACAATAAGGATTCACGACAGGATTTTGGTAGCATGATTTATTAAGCCGTGTTGACCACACCGTAGTGTTTTTCCCACCATCTACTATGAAAGCAATATACATACAAATACAGGCACGAATGTTGCGAATTTCTGTGACTGCCAAAGTAACTAACAATGATTGCCTGAAACAGGCTAATGAAACTAGAATAATATATACAAAACTAAGAAAGAGGCAAACAGCAGTTGTTGGTAATGTGATGAGAAGAGAGGCATAGGAGAACATCGTGACAACTGGAAAGGTCGAGGAAAAGAAAGGCAGAGGCAGACCAAGAGAAATGATGATAGATGAATTGAGACGGTGGCATGGAGGAATATCAACAGCGGAGTTGATCCAGAAGACCAAAGTCAGAGATCTGTGGAGAGTCTGGAACGCCTTCGCCAAGCGGCATGGTACTTGATGATGATGTTATGCGTGCTCCAAATTGGAACTTTAAAACAATTTCTTCCTGTACTTACATCCTCAGCTCTCAGCATAATCACCGCGAATATTGACGTGTATCCATAGTCTTATCACTTTCCCAATACCTGCACCATAGAAATCTTTAGCATGTTGCCTTAGCCACGCTCTCATCTCACCCTCACCATCTTCGGCATTCAACAGTTCATGCATTATGCTATGGGCTAAACCATGAGAACATCCTATCGTTACCCACCTGTCAGCTGGAATAATTGCATCCAGCCGCTGCACAGTTGTTACTGTCGTAATCTATACAGGCTTACCAGGTCTATCTTCATCAACAGTATATGAACATCCTTGACTCAGGTGTGTACCGCTTTTCGCCACACACACACTTGCTGACATTTCCCAATGGATACATTTGACAGTAACACTTCCGGTCAACCCCCCCCCCTCCCGAAACAAAATCCCTAACAATATCACACTGTTCTTGGATGGGGCAGTCTTCGAGTATGACGGACATGTTCATAACCACGTGAACGTGGTGCATACGAATGTAGCAGCTATCGCCTTTCATACGCATACATCAAGCTAGGTGGGTATGCCGCATAATGACACCTTTTAAACTATCAACAAGCATTTCTCAACTGTATCATAACATGCTTTTTGATATACCCCTCACCTCACACACACGCACACGCACGCACACACACGCACAAATGCGCGCGCGCCCTCTTTCTCCATTCTTTTGTCGTGTCCATGTGTCTTCCGCACGCTTTGTATCATCTTTCACCACCCATATCTCCATCTGTCTTCCCGTCTGTTAGGGTTTTGTTTGTAATTCCATGAAACACGTGGATTACTTAAGTGTGATTGGGATATTTCAATTTGCTTGCAAAGTATTCTTTGTTTTTCTTTTCTGTTGTTAAAGACTGGAAGAAATGATCACTGATATTTGTTGTAAGTTATGTGAGGTTCCTAGTTATATTATGCGTTCATTTGTCTCAGTCTGGAGGTAGCTAGGCTGACATTTGCTTTGATTTCCCACAGATACCCCAGGAAGCAAGCAAAATATCCCAGAGAACACACCCCCAGTCATTTCACAGCCTGAAGAAATCTGACACTGTGCACAACTGTGGGAGTTGTAGCTGCCAGGAGCATTACCCGGTGCGAGGGACGTACCCGTGGGACAGCCTGGACTCAAAGTCACGTGATGTACATGAAGAAACTGACGATGAGAAAAGTGACACAGAGAGCGCCATCTATGCCATGACACTCCTCACCCCTGAAGAAAATCAAGGTACTCTCTCTCTCTCTTTCGTTCTCTCTCTCTCTCTCTCTCTCTCTCTCTCTCTCTCTCTCTCTCTCTCTCTCTCTCTCTCTCTCTCTCTCTCTCTCTCTCTTTCTCTTTCACTTTCACACACACACACAAATGCACGCGCGCGTTTTCTCCATTCTATTGTCGTGTGCATATGTCTTCCGCACGTTTTGTTTCACATTTCACCACCCATATCTCCATCGGTGGGCGATGTCATTAGTGTCCCACAGACCACCTTTACTTGCCAAGATATCTCCTGATACCTATTTTAGATTGGGTCGATTTGAGGGCCCAGGCCAGTCAAAAACATTCTCCTTGATGAGGAGTCCAACCTTAGGCAAATATCTAACCACTAGGCTATTGTGGCTTACTGGGCATACACTTCTAGCCTCTCAATTCTGGACCATTTGACTCGGCTGATGATGTAGTCAGTATCACTCCAGGCTCCTTTACAGCACATACAGCTGTCCAAGATCAATGGAAAAATGCCTTGTCTCTAGGAGGATTCGAACACGTTACCACCTGACTTGCTGGCTAGCGTGCTAACCACTGCTCTACAGCAGCTTTAGTAATATTAAATAGGAGCAACATGGAGAGATTATGAGATGGGACTGATAAACAGTTCAGGGATCACCATGCAGGTTTCCTGTTAAAAAGATCCTGCCTTAAAAATATAGCCTCATTACTTATGTTATAGAAGAACAAAGTAATTAAATGACGTCATTACATTTTTGTGTGTACTATATATACATTGACAACAGTCATAGGGGATCTTGTTGAATATTGATGAAGCACTATAGCATTTCACAGACGCTCATTAGCACAACAAAGCCAATATATACAGATTTGAAACTTGGAGTTGTTCATCAGACAAAACTGTAATTTTTGGTTGAAATAAGAACAGAAGTGTGGCAAGGACGCCTATTGCCACATTGGCAATTCTTGGTGGTTATAGAATGGGTCATGAAGATAGCAAATGAAGCCAGAAGTAGAACTCAATGGACACAAGGGTACCAGCCTGAGGATTAAGACTGTGCTAATACCCTTGCCTTCCTATTCCACATCGGAGGAAACCGATAGCAAGATACGTTTAGCACACTTTGTGAGAGGTCAAAACAACTAGGTTTAAAAATGCATATCTCGGGAAGGTTAACCCTGTCAACAAATGCCCGCAGAAGTCGGATGTGTCGGCCTAACCGGACAAGAACGCAGCCCTGCTGTAAACAGGTATAACGCAATCACGTCCGAAAAAAAACTCTCCGGATGAACGCCAAAGAAGAAGAAGAAGAAGAAAATGCATATGGGACAAAGATCATGACAATATAGAAAGCAATTGATAACCTGGATAACTTGATGAAACACCATTTTAAGAAGTGGAATTTTACATATGTTTAAATGACAATGTAGACAGTTATAAGCTGACTGTATTGTGTGTATAAGCCCAAACCCAACTGAAACATTTCACCGGATGTTTCTTTTCCAGGCGTTGGTGATGGCAATCCAGGTGCAGCCCCATTAGATTCTGAAGATGATCTGGATTCATCTCTGACCCAAGACGCTGCAAGCCTTGACACTGATGACCTCTCCCCATTTTTGCCCACAACGTCTGCTCCAGTTCCTACTCTGAAACCTGTGCTGGATGGTCGGGTAAGTCTACCTTGGGCAATCTCATCACCACCTCCTCTGTAAATCAGTTTAAAATCTCTCTTCTGTTTCGGTTCTGATTGTGTTCACCATATAAATTCAAGGCGCTCAGGAGCCTTTGGCAATTACCAAACATGTTTTTCTTCAAGAGGTGTTTCCCATGTTTGTGCACTAAAACAAGAGAAGAGTCCTGTACATTGACCTGAGATATGTTTGATATATGGTGCTAGTTCTTATTTATTTTTATTGACACCTTGCCGTCTTGACAGATAGTTTGTTACATTGTGCTTCAAAAAGGCATAATAATTACAGCCCATTGCGGTAGCAAATGTGACTGATAAGGCCAATTAGCACTGTAAATGTTTGTCCACAGTGGATGCATGTGAACACATGATCATTTCCACTATCGTGCACCATCTTACATCTCGCACGCTCAGTGTGTGACTTATCTGCAATCATTTTCTCCTTTGTCTTTATTCCATTTCTGATATTTGTCCCTCCATGCAACACGTTCAGCGGCAACTTGCTCCCAATGTGCATTATCAATGCCTGTATCAATCATGTCCCGCTTACACACATCTTTGTATCATAGTAGAGGCCGACCCTAAGATCTCTTACCCATCTGTAATTCACCAAATAAATACTGGGGTACTATGGGGTAGTACAGTATTTGATATATGGTGGTAGTACAGTATTTAATATATGGTGGTAGTACAGTATTTGATATATGGTGGTAGTACAGTATTTGATATATGGTGGTAGTACAGTATTTGATATATAGGGTAGTACAGTATTTGATATATGGTGGTAGTACAGTATTTGATATATGGTGGTAGTACAGTATTTGATATATGGTGGTAGTACAGTATTTGATATATGGTGGTGGTACAGTATTTGATATATGGGGTAGTACAGTATTTGGTATATGGTGGTAGTACAGTATTTGATATATGGTGGTAGTACAATATTTGATATATGGTGGTGGTACAGTATTTGATATATAGAACTAGTACAGTATTTGATATATGGTGGTAGTACAGTATTTGATATATGGTGGTAATACAGTATTTGATATATGGTGGTAGTACAGTATTTGATATATGGTGGTAGTACAGTATTTGATATATGGTGGTAGTACAGTATTTGATATATGGTGGTAGTACAGTATTTGATATAAGGTGGTGGTACAGTATTTGATATATGGGGTAGTACAGTATTTGGTATATGGTGGTAGTACAGTATTTGATATATAGTGGTAGTACAGTATTTGATATATGGTGGTGGTACAGTATTTGATATATGGGGTAGTACAGTATTTGGTATATGGTGGTAGTACAGTATTTGATATATGGTGGTGGTACAGTATTTGATATATAGAACTAGTACAGTATTTGATATATGGTGGTAGTACAGTATTTGATATATGGTGGTAGTGCAGTATTTGATATATGGTGGTGGTACAGTATTTGATATATAGAACTAGTACAGTATTTGATATATGGTGGTAGTACAGTATTTGGTATATGGTGGTAGTACAGTATTTGATATATGGTGGTAGTGCAGTATTTGATATATGGTGGTGGTACAGTATTTGATATATAGAACTAGTACAGTATTTGATATATGGTGGTAGTACAGTATTTGATATATGGTGGTAGTACAGTATTTGATATATGGTGGTAGTACAGTATTTGATATATGGTGGTGGTACAGTATTTGATATATGGGGTAGTACAGTATTTCGTATATGGTGGTAGTACAGTATTTGATATATGGTGGTAGTACAGTATTTGATATATGGTGGTGGTACAGTATTTGATATATAGAACTAGTACAGTATTTCATATATGGTGGTAGTACAGTATTTGATATATGGGTGGTGGTAGAAGTATTTGATATATAGTAAGTAGTACAGTATTGATATATGGTGGTAGTACAGTATTTGGATATATGGTGGTAGTACAGTATTTCGTATATGGTGGTAGTGCAGTATTTGATATATGGTGGTGGTACAGTATTTGATATATAGAACTAGTACAGTATTTGATATATGGTGGTAGTACAGTATTTGATATATGGTGGTAGTACAGTATTTGATATATGGTGGTAGTACAGTATTTGATATATGGTGGTAGTACAGTATTTGATATATGGTGGTAGTACAGTATTTGATATATGGTGGTAGTACAGTATTTGATATATGGTGGTAGTACAGTATTTGATATATGGTGGTAGTACAGTATTTGATATATGGTGGTAGTACAGTATTTGATATATGGTGGTAGTACAGTATGTGATATATGGTGGTAGTACAGTATTTGATATATGGTGGTAGTACAGTATTTAATATATGGTGGTAGTACAGTATTTGATATATAGTGGTAGTAGAGTATTTGATATATCGTGGTAATACAGTATTTAATATATGGTGGTAGTGCAGTATTTGATATATGGGGTAGTACAGTATTTGGTATATGGTGGTAGTACAGTATTTGATATATAGTGGTAGTACAGTATTTGATATATGGTGGTGGTACAGTATTTGATATATGGGGTAGTACAGTATTTGATATATGGTGGTAGTACAGTATTTGATATATGGTGGTAGTACAGTATTTGATATATAGAACTAGTAGAGTATTTGATATATGGTGGTAGTACAGTATTTGATATATGGTGGTAGTGCAGTATTTGATATATGGTGGTGGTACAGTATTTGATATATAGAACTAGTACAGTATTTGATATATGGTGGTAGTACAGTTTTTGGTATATGGTGGTAGTACAGTATTTGATATATGGTGGTAGTGCAGTATTTGATATATGGTGGTGGTACAGTATTTGATATATAGAACTAGTACAGTATTTGATATATGGTGGTAGTACAGTATTTGATATATGGTGGTAGTACAGTATTTGATATATGGTGGTAGTACAGTATTTGATATATGGTGGTGGTACAGTATTTGATATATGGGGTAGTACAGTATTTGGTATATGGTGGTAGTACAGTATTTAATATATGGTGGTAGTACAGTATTTGATATATGGTGGTGGTACAGTATTTGATATATAGAACTAGTACAGTATTTCATATATGGTGGTAGTACAGTATTTGATATATGGTGGTGGTAGAGTATTTGATATATAGAACTAGTACAGTATTTGATATATGGTGGTAGTACAGTATTTGGTATATGGTGGTAGTACAGTATTTCATATATGGTGGTAGTGCAGTATTTGATATATGGTGGTGGTACAGTATTTGATATATAGAACTAGTACAGTATTTGATATATGGTGGTAGTACAGTATTTGATATATGGTGGTAGTACAGTATTTGATATATGGTGGTAGTACAGTATTTGATATATGGTGGTAGTACAGTATTTGATATATGGTGGTAATACAGTATTTGATATATGGTGGTAGTACAGTATTTGATATATGGTGGTAGTACAGTATTTGATATATGGTGGTAGTACAGTATTTGATATATGGTGGTAGTACAGTATTTGATATATGGTGGTAGTACAGTATGTGATATATGGTGGTAGTACAGTATTTGATATATGGTGGTAGTACAGTATTTAATATATGGTGGTAGTACAGTATTTGATATATAGTGGTAGTAGAGTATTTGATATATCGTGGTAATACAGTATTTAATATATGGTGGTAGTGCAGTATTTGATATATGGGGTAGTACAGTATTTGATATATGGTGGTAGTACAGTATTTGATATATGGTGGTAGTACAGTATTTGATATATGGTGGTAATACAGTATTTGATATATAGGGTAGTACAGTATTTGATATATGGTGGTAGTACAGTATTTGATATATGGTGGTAGTACAGTATTTGATATATAGGGTAGTACAGTATTTGATATATGGTGGTAGTACAGTATTTGATATATGGTGGTAGTACAGTATTTGATATATGGTGGTAGTACAGTATTTGATATATAGGTGGTAGTACAGTATTTGATATATAGGGTAGTACAGTATTTGATATATAGGGTAGTACAGTATTTGATATATGGTACTAGTACAGTATTTGATATATGGTGGTAGTCCAGTATTTGATATATGGTGGTAGTACAGTATTTGATATATGGTGGTAGTACAGTATTTGATATATGGTGGTAGTACAGTATTTGATATATAGGGTAGTACAGTATTTGATATATAGGGTAGTACAGTATTTGATATATAGGGTAGTACAGTATTTGATATATAGGGTAGTACAGTATTTGATATATAGGGTAGTACAGTATTTGATATATAGGGTAGTACAGTATTTGATATATGGTACTAGTACAGTATTTGATATATGGTGGTAGTACAGTATTTGATATATGGTAGGTAGTACAGTATTTGATATATGGTGGTAGTACAGTATTTGATATATGGTGGTAGTACAGTATGTGATATATGGTGGTAGTACAGTATTTGATATATGGTGGTAGTACAGTATTTAATATATGGTGGTAGTACAGTATTTGATATATAGTGGTAGTAGAGTATTTGATATATCGTGGTAATACAGTATTTAATATATGGTGGTAGTGCAGTATTTGATATATGGGGTAGTACAGTATTTGATATATGGTGGTAGTACAGTATTTGATATATGGTGGTAGTACAGTATTTGATATATGGTGGTAATACAGTATTTGATATATAGGGTAGTACAGTATTTGATATATGGTGGTAGTACAGTATTTGATATATGGTGGTAGTACAGTATTTGATATATAGGGTAGTACAGTATTTGATATATGGTGGTAGTACAGTATTTGATATATGGTGGTAGTACAGTATTTGATATATGGTGGTAGTACAGTATTTGATATATGGTGGTAGTACAGTATTTGATATATAGGGTAGTACAGTATTTGATATATGGTACTAGTACAGTATTTGATATATGGTGGTAGTACAGTATTTGATATATGGTGGTAGTACAGTATTTGATATATAGGGTAGTACAGTATTTGATATATAGGGTAGTACAGTATTTGATATATAGGGTAGTACAGTATTTGATATATGGTACTAGTACAGTATTTGATATATGGTGGTAGTCCAGTATTTGATATATGGTGGTAGTACAGTATTTAATATATGGTGGTGGTACAGTATTTGATATGTGGTGGTAGTACAGTATTTGATATATGGTGGTAGTACAGTATTTGTATAGATCAGTCAGCACTCATACCAGCCCCCTTTACATCCAGAACATTTCATGGTAGCCAGTTTAGTGGCCCACATGAACACAGCCATGTTTCAGCCAGTGAAATATTGCTGTGTATTTAACTCCTAGCTATCGGCTTTGAACATATGGCTTTGAGTAGTGAGACATGACTGTGTTAATTAAATTCCTGGCTGTTGGCAGTCAGGCATTGCTGTGGACATTAAACCTTTAGCTTTTGGTTGTGAAACCTGGCTGTAGCATTTAATCAATTGTTGTGGGTATAAAACCCATGGTTGTGTGTATTGAGCCCATGGTTTTGGGTATATAACCCATGGTTGTGGGTATATAACCCATGGTTGTGGATATATAACCCATGGTTGTGGGTATATAACCCATGGTTGTGGATATCGAGCCCATGGTTTTGGGTATATAACCCATGGTTTTGGGTATTGAGCCCATGGTTGTAAGCCCATGGTATTTAAGCCAGTGGTATGAAGCTCATGGTTGTGGGTATATAACCCGTGGTTGTGGGTGTATAAACCATAGTTGTGGGTATATAACCCATAGTTGTGGGTATATAACCCACTGGTTGTGGGTATATAACCCATGGTTGTGGGTATATAACTCATGGTTGTGGGTATATAACCCATAGTTGTGGGTATATAACCCATGGTTGTGGGTATTGAGCCCATTATTGAGCCCAATGCTGTGGGTATTGAGCCCATTGCTGTGGATATTGAGCCCATTGCTGTGAGAAGTTAAGCCCTGACATTGATATTGAACCTGGCTGTAATAAAAGAAAAATCAAATATAAATAACTGTTTGAAAGTCTCCCATGTGCTGAAAGCTGAGATAGAAAATATTATCGCGGGAATGAAAGATGGTACAATGTCAGGGCCAGACAATATTAATGTAGAGATATATGATGTATTGTGAGAATATTTTTTGTTTATGTTGCACATCCCTTACAGGACGTTGCAGTCAACACCAGCAATTTGTAGCTGCTGTTGATGTACTAGGCTGTAGTTTGCCATTGCTTTCTGAACGACCGGCTCACATACCCCCGTAAGTTAAAAGCGCGGCACGATCCACTACCAATTCTGCGGCAGCTGTTTTCCCCAGTGGATATACAGGCTTACGAACAACGTCGTTAACCCCTTGGCCAGGGAGACGGCTGTGAGAATATGGTATAGAGGAAATGCCAAAGATCCTAAATAAGATATATGACACCGGAGAGACTTCATCAAACATCTACAGGTCAGTTTTCATCTCAATGCCTAAAAGACACGAACAGCAGAATTGCAGGTCACATAAAAAAATTAGCCCAGCGAGTCTCGTCAATCAAACTAGTCTCTCACATTATAATGCTAAGAATTAGGAAATATCATATGACCAGAAATGTCAGAAATTCAGTTCAGGTTTGTCATAAAGGTCATGGAATGTATTTTCACTGTATCGATGTTCAGACAGATGCAGTCAGGTGCAAAAGAACCTATATTTATGTTTTATAGACTATTCACTAGCTGTTGATAAAGCGAAATGTCAAGACATTTTCAACATATTTATGAACTCAGTATAAATGGGGAAGATGTCAGGAAGATAAGGAATACATACTGGGAGCAAGAATCTGGCATTAGATATTAAGGAGAACTTAATGAATTCAGAGCAGTTAAAAGAGACGTTATACAAGCATTTGAATTATCCAGACTTACAGTGAAATACTGAACATATTGAGGCCATAGTGAAAACGTTCTGAGATATTCAAATGATCAAGTTTTAATGCAGATTCCAAAAGCTGTCTGTAATTCCTTCTATACAATTTGTTGGAGTAGAAGAGAAAGAAGGACTATCATGCAACATCAGTATAGTCATATATTAGGGACGTTCATTTGAAACCCGGTCCATTGGCTTTATTACAAAAGTATGAAAGAAACATTAACAAGTGTGGTAGAATTAAACAAAGCATTCATTTTGAATGAATTATGCACCATGGGTTGGTCAGAAGAAGTCGCCGTAGGCATTCAAGCAAACATCCCATTGCTTAGGTAGGCGGCGAATGCCGTCCGCAAAAAAGGATTGTGGTTGCTCACTGAACCAAGTGTTTACCGCGTTCATTACGTCTGCATCTGTGTGAAATCGTTGCCCCTTGAGAGCTTTTTTTAGAGGTCCGAACAAATGAAAATCACATGGTAACAAATCAGGACTATAGGCTGGATGTTGCAGAATTTCCCACTTCTTCCTTGCTAATGCTTCCTGCACAGTCTTTGCGACATGCGGACGAGCATTATCGTGCAACAAAATCACACCAGCGAGAAAGCATGCCGGGTCGTTTATTCTTGATGGCTTTTTGCAGCTTGTCTAGTGTTTGCAAGTAGTGGGTAGAGTTGATGTTGACACCAGGTTCTTTAAAGTCGGCCAACAATAGCCCTTCATGGTCAAAAAATGCGCTCAGCATAACCTTACCAGCGGAAACCTGTAACTTGAATTTTTTGGCTTTTGGTGATCCAGCATGCTTCCATTGCATGCTCTCTCTTTGCTGCTCGGCTCAAAGTGGTGACACCATGATTCATCGCCTGCCACTATGCGGAAGAGAAATGCATCACCCTCCACTCTGTAACGCAGCAAGTGGTTCAAACACCATCCCATGCGTTCCTCTTTTTGGTGGTCGGTCAACATCCGTGGTACCCACTGTGAACACACCTTCCGATATTGCAGTTTCTTACGAACGACCTTTTGAATTGTCCCAATTGACACATCAGATTCTTTCGCTAGCCAACGTATGCTTCGACAACGGTTCGTCTGTACTGCTGCATCAATTTTGGCGATGTTTTTTTTCTGTTGCAACAATATGCGCTTGACCCGGCCGTCGAAGATCTGTTGTGAACTGACGTTCTTTCCGAAACATTCGTGCCCAGTCTGTCACTGTTGTCTTCGACACACATTTGTTACCGTACGCTGCCTGCATTCTTCGATGAATGTCCCACTGGTGGACATCCTTCAAATAAAAGAAACTGAATCACCGCTCTTTGAGCTTCTTTGGACGGATTTGGGATCAACCCGGCCATTTTCTCAACGGTCAGAAACAGAACCTATGCAAAGTGGGACGATAAGCACGTGCTCTTTTATTCATTGGTCAGTACATATCACATGACTATGACATGATCATGTTCAACGTCGCAATTACGCGCGGTGCGGCCCGAACGGATTTCAAATGAACGCCCCTTATACATGGTGTCTTTCAAGGAAACACACATTTCAGTGTGCTGTTCATATAGTAAGTAAAACATAGGACCACTTTCCACACCATGAGTTCGTATTGGGCAAATAGTGCTAGCCACATAGACCAATCGGCACTTAACAGATGATGTGCTGAATGTCACACCAGCCTCCTTTGCTTCCCATAACAAATTCCTGGCACCCGGTGTAGACTGGTTTGATCTGGGAGCTCTAGATTTCTGAATTATAATAGTCACCAAAAGAGAAGCTATCATTAATGTAGTTTAGTGTTACATTCCAACAAATGATAAAAAACAAAACAAATGATATTTATAAATTAGCTGAGGTAGAATTTTACACGAAGTTTCAAACTGCAACAGGTAATCAAAGAAACAGCAATATCAAAATATTGATTGATGACCTGGGTGATAACGTAGGATTTGAAAACAGAGGTTATAAAGAGGTCGTGGGGAAATATGAATTTTGGGTAATGGAGAAAAATTGATAATTATTAAGACATTTGTGCACAGTGTTTCAATATTTCATAGGCAGAAGTGTTTTTCCACGTCAATGAATACATAAAGCATCGTTGTAGCACCAGACCACAACACAGAAAGTTAAACTGATCATGTCTGCGTTAACGAGAAAAGTGGATCTCAGAATAGCCAATCAGTAATTAAACAGCACGAAAGCTACAGGTGGTGGAGATGTGGTTTATGAGAAGAATGTTGAGCATATCGGGGACAGAGAAGTAACCACACACATAGGCGGTAGAGATGTAGTTTATGAGAATTATGTTGAGCATATCAGGGACAGAGAAGTAACCACACACATAAGGCGGTAGAGATGTGGTTTATGAGAAGAATGTTGAGCATATCGGGGACAGAGAAGTAACCACACACAGAATTAGTGACATTGTGGGCATCACGCAATCTTTACATGGCGTAACAGTTCTTAGAAGTGCAGATGTAGATTCAGATTACCATTTGCTGATTTAATTTACTGGTAAAAGTAAGTTGAAACTCAAGATATAAGAAATGCAATAATATCTTATAAACATCAACATCAATAGAATGTCGGATAACTTAGAAACCAAACAGCTAAGAAACAATCTATGATCACAGACTCTGCAACAAGTAGTAGACAAGAGAGAGAGAGAGAGAGAGAGAGAGAGAGAGAGAGAGAGAGAGAGAGAGAGAGAGAGAGAGAGAGAAAGAGAGACGAAGACAGACAGACAAAGAGAAACAGACAGACAGACAGGCAGGCAGGCAGGCAGGCAGACAGACAGACAGATGAATAATATGAGCAGGAAGTAGAGGAAGTTAGAAGTGACAGCATGGAATATGATTGTTGTGCATGAGTGGCTTGAGGGCTTATGCTCGAATGAGAGGTAGAGCACAGAAGAAGAAGAACAAAAAGAAGGAAAAGAAGAAGGGACATCAGACAGAAGATATCACACTGAGATGAAGACTACAACCTTCATATCCAAACTCGTTTACAAGAATAAGTATCATCATAAAAAACAAATATTATGACAAACACAAAAAGTCACTCCCTGAAAAGTCTGTTCTTCTGAAGTGATGAAGCGACTCTAGGAACAGACCGTGTTTGCTAGAAGAATGTTGAAAACATGGTGGGAAGAGAAGAGAATACATACAGATAAACTGACAGACACATTAAAGACATTAGGAGAAGACAATTATGGAGCATATCAAAAACATCCATAGGCAGATACATCGATAGGGAATATCAATAGAAAGATACATCGATAATGCATATGAATAGAAGATACATCGATAGGGCATATCAATAGAAGAGACATCGATAGGGCATATCAATAGAAGTTACATCCATAGGGGCATATCAATAGAAGAGACATCTTTAGGGCGCATCAATAGAAAAGACATCTTTAGGGCGCATAAATAGAAGAGACATCCAAGGGGCATATCAATAGAATCTAAATCGATAGGGCATATCAATAGAAGAGACATCCGTAAGGCACATCAATAAGAGAGTTGGCATAGAAAAAGTAACCTTATGTGGCAAAATATTAGGCAAGAGAAGAAAAGTTAGATAAAAAAAAAGATGTATATGGACAGTTTAAACCACCGGGCAACGAATTGTAATATTGACAACACCAACGTAACTGAAATATTAATATCTATGCCGTAAGAGGCCACTAAAGAGGGTTGGTGTAGACTGGATACACTATTGTGTTGGGATCTTTAGCCGCAAAATGTAACAAATGGTCGAACAAGTCTTGGGTTGAGTCGGTTGAGGTCCAGTGCTCCATTCGAAGATGAGAGGCAGAAGAAGAGGGAGACAGAACAATATTTGCTGATTATCGAAAGTAAATACTCGTAATTTACATGGTTTCAGTTTTTGTTTTATTTGTTAAATGTTATAGAAGCAGAAACATCGGCATATTTGATGTATGGATGCAAATGCTGGCCGTTGAGTCAAAAACCGACATCACAACACTGGGGACATTTCTATACGTGCCACGTCCTCATCTTCAACAGCGAGTGAAGAGTCGCAATATTAATTGTGCCAGTTGTCTGATTATGTGTCCTTCTGACCTTTCTGCGGAGTGCTGATTGTCGGTCAGATCCTCTTGTCACTCACTACTGCTCCATTCTCTCTAGACTATGATGATTTATCTCTTCATTCACGAGATACACATGATGCCAAAGGTCCTTGATTACATCTGCCCCATCATGCACTAACACACCACCCAACAGTGCAGACCCAGCCAATCCTCGCGAATTATATCCCATGCCTGTACACACCTCCACACAGTGTCTACCCGAGGCTTTTATTTTAACATAAATAATACTCACTTTGTTTATGTTACATTTGCTATCTCAGGACATTCTGTCGGGCCTGGAGCGAGAGAAGAACTCACCCAGCAGATTCTCTGTAGATGCCGAGTGTGAGTCAACAGTATCCGACTACTCGGAACTCGGAGGACCACTCAGAGACATTGAGAGAGACGTGTATTTCATGGACAGAGAAGCTCTCAAGACTGACGATGAATTTCTCCCCATCAATTTCAGCTTACTAAGCTCAGATAACACGGTTCCTGTGAAGCAGGAAGAGGAGACTGAAGAAGAATTTGAGTGGAGATTAAGGAAAATCAATTTTTTAAGTTTAGCTCAGGAATTTGCTGAACTAAAAAAAGTTGATGCCCAGGCTTGCCCAATCAATTTTCACAGAAATCAAAGTGCAAAGACTTTTGTTCGTGGTTGCAGTCCTCTGGGATCAAGAGGTCAGTCATTGGAGAGAATTGGCCGAAGACCACACTCAAAGAGTCCATTGAGGGCATCTCGGGATTGCTCCAGAAACAATAGTGTGTCTTTAGCTGGTAGGGAGGCAGCTAACAATTACCAATCTCAGCCTAAAAACCATGAGAGAAAATTACTAGTTCAAGGAGCTGTGCCATCCACAACAGAAGACCTGCCTGTCAACGAAGCTCGAAGGAGAAACTCCGCCGATTTGCCAGCCAATATGCGACCAGATCGTTGTGGAGTATCTCCAAACTTAGCTAGGAAACGGCGAGTAACGAACAACAGACCCCAGGACGAAACATCCAGCACTGGCGGTGTGAAAAACCAGCAATCCCAAGGCAGCAGTGACTGCGAAGGAGACTTCGAGGTGTATAATATGGAGACGGCCTTGTCAAACATGAATTGGCAGATGCTGGAAGAACAGCTGCAGGCAGTTGCTGAGGACGAAAAAAGCCGTTGGGAGGTCAGTGGTTTGTGTTGTAGTGCCATGTTGTGTTATGCTTTCTATAGACATAGCTAGACTTATCAATCATTTTAACATGGTTATTTCTAGCATCAAGTTATCGGCTTCATAATGAATGTCCCTTTTCACTTCTGTAGAAAGACATCTCCTGTAATGTGGTTTATCTTAGGTCCAGTATGTGCTCTAATTTATTGTTCCTGCATGTCTTATAATTGTCAGTTGGTTCCTGCTTATTTAATTGTATATCTACTGTGATGTTCTTTTTGTCTGTCTGTCTGTCTGTCTGTCTGTCTGTCTGTCTGTCTGTCTGTCTGTCTGTCTGTCTGTTTGTCTGCCTGCCTGCCTGCCTGCCTGCCTGCCTGTCTGTCTGTCTGTCTGTCTGTCTGTCTGTCTGTCTGTCTTTCTTTCTTTCTTTCTTTCTTTTCTTTCTTTCTTTCTTTCTTTCTTTGTGGTTCCGTCGCCCTGCTACTGAGTTGAGTCACTGGAGCGACACTGTGAGCTGTGAATTTCGTATGGAGTTCTTGTACATCTGTCCGCGGTTGTTTATAGTGTGAACTGCATGTTCAGAAAAATGACGGCCGGTCGGGCGCCGAACTAACTGGGTTTCATTATGCAGTAGTGTGTGGCTGCTGGTTTTCTAGTGACTGCCACTTCCATCAACGGTGAACTGTATTTTTCGTGGCGGACTTTTGCGTTGGCATTCTGGCAGCGGCATTATACTTACTTAGTATATCTGTGCGGTCTTTTGGTTTGTCGAGACTCCTGTCTGTTCCACTTTTCACATTGGATAGTGAGTGAGGATCATTTTGTGTGATATTGTGTGACAGAAACGGAGCATAATGGTACGACCCTTTGCCGTAAAGTTGGAACCGTGACTTTCTTTCTTTCTTTCTTTCTTCTTTCTTTCTTTCTTTCTTTCTTTCTTTCTTTCTTTCTTTCTTTCTTTCTTTCTCCATGTAATATTTAATGGCACATGTCTTAATTATGATAGGCATTATTAAGCAGCAAATCTCCGCCTCCTTGTGTTTATAAAAAGCGTTGGATTAAAGAAAAGAACAAACGATAAAAATACACATGCAGATGGAAATGATGACTTCGCTGTTGCGAGACAGTTGACAATAGTGAAAGAATTGCTGTAGCAATACATGAGTCATTTTAATTGTAACGGTGATTGTCCTGTTAGCCTGACGTGTTTCCATGATACAACGGCAGGCCTTGTTGAGCACGCAGTCTTACCCAGCGGATGTTAATTGACATTTCAATATCTATATTTGGACATAAATACTGATGTCTGCTCCGCCCGGCCTCTGTAGCGATTTATTCAGTCATAATTCATGTGATTATCAAAACATTCAATTTTCTTGCCAGTTGAAATTCCAAAAACTGGTTATAGAGCCTTGACTTATGCTCGTCGATGAGAATTGTTTGCATCTTGCTATCTTTTGCAACAGTTACAGAAGCTCTGCGTGAGGCAGGAATATGTGGGGAAGGTATGTGTAGGGGAGACATGTGTGGAGTCAGGATGTGTGGGAGAAACGGACGATGTAGTCGATACAATGCCGGCTAGCTTTACCCTCCCAGCACATGCTCGCGTATCCGTGTTAAAACTGGTGCCCGGGTTCAGTGAAGAACTATCCTCTCCTCAAAGGGAAGTCGACCGTACGAGCGTCGCGCTGGCGGGCCAGGGTGCTAGCCACTGAGCTGACTCGTCTCCCTTCATCAAGTGCAACAGTTTTGCAACAGACGGCCACTGCCTACATACAATGCTCTACAAGGAGGAAGATCGCCGAGATACAACATGTAAGGAAGGCGGTTCTCCCGCAAGATTGCTACACATGATTCCAGAACCGTGCTCACATTATATAATAATAATAATAATAATAATAATAATAATAATAATAATAATAATAATAATATGGAGGAGGAGGGGGAGGAGTTGAAGAAGAACAATGAGTAGAAGAAGAGAAGGAGGAGGAAAAAGAGAAAGAATAGATGTATGCATCGTTGACTGTTTGCATATTTATAGATGGAAATG
This sequence comes from Cepaea nemoralis, assembly GCA_014155875.1. Taxonomy (NCBI): domain Eukaryota; kingdom Metazoa; phylum Mollusca; class Gastropoda; order Stylommatophora; family Helicidae; genus Cepaea; species Cepaea nemoralis. The sequence continues at coordinate 319,374 of JACEFZ010012011.1, read as the reverse complement.
ATGACAACTACAACCAAATGTTGTTGGAGATGGCTCCAACTCTACTCAGGAATGACTCGAGACTGTTCTTGTGCTTGAGCGATTGTGTACTGAAATGTGAAATTCACTGTCCAATAACATGTAACATCTTTGATGTATAACTTCAATTATTGACAATCCAGGGCAGCCATTACATTATCCTGAAAGCAATAACGTGGCCAGCAGACCAAGTTTCTTCGATCTTTTTGAAATGTGTATGTTCGTGCGTAAGCTCGTGTGTGATTTGTTGCTTCAGCAGCACTTTCCTTTATAAATGATAATTTGTGGAAAAGTGCATTACTGTGTTTGATCAACGACGTATCCATATTACTTTTTATACTTTCTTTGTTTGTTTGCTTTTTATTTATTTATTTTATCTTTTCCTTAGACCTGTGTGTGTTTGCTCTGCCGAAGATCACTTAGGTCGAAACGTCAGATTGGTTGTGTTGTAGTTTAGCCTTTATTTTTACATTAAAAAACCCCCACTTATTTTACACATTTGCTTAACGTTAATTTAGTATTATTATTATTTTGTTATTATTGATTTTTGTTTCTTATTATCTTCTTCACTGTGATTTCAATTTACCGCGTTTGAGTTCGTTGTAAAATATGTACTCTGCGTCCGTGTTTCTCTCTCTTTTTCTCTCTCTCTTTCTCTCTCTCTCTCTCTCTCTCTCTCTCTCTCTCTCTCTCACTCTCTCTCTCTCTCTCTCTTTCTCTCTCTCTCTCTCTCCCTCTCTCTCTCCCTCACTCTCTCTCTCTCTTGCTCTCCCTCTCTCTCTCTTTCTCTCGCTTGTTAACACATACACACAAACAGACACACACACGTTAGCGCGCGCGCGCTCTCTCTATTTCTATCTCGCAGGAGCCACACATACCTGTTTTCATGTCATACATACATATTATATATAGCCTTCTGTCACGTTGCCACGTTAACGTTGTTCGTGACGAAGTGACCACAGTCGTAAAGTAGTCCTTTCTTGTCACGTCTCCTAGTAAGATCTTCATCTCCCAATCAGACTTGGATAATGATGTCTATTTATAGCTCTTATCCGGGGGATACTATTTCGTTTGCTTGTTGAAGAAATAATTGATACTTTTAGAAGTAAAAGTCCTGGACAGTTGTGAAGCTGGGAAAATAACGACACAAACAAGTCTTGTAGTCTTCTGATAGTGTATGCCCCTTTGGCGTTTATTTTTTTACTCATAATCTTCTGTCTTGCGTGCTGCATATCATTTCCAAGACAAATGTTTCTCCTTGCACGATGTCACGTTATTTAACGTATTCTTTTAATGTCTTTCCCTGCACCTCATCCCGTCAAACTTTTCTTTCCAGCTGTCACGAAAATCTCCCTCCCATGACACGTCCACGGAGATTCAAGAAATGTTCCCCCAAACTCTTGAGTATGATAGTTTGTACACAGACCGCAGAAAATGTTGAAGAGAATATAGGACACTATACATAAACACTGATATAGGCCTGTCTAGCTCATGTGACTGTAGATATCGGGCCACGGACAGGGCATCCTTCAACAAGGTGTGCCTACCAGATGAGTTCAGATATGGACTATGAACTGACTGCCGCACACAGCGTCAGCGCGGGCATCAATCGTGGAAATCTATCGGAATGTGTGGCACGACTATAGTCTGGTCGCTTGTCTTCCACTTTATCGTTTGTCTCGTTAATTTGATAGACAATTTAATTAAAACATTAACAAAAAAAAACACACACACATAAAAAACACACAATCACAAATAGGTATTTTATATTGAAGTATTTATTTACATTGTACTTTGAGGAGGGGATTGACATAATATTGATGGCGGATAATGCAAAACATCTACAACAATTGTTGGACATTGTAGTAACAGAGAATGCAAGGATTGGACTCTCCTTGAATATCAAGAAAACAGTAAAAATGGTGACATCAAAGAAAAAGGTGACCCCCAAATGTGAAATAGAGATAGAGGGGACAATTCTTCATCAAGTCGATAGTTTTAAATATCTAGGGGCATTTATAACATCAGATGGAAGATGCACAACAGAGATTATGAGCAGAATAAGGCAAGAAAAAGCTGCATTTCAGAAACGGAAGACTATCTTATGCAATAAGTCATTATCATTGAATGTAAGAAAGAGAGTGCTGAAGTGCTATATAGAACCTGGTTTGCTGTATGGCTGTGAATCTTGGAAAGTAAATGAACAAATTAGGAAGAGCTTGAAAGCAACAAAGATGTGGTTCCTGAGACGAATGTTGCAAATTCCTTGGACTGCCAATGTAACTAACAACGACTGCCTGAAAGATAATAATGAAACTAGAACATTATATACAACAATAAGAAAGAGACAAACATCTTTCTTCGGTCATGTGATGAGAAGAGAGGCATCGGAGAACATCGTGACAAATGGAAAGTTCGAGGGGAAGAGAGTCAGAAGCAGACCAAGAGAAATGATGCTGGATATATTGAGACGGTGGCATGGAGGAATATTAACAGTAAGGTTGATCAAGAAAACTAAAGACCGAGATCTATATATATATATATATTCATTCCGATTACGAACATGTTAACAAATACCCTATCATCTTTGTGACGAAATGCAAGTAATAAAAGGACTAACTATCACACACATACAAGGGTTTACTTCTCATGTAAACGGTGAGCGGAAATAATTTAGGATGGCTGCTGCATCAGAGAAATGAGCAAGCATGGGAATGCCATTGTATAGTGACGTCGTTCCGCATAACATAACATGGCATAACATAACAGAACAGAACATAACATAACATAACATAACATAACATAACACAATACATACACCGCTAAAAATTACTTTCTCCTATTCCACCATCCGTGTACTTTTTCAGTTAGCATTTGATCGGAATATTTTGAAATCACCACAATAAACATGGTCTGTTGGGTTGGGCAATGAAATTACCTCAGGCGCGAGGAATGGCTATTGACTATACTCTAGAACGTGTACCACGAAAATCATAACCTACGGAATGGTCCGTTTTGGTCGATTCTTATTTTTCTTTCGCCGTTTATCCCTCATTGGGGCATAAGTCCTCGACCAACTCTCTTCAATCTTTTGCTATTCAGTGCAGCTCCGTCCATGTTCTCCGCATATGATCGGTTTATGTCTAAATTTCTCCCCATATGATTAGTTTATGTCTACATTTCTCCCCATATGATCAGTTTATGTCTACATTTCTCCCCATATGATCGGTTTATATCTACATTTCTCCCCATATGATCAGTTTATGTCTACATTTCTCCCCATATGATCAGTTTATGTTTACATTTCTCCCCATAAGATCGGTTTATGTCTACATTTCTCCCCATATGATCGGTTTATATCTACATTTCTCCCCATATGATCAGTTTATGTCTACATTTCTCCCCATATGATCAGTTTATGTTTACATTTCTCCCCATATGATCGGTTTGTGTCTACATTTCTCCCCATATGATCGGTTTATATCTACATTTCTCCCCATATGATCAGTTTATGTCTACATTTCTCCCCATGTGATCAGTTTATGTCTACATTTCTCCCCATATGATCAGTTTATGTCTACATTTCTCCCCATATGATCGGTTTATGTCTACATTTCTCCCTTCCTTTTCCATCACTTCAGGCGTATATGGTATATGGTGCCAGCCCAATATTTTTATAGGTCAATCGGCAATCGAAGGGCTATGATGGAGTCAATATCATACGGGCCTTTACATCTCAAATCATTTACAAGAGCAAGTTTGAGGCCGGATCGGCCTAGAAGCCAGGTCAATTTAAATAAATCCCAAATTAGGGTCTGGGTTAATTTAACTTCAGTACCCTTGCCTCTAATACCCGCAGTGTTGCTTCATAGCCAAATATGGCTGCTCTTGTTTCTTGTAGGAAGACAGTCGAGGTCGTACCAGTTCTTTTTCATAGTGAGGACCTTGTTGGTTCTAACCTTGCCCTCTTTGCCAGGATTCAGTCTACCTGTCAAAAAATGGTAACGGAGGCTATGTATTCTTTGTGAGGCAGAACAGGTCAATGTTTCTGGATAGTGGGGTTGTCGACCAAGTCTTCTCAGATAAGAACGAAAATTGGGGGTCCCGTGTGCAAGTCGTCCACATGAAAGGTATCACGGGTAGACTGCACCCGTTACTTTGGAAGAAACATACGCACAGACATTAAAAGGCGCTCATCAAAGTAGAGGAGAGAAGTAGAGATGATATGACACACTATAGAATATACAATCTGAAAGGCATAGTGCCCAGGCCGTTATTCCTAGGGGTGTTAAGTTGGCCGCGCGTCCAAGAACACCTGTTACTTCAGCGAGCAACTGTCCATATTTGCAGGCAGTAGGCTCCAGTCCCGGTATGGTCTGTAAAACTTACAATTGTTCTACTGTCTAACGTGCCCTCAGATCTCCACTTCTTGCTTCTACTTCTATGAGTACCGATCAGTACCTACATTTTTGTTTAATTCAATTTCACTAGCCCCAAGTTTCAACAACAGTTGTGCGTTACAGAGTCAGTCAATCTGATCTCTCAGGCACACAGTCCCTCGAAAACATCACAATAATACAACGGAGGAGGAGAAGATATGCATTTCTCGATTGTTCTTTATATTTTCCCTTATTCTTGTATTCGAGGCCTGCGAGCGTCGTCCATCAAAAGAAGCAGAGACGTCGCCTATCCCTTCGGACATTCATGCCTACAAAATGTGATGGTCCTATAACTATCCCTCCGGACATTCAGGCCTACACAATGTGATGGTCATATAACTATCCCTCCGGACATTCAGGCCTACATAATGTGATGGTGCTATAACTATCCCCCGGACATTCAGGCCTACACTATGTGATGGTCCTATAACTATCCCTCCGGACATTCAGGCCTACACAATGTGATGGTCCTATAACTAACCCTCCGGACATTCGGGCCTACACAATGTGATGGCCCTTTAACTATCCCTCCGGACATTCAGGCCTACACAATGTGATGGTCCTATAACTATCGCTCCGGACATTCAGGCCTACATAATATGATGACCCTATAACTATCCCTCCGGACATTCAGGTTTACACAATGTGATGGTCCTATAACTATCCCTCCGGACATTCAGGCCTACACAATGTGATAGTCCCCACAACATCATAGAGACATAATCTGGTTCCTGCTTCTGGACAAGTGTTTTTGCTTCTAACATGTACACATGATGTGTCCCTAACAACATCTTGTACCTATTCTATTCAGATACAACCAATTGTCTACATGGCTAAAGCGTTCTCATATACACCAGAAGTTTGTCTACATTCCTAAAGCTGTCCCAGATATACAAGCCGATGTCTACATTGAAAGCATGTTCTTAGATATCGGGAACCTCCTTTTATTATTTAAGCACAACAACAGATGTTGGAAAGGGTGGGGGAGGAGGAAGAGTGTAGAGAAGCTGCCGAGAGAAGAGCCAGCTAGCATAGAGGTTCACCTGAGCCTGGCAGCAGCGGTGCACTTCTGGCCCGTGTTTACCACAGGAGCTAACCATGGTGTTGTAGGCATCTGTTGTGGGTTTGCCTTTTCTGTCTCGTCCGCTTCGGTGCGCGAATTGTGAGCGCACTTGTCAGTTTAGAATCAGACAATCTCAGAAGAGATGTAGAGTATCCCGAGGATGTACTTGTAATTTGTGTTGTTATGATTCAAACACTGGGACTTACGGCTGTTGTGTATCTGTAGTGTAGCATAGAGAGTTCGAGATGCCGTGTCTAGTCTCCGATACTCTGAAACGTCTACCGACTTTCTGTGACAAACTCCAGTAGTAATGTACACATGATATAAGCGCAGTGTGCTGCTGACGTGGCCGCTGATAATACTCACGTATCTAGTATATTCACAGAGCACCTGTGTGTTTTCATATACTGTTGATGAAGCCTGTGGTTTGATTAGATTCACGGCGTGCTTAACTACTTCGTCATGTAGCCACCTGTTGTTTATAAATCATATAACAGTTTTACTGCCTGCCGATACTGTCGATGTGTCAGACGACATTCACGATAAGCACGTTTAACTCACAGCCCACTATGGGTTGATAAGTTACTGAAGAAAACGTTTTCCTGCCTCAAGAGGGTTGTTTTGTCATGATCTGTTGTTTATTCTCTGCCTTGGTGGATATTTCGTTCAGTAATGTTGCAGTGAACAACTAGGGTTAGAACTGAATAGTAAGAAGACACAGATTATGGTCGTCACTGAGAAGAAGGAAATACCACAATGTGATATAAAAGTAAATGGGTCATACTCTTAAGCAAGTGAATCGGTACAGTTATCTCGGAACAGTCATAACATCTGACGGGAGATGCCTTGAAGAGATTAGAATAAGAATTGCCATTGCGAAGGTAGCCTTTTGCAAGATGAAAAACATACTGACCAATAAAAAGATATCAACTGAAACGAGAAAAAGAGTGTTGAAGTGCTATATAGAACCTGTACTTTTGTATGGCTGTGAAGCGTGGAAAATGAGCAGTCAAGCTGAAAAACATCTGATGGCTGTGGAAATATGGTTTCTGAGGAAAATGCAAAGAATACCACAGACAGACAGAAAAACCAATGAACAAGTTCTTCGAGAAACTAATGAAGATCGTGAACTGATTAGAGTCATTAGACGTAGACAATCTAAATTTGTGTGTGCATGTTATGAGAAGACATGACTTGAAGAACTAAGTGACAACTGGCAAGATCGAAGGGAAGAGACCAAGGAGAAGACCGAGAAGTAAATACCTGGATGGTTTGGCCACGTGGCATGGTCGAGACAGGAACACGAAGCTGATCCACGACTCTGGTGATCGAGTGAGGCAAAACATGACCGCCCAGGCTTATCGGCATGGCACATGATGGATGGATGGATGGAGTGTTGCATTGGCAAAGGGGTTAAGGACGCTGTTCGTAATCCTGTATACCCACGTACGAAACACAGCTGCGTGAGATTCGTCAGCGGATCGCGTCGCGTTGGTTTCTTACGGAAATGTATGTGAGCCTGTCGTTCAGAAAGCAATGGCAAACTACTGAACGTAAAACTTGCCAAGACATCAATAGCAGCTGAAAAATGCTGGTGTTGACTGCAACGTCATGTAAAGGATATGCAACTAACTGTGTTGCATTGATGTCTAGTGTTTACGTACGTTTTGCGGGCATATATCAATTGCAGTACCTGGAGCTTCGTGTGCTATCTGAACCTAGCTGTGAGAAAGACATTGTGCTGTTAATTAGAAATAACAATGTGTGTACTTTGTATATACTCTAAAGGGCAGCATGTGAGAGCTTCTTACTTCAGTATATGCCGCCAAGAGAAGCGTAACATCCTTACATGTGCATTGTCTTGCAAAGTCGTGTGGTGCTTGAAATCATCCATCTTAGAGTGTCATCTCTTCGCGAAATCCATGCACTTGTCTTGAATTGTCTTGTCTGTTCGTGTCTTAATTTGTCTAGTCGTGTCGTGTTTTAGTTTGTCTAGTCATGTCTTGTCTTAGATCTACCTTCATTGAGCGTAAGTTTTTCATGAAATCCACACCAGTGTCTTGACTTGTCTTGCATTGCCTCATGTTGCCTTGACTGGTCCCTCTTCACTTATCTTGTCTAGTCTTGTTTTATCTTCTCTGATCTTGGTTACGCTACTGAACATTGTAGTTAAGTAAACAGCTCAACACCGAAACAAATACACAGATTTGGCTTTGTGGAATTGGGATAATACCAAGAGACAAAGCGAATACAAAAACATAATTTGAAATAACTTAGTAACCGTTTTATTTCTAAATCACCTAACAAGTTTACGGCTTTCATTTGTTTCTTTTAGAACTGTCTCTTTCGTTTTTCCTATTTTTTTTTCTGCCAGTGGAATTTTTGCATTGGCCCCTAAAACCATATTTCCACTGTCATTAGATGTTTTTTTTTTAAAAATTGTTCTGCTTATTGTTCCTGTTTCACATGTATATAACAGTATAGGTTCTATATAACACATGTATATAACAGTATAGGTTCTATATAACACATGTATATAACAGTATAGGTTCTATATAACACATGTATATAACAGTATAGGTTCTATATAACACATGTATATAACAGTATAGGTTCTATATAACACATGTATATAACAGTATAGGTTCTATATAACACATGTATATAACAGTATAGGTTCTATATAACACATGTATATAACAGTATAGGTTCTATATAACACATGTATATAACAGTATAGGTTCTATATAACACATGTATATAACAGTATAGGTTCTATATAACACTTCAACACACTTTTGTTCACTGCAAATGACAGCATTTAATTGATCGGTATGTTTTCCATCTTGCTAAAGGCTACCTTTGCCACAGTGATTCTTGTCCTCCCATCAGATGTTATGAATATTATGATTCACGTGTTTAGGAATGTTCGCATTTACTTTCACGTTACTTTGTGGCATTTGTTGTTCTGTGAAACGACCATCATCTCGGTATGTGTACAATTTAATTCTAACCCTAGGTGGTAACTGTGTACAGTAACCGCATCTACTAAATAAATGCAGATCCTGTTTGTTGTCTGCAATCAGCACTGTATCATCTGCTTATCTTTTATTATTGATTGTATGTCCCCCGATGGCGATTCCTTTCATATCCTGTAAATTTCTAATTAAAAAGATTCTTTATGTCACTTAATCATCAGCGCATCTAACCTTCTCAAACAGGTCTCATGTTGGCACCTGTCTTCTGTGGCTTTCCTTCATATTGCTTTCTTTTATTGACTAGTGTCTGCATGCCGAGTAACTGACTTCTGTGGCTTTCCTTCATATCGCTTTCCTTTATTGACCAGTGTCTGCATGCCGAGTAAACTGACTTCTGTGGCTTTCCTTCACATCGCTTTCCTTTATTGACTAGTGTCTGCATGCCAGGTAAACTGACTTCTGTGGCTTTCCTTCATATCGCTTTCCTTTATTGACTAGTGTCTGCATGCCGAGTAAACTGACTTCTCTGGCTTTCCTTCATATTGCTTCCCTTTATTGACTAGTGTATGCATGCCAGGTAAACTGACTTCTGTGGCTTTCCTTCATATCGCTTTCCTTTATTGACTAGTGTCTGCATGCCGAGTGAACTAACTTCTGTGGCTTTCCTTCATATTGCTTCCCTTTATTGACTAGTGTATGCATGCCAGGTAAACTGACTTCTGTGGCTTTCCTTCATATTGCTTTACTGTATTGACTAGTGTATGCATGCCGCGTAAACTGACTTCTGTGGCTTTCCTTCATATCGCTTTCCTTTATTAACTAGTGTCTGCATGCCGAGTAAACTTACTTCTGTGGCTTTCCTTCATATTGCTTTTCTGAATTGACTAGTGTATGCATGCCGAGTAAACTGACTTCTGTGGCTTTCCTTCATATTGCTTTCCTGTATTGACTAGTGTATGCATGCCAGGTAAACTGACTTCTGTGGCTTTCCTTCATATTGCTTTCCTGTATTGACTAGTGTATGCATGCCGCGTAAACTGACTTCTGTGGCTTTCCTTCATATTGCTTTCCTTTATTGACTAGTGTCTGCATGCCGAGTAACTGACTTCTTGGTGAACCTCCTATAGGCGTGTCAAAAGAGCGGGGCAAGCACGACAGGAGGTTTCCGATCGTCAGATGTTGCGCATTTTTTTTTTACTTCGCGGGAGGCCGGGCGTCCGAAATTCAAATCTAATTGGCGTCTAAGATGCGGTAACATGACTTGTTTCCAGCGCGCTTCCGGTATTGATCTTTAGCCGAAATTACTGTGTGGTTTCGACGTTTCTTGGGGGTGCGCCCAAGCGATAGACTACCCAACATGGGACGACGCTCGTTCCTGACAGGAATCTTTGTCGGGATCGTTCAGCGTGTTAGATAACTTATAACTTAAATTGTTACAGTAAATGATAAATATTTTGATTGCGCGCTTTGTTATGCCATCCCCGATAGTGCTATGATATATTTGAAAGTTAAAAAGGACCCCTTGACACAGCGTGAGACGTATAGAATATATAGGTGCTAGTCTCACATCGTTATATACGTATGAGTACTCAAATGGCCAGTTTCACGCCAGCCGTCTTTACTGGCCTGTACATTTCTGGGTACCCATTGTAGGTGTGGTCGACTTGGGAGGTTAGGCTAATTAAAAGAATAATGCGATTCGATGGGGAATCGAACACATGCACCACCGCGACTAACCCATGCTAATGTGTGTGTGCTGTGTGTTTTTATTTGTGGATGTGTGTGTGTGTGTGTGTGTGTGTGTATATATATATATATATATATATATATATATATATATATATATATATATATATATATATATATATATATCGACTCTTCTTGAATATCAAGAAAACAGTAACAATGGTGATTTCAAAGAAAATGGGGACAACAAAATGTGACATAGAAATAGAAGGGGAAATTCTTAACCAAGTTAGTTAGTTAGTCTTTCCTCTTGAGCCTAAGGCGGCGCATAGGGCAGAAGTCCTGTCTCTCCATGCCTGGCGGTTCGCTGCTACCTGTTGTAGATCTTGGATATTTACTTGGCCATTGAATGAGCCTTCTCTAATGATGGTTCTACGCAGGGTCTCTCTTGGTCTTCCCCGTTTTCTTTTCCCTACCGGTGACCATATGAGGGCTTGGTAGGGGAGTCTTGTCTTGTCCATTCTGAGTACATGGCCGATGTAGTTCCAACGGCGTCTTCTTATGAAATTGGATACTGTATCTTGCTTAGTCTCTTGTCGTATTTGCGAATTGGTTCTGAAGTCTGTCCAGTGGATGTTTAGAAGTCTTCTAAGACATTCGTTCTCAAAATTGTCTAATTTTTTATCTAAAGCTACCGTTGATTTCCAACTTTCACATCCATACGTTAACACTGGAATCACACAAGAGTTGAAGATTTTAAGTTTTGTGTGTTTGCTGAGTGTCTTTGCTAACCAAGTGGATAATTTTAAATACCTAGAGGCACTTATAACATCAGATGGAAGATGTACAACATAGATTAAGAGCAAAATAGGGCAGGTAAAAAACCGCATTTCAGAAAATGAAGAGTATATTATGCAATAAGTCGCTATCAATGAATATTAGAAAGAGAGTGCTAAAATGCTATATAGAACCAGTTTTTCTGTATGGCAGCGAATTTTGGAAAGTAAATGAACAAATTAGGAAGAACTTGGAAGCAACAGAGATGTGGTTTATAAGACGAATGTTGCGAATTCCTTGGACTGCCAAAGCAACTAACAACGATTGCCTGAAAGAGGCTAATGAAACTAGAAAACTATATACAACAATAAGAAAGAGACAAACAACTTTCTTTGATCATGTAATGAGAAGAGAGGCATTGGAGAACATCGTGACAACTGGAAAGATCGAGGGGAAGAAAGGCAGAGGCAGACCAAGAGAAATGATGCTGGACGGATTGAGACGGTGAGATGGAGGAATATCATCAGCGGAGTTGATCCAGAACACCAAAGACCGAGATCTGTGAAGAGCCATAAACGCCAAAGCCAGCCGGCACGGCACTTGATGATGATAATACACACACACACACACACACACACACACACACATCATGTGCCATGCCGATAAGCATGGGCGGTCATGTTTTGCCATCTCACACGATCACCAGAGGCGTGGATCAGCTCCGTGTTCCTGTCTCGACCTTGCCACGTGGTCAAGCCATCCAGGTATTTACCTCTCGGTTTTCCCCTTGGTCTCTTCCCTTCGATCTTGCCAGTTGTCACCAAGTTCTCCAAGTCATTTCTTCTCATAACATGTCCAAAAAATTTGACTGTCTACGTCTAATGACTCTAATCAGTTCACGATCTTCATTTGTTTCTTGAAGGACTTGTTCATTGGTTTTTCTGCCTGTCCATGGTATTCTTTGCATTTTCCTCAAAAACCACATTGCCACTGCCATCAGATGTTTTTCAGCTTGTCTGCTCATTGTCCACGCTTCACATTCATACAAAGTACAGGTTCTATGTTAGCACTTCAACACGCTTTTTCTCGTCTCAATTGATATCTTTTTATTGGTCGGTATTTTTTTCATCTTGCAAAAGGCTACCTTCGCAATGGCAATTCTTGTTCTAATTTCTTTAAGGCATCTCCCAACAGATGTTATAACTGTTCCGAGATTACTGTACCGATTGACTTGCTTAAGAATATGCCCATTTACTAGTATATGACATTGTGGTATTTCCTTCTTCCCAGTGACGACCATAATCTGTGTCTTCTTACTATTCAGTTCTAACCCTAGTTGTTCACTGTGTTCAAAAACCGCATATACTAAATTTTGCAGGTACAGTTTATTGTCTGCAATCAAGACTGTATCATCCGCAAATCTAATGTTATTGATGTATCTTCCCCCAATGTTGATTCCTTCCCTATCTTCTATATTTCTGAAAATATTTTCACTGTACAGAGAAAAAAGAACTGGAAACATTACACATCTCTGTCTCAATCCTCTTTTAATAGACCTACATCATATCAATTCTGATGGCAGCTTGTTGTTTCCAATATTTGTTTTTTACAAGACTAAGGTCTTTTCCATCAATTTGTAGATCTTCAAGCATCCTTATCATGTCGACATGTCTCACTTTATCGAAAACCTTTGTGTAGTCAATAAAGCAAATATATAGATCTTTGTTTACTTCTATAGAACTTTCAATTACTGTTCTCAGTATATACACAACATGTACTGTGCCCGTGCCTTCTACAAACCCACATTGTTCTTTTCCTATTTCGGGTTGTGTTTTCTTTCTAATTCTTTGCATGATAATTCTCAGCAGAATCTTTGTGATGTGGCTCATTATACTAATTGTTCGATATTGATCGCATTCTAAGGCTCCTGATTTCTTCGGGATTGCAAGAAATATAGAATTGCATACTTCAGACGGTATATCTACCTATATCATATATTGCGTTCAGCAGTCAGGTGACTTGGTCTATTCCATATTCTTCTAAGGCATTGATTATTTCTATTGTGATGTTATCTGTACCCGGGGTCTTGCCAGTTTTCATATGGTTAAGAGCATTCTGAACTTCCATCTTCAAAATTGATGGCCCTTCATTATTATTCCGATGATCATATTGTTCTTCTCTTGTATCATCATAAAGGTCTTTCACATAATCAGACCTCTCATTTAAAGTCTTATCTTTTTCTATTATGATTTTGCTCTCTTTGGTTTTTAGGCAACCCATTGATATGAGTGCTCTTGTGTTAGTGATGTCATTAATTCCTCTGTGCATTAATTTGGTATTCCGGGTGGTGTGTTGATTTTCAATTTCCTTGAAATTTTCCTCAAGCAATGTTTCTTTTGCCTCTTTACATAGCTTTCTAATTTTCCTGTGAATCTCTTTATATTTTTCCTTGTCAGTTTTGTTATTTCTTCTTATTTCCATGAGTTTTAAGATGTCTTCCGTCATCCATTTCTTGCTTCCTATTATCTTTATTTTTGGGATGGTTGTTTCTGCAGCTTGGTTGACCGATTTCTTTAATATTTCCCATTGGTGGTTGACATCTTGAAATAATATTTCCATATCGGACAATGCATCAAATCTGTTCTTTACCTCAACGTTGAATTTATCTGTTATCTCGTGACTTTTCAGTGTCCGCAGATCAAATTTTGTGCTTCTTGGTGTACATTTGACTTTCTTTAATTTTATATGTATATTGCTAGAGATTAATCTATGGTCGCTGTAGCAGTCTGCGCTTGATATAGTTTTTGCCACTTTTAAGGCATTTTGAAACTTCGATTGATGAGAATGTAATCAATCTGATTTTTGATCTTATGATCAGGACTCTTCCATGTCCATAATCTCCCTGGGAGCTGTTGATACCAGGTGTTTACAATAATCACAGCATGCTCTTTTGCCCACTGTACAAGTCTGCAACATCTTTCATTCTGTTCCCCCAGTCCATACTTGCCTACTATTCATCCGTCCTGTTGATTTCCGACATTGGCATTCCAGTCACCCATTATAATATTTACTTCAGAGTTCTTACATTTCTTGAAGGCATTCTCTAAATCATTATAAAATTCATTCTTGCTGTCATCACTACTATCTGCTGTTGGTGTATAATCTTGTATGACGTTGACATCAAAAGATCTTCCACTCAACTTCACCAGTAACACTGTCTGATACAGTCCAAAATCCTTTGATCGATTTTGATCTCTCTGCATCCATTATAATTGCTACTCCTCATTGCTGTTTCTCTCCATCAGAATAGATTGTTCTATATTCTTCAGATGTTATAATGTCCATTCCTGATCATCTGGTCTCACATATACCTAACAGGTTAATTATTAGTCTTCTCATTTCATTCTTAATGTTATCACATTTTCCATCCCCACTCATAGTTCTAACATTCCACGAGTTCCTACTTTCAATGTTGATACTCTTTTGCACTCAGTCTCTTGCTGACAGTCTGGAGTCACCTGGTGCACACGGATACCCCTACCGGGCTGTAACAAGCTACGTGGAGGGTCCCAAGTAACTATGTAACAATATTCAATATTATTCTATTGCCCTGACTTTGATAGGTTTTTGCTTGCCAACCCTCCTCCGTTCCCTGGACTCACTGTCACTCTGTCTTTCAACCTCGGGACCTAACCTCTAAGGTGTATTTCTGGCTGTCGCATAAATAACATGGCGATTGTCAGAATAACTTGAAAGTAATTTTATTAACCTAATCAAGAACAGCACAGGAAAACATCAAGGCAGATAAAACAGATAGTTCTAAACAGACACAACAAGGATAACGTTCAGGCACAGAGCCTCAGGTAGCTAGATTCACAGACCCAGCTTCATACACTGTCCGATCCGTCCACACACAGCTCACCGAGTGTGCAAGAATCTCCTTCCTTCCAGGTAATTGGTTGTACGTACAACAGCCTTCTGTAGACCAAACTTCCAAGTTTCCATGGACCACTTTAGTTATCAAATGTTCTAGGGAAGTGCCATGGAATCACCTGGCATAATGTCAGGTAGGAAATAATGTCCTGGAGAATAGTTCTCATATAATAATGGGTGTGTCTGAGTGATTGGCGGGGTCCAGCCAATAATACAAAAGGACTCAATCCAAACGTATCGAGATGACTGGTGATGTGTCAGTACAGCTGATGGTCATTCTTTCAAGGTCAGCAGTGGCTCTATCTCGTAGAGATCATATCCTTACAGCTGGCATGGCCCAAACCTTGCCATGGCATAGTCATAAACATACTTTCTGCGTAGAGCCCTGTCGAGACCTTCAGCTCTGTTCATACTTCCAAAAGAAGGA
Organism: Cepaea nemoralis; assembly: GCA_014155875.1. Lineage (NCBI taxonomy): Eukaryota > Metazoa > Mollusca > Gastropoda > Stylommatophora > Helicidae > Cepaea > Cepaea nemoralis. Next base: position 304,053 of record JACEFZ010012011.1, on the reverse strand, counting down.
CCCTGGAAATGACAAACATTCGAGTGAGGGATCAAGCTGACTCAAGCACCACATATTAGTTATGCATTTCGGCTTACCAACACCAGTTTATCAGTGGCTTGCTTGGATGCGTCGGACATGTCAGGTAGCCCCTGGATTGGCTACGTCCTGGCTTGCATAGACCTCCAATCTGTAGACGTCCGGTCGGCTACCCGATGCACCCTGTTACATACACGAATCACTCTCCTCACTCATACCCTGCCTTTATTATTATTGGGCACATTCATTTCCCAGCTTCTCTCTCCCTCGCAAACCATGCCTTTCTCACAACCAAGATATTGTGGTGTGGTGCGCCTAGTAATCTGTGTGTTTCTCCCCGTTAACTACTAGTATAGTAGTGGGGTTGTATGGCATGCAGTGGAGTTCCCCATTCCCAGCAAGAATATGAAAGAAGATACTACCTCTTCTGGCTGCTGCTCTTGTCTGAGCTGTCGCCGCAATGTACCGGCAGTGCCTCACCTAACACGTAGATTCAGAGGAATGCAGGTTCTCTCTATAAGATAACGAAGTTTATTTATAATCCCCACATCATCCTATCGACTAAAAGACGAAAGAGATAGCACCGTGGATAGCCTCTTCCGGCTCAAGAAGATAGATCATAGATTGGTGGACCCCCTTCCCTCCTTCCAGCACACCGTAGCTATCTAATGTGCTTATATTTAAATGAGAGATGCTACTAAGTAACGGTAAGCCGTAGGAAGAAGATAGCACTCGTCTATCGGCTGCCAAGAACAAGCGATATCATTTGGTAACTATTTATTCTTCAGATTTGTTCCCTTGCCATGCCAAGATCAAGACGCGTAGCCAGATTTGCTAACGGTCACCCCCTTTCCAATATGGCAAGACTGCTGTTTCGCCATATCCTCTCAGTCGTTAAGACAATAGATATTTATAGGCCAAGTTTTGGCTGGACCAAAGAAACCCCAAGTTTACCTTTTCATTCCACCAGTAGGAAACCTTTAAAAATGTCTCAATCTTTAACTTGAACTCTTGACATTCGGCCGTGGATGGCGATCAGTAGAAACGGACATGAATCCTCCAGAAGCCGCACCAGTGCACATTTGGCGCAGGGCGCTCCATCGGGTCTACCCGAAAGAAAAGACCTATATCTACTTGCTCCATATAAAGATTGTGTTATGAAGGTAACCCAAAGAACTATCTTTCATGATTGAGCGAACAAGAGAACTGAGAGCTTCCGAAAGCCGTTTCCCCCTGTTTTCCCAAAATCAAAGAAGGCATGAGGACATGAGCCACTGGCGTTTCGCCACACGGGCGAGGCTGCTCCTATGGAGCACCCATTTACGCGATTTCTCTGATTGTCGATGAGTTTGAAATACATGATATTCTTGGCATCTGTAAAGAAGGTAGTTTGCCATTGCTTTACTTCCTAGCAGTGACCATACTGGTCGATGATAGTAGCCATTCCCCCCCCCCCCCCCCCCCCCCCCCCCCACCTACACCCCAAATAAAAAAAATAAAAAGAGATTCTCTGCCTACCGTCGTGAAGCTGGAGACCATAACCTACAACTATCTGTTGGCTTCTCTCAGTTTCATCCACCACCTGCACTCATGGCTTCACGTAACCCTGATCGGGGGGCTAAACGGGTACTACACCTTGCTCAAGGGTGTCCCGTAGGTTAGCAGAGAGAAAGAGGCAATATATATATATATATATATATATATATATATATATATATATATATATATATATATATATATATATATATATATATCCTCCTTCCCTCCGCTAACACACACACACACACACACACACATATATATATATATATATATATATATATATATATATATATATATATATATAGTATATATATATATATATATGTGTGTGTGTGCGAGAGAGAGAGAGAGAGAGAGAGAGAGAGAGAGAGAGAGAGAGAGAGAGAGAGAGAGAGAGAGAGAGAGAGAGAGAGAGAGAGAGAGAGAGAGAGAGAGTATTTTACTGATGTACTCTAACTGTTGTAAAAATATGAATAAATTTGGTGGAATTGCGGTAAAGCTGTGAAAATGTAAACAATATAAAATGACACAAAGTAGTGCAGCTTTACATAACAGAATTACGACACATACAGGACGTTGCGGCGATTAGCCTTCATCAGCAAACACATACATTCACAAAACACAACATATAGTCAAGGAGATCTCCTGTGACTACATTAAAACGTGACGACAGGATGAGAAGAATAAAAAGATGAAAAAAAATGAAAGCAATGAAGAGAAAATGGAAATTAGAAAGAAAAAATGTTAATACTTACCTCAGAATTCCGAGCTGTGTATGGTAATATGGTAATACAGAAGCGGCTATAGAACCATGTGTAAGAACTAATGACCAAACACCCGAATACTCAAAACTACTACATTGGAAAGTCGAAGCCGTCGTTTGATAAAATGTTCCTTTATAACGACACAATTGATGTGGTGAGCAGCTCAGTGACACACCTCAGTGCCATTCACAGATTCTCAGTCAGAGGATACCAGACCACGAAGGACACAAGGCAGGAATTAAACTATTCACACGAAGTACAAAGCAGTGCAGTATGCGTGGAAGCTATCACACAAGCATAGATGGCAGGGCTTGATAGAATGATACACCAAATGAACATCAGAACTGATCATTTATACACTGAAGATTTTCAAGCATTGCAGTAAATGACACAAACCTCATAACAGTCGAAGATTTTAATGGCCGCTGAAAGAAATGAGGTTATACAGACACACAGATAACCGATACTGACAACAGAAGAGATGAAGTGGAGGGCTGGGACATTTGTTCTTACCAACATATTGAATGACATACACAGCTCCTGCTCCAGGGGATGATGTACCAAGTCCACTGTAGACTTTCTGCACAGCTAACACCTTCACAAAATTGATGGCCGCCTGCCAGATCAATTAGCAGGCAGTGACCTTAGTTCAGCACAACTCGTAATGAATGTGGAGTTCAGTACAACTCGTGATGAATGTGGAGTTCAGCACAACTCGTGATGAATGTGGAGTTCAGTACAACTCGTGATGAATGTGGAGTTCAGCACAACTCGTGATGAATGTGGAGTTCAGTACAACTCGTGATGAATGTGGAGTTCAGCACAACTCGTGATGAATGTGGAGTTTAGCACAACTCGTGATGAATGTGGAGTTCAGTACAACTCGTGATGAATGTGGAGTTCAGCACAACTCGTGATGAATGTGGAGTTCAGTACAACTCGTGATGAATGTGGAGTTCAGTACAACTCGTGATGAATGTGGAGTTCAGCACAACTCGTGATGAATGTGGAGTTCAGCACAACTCGTGATGAATGTGGAGTATGTTCCACAAAAGCTAAAACTATCGCCTCGCTGGAATGATAAAATAGCTATAACTGGAACAGATCTGCTATTGCAGACAGGCACTATGAAAACATAAAAACATGGCTCAACAATAAGTATCACAGCAGGAACCGGATGTGGACTAAACAATAAGTATCACAGCAGGAACCTGATGTGGACTAAACAATAAGTATCACAGCAGGAACCTGATGTGGACATTGATGTGTCGGGGTCATCACAATGTTAGGCCTGAGTACACGGAGGAACTGGTGGTCAGGATTTCCCTCACGTAGCGAATGACAAGGGCTGACATCCAAGCATTACAAACCGTACTGGACAGAAGGGCTGCACATTCTGAAAGATTGATTGATTGATTGATTGATTGATTGATTGATTGATTTAGGAACCGACATCACAGCAGTCGGGACATTTCCATAAGCGCATTCTGAAAGACAAAAGTGTCAACGTTGCGTGGAGACAACTGCGAGAGGTCTTCATGGCCGCGGGATTTCATGCGCTTACACTTAAACTTCCGGTGCACTGATGACATCGTAGGGGTTTCAGTCCCTACACCGGTCAGTTGGACTACAACGTTGACTTTTCGTTCAGAAAGCACTGGCAAACTGCTGAACGTAAAATTGCCAACCAAATCAACCTGGAGTTGGGGTTGATGGCAACGTCCTGCAAGGTCATGCAGCATTTATTTAGGACGTTTTACCGACTGGGGCGCAATAAATGAATTCATCCACTAGCCACAATGCATGGTAATCTCTGTGCAGGTGACTCACAGCGCACGTGCGGTGACTCTACGTGTCTGTAGCTGGTTCATGAATGCAACACGTGAGCAGAAGTGGCCCCTGTTCAATGTATGCTTGTCCATGCAGTGTTGTCTGCGCTAGCTTTCTGCTTGCTGTCTGTAATCATGGACAGAAGAAGAAGAAGAAGAAGAAGAAGAAGAAGAAGAAGAAGAAGAAGAAGAAGAGAAGAAGCTAAATTGACATCGAGATTTTCCACATTTCAGCATTAATAAAGTGTGTGTGTGTGTGTGTGTGTGTGTGTGTGTGTGTGTGTGTGTGTGTGCGCGCGCACGCGGGAGTTGTGGGGGGGGGGAGAAGATCAATAACTGACATATGTGTGTGAAAGAGAGAGAGAGAGAGAGAGATGAGAGATGAGAGAGAGAGAGAGAGAGAGAGAGAGAGAGAGAGAGAGAGAGACATCGCGATACATTACATTCCCCCACTGACATGCAGAAATACAATGGTGAGGTGAGCAAGAACTTGCCTTTGTATGTCGTGAAATGAAATCCAATCATGAGTCACCGTATGCTCACACCGTACAGGCAGACGTAGCTTTGTGAGGGGGACAGGAACTTGTTAGAGGAAGGGATAAATGAATGACTCAGAGATCATCTGTTGACTTCGTCCCCGCGGAGCCTCATTTGTTGATGCGTCCTGAAAGAATTGACACAACAAGTTGGCAAGCGGCTGTCAACAGAAGCCGGCCTGCAGTGGGTAGAGACAGCGGCAGGCAGGCATGAGTGACAGGACTCGCGTGTCAGGTCCGGGTCCCGGTACAGTGTGTGGATCGTATTGATTGATTGCGATAATTTCCATTGGTTCTGGTCGGCGGCATTGAGTCATCGCATATGGCACAACTCTGAGTAATTTAATCCCATCTCTGGATTACATAGGTGTGTCATACTCCAGGTGAAGGTTATCCTGGGAATTTTCTTAAAAGAAATCACGTGATATTCTGGTCTTGGAGTTGACTATAGTCTACAGTAGAATGTCGCGTGTGCTTTATTTTAGAGCTTAGATCCAAAACATCTTAGTACTTAGCAATTGGCTATAGTTTGTGACAGAAGTGTGAAACCTTGTCTCAGATACTGATACACGCTACATTGTCCTACTTGTTTCTTCTTAGTTGTCAGATTGTAAAACGACGCGTTATATATACATGGGGCATATGATCGTAGAGCCATATTTTTTATAGAACAATTGAAACTCGGTGGATGACGCGGATAACACCGGTCGCTGTTACTTCAGAAGACATTGCCTGTTACCAATTTTAGGCTTGGTCGACCTACATCAAGTTTCACAATTTGTCACAATGCGGAATTCAACCCATGACTAGCAGAACTGCAGGCCTGAGTCTAGCCATTACCCAAACGCATCTCTCTCTCTCTCTCTCTCTCTCTCTCTCTCTCTCTCTCTCTCTCTCTCTCTCTCTCTCTCTCTCTCTCTCTCTCTATCTCTCTCTCTCTCTCTCTCTCTCTCTCTCTCTCTCTCTCTCTCAACAACAACAATCAGTCAGCACTGTAGACGTGTTGTTTGATACAGACAGCAGTGTACCCTGATCTCACTCGTATGTACATTACAATTGTAGAGGTACCAGCCCATTATCATCATGTGCCATGCCGGTAAGCGTGGGCGGTCATGTTTTGCAATCTCACTCGATCACTAGAGTCGTGGATCAGCTCCGTGTTCTTGTCTCGACCATACAACGTTTCCAAGCCATCCAGGTATTTACTTCTCTGCCCTCCCCTTGTTCTCTTCCCCTCGATCTTGTCAGTTGTCACCAAGTTTCCGGATTTATTTCTTCTCATAACGGGACCAAAAATTTTGACTGCCTATGTCTAATTTCTCTAATCAGTTTACGATTTTCATTTGTTTCATGTAGGACTTGGTCATTGGTTTTTCTGTCTGTCCATGGTATTCTTTGCATGTTCCTCACAAACCACATTTCCACCGCCATCAGATGATTTTCAGCGTGTCTGCTCATTGTCCACCCTTCACATCCATACAAAAGCACATAAACCCGCTACATGACCTTTGAACTGTGTCAGCGGTCAGAAATAAATACTGCATTTGCCTACACTGTGAACCAGTAGGCTAAGGTTGGAGGCATGGTTTAATCACAACTATTTTACATGATTGTACTTGCCATTGAAGAGAAGCTGTGTAGAATGTAACTGGCTGAGATCCCGGCCGTGATATTATTGTGTACTGAGTTCGGATCACACTGTTCGGACCCGTAGAAGTTAGAAGAGTGACATTCAAGAGTTTCGGCTTTTAACCAGCGGAAAGCACAAAGAGAGCAAGATAGTCAACTGTGGAGAGAATGCAATCTTAATACAAGTGGAATCAAATTGACATGACAGTCACTGATACACCAAAAGACGACCTTAAATTCACAATAAAGAAAAGAAAGTGGACAGGAATATTGAATAAAGTTAATGGCTACAATCACAATGGGGCAGAGAAGGTAGATGTGTATAGGAAAACAATGATGAGGCAGTGTTGATATACAAAGTATGTTCTCGGATAACTAGCCCAGAGTGCAGAAAGCAGTGACATGTGACGACGCCAACACGTGGAAGAAGCCAGTGCAGAAAGCAGTGACATGTGACGACGCCAACACGGGAAGAAGCCAGTACAGAAAGCAGTGACATGTGACGACGCCAACACGGGAAGAAGCCAGTACAGAGAGCAGTGACATGTGACGACGCCAACACGTGGAAGAAGCCAGTGCAGAAAGCAGTGACATGTGACGACGCAAACACGGGAAGAAGCCAGTGCAGAAAGCAGTGACATGTGACGACGCAAACACGGGAAGAAGCCAGTGCAGAAAGCAGTGACATATAATGGAGCCAACACGTGGAAGAAGCCAGTGCAGAAAGCAAGTGACATATAATGGAGCCAACACGGGAAGAAGCCAGTGCAGAAAGCAGTGACATATAATGGAGCCAACACGGGAAGAAGCCAGTACAGAGAGCAGTGACATGTGACGACGCAAACACGGAAGAAGCCAGTGCAGAAAGCAGTGACATATAATGGAGCCAACACGGGAAGAAGCCAGTGCAGAAAGCAGTGACATGTGACGACGCAAACACGGGAAGAAGCCAGTGCAGAAAGCTAGTGACATGTGACCGACGCCAACACGGGAAGAAGCCAGTGCAGAAAGCAGTGACATATAATGGAGCCAACACGTGGAAGAAGCCAGTGCAGAAAGCAGTGACATATAATGGAGCCAACACGTGGAAGAAGCCAGTGCAGAAAGCAGTGGCATATAATGGAGCCAACACGTGGAAGAAGCCAGTGCAGAAAGCAGTGACATGTGACGACGCAAACACGGGAAGAAGCCAGTGCAGAAAGCAGTGACATATAATGGAGCCAACACGGGAAGAAGCCAGTGCAGAAAGCAGTGACATATAATGGAGCCAACACGGGAAGAAGCCAGTGCAGAAAGCAGTGACATATAATGGAGCCAACACGGGAAGAAGCCAGTGCAGAAAGCAGTGACATATAATGGAGCCAACACGGGAAGAAGCCAGTACAGAGAGCAGTGACATGTGACGACGCAAACACGGGAAGAAGCCAGTGCAGAAAGCAGTGACATATAATGGAGCCAACACGGGAAGAAGCCAGTGCAGAAAGCAGTGACATGTGACGACGCAAACACGGGAAGAAGCCAGTGCAGAAAGCAGTGACATGTGACGACGCCAACACGGGAAGAAGCCAGTGCAGAAAGCAGTGACATATAATGGAGCCAACACGGGAAGAAGCCAGTGCAGAAAGCAGTGACATATAATGGAGCCAACACGTGGAAGAAGCCAGTGCAGAAAGCAGTGGCATATAATGGAGCCAACACGTGGAAGAAGCCAGTGCAGAAAGCAGTGACATGTGACGACGCAAACACGGGAAGAAGCCAGTGCAGAAAGCAGTGACATATAATGGAGCCAACACGGGAAGAAGCCAGTGCAGAAAGCAGTGACATATAATGGAGCCAACACGGGAAGAAGCCAGTGCAGAAAGCAGTGACATATAATGGAGCCAACACGGGAAGAAGCCAGTGCAGAAAGCAGTGACATGTGACGACGCAAACACGGGAAGAAGCCAGTGCAGAAAGCAGTGACATATAATGGAGCCAACACGGGAAGAAGCCAGTGCAGAAAGCAGTGACATACAATGGAGCCAACACGGGAAGAAGCCAGTGCAGAAAGCAGTGACATATAATGGAGCCAACACGGGAAGAAGCCAGTGCAGAAAGCAGTGACATATAATGGAGCCAACACGGGAAGAAGCCAGTGCAGAAAGCAGTGACATGTGACGACGCAAACACGGGAAGAAGCCAGTGCAGAAAGCAGTGACATATAATGGAGCCAACACGGGAAGAAGCCAGTGCAGAAAGCAGTGACATATAATGGAGCCAACACGGGAAGAAGCCAGTGCAGAAAGCAGTGACATATAATGGAGCCAACACGGGAAGAAGCCAGTGCAGAAAGCAGTGACATATAATGGAGCCAACACGGGAAGAAGCCAGTGCAGAAAGCAGTGACATATAATGGAGCCAACACGGGAAGAAGCCAGTGCAGAAAGCAGTGACATATAATGGAGCCAACACGGGAAGAAGCCAGTGCAGAAAACCACACAAGACGTCAATAAATACAACAGACCAAACAGAATAAACTGACAAACTTACAGAAGTCAGCATAAAATATAAATGAGCGCAATGCAAATTCTGCCGCAGTGTTCCAGGGTGAACCCAAATAACAAATGAATGGGAAAAGCAATGGCAGCAGAATAACGGATGCGTGAAACAGGGCTGTTAAACAGCTGCCACTCGTGCTGTGCAGCATGTTGTTCGCCAAGAAGAGAACATCCTTCATAGAACACACCACCTCATTATGATTTCATCACTGGCGGAGGCTCACACCATTGGATGAAAACCAATGAATGGCGGTCTGCTTCCAAATCCCCCGCAGTTGTGTTTCGAACGCGGTATGTGAGATTACGAATTGCATCCGTAACACCTTCGCACAGAGCCGGCACGTAATAGTGAAATAATAACGAGTTAGATCCAAGAATAAGAGTTGGAGGTTATAATATAAACAGTCTAAACTATAGAGATGACACAGTATTGACAGCTGAACACGGACAAGATCTATAGGTGTTGGACATTATGGAATAGAGAGTGCAACAAGGGATTTTCAAGAAAACCGAAACAATGACTATACCAAAGAAAAAGGTCCATCTATATGTATTTAACAACAGATGGAAAACTGCTTAATCAAGTCAGTAAATTCAAATATTTTGAAACATTCATAATATCAGATGGAAAATGTCTGGTATAGATTACAGGCAGAATAGGCCGAGCAGAAACTGCATGTCAGAATATGAAACGTAACTTATATAATAATTCAGTCCTTGAATTTCAGAAAGATAGTACTGACATCTTATGTTTAACTTGTGTTTCTATTTACCAGTGAATCATACAGCCTGCACAAACACATTTGGAAGACTTTGGAGGCAACGACGATTGTTCCGAATACCTTGGACTGCCAACATAACTACGAGTGACTGGAAAATGCTATTAAAAGTAGAACATAATGTACACATAAAAGAGGAAAACAATGTTCTTCGGTCATGTAAAAAGAAGAGAGGCACTGGGAAACATCGTGACGATGGAATGATCAGTGGAAAAGGAGACAGCGGCACACAGAGAGAAGTGATGCTGGACGGACTGCTATGGTGGCATGGAGGAATATCATCAGGAGGATCGATCCAGGGCTCCAGGGCGCAAGATGCAAGGAGATGCATGAATGCTTACGCTGTTGGCAGAGCATATGGTGATGATCAATAGGATGATGCTAATGAGATGAAATGAGCCTGCTAAAGACAGCAACTTAATAACCTCGTATTTATTCTTTAAAAACAACGGTGCCAGTTGCAATGTGATCGTTTAAAGCTATATTTGAACTACACATGCGATTTCAGGGCAGTGTTGGTACCGGATTTGTGGTCTGTTTCATCTGTACTCTTTGGACCAGTGCTGCAGTAGTGCAGCCTGTTCGCAGCGCCACCACTTGAAGCTGGTGTCAGTTTTCATTTGCTGACCTTGACACAAACAGTGAAGCCACTACTTGCTGACTTCATTCCTCTCTCGTGCTAAGTCCGTGTTTAGGGCAATCTCCGAGAACATACGAACAACTATAGTGTATCATTTCTAAAATGGATTATATAAATGTATGCTGCATATCATCAAGTGCCCTGCCAGCTGGCGTAGGCGTTCATGGCTCTCCACAGATCTCGGTCTTTGGTTTTCTGGATTAACTCTGCTGCTAATATTCCTCGATGCCACTGTCTCAATCCATCCAGCATCATTTCTCCTGGTCTGCCTCTGCCTCTCTTCCCCTCGATCTTTCCATGTGTCACAATGTTCTCCAATGCATCTCTTCTCATCACATGACCGAAGAAAGATGTTTGTCTCTTTCTTATTGTTGTATATAGTGTTCTAGTTTCATTAGCCTGTTTCAGACAGTCGTTGTTAGTTACTCTGGCAGTCCAAGGAATTCGCAACATTCGTCTCAGGAACCAAATCTCTGTTGCTTCTAATTTCTTCTTAATTTGTTCATTTACATTCCAAGATTCACCGCCATACAGCAAAACTGGTTCGACATAGCATTTCAGCACTCTCTTATATTCAGTGATAGTGACTTATTGCATAAGAGTCTTCATTTTCTGAAATGCAGCCTTTGCTTGCCTTATTCTGCTCTTAATTGTTGTACACCTTCCATCTGATGTTATAAATGCCACTAGGTATCTAAGATTATCCATTTGGTTAAGAATTTTTCCTTCTATTTCTATGTTACATTTTGGTGTCACCATTACTTTGATATCACCATTGTTACTGTTTTCTTAATATTCAAGGAGAGTCCTTTCCTTGCACTCTCTGTTACTACGTTATCCATCTATTATTGTAGGTGTGTTGTTTTATCCGCCACCATATACTCTACTCGGATAAACGAATAAGAAACCTAAAATGTCAATTATAAAGTTCAGCGCCCACGCGTTGTTCATTGAGGGTAACGATGCCTTTCCAAAGGATACTTTACACAATGGCAAGCCTGCATGGTAAAGTTCAAACTTAATTACATAATATCAAATAATCAGCAAGAACAGTAGCAAAAGTAAAGCGTATTTTTTGAATCCAGAGCAGCAAATAGTAATCAATAATAGGACAGACGGTAGCATTTGTTATTAACAAGGAGAACTTAATGAAAGGTGGACTTATTCGCAAAATAATTTTTGCGCTATCTCATGCCTGGCTTCGCCATGTCAAGAGAGACAGGGGGAGAATATAGGAGGAATCAACCTCTGAAATAATGGTTGAACTTCAGCTAGAAAAGACACATCACAAAGACATCGCGGATACCTGTTGCCATATAGCTCTAGTTTCTGGACAGGAAACGCCAGCGAGGTCTGCTAATGGTAATGAATATAGTGTATGATGTTTGCCAGACAGGTCAATCTTAATGCAGAACCAGACCCAAATATTGAACAAAGAATAACCTCATCCACAAGGTACACATAAAATACATTACCCACGCAAGCGACGGGTCTGTTTATTATTAGATCGATCAGTGGTTAATCAATGTGAGAATACGAGAGGCAGGAGACTTGCTACTGCTACATTATGTTGCAGACAGGAAGGCATCCTGGCGCTAGGAAGAGGTTCTACAACCAGCAAGACATCAGTGACATCAGGCGGGGATGTGACCCTGTGATACCATGACCAGAGAGAACCATGATCAAACAGTAGCCGCGATATATTACCTGCATGAAGGATTCTTAACTAACGATATTTCAGAATTCGGCTTAGTATTTGTCATGCTAAGGGAAATTGAAGAATATGAAATATAAAATAACAACAGTCAATAAGTAAGTAAAGGATATGTGAAAGTACTAGTTAAGGAAATATAACACTGAATGTACTAAATGAAGGAATTTGACAACGAATGTACCAGATGAAGGAAAATAACACTGAATGTACTAGATGGAGCCATATGACACTGCATGTACCAGATCCAGAAATATAATACTGAATGTACAGATCTAGCCTACAACACAGCAAACGCTTTAACCTAAACAAAAATGAATCTATTTGTTATAATAGACTTTCATCCATTAAAAGCGGCACTGACTCGACCCATGATTTTATCTAAATCCTGTTCCTGCTTAGTTACCCAGGGACTAGCCAATCAGTTGGCAGTTTACGAATGTCGTTTGTGTTTTATGCATTTTTATATTTGCTGCTGTGTGATGATGCTGTCATATGTCACCGTCGATATACGTTAATATGTCAAGTCAACAAAATATAGCACAGAGAATCTTGCTTACTGACACTGGAAATCGTGTCTTTTCGTGACAAGAAAGGAAGGAACACTTTTCTGCGTTTGGTGCTAAATATAACATTCGGGATAATGGTCCCAGCCACTGGTCAATAGGGACATAGTTTTGATAACAAGATCACATAGCTGTGTTAGAAGACAGTGAACGCCAACAGCATGTCCAGGCGTAGCTGATGTTGACTGTCTGATGTCCAGACCTGACATGAGTGTCGGATTACGCAGGACAGTACCTACTTCATACGCCTGGTTACATGACATAGATCGAGAGCTTGACCTGGTTTTGTCTGATCGCGAACAGTCTGCTCTAGCTGAAGCTGACAAGGAATCACTGCCTGAGGTAAGTGTCTTCAATGGTTGTTGATCGCACGGTAGAGGCTGTCTAGAAGGGACAGGTGTTGTTGATCGCACGGTAGAGGCTGTCTAGAAGGGACAAGTGTGGTTGGTCGCACGGTAGAGGCTGTCTAGAAGGGACAGGTGTTGTTGGTCGCACGGGTAGAGGCTGCTTAGAAGCGATAGGTGTTAAAATAAGAGAAGAAAGTCTTTAAGGTACTTCGTGCACTTCTGTAGAAGTGATTCCTGCTGGAACTGTTAGATCGAGACACACGAAACAGAATACTTAAGTCACGATCACCCTTAGAATGAATAGAGGAGAGACGAGATAGATATATAATGAGAGAGAGAGAGAGAGAGAGAGAGAGAGAGAGAGAGAGAGAGAGAGAGAGAGGAGAGAGAGAGAGAGAGAGAGATACAGAGAGAGACAGACAGACAGACAGACAGACAGACAGACAGACAGACAGACAGACAGATGAATGTATGGACGGGCGGCAGGCGGACGGTGGACGGACGGGTTGACAGACAGACTTACGGCTGGTGGACAGACGGACGGATTGAAGGATTGACAGATGGATGAACGGACAGACAGATAGTTAGACAGACAGACAGAGAGAGAGAGAGAGAGGGAGAGAGAGAGGGAGAGAGAGAGACAGACAGACAGACAGACAGACAGATGAATGTATGGACGGGCGGCAGGCGGACGGTGGACGGACGGGTTGACAGACAGACTTACGGCTGGTGGACAGACGGACGGATTGAAGGATTGACAGATGGATGAACGGACAGACAGATAGTTAGACAGAGAGAGAGAGAGAGAGAGAGAGAGAGAGAGAGAGAGAGAGAGAGAGAGAGACAGACAGACAGACAGACAGACAGACAGACAGACAGACAGACAGACATACAGACAGACAGATGAATGTATGGACGGGCGGCAGGCGGACGGTGGACGGACGGGTTGACAGACAGACTTACGGCTGGTGGACAGACGGACGGATTGAAGGATTGACAGATGGATGAACGGACAGACAGATAGTTAGACAGACAGACATATAGACGAACAGATGGATAGGCAGACAGACAAACACATGTCACCTAGTATTTATTTTTCTAAACATTGCTGAGCAGTGACTATCTTGTCGTGGCAGTATGGTTACCATCAGATCTATCTGAGGAGGGAGGAGGAGAGGGAGGAGGAGGGAGAGGGAGGAGGAGGGAGAGGGAGGAGGAGGACGGAGGAGGAGGGAGGAGGAGGAGGGAGAAGGAGGAGAAGGAGGGGGAGGAGGAGGAGGAGGAAGAGGGAGGAGGTGGAGGGAGGAGGAGAGAGGAGGAGGTGGAGGGAGGAGGAGAGAGGAGGAGGAGGAAGGAGGAGGAGAAGGGAGGAGGAGAGGAGGGAGGACGAGGGAGGAGAAGGAGGAGGAGGGAGGAGGGGAGGAGGAGGAGGGAGGAGGAGGAGAAGGGAGGAGGAAGGAAGAGGAGTGATTAGGAGGAGGGAGGAGGGCGAGGAGGTAGGAGGAGGAGGAAGAGGAGGGAGGAGGAAGAGGGAGGAGGAGGGAGGAGGAGGAGGAGGGAGGAGGGAGAGGGAGGAGGGGAGGGGAAGAAGAAATAATAATAATAATAATAATAATAATAAGTCTTTATTTTCAAAGGGTTAAGAATTGGGCACGCAGGCCCGTCTGACATTCTGCCCTTCTTCTCTATTTCCTCTCATACATTCTTTCATTCAACATCACTTATGAAGCAACTTTTGACAACAAAAGAACATTAAAACGCATGAAAAATAATCAATAACAAATGACTCACTGAGGCAGTGTTTAACATGGGCATTATAAATACCTAAGGAGGGTGTAACGTGCCATACATAAGGGAATGTTTTTTTTGCTAGTTGTCGTTTGAGATAAGTTACCATTATTGTCTTTTTTGTGTTGTTTGTTATGGGGGCATGTAGTCTGTACTAAGGTAGTGTTCAAACAGGTTGCGAATGTATGTATCATGATTGGTGGTGTCTTTGATTTCTTGTGGAAGATTGTTCCACAACTGAGCGGAAGAGTATGCTAAGCTTGTTTTATATAAGTCTATCCTAGGTTTAGGGACATGAAGTATATTTAGTCGTTCGCTATGTCTAGCGTTATATTTAAACAATGGCCAAAGGTAGCTTGGAGCATTTTGAAATAGGATTTTGTGAATTAGTTTGGTCTTATTAAAAAGCAGGCGCTTGTGGAGTGGCAGTAACCGGAGACGTTTATATAGGTTAGAATTGTCGGTAAGCTTTTCACCATTAATTAAACGCACTCCCCTTTTCTGGAGTGAATATAGGCGTTTTGTTATTGATTTGGAGCATCCATCCCAGACTGTGGAGCAGTAATCAATATGTGTTTGTATATGAGAAGTATAGAATATCTTTCTTGTGTTTTCGTCAAGGAAATTTTTAATTTTGGCAAGTTGGTATACTTTTTTGGCTATTTGTTTAACTAGAGCATGAACATGTGAGTTAAAAGTTAGATTTTGATCTATGATAACACCCAGTGTCTTGTGCTCGGTGACACTTTCTACAGGCGTGCTGCCAATGTGCAGCTGAAGAGTTCTCTGCGAGTTTAGAGTGTGAAGTCTTTGCCTGGTTCCTATTAACATAGACTTTGTTTTAGTAATGTTAATTTGCATGCGGTTTGCATGACTCCAGTTAACTACACTATTTATTTCCTGTTGCAAGGATAATTCTAGCACATTACGATCAACAGCGTTTGTATATACTGTGCAGTCATCAGCAAATAGATCGCAGGACGACGACAGATTTAATGGAAGATCATTTATATAAATGGCAAATAATAGAGGGCCAAGAATAGATCCCTGAGGTACTCCAATATTAATGGTAATGGCTTGAGATAAAACTTTATTGTGTGATACTACTTGCTTTCTGTCTAATAAGAATGATTTTATTAATGTCACTATATTAAAACTTACTTTCATTGTTTCTAGTTTTTTAATTAGAATAGTATGATCTATCATATCGAATGCTTTCCTAAAGTCTATAAACACCGCTCCACATAGAGTATTGTTGTTAATATGTTGATGCCAGTTTTCTATCATGTTTGTTAGTGCCGTATGGCAAGAATATTTTGGCCGAAATCCTGACTGACTGTCAACTATCAGTTTATGGCGAACTAAGTGATCTAGTGTTGTTTTGTGGATGTGCTTTTCTAGCGGTTTGGATAATGAGGATAATATGGAAATTGGTCTATAATTACTCATGAGACGATCGTCTAGAGGACCAGCTTTTAAATGAGGATACACTTTAGCGATTTTAAAGGCTGATGGGAAGTGACCTCTGGTTAGACATTGATTATATATAAAAGTTAGTGACTCGCAGATCGCCGGTGCAGCATGGCGAAGGATCCGACTACTAATTCCATCTAGTCCTGATGAGTTATTGTTTTTTAGATTACGGAGATGAGTAAATACTTCAGTTGTCGTCATTAGCGGTATGTTGGAGGAAATGTGTCCATAGCATTTGTTCTCACAGAATGATGATAATAAAGATATGTCATGAGGCGCATCTGGTATTGCAGCCTTCAGTTGGTTTATGTCGGACTGAAAGTATCTACTGAATTGATCACATGTAACCTGATTTGATGGTAATGATTGTGATGATTTGTGTTTGTTTGTCAAGGTATTAATTGCTTTCCATATATCTTTAGTGTTGGTTTTATCTATTACTATGTTCTTAAAATAGTTTTTCTTTTCCTTCCGAATAACATATTGAACTTTGTTTCTCAGACTACGGTACATAGTTAGATCTCTATTTTTGTGAGCCCTGTCGCGATCTCTCATAAGTTCAACTACCTCCTGTGTGATCCACGGGGGCTTTGTGTGATGTTTAACACGAACTTCCTTAAATGGAACATGTTTATCAAATATACTTAGAAAGGTCTTTAGCCAGTGGTCCAGAGCATCGTCTGGGTCAGGAAGCTGGTAAACATAATCTAGAGATGAGTTGACCAAATCTTGTAAGAAGACATCTCGATTGAAATTTTGTAATTTCTATATTTTATGCTTATATGTTTGTGTTTGGGAGTTTTGGTGCCCCTTTTCGACCACGTGCAACATACTGGATAGTGATCGCTCATTGCATTGATAGGTACACTACATTCTGTGATGTTATCAGCACACGTAGTATAAATATGATCTATAAGTGTTGCAGATGATTTAGTGATTCTAGTGGCTTGTTTGACTAACTGTTGGAAATTATATGACTCTATTATGTTTTCCCATGTTTTGTTTGATTTGTTAGCGTCTATGTTGAAGTCACCTAGCAATATTATTTCCCTAGCATTACTAAAGACTACATCCATCATAGTGGTGAATTTTTCATACCATATATTTCCTGCACTGGGGTTTCGATAAAGATAGCCAACTACTAGCGGTATGCAATTTTGAAGTTTAACCTCTATCCATACACACTCAATCTCACAGGTTTCAAAGTCTAGCCTGCGGTGGGCGTTAAGCGAGTTGGAAATATAAACTGCAATACCCGTCTCTTGTTTCTGATAGGGATCTCTTCTAATGGTTTTAAAACCTCTGATAGCGATGTCATCATCTGAGATGTTGCCATTTAATCGACTTTCGCTAACGCCAAACATGTGAAAATTTTGATTAAGTATAAGTGATAGTTCGGGCAGCTTCCCTAATAGATGGCATATGTTTACATGCCCGATTCTGAGCCCATTATTCCTGAGCCAGTGTTCGTACTTATTAGACATTTCAACAATGCGTAATCACAAGTTTAAAAGCAAAACACACACACACACAAAGTGAATACAACTTACGTCCCTTATTACAAAACACACTCTAAAGTACAGAGAAACAGTAATATCTCTGTAAATATATAAAAATACGTACACAGATCCGTAAGGAAGAGCAGTGAAGACCCCCTCACTCACCGTGAAAACACAATTAGAAATTATTATAAAAGCTATACAGCTAAGTACTATCAATTAATATAAAGTCAAAACCAGTCAATGTTTGTAATAACTTATAACCTAATACGTTACTAGATCAAGTTATATTCAAATATGCAGATAAACGTTTAAGGAGAGGCTCTTTCTTGTACCGAGATCCGGTGTAGCTTTGTCCTAAGTTGCTAGTAAATACCAGGTTGTGTTGGTTGTTGGTATAGCGACATTATAAGTGCTTGACGAAGTGTAGCTGGGCTATACCGTGTGAGGTGCAACCATTCTGGATTACAATTAAATGGGTACTGATGATGTCTCATGGGTATGTAATGACTACCAACTAGAGCCTCTGGTTGGTGGCTAACAGGAGGTTGTGCTGGCACGTCGTTGTTGCTGAGAGTCGGATCCTTTCTGGGGAGAATAGGAATCATATCTTCGTAATTATTACCCTCCTGTGTGAAAGACGACGTATTTAACGGACTTGGTGTTGTGGTAGTGTCCCGTCTGGCTTGGATTTCAGGTGCAGTGGTTATGAGTGGTCTGCACACTTCTGTCCTATTGGTACTTGATGTGACGGGAGTATGTCGTCTGGCTTGAGTTTCAGGAGTAGCTAAAAGTGTCCGGCGCGATCCCGTATTGGATGTATGGTATGTCCGTTCTGGATATTTTAAATTCTTGGCGAGAAAACTGGTGCCCAATGTAGATAAATGTATTTGATCCTTGTAAAGACTCTTTTTTGGTGCACCAGCTTGTGAAGTGAATGATGCTGTATTGTTGATGAATTGTATCTTGTTTTGAGAACAGAACTTCTGCAACATGTTGTTATTTATGTCAGCTAGACGGCGCTGGTGTCCATAACTCGGTGATATGATGGAGGAGAAGAAAATGGATGAGTTAGGAAAAGTGTGACGTAATCCGTTCAAGAGTGCCAGCAGTTGAGACCCTGTGATTTGTTGGTTGTTCATGGTGTCGGTGATGCCAATATGTATGCTTGCCCTTCTGACGCTATGATTTACAGCCAACCTGCTAATCTTGTCTGTTAGCCGGTCTACACCAGCCCCAGGCAGTGGGATTATTGAAACAATGTCTTTGTCTGATGTGCCATCCTGTCGCTGTATAAACATTTCATTAAGGAATCGCCTAGTATAATATGTGTACAGTCAGGTCGTGCTGTCTGTACATGTTGGTTGTCAGCACGTCTCGACCGTTGTTTCATCCATTTCCGATTATCAGCAGTCTTTATGTCTCCATGTGGTTCTCCCGATGTATCTTGTTGGCTTGTCTTGCCCGTTTGCAGCATGTGAGGGTAGGAGGAGGAGGAGAAGGGGAGAGGAGGAGGAGGAGGAGTATAACGCATATGCCTGTAGATAACTGCAGCGAAAAGGTGGGTCTGTCTATCTATCTGACACGGCGTGGCTTCGCCCAGCTCCTGGCAGGGAGCGCCTTATTAAATTCATACAACAACAAAAAAAAAAAGTTACTTAAAAGAATATCCTTCCACACACCATCCATTATTTTTAATGAAAACTGTTTTTAATCACCTACATGACTGTAGATAACTTCTTTAAGCATAAAAAGATGAGTTACAATGTTATGCATTATGCATTATTTTTATGAAAACTTTGAAAAATGCCTTAAAGATTATATCATTATTTATTATAACTCATATGCCTGTAAATAACTATAGACAAAGAGTTTATAAATCTTTGAAAACGATGCAACAATATGACTATAAGATATATAGCAATGTTATTAAAAGTTATGCTCCTTGAAATAACTTTTCTAGAGTTAAGTCCCCTTGCTATGTAGAAATTATAATGAAAAATGAAATATTAAATAATATTAAGTAAGTAGCCGATTTTACACTAAAAAAATATGACAGTTGGCAGCGCGGGAATGAGAGGAAGACATCTCAATCGGATGGACCGTTCGCGAACGCATAAATAACATACAGACATACATACATCGCCTTTTATATATAAGATTAACGTGGAAGTGTGATCGAAGAAGGAGGGGAAACAGATGAAGAACAAGAATAAGAGGATGACAAAAAAGGAGAAGAGAGAAAAAGAAGATGAAAAGAAATGCGATAATGTATTATTTACTAACTGTTCGACCGACATAATAAAAGTAAAATAAAACGCTTAATACATTCCTTTGTGTTGATAATCGATACTAAGATATGTGACTGGTGGAAGTTTGAGATCATTGAAATGATATGAAGGCAATGAATTCAAAAGAAGAATAAGGGTGACGCTTTTTATATGGGTAGATAACGCCGAGACATGGACAAGAAAGACACAGATACACGTTTACGTTGAGGGAAAGGTATTTTAAAAAATGACTAAGAAGGAAGAAGACACCATTTACAAAGGCTGATAATACTTTAAAAAAAAATAAAAAACAGGAAATTACTTAAATTAGAATGGGAGCTAATCAATACCTGCACATTTACAATACTGATGACGTTGAGAACTTCAGTGTGGTACCTAGGTCTCTCTCTCTCTCTCTCCCCCCCCCACCCCAACCCACTTCCAGATCTAAGCGAAAATATAAACTAAACGTGTGTATGCCTGCCCCTCAGGTACGTATTTACTCACTCTCTACATACAGCAATGGCTATCTTATAAATAGACCAGGAACTAAGGTCTGCACGTAGATGTAAGCCAAGATGCCTGTGTGAACAACACGGTCTGGAATGCTTCCAGTGCTCCTTGCCTTAAGATAACTTTTTTATACAAACAATTCTGCATAATTGGTATAACACACTATCAGCTAGTGCGCGTGAGAGCTAATTATAGCACAGAAAAGAATCATTTTACACACATGAAAGTTCATGATGCCGGAGTCTGGTTAATTATGGCAAGAGCGCAGAACGTTTCTGGTTTCTGGAACCTGTAACGTGTACTGCCCACAGTTGTCTCGACCCTGTATGGTTTGGTTTTTAACCATATTGACTGTTTGATGTGGTTTGTAATCGCCCGACGCTGTCTAATTTAGTTTATAACCATCTTGACCCTGTTTGGATAGATTTGTCTCTTCATTCTGCTTGTTTTGCGAGTAATCATCTTAAACCTGTTTGGTTTAGTTTGTTAATGATATCATTCTGTGATTTGATTTGTAACAATGTTAACATTGTTTTAATTTGTTTGTAGTGTCTTGACCTTGTATGGTTTGGCTTGTAGGTTTCGTGAACCTGTTTCATTTTGTGTATACTTTTTATTTAGTTTGCAACGATTATGACTCTCTTGGCCATTGCACGGCATCTGGGGATTATAACAAGGAGGAAGAGGCGGCCAGTCTTTCCCTCACTGTGACAAGTCATGAGCGCAGACGTCGAACTTGCTTTTTCTCATGTAATGTAGTCGTGGCTTACGACAAATAGCCGAGACAAATTGGGAATATAAAGGAGATCTCCATAACATTTTTGTGGATTTTAAAAAGGCTTATGATAGTGTCCATAGGAATAGTCTATGGAATGCTATGCAGGAATTTGGAATACCAAGGAAGTTAATCAACATGACCAAACTATGCATAGAAGATACTTATAATATAGTAACATATAAAGGCAGGAAATCAGACCCTTTCCAAGTAACCTCTGGCTTGTAACAGGGTGATGCACTATCGCCGCTCATTTTCAATCTGGCTCTAGAGAAAGTTTTAAGGAAAGTAACGGGGTAATGTGCTATTGGAGGAACATCCAGACTGCTTAGTTATGCAGATGATATAGATATTATAGGGGAAAATGAACAAAAGACATTGGAAATATTGACTCACTTAAAGGAAAAAGCTCAACAAATGGGGCTGGTTATCAACTAAGATAAGACAGAATACATCGTAATTTCAAGAGAAGCAACGGGTAAAAACTCTGGCCACGTAATATGATCATTATAAGAACGGAAACATACAAATACCTGGGTACAATCTTCAACTGCTCCAACATCATAAGGGAAGAAATACAAACTAGAATCAATTCTGGAAATAAGATATACTGTGCACTACAACATCTGCTAAAATGAAATGAGCTATCTCGTAACACTGTCGCGAGATTGCCATGAGTTAAACAGATAAATATTCCCGACGTTTGCTTGGCGTGTATTTTCAGCACCATTATTTTACTAACTGGAAAAACACCGCGGATGTCAAAATCTCAGGACAATATTTGTAGCTGCACGTGTACATCTATAACGGATTTGGAACGGTTGGTGTTGATGGTGACAGGTCCTGGCATCGCCTTGATTAGTTTGTCTACATTTGAATGTAAATGGAAGCAGTGGGGTCAGCCCATCTACACATTTGGTGTTGAGTGAGAAGGAAGGGATACACCGAGTTGGCAGTTCATTACCAGTTAGAATCACATATATTGTCACCACGGAACAGAAGATTGACAAGTTTGTCAACATTTGAATGCAGATGGAAGCCGTGAGATCACAATGGCAGATGTAGATATGATTGATAGGACTGCAGTGGTGCCATTTAAGGTATAAACCTATTATAATATATTCGTTATAATTACTTTAGGCAGTAGCCTTGTTAAACTATAGTGTGATGATTAGCACTGTTAGTGGAAACTAGCTAGAGTAGGGAAGTGATACTTGACTCTGTTAGCTAGAATAGATTAGTGAAGTGTTGATAAGCTTTACTAGTTGAGAATTGAGTAATGAGGGATAATTGGGATTTCCCGTAGGTGTCCCTTGTGGGAGGGGTTCCACATTCTGTTTGCTGATTTTTTCTTTGTAATAACCTGATTCGATTCTAGGTGGGTAGCTAATCTGCTCTATGACTAAGTCTAGTTAGCTAACGATCATTAGGCAAGGTGATAGGCTTACACTCAGCCGAAAGAATCATGAACTAGTACTATCACCAGGTGTGTTGTTTCTATCCTAGGTTCCCTACCAGATCCAAGGAAGCTCAATAAAGTTTTGGGAAGGAAGAAAATCCCAGTCTGAAGAACACCAGTTCGGCAATCAATAAAGATTGCTTACAGACGTGATTAAAAGCTAGAGGGAGGTTGATTCACCCAACATAGTGAAGATTACAGTTGCACCATACAGCATTAAACAGTGGTAACGAACCGAGAAACCGGTTAAGAGTAACTAGTGTTAGTACAGTAACAATTAACATTAGTAATTAGCACTTGCGGACTGAATGGTTCGATGTGCAACGAGGATGATCTGTCGACTAACACTTAACTTTACTAACTGTGAAAACACTAGAAAAGAACTTGTGCAGTTGGTTAGAGAACATTAGGAACGGACATTGTGTAGAGTGAATCCGGTCCATAAGTAACTGTTCATACCACCGGTGTCTATTTCTCATGTTCATGAAATGGGATTACCAGAGGTCTACAGAAGCAAAGCAGTATCCGGCAGGATGGTTCCGGCAACGGGTGAGACGTACTTGTTCTGACGTAACGTGCTGTGGTCTATCTTTGCTGTGATCAGCGGACTGAGCTGATGTCTGAGAGTCAGATTCTCTACACTGTATAGAACACGTCACACATTTTCTTCGCATACACGTCTCATACACGTTACACTTTTATTTTAATAAATTAATCTGTATTAATTTCTAGAAGTAAGAGTTGTTGAGTATGTTGCGTTGGGGAAGTATGAGAAGGGGGCATAGTACGACAGTGTGAGAGTGATAGGAAAAGGTGTCCATAGGCTGATGGAGTGTGTTGGACGGAAGCTGGTGGATTCTCCAGAATATTGAGGGGAAAAAAAAAATAATATTATAATGTGGGTGTCGGATCTCCTCACTCCAGGGACGACACTTTAAAGGAGGACACGACAAACACCAAAATCACAATATACAAAACATTGATTAGACCAGTTGTGCTGTATGGCTCTGAAACCTGGAGTACAACGAAAGGAGACGAAACCTTACAAACCTTTGAGAACAATGTCTTAAGACGCATCTTTGGGCCCATTAGGGATACACAAAGTGGAGAGTAGAAAAGAAGAAGTAACAAAGACATTTATGATCCGTCTCAATCAGTCAATCATGTGCCATGCCGGAAAGCGTGGGCGGTCATGACTCGTCATTTCACTCGATCACCAGAGACAGTGTTCCTGTCTCGTCCATGCCACGTGGCCAAGCCATCCAGGTATTATCCTCTCGGTCTTCCTCTTAGTCTATTCCCCTCGATCTTGCCAGTTATCAATAAGTTCTCCAATCCATTTCTTCTCATAACATGTCCAACAAATTTTGACTGTCTTCGTCTAATTTCTCTAATCAGTCTACAATTTTCATTTGACTCCTGTAGTACTTGGTCATTGGTTTTTCTATCTGTCCATGGTACTCTTTGCATTTTCCTCAGAAACCACATTTCTGTAACCATCAAATGTTTTTCAGCTTGACTGCACATTGTCCAAGTTTCACATCCATACAAAAGAACAGGCTCTATGTACCCCCTCAACATTCTTTTTCTCGTTTCAATTGACATCTTTTTATTGGTCAGAATGTTTTTCATCTTGCTAAAGGCTACTTTCGCCATGGCGATTCTTTTTCTAATCTCTTCAAGGCATCTCCCATCAGATGTTATGACTGTTCCGAGATAATTGTATCGATTCACTTGTTGAAGAATATTCCCATTTACTTGTATATTACATTGTGGTACTTCGTTCTTCCTAGTGATCTGATTAAGTCCCCGCTAATCACTGGTATCATGAAGGCCAATAGACTGCAATGGCTAGGGCATATAGAAAGAATGGAAGATAATAGGGAAACAAAACTCGCTTACACTCAAGAAATAAATGACCGCAGATCCCGAGGTAGACCAAGAAGATGGTGGAGAGATAATATATATACAGACCTACAAGCACTTGAAATCAACGACTGGCAAGAGAGGGTCAACCAGAGAGACGAATGGAGACGGATTGTATCTGCAGCAAAGAACCTCAATGGCTCGGAACGCTGAAGAAGAAGAGGAAGAAGATCAGCATACACAATTCAGGAAATAAAACCATATGATTGTAACATGAGTGATATGGAACACAGAGTGGCCTCATGCTTAGAAGCACACTCAGTTTTTAATTAGTGTATGGGTTACCACTATCATCTTCTCCTCTGATAGACATGGCATTATACATCAAATTGCCTACTATCAGGTGATTGATTGATTGATCATACTCATTCTCTGTATGTCACTTCTCCCCACCCAATCCGCAATCATTCATCAGAAATCATAAACATACTTGCATGGATGATGAATATGCTTGGCAAGAATGAGACAGCGAGGAGTGATGAGGGGATCTGGCCGACGCTCAATGCTCAGAGGAAAGGCGAGACGGACATGTAATCAGCTTGCTACTGGTACTATTAGTGTTGGAACTCTTCGCTGGCTGCTGAGGATGGGGACGGAGCGCTTATGGGAATACCCCGAATGCTGTGATTTTGATTCCTAAATCAATCAATCAATCAATGAATAGGCTTAATTATGTGACTCACAATCAATAAGTTAAAAGATAAATTCACAGATTTAACACCAATGAAATCACAATTGAATCACCATATGAATGCTTCAATCGAATACATAAGATTTTATGATAACATATAGGGAAATATTTAACATTTAATGTGTGCCAGTTCTACCCCCGCTGGTGACTTGCGGGATAACTGAGACGGCCGCTCAGAAAGCAATGGCAAACTAATGAGCTTAATCTTGCCAAGAAATCAACAGACAGCTGAAAGATGCTGCTGTTGACAGCGATGTCATGTAAAAGATATGCGAATTTTTAAAAAAA
Organism: Cepaea nemoralis; assembly: GCA_014155875.1. NCBI lineage: Eukaryota > Metazoa > Mollusca > Gastropoda > Stylommatophora > Helicidae > Cepaea > Cepaea nemoralis. Next base: position 278,473 of record JACEFZ010012011.1, on the reverse strand, counting down.
ATGTGTGCCAACAAGCTTATAGGTCGAATTGGCGCGGAGCATCCTGTTGTTCTCCAGGGGTATCTTGTATCTGAATGTACACATGCCACCATGCTGACTGCGGTGCGCTTCTATCTCTACTTGAGGTGGACTAGCAACTAGTCTTCTTACTTCCTCTGTGAATATGACTCTTTATGCACACATGACGTAAATAGTAACATCACTTCAACGATGACTCTTCACAACACAACAGCGGCATTATTTCGACACAGTGTATTATCGTCACTTTAAAACAAGTCAAAAATTCCTCATCACAGTAAATAAACACTGTTACTAAAACTGCAAACAGATCATACTTGCACTCTACAATCAACTCGGTCGATAAAGCTCTCGGACAACGTCAGCATTCAAACTCTGTTTCACCAGCTCGGCATATACACAACGTGGCGGCAAGATAAGACTAGAAATCACTGCCATTCGCCATCATCAGTCTGACCCCGAACTCGGTCTAGACGTGAATGAGCCTTGAAGGTCATGTTATCCCCTCCCTGCTCAGCGATTTGCCTCATGCAAGGCGTGATTATCAATCTTCTCATCTTCACGTCGGACTGCGTGAATTTGTAGGCTGTCTATACCGGGTGGCCCATGACCTGACCTAGATCCATGGCAAAGTGCCCATGTACTGGTTCCAGGACGAATTACACTAATTCCTCCTACTAGTGATTGAACATTTAAAATAGTTCCTTACTACTAAATTAAGGACTCTAATCTCCTAGATCCTAAGTTAATCAGTAACCTCCAAATCACTTCTGACTTAGCTTAACTGCTTAAGGAGTAAAATGCACAACTTAGGCACAATTCTTTAGACTTTCATAGAAACTGCATAACTAGAAGAAACCCCTCACTATGGTTTAACCTAGTGCACAGATTATCCATGAACTTCGACATTTGAATATAGTGCTTAGTCACTCCGGAATTAAGTTCTTAAAGACTAACCACATTGCTACAAATCACTATCTTCTGGTAAAGGAGCATACTAACGTAATATTACAGTGCGCTTACCTTCAATATAATTAAATGACTTCTTCAATCATCACGTCAGCAGATTTCAGGCTCCAGACTCGGCTTTGGGTTTCAAGTTCGCTGGTTGCTTATAGGCCAGGTACTTCTCTCTTTCTCTATTTGATTTACTAATCTTAAGATGGATGGTTTAGTAGACGATATCATGCCGTCAGTTCCAGTGGACCGTCTTCTTGTTGGAGGCTTTAATTCTGCCCACAAAATGGCAGAGTTCCTTTTCAGCTATAATTGCAATATTGTCGTTTCGTATTTGAAAACAGCGCTCCGTTTCTTTTTTAAAGAATTATTATTATGCAATTTTCATCTTTCGTCTTACTATCTGCGTTAATTCCTCCCTTCTTTAAATTTGAATTTGATTATGATGGTGGTGGTTGTTGGCGCCGTAGCAACTGGAGGGAAGTGCGGGGACATTTAAACAGCAATGTGGGGGTTTGCACGATGTATGTATAGAACACGTGGCAGGGCGTTATAAATTAATGTGATATTGTCGTGGCAGGGCGTAATAAATTCATTTGATGTAGTCGTGGCAGGGCGTAATGAATTTATGTGATGTAGTCGTGGCAGGGCGTAATAAATTCATGTGATGTTGTCGTGGCATGGCGTAATAAATTCATGTGATGTTGTCGTGGCACGGCGTAATAAATTCATGTGATGTAGTCGTGACAGGGCGTAATAAATTCATGTGATGTAGTCGTGGCAGGGCGTAATGTGGTCATTTGTAGTGGTGTAGTCGTGGCAGGGCGTAATGTGGTCATTTGTAGTGATGTAGTCGTGGCAGGGCGTAATGTGGTCATTTGTAGTGATGTAGTCGTGGCAGGGCGTAATGTGGTCATTTGTAGTGATGTAGTCGTGGCAGGGCGTAATGTGGTCATTTGTAGTGATGTAGTCGTGGCAGGGCGTAATGTGGTCATTTGTAGTGATGTAGTCGTGGCAGGGCGTAATGTGGTCATTTGTAGTGATGTAGTCGTGACAGGGCGTAATGTGGTCATTTGTAGTGATGTAGTCGTGGCAGGGCGTAATGTGGTCATTTGTAGTGATGTAGTCGTGGCAGGGCGTAATGTGGTCATTTGTAGTGATGTAGTCGTGACAGGGCGTAATGTGGTCATTTGTAGTGATGTAGTCGTGACAGGGCTTTATGTGGTCATTTGTAGTGGTGTAGTCATGGCAGGCCGTTATATGGTCATTTGTAGTGGTGTAGTCGTGACAGGGCGTTATATGGTCATTTGTAGTGGTGTAGTCGTGACAGGGCGATATATGGTCATTTGTAGTGGTGTAGTCGTGGCAGGGCGTTATATGGTCATTTGTAGTGGTGTAGTCGTGACAGGGCGTTATATGGTCATTTGTAGTGGTGTAGTCGTGGCAGGGCGTTATGTGGTCATTTGTAGTAATGTAGTCGTGACAGGGCGTTATGTGGTCATTTGTAGTGACAGGGCGTAATTTGGTCATTTGATGTAGTCTTGGCAGGGCGTAATTTGGTCATTTGATGTAATAGTGGCAGGGCGTTAGTGGTCATTTGTATATGGTGTAGTCGTGGCAGGGCGATATATGGTCATTTGTAGTGGTGTAGTCATGGCAGGCCGTTATGGGGTCATTTGTAGTGATGTAGTCGTGGCAGGGCGTTATGTGGTCATTTGTAGTGATGTAATCGTGGAAGGCCGTTATGTGGTCATTTGTAGTGACAGGGCGTAATGTGGTCATTTGATGTAGTCGTGGCAGGGCGTTATGTGGTCATTTGTAGTGACAGGGCGTAATATGGTCATTTGATGTAGTCGTGGCAGGGCGTTAGTGGTCATTTGTAGTGGTGTAGTCGTGGCAGGGCGATATATGGTCATTTGTAGTGATGTAGTCGTGGTAGGGCGTTATGTGGTCATCTGTAGTGACAGGGCGTAATGTGGTCATTTGATGTAGTCGTGGCAGGGCGTTAGTGGTCATTTGTAGTGGTGTAGTCGTGGCAGGGCGATATATGGTCATTTGTAGTGATGTAGTCTTGGCAGGGCGTAATTTGGTCATTGATTTTTGTCTTCATTATTCTAATAAGAAAGGAGATGTATGAGAAAATAAGGAAGAGTAACAACAAATATAATTAACAACGTAGAAATGTGATCAAGAAATGTGATGATAATGGTATCCATCCATCATGTGCCATGCCGGTAAGCGTGGGCGGTCATGTTTCGCCATGTCACTCAATCACCAGAATCGTGGATCAGCTCAGTGTTCTTGTTTGATCATGCCACGTGGTTTAGCCTTGTTCTCTTCCCCTCGATTTTGCCAGTGTCACCAAGTAATCCAAGTTATTTCTTCTCATAACGTGACCAAAAAATGTTGACTGTCTACGTCTAATTTGCTCTAATCAGTTTACCAGTTTCATTTGCTTCTTGTAGGACGTTGTCATTGGTTTTTCTGTCTGTCCATGGTATTCTTTGCATTTTCTTCAGAAACCACATTTCCACAGCCATCAGTTGTTTTTCAGCTTTCTGCTCATTATCCACGCTTCACATCCATACGCAAGTTTAGGTTCTATGTAGCACCTCAACACCATTTTTCTCGTTGCAATTGACATCTTTTTATTGATCAGTATGTTTCTCATCTAGCAAAAGGCCAAATTGGCCATGGCAGTTCTTGTTCTAATCTCTTCAAGGCATCTCCCATCAGATTTCTTCTTCTTCTTCTTATGTCGTTCGCTTGAAATATGTCTATAACTGCAATCTTGTCTCTTGTGTGAATCTAACAGTCTTATTTAGTTCACTCAGCGGTCCATAGAGTTTATCTTCCACTGTTGTCTCTCTAGGCCAGAAGGTTCGCCTGGATATGTTGTAGTTTGGACAGTCCTGGAGTATGTGCTCTGCTGTCTGCGAGGCCAAACCTCGTGTGCACATGGTTGAGTCACCAATCTTGAATCTGAGTCACCAATCTTGAATTTTGTATACATGTGGTTGCATAATCTATTGTGTCATGTTCTGAGACGCGGAGTAATGACCTGTTCTGGTCTGTACATAACGTTGTAGTCGACTTGAGTAGGGTTTGATGGCCTTCTGACTGATTTTATCATTCTTTTCTTTTGGGAGAATGTAATAGGCACATCAGGCTGTTCTTCTTTTGCTCCTTCTTTAGCCAGTCGATCAGCTCTGTCGTTTCCGGGTACTCCACAGTGGCATGGTATCCACTGTATGGTGACCTTATGCTGACAGCTAAGGTCAGAAAGTAGTGTCCTTAGAACTGGTAATTTCCCAGACAGGAGTGCCTCTATTACTGATTTTACATCTGTCAATATCACCACAGGTTGTCTACCATGGCTGGTATTTTGTAATTTCTCTATTGCTATCTTGATTGCCTCAATTTCAGCATCATAGTTATGGCAGTACTTTCCTGTTGGAACTCTGGCCGTGTCCCTAGTATTATTTGGGTATTCTATATACACTCCCGCTCCTCCATTTCGAACAGCATTTTGCGCTGACCCATCTGTGTAGACTCGGATCCAGAGATCCTGTGGGTATTCGTCATCAAGGAAGCTGAGAGTGGCTGTTCTGCGCTGTACACTGTTCTGTTCTTCCTTGTCAAATATTCCTCTCACTTTTGTCTGGATTTGTAGCGATAGTCTATGTTCATCTTTCCATGGAGTTCGCTCTGGAATAGTTGTCAGTGGGATACCAACTGTGGGAATATCGGTGGTTTCTCTGCAGAGTCGTTTGGCCTGGTGGATAAAACTACTTCTTTTCAACCGCCCCATAGCTAAGTTTTCAAATCTGTTCTTCATAGGGTGGCCTGGCAAGCTGAGGAACTTGTCTGCTTGTATTAGTGTTTTGTATCTCTGCGTTCTCTCAGTGCTTGTGTCCTCCCCATTTTCTCCATTGCTACTATAGGGGTTGATCTCATCCCTCCTGTGATGACTCTAAGAGCTTGATTTTGCACCTTGTCCAGCTCTTGTAGTGTGGTTTTTGATGCTGAACACCACGCAGTTGACCCGTATTCCAGGTATGGTCGTATGCTCTGTTGATAAACTTTGCTAAGTATTTTCCCACTGGCTCCCCATGTGTTTCCACTTACCTTTCTCAGGATGGCTATTTTCCTTCTGGCTTTTGCTACAGCTTTTTTGATGTGTTTTCTCCATGTCAGCCTGTCATCAAATGTTACACCAAGGTATGTTGGTTCTTTATCTTCTCTTAGGGGCGTTCCATTTATCTGGATGATCCCTGCCTTTTGTTTCGGAGAGAGGGTAAATAGAGTGGTGCTGCACTTGTCAGTGTTTATGCTGACACACCATCTATACGCCTATGCAACAAATGTATCTACAGCTCTCTGTAGCAATATGGTGCCCACTGATGCATGTTCATTTGTGCTCCACAAAACCAGGTCATCAGCGTACATTGCCGCTTTAATTCCATCGGGTAGATTAGCAACAAGATCATTGATGAAGATTAGAAAAAGTGTGGGGGACAAGACTCCACCCTGCGGAACACCGTGACGCAATAGTACTTTCTTGCTCTTGAGACCGTCTATCTGTACTCGGGCTCTTCTGTTGTGCAAGTATGCTTTCACCCATTTGTACATTCTTCCATTGACGTTACAGTTTCTGTTTCTTCATAAGACCTTCTTTCCAGACTTTGTCAAAGGCTTTCTTCAGATCTATCCATGCCGCAAGTACCAGCTTCTTCTCTTGGAATGCATCCTCAACTTCTTGAGAGAGATAGGTTGTCTGATCTTCCGTAGAGTAGCACTGCCTAAAGCCAGCCTGTTGTGGCACAATGATGTTTTCACTTTCAATGTACCACTGTAGTCTGTGATTGATGATGCGTTCCAGTGTTTTGCAGAGACAGCTGGTGAGGCTAATTGGTCTGTAGCTGGAGGCAATGGAACTATCTTTCCCAGATTTTAGGAGGGGTATCATGATTGCTTCTCTCCAGGCTTGTGGAACACTGCCTAAGTTCCAGGTGTTATTGAAGATCTGTAACAGCTTTGCTTTGGCCTCTGTTCCTAGGTTTCTGATCATTTCATTGGAGATACCATCAGCTCCTGGTGACTTTCTCATTTTCAGTTTTGATATTGCTAGCTCCAGTTCACTGATTGTGATAGGTGCCTCCATAACCTCATGTACTATTTCCTTCTGTCCTGTATGTTGCCATTTCTCTCGAATCTCTTGTTGTTTCTCTGGACTAATTTCGATATTGTTATCTTGTGCGAATGAGTCCGCAAAATGGTCAGCTGCTTGCTTTCCTGTTAAGATGTTTCCGTCTTTATGTAGTGCAATTTTTGAGTTTCTCCCTGAACCCTCATCGTTAAGCTGTTTTATTAGCTTCCACAACTTCCTTGTGTCTCTTTCAAAGTTCAGTGACTCTGTTTTCTCCTGCCAGCTTTCCCGTCTCGCCGGCAGCTGACCCTTTGAAATTTGGCTTTTGCGTGCTGGGATTTATTGCGGTGCTCTTGGCAGGGGTTGGCTTCTGCTTGCCTTCTACACACTTCCACATCATTATGCAACTGTTCCAGTTCACTACTCCAGTAGGGTTTATAATGTTTACGGGCTCCTCTTGGTACTGTTTCTCGTGCTGCCTGTAGTATGCATTTCCCAAACTCTTTAACTATTTTATTTATGTCCCTCTCAGTGTTCAGGTTTCTAACCAGTATGCTGGTGTGAAGCTTGTACATTGCCCAGTCTGCTTTCTTGTAGTTCCTCGAGAGAGTGCTGCTTTCACTTACAAGCTCATTTTCTACAGTTAGAAAGACTGGCCGATGGTCACTGCCACCTAGCTGTTTCCCAACAATTCTTTTAATGTTCCACTCCAGGTCTGGTGAATGAAAAGCCAGGTCAGGTGTAGTTGTAGTGTGCCATGATCTCGAGTAGAAGGTATGTGGGTCAGACGGCTTGTTAATCAAGATGAATCTATTCTCATCTTGCCAGTCTTCCAGTCTCTCTCCTCTCTGGTCCATGTGATCATAGCCCCAGCTCTGCGAGTGGCTGTTAAAATCGCCACACACAATCATTTTTCCTTTTAATGGTAGTGTGTCCAGTGCCTGTGGGCGGTCATTTGGACAGTAGTAATTGATCAGGTGAAGGTCTGTATTGTCTGTCTTAAGTTTAAGTGCCTGATACTCAGCCCCTTCCATGTAAACTTCAATTTGGGAAGCGGGGATGTTATTTTTGACAAGGGTCAGTATCCCACCCTTTCGCCTGTCCTTTCGGTCAGATCGGTAACACTGGTAGCCTCTGATTTTGAAGGCTATATTTTCGTTGAGGTGAGTTTCTTGCAAGCAACATACGCTTACATTTTCTTGGGCCAAGATGTTTTCTTGTTCTATTCTTTTCTTGTTGACACCCTCTGCATTCCAGTGCATTATTTTAAGTCTTTGTTTGGTACTGCCAGACGCTCTATTGTCAGACCCCCTGGCTCCACAGGACATCTGAGAAGGACCTCCAGTAGCTGTGGTTAGACCCTTACGAGGCATAGGGCCCGGACACTGCACCTGCCTGGGGGTCCAAGGCAGGGCGAGCACCATAACATATAGCAGTAGTCGACATATTTCATTACGCGTAGTTGTGTGGCAGCCTGATTTCTGTGGTGCGCCTCCTGGCTGGCTGCCTCCGTCTTCAGCACCTATCTTTTGCAAGAGCAGACTATGGTCTTACTCAACACGAACTTCTGAATAAACACAACCAAAATGATGACGTCACAGCCAGTGCACAAAAGCTTTAGTCACTGGGTCAGAGAGTACTCTACAAGTAAAGTTAATTATACGTAATAACATATTTACAAGAACCGTTGGCGTGAAAATCCAAAATATTCAACGAAGAAGCACATAATTGATATAATTTCATCCACGATTCTGTTTTTCTGTACTGCTGAATCAAAACTCTTTAATCCCGAATACATAAATATTATGCTCAAATGCTATTTAGTACTTTTGAATTCCTTCAACAGACTCTGTCAGACTCTCCTTGACCTTTACAGAAGAATGTTTACTGTGCAAATAAAAGCATTTTACATTGTTTCCGCATTTCATTTTAGAATCTAAACATACAAACAACCGCGGACAGATGTAAAAGCACTCCACTACCAATCCAACATGAAGAAATTGCGTAAGCATACCGTAGCCACAAGCAAAACACTCCAGAGGCCATAACAGCTCAACCACATATCCTCCATGAATGCTTCGAGATAACTGTACCAATTCACTTGTTTAAGTATATTCCCATTTACTTGTATATTACATTGTGGCATTTCCTTCGTCATAGATACCACAACATCTAGCTTAAGAAGGGAGGTGGAGGCGGTCAGTGCAGCTTTCCGCTGGATGGAGAATACGATACACACACATCGTGATTGTAACTGACTCAGAAAGCATGCTGAGTAGGGTGAGGACAGGCAAGCTTCGTGCAGAGTGGCTTGCTTCGCTTCGGAAGTCACGGGTGACAAGCATCGTCTGGATCTTTTCTCCGGGGCATGCTGGTGTGCTGGGGAATAAACAGGCGGACAGATTGGCTGGCTCTGCAAAACTTGATGGAGTATTGATGCATGATAAGGAAGACGTGGTTGCGGCCTTGTGGGAGCACGTGTACACCTCGGAGGAGCAAATGGATCACCATGGTCTGGCAAGAATGCGACAGCGAGGGGTGACGAGGGGATCTGGCCGACGATCGACGCTCAGAGGAAAGGCGAGACGGACATATAATCAGATTGCTACTGGTACTATTAGTGTTGGAACTCTTCGCTGGCTGCTGAGGATGGGGACGGAGCGCTTATGGGAATGCCCCGAATGCTGTGATGTCGGTTCCTAAATCAATCAATCAATCAATCAATCAATCTTCGTCATAGTGGCGATCATAATCTGTGTCTTCTTACAAATCAATTATAACCCTAGTTATTCACTATGTGCAACAACCGCATCTACTAAATGTTGCAGATCCTGCTCATTGTCTGCAATCGATACTGTATCATCTGCATATCTAATATTATTGATGTTTCGTCCCCGAATGATAATTCCTTTCATATATTCTATATTTCTGAAAATATTTTCATTGTACAGGGGAAAAAAAGATCGGGAGACATTACACATCCGCCGCACACCTTTCTTAATAGCCTGATATTGACCTACTTCATTATCAATTCTAATGGTATTTGAACTCACAATGGTATGTTGAGTGATGTAATCAGCAATGAAAATGAAGTATTGCCATAAAACACACTGAACCAAGAACGATAACAATGAAAAAAAAAATACAGAGTTCAAATAACAATGGAAGATAATTATGTAACAAACAACAAGGGCGGCAGAGAGCAAAAAATGCCAGCCACTCAAGCCGAAACTCTGATAGAACGCGGGGAGCTGGCACGATCCGATATGCACGTTACCGTAGACAACAGCCAGAGGCACGCGTCTCATGTGCACTGAAGTGAGATACACGCATGGAATAAATAGTTGCGCACCTCGATGGTTTCACACGTGTTTGATAAAAGCGACATGTTGTTGGTCTGTCTATGCTGAGATCAGATTGTCTCCATGAAAGCGGGGATAAGGTATATTTTGTGCAAAAATAAGACATTAGATGCAAAAACAATGCAAAATAATAGAGGGATAAATAGAGACGAAATAATGCACAGTTAGAATCAAACATGGGGTGGGATGGAGTAACAGAATTAGTAGTCATGCAGGCATAATATATAATCATTTTTAATGTTTTAACCCACGCGAATTTAATGTATTCATGGATACGAATAATTTACTCTCAATTTTACACGGAACAGCAGAGCTGCAGTGACATTGGTGGATACCAATGATGGAGAGATAGTTATATCCAGAATGACCTGGACTATGTAAGTGGATGGCCACAGCATTAAGGCAGTGACTGTAATTGCAGTACGTGATCACAGAGATCACTGCAAAGTTGTCTTCAGACTGAAAAATGTATGCAATCCCACATCTTTCGCATATGTTGTGTAGACGATTGTCACTGTACGATGTAACTGCCAGGGGTTGCACTCTGCATTTTCTAGGTTCATATATTATCCCAGTTATTTCCCTTTATGTATGAATACTTTGTGAATAACATAACCAGTGTGAGTATTTCAGCAAGGTTACGTTGTTGTTGTTTGTAAATACATGAGCAATCGTGTTTAACTAGAATATTTTTCTGAAGTTGATAATGTTTCATCTTTTATCTTCAATGTAGCATAAGTCCTCAGCCAACTCAGGCCAAACCGTCCTACCATTTGTTGCCTGGCGCAGGCCCTACCACGTGGTCCCCATATAATTCGTCTTCGTCTCTAAGTATCTTTTCCGTGTGTTTCTTTGGATATGCCCCTATTTCATACGCCCCGCGAGTTCCAGAGATTGGACGACCATTTCTCATTCTTCTCTGATCTCCAGTAGAAACATAAGCCCTCAACCAACCCGCACCAAGTCGTCCTATCCTTTGCTATCTCTTTCAGCACCCTCCCAGTCCTCCCTATAGTATTCCTTTCTGTCTCCAAATAACATCACCGTGTGTTTTTTAGGTCTCTAATATTTCGTTGAACTCATGAGTTACAGACAAGGGACTATCTATGTATACAATTGAAAGGCATTCTCAGTATCAGTCCTATCCAGCGCCAGCTCCCCCCCTCCTCCCCCCCCCCCCCTCCCCCCGCGCCCTCACCACCACCCCGGCTCTTGATTTTCTGGAAATTCTGTATATTCCGTGAGCTTCACTGTGGGATTTTGTTAATGATGTCACTACTTCTGTACAGCGCAGTCACCAGTTTGTGAACCTTTATAGTTCATTCGCTCAGTCGTTCTCCGTGCCTCAGGGCCATACAACAGTACTGAGTTAAACTTTCCAAGTTTGCTATTAGATTTCATTCCCTTTGACTTCGATGCATTTCCTAGTGCATGAAAGCTCCTTTTGCCTTTGGTAATCTTATTTTAATATCTCAGTCTTGTCTTTGCCAATCGTTGTGTAAATACATACATCTAAATATCTCTATGATTTCACTTCTTGAATTTAGGTTTCACCAAGGGAAAGGTGTTACCATTTACTTTACTTGTTTACATTATCTTTGTCTTTTCCATCATCTAGCTTATAGTTATTAAGAATAGCATAGATAACAACGAGTATTCCGCTCACACTCCTGTTCTTTGTTTCAAATCTATAGTTTAGTTTATCTTACTAACAACTGTTTATTTCATGTGCTCGAATGTTGCCTTTAGTAAGTTCAGAATATAACGTGACATTGCATGGTGGCTCATCAATATCCAAAGAATTCCGCAGCAATGCTTTCAAAGGCCTGATCATAATGCACAAAACCAGTACAAAGTGGCAAACTAATTCTCTTTGGTTGGAAGCCGTTGTTTAGTTGTTTGTAAATGGTATCCATTAAACTCTCAAGAAAAGAATTCTTAATATAATACAACACACAATAGCATAATCCCTCTAAAATATTGACACCCCTGCATGTATCCTTTCCTGGGCAGCTTCATACGATATCCGTCCCTCCAGACTGCTGGTGTTCCACAGTTTATAAAATCAATGGTGCACACTGTCTACACATTATCTACCACACCCAACACAATGTCTTCCCAGTGTAATATTACATCTTGTCCACTATCTACTCATCATACCACAACTAGTGCCCTGCCTACTCATTATCATTCTACATCTAGCACACTGTCTACACATTATCATTCTACATCTAGCACACTGTCTACACATTATCATTCTACATCTACCACACTGTCTACACATTATCATTCTACATCTATCACACTGTCTACACATTATCATCCTACATCTACCACACTGTCTACACATTATCATTCTACATCTACCACACTGTCTACACATTATCATTCTACATCTATCACACTGTCTACACATTATCATCCTACATCTACCACACTGTCTACACATTATCATTCTACATCTATCACACTGTCTACACATTATCATTCTACATCTACCACACTGTCTACACATTATCATCCCACATCTACCACACTGTCTACACATTATCATTCTACATCTAGCACACTGTCTACACATTATCATTCTACATCTAGCACACTGTCTACACATTATCATTCTACATCTACCACACTGTCTACACTTTATCATTCTACATCTACAACACTGTCTACACATTATCATCCTACATCTACCACACTGTCTACACATTATCATTCTACATCTAGCACACTGTCTACACATTATCATTCTACATCTAGCACACTGTCTACACATTATCATTCTACATCTAGCACACTGTCTACATATTATCATCCTACATCTACCACACTGTCTACACATTATCATTCTACATCTAGCACACAGTCTACACATTATCATTCTACATCTACCACACTGTCTACACATTATCATCCTACATCTACCACACTGTCTACACATTATCATTCTACATCTAGCACACTGTCTACACATTATCATTCTACATCTACCACACTGTCTACACATTATCATTCTACATCTATCACACTGTCTACACATTATCATCCTACATCTACCACACTGTCTACACATTATCATTCTACATCTATCACACTGTCTACACATTATCATTCTACATCTACCACACTGTCTACACATTATCATCCCACATCTACCACACTGTCTACACATTATCATTCTACATCTAGCACACTGTCTACACATTATCATTCTACATGTAGCACACTGTCTACACATTATCATTCTACATCTACCACACTGTCTACACTTTATCATTCTACATCTACAACACTGTCTACACATTATCATCCTACATCTACCACACTGTCTACATATTATCATTCTACATCTATCACACTGTCTACACATTATCATTCTACATCTATCACACTGTCTACACATTATCTACCACATCTAGCACACTGTCTACAAATTATCATTCTACATCTACCACATAGTCTACACATTATCATTCTACATCTACCACACTGTCTACTCATTATCATTCTACATCTACCCTATAGTCTACACATTATCATTCTACATCTACCACACTGTCTACACATTATCATTCTACATCTATCACACTGTCTACACATTATCATCCTACATCTACCACACTGTCTACACATTATCATTCTACATCTACCACACTGTCTACACATTATCATTCTACATCTACCACACTGTCTACTCATTACCATTCTACATCTACCACACTGTCTACACATTATCATTCTACATCTATCACACTGTCTACACATTATCATCCTACATCTACCACACTGTCTACACATTATCATTCTACATCTAGCACACTGTCTACACATTATCATTCTACATCTAGCACACTGTCTACACATTATCATTCTACATGTAGCACACTGTCTACACCTTATCATTCTACATCTACCACATTGTCTACACATTATCATCCTACATCTACCACACTGTCTACACATTATCATCCTACATCTACCACACTGTCTACACATTATCATCCTACATCTAGCACACTGTCTACACATTATCATTCTACATCTAGCACACTGTCTACACATTATCATTCTACATCTACCACATAGTCTACACATTATCTACCACATCTAGCACACTGTCTACACATTATCATTCTACATCTACCACACTGTCTACACATTATCATTCTACATCTAGCACACTGTCTACACATTATCATTCTACATCTATCACACTGTCTACACATTATCTACCACATCTAGCACACTGTCTACACATTATCATTCTACATCTATCACACTGTCTACACATTATCTACCACATCTAGCACACTGTCTACACATTATCATTCTACATCTATCACACTGTCTACACATTTTCATCCTACATCTACCACACTGTCTACACATTATCATTCTACATCTACCACACTGTCTACACATTATCATCCTACATCTACCACACTGTCTACTCATTATCATCCTACATCTACCACACTGTCTACACATTATCATTCTACATTTACCACACTGTCTACTCATTATCATTCTACATCTACTACACTGTCTACACATTATCATTCTACATCTATCACACTGTCTACACATTATCATTCTACATCTATCACACTGTCTACACATTATCATTCTACATCTATCACACTGTCTACACATTATCATTCTACATCTATCACACTATCTACACATTATCATTCTACATCTATCACACTGTCTGCACATTATCATTCTACATCTACCACATAGTCTACACATTATCTACCACAACTAGCACACTGTCTACACATTATCATTCTACATCTATCACACTGTCTACACATTATCATTTTACATCTACCACACTGTCTACACATTATCATTCTACATCTATCACACTGTCTACACATTATCATTCTACATCTACCACACTGTCTACACATTATCATTCTACATCTACCACACTGTCTACACATTATCATTCTACATCCACCACACTGTCTACACATTATCATTCTACATCTACCACACTGTCTACACATTATCATTATACATCTACCACACTGTCTACACATTATCATTCTACATCTATCACACTGTCTACACATTATCATTCTACATCTACCACACTGTCTACACATTATCATTCTACATCTACCACACTGTCTACTCATTATCATTCTACATCTATCACACTGTCTACACATTATCATTCTACATCTACCACACTGTCTACACATTATCATTCTACATCTACCACACTGTCTACACATTATCATTCTACATCTACCACACTGTCTACACATTATCATTCTACATCTACCACACTGTCTACCATATCCCAGTAATCCAGTTTTCGAATCCCTTCAGAGTCAGGGAGGTTTTGGTTTGTGTTCAATTGATGGGTACTAGGAAGTTTCTTGGTAAGCAGAAGTGGCTAGTGGGATACTCTCTCTATATCATATACTGAGTGTCCGTCGGTCTCAGATACTCACTATATCACCTACTGAGTGTCGGTCGGTCTCAGATACTCACTATATCACCTACTGAGTGTCGGTCGGTCGGTCGGTCTCAGAATATAGGGCTGGGTCCAGTACACAACATGTCTCGTGGGGTGGAGAGGGATCCTATCATTCTCTCTCTCTCTCTCTCTCTCTCTCTCTCTCTCTCTCTCTCTCTCTCTCTCGCTCTCTCTCTGTGCGCGTGCGTGCGTGCGTGCGCGCGTGTGTGTGTGTGGTAATAAACTCTTTTACATCCACTTTACCCCTCACCCTCTCGATCTTTCTCCATTTGCATATTTACTATCGTCATATTTGTGGTTTCGCGCGGGCGGGCGTGTGTGTGTGTGTGTGTGTGTGTGTGTGTGTGTGTGTGTGTGTGTGTGTGTGTGTGAGAGAGAGAGAGAGAGAGAGAGAGAGAGAGAGAGAGAGAGAGAGAGAGAGAGAGAGAGAGAGAGAGAGAGAGAATGAAGATTTCCTGGTAATATACACTTTTATACCCAATTTACCCTTCCACTTTCTCGATCTTTCTCTGTCTCCATATTTGGTCTCGTCACCTATACGGTCATGTGTTTATGTGTGAGAGCGATGCGTGTCTTGGGCTCTGAATGGGACATCGAAGCAAGATAAGCCTTATTTACTCAAGCTGCCTCCGTGCCTTCCTCTATCTTGATTGTCAGCGCGCCATTCAGTGTAATTGTGTCGGTGCGAGTGTGCGTATGTGCTTGTGTATGATGAATAAACATGAGACACGTGGGCCGGGATGTTTCAGTTTGGAACTGGCCAGACAATGGAACGTTCCTGAGAGCGATCTCATGAGATTTAGGCTGCAACAATTGAATTTGGCAGTGTATTTCTTGGGAGTAACAGAGGGGCTGTAGATAAACAAAATTGCTTGAAAACAATGCAAGTTTTATAAAACACTATTTGACAGACAGTCTGTAAGGTAACATAGAT
Organism: Cepaea nemoralis; assembly: GCA_014155875.1. Lineage (NCBI taxonomy): Eukaryota > Metazoa > Mollusca > Gastropoda > Stylommatophora > Helicidae > Cepaea > Cepaea nemoralis. The sequence goes on along the minus strand of JACEFZ010012011.1, from coordinate 262,556 downwards.
GAAACAACGACACTGTTTTGTCTGTTTGTTAAAGACCCAGGGATACACCCAGAATGAGACACTGAAAGTAACGGTTGCTTATGGCGCCATCTGGTCAATTTTTATTGAGGAAACAAGTACATGCCTTACCATTTTGTAGAAATTTTCTGGAGCAAACAAGTGTTTGTGGTACAGTCTTGTAGATATTTCCACGGAATGCAAAATAAGACTGCCCCCCCCCCCCCTTCCCCCCGATAGTTTATTCAAGTCACTCAGAAAACACAAAGAAAAACAAAACAAAGCAAAGAAAATATAAAAGGCGATAACGGTAAGAGAATCAACCTCATTGCACGGGGTTCTATCCCATATGACTCTTTCCGGAAGTGTGGCACTTCTTTCACTTTATCAGTTAATACGCCAAGCTCACGAGTTACTGAAAAAAAAAAATACTTTGAGTCTCACATGAATATGTATACAACGATATGAGATGCGAACTTGAACAACATTTATATTGTACTGACAGCTTTCCACATTTCTTAACATATTCTCACCGAATAATGATGTATTTATGCTATCCTTTTACCAATGCCCAATACCTGCACAATGGAAGTTTTTGGGCTGCTGCCCTAGTCACGTTCGCAACTCACCCTCAACTTTTTCTTCATCAGCAAATTGTTTGTCACCAAAGTGATTTTTCGAGGACCAAAGAGGTGAGCTAGGTGGAGGATGTAACCCTTATGTTCGAGAAGTTTCCATGCCTAGTTCAGCAATCTTCTTATAGTTGAGAAAAGGAAAAAGAGTTTTCTAAAAAAAAAATGTTTGCCGAGCAAAATTTGACTGACAGAACGACAAAAAAAATAATCATATTTACAGATTCACGTTGTATTAAATCTGCTCTGAAACAATCAACTTTACCAGCAAAATAAAGCCGAGAACTCAACGAATATAGGGGACATTTCCATCTCCGCATGGCACACGTTCAGTAGGATGGCTATCAGGCAGATTTCATCCCATTACAGAATTGCAGGAAGTGGGAAGATTGACATACGGGCTCACATTGGCAGGGCATTGATCCAGAAGCTCGTGCGTTTGTTTTCCTTTTTTTCAGGACGGTTTAAAAAAAAAAAAAGGAAGAAGAAAGAATGTATGTACACACATAGATGTATATACACACATAGATAGAGAAAAGATGTGTCTGTCTGTCTGTCTGCCTGCCTGCCTGCCTGCTGCCTGCCTGCCTGCCTGTCTGTCTGTCTGTCTGTCTGTCTGTCTGTCTGTCTGTCTGTTACAAACATATATCCACATACACATATTGGCTCATGCAGTGAACTTGGCTGGTAATATCAAGATATGCCATCCCGTTTCAAACAAGTCCAACAGCAGTGCTGCGTAGTGTATACTAATAAGATGGAAAATAGATCAAAGTAGATACAAAATAGACTCATACGAGTAGAGATTCTAACCACTGCTGAAAAAGCGATCAAAATTCTAGACATATGATTTCCGAAGCCCCAGATTGGATCACTACTTCTAAACAGCGCCAGGCGGAAAGTTATGACGACCAACCGTACTTAAAGAAAGACAGTATGCCAATGGATTCCTGCTATCGTGCCTGGATGAATAATGAGCCCCCAGCGTCTAATTCATTCTCACAACAAGGAGATAGACAGATTGATATTTATGTATAGACACAGTCTTTTCAATCGTCACACACTCTGATGATTCTACTAGATCTAATTTGATAATGACAGATGTTGTTTGTTATATTTACAAGTATAACATAGATGTTTAATTCTAAAAACACTACGTGAGACTCACGGGGTACTCACGGACACACAAGAGATACGCAGATCCCTGGTTATTCAAAATCCCTACAATAGTATTAGTGTACAGCAATCAGCTAGTGGATGTCAGAATAACTGACCATGTAAGCTGGCCTGCATTGGACAAACCTTTAGGTGAATGCTGTGAAGTGGCCAACGGAATGTCTGCCACTTAACTTCTGATTCTTGGGTTCCTGAATGGTATGCTGAAATACGCTGACAGTCTGGGTAGTGGTATGGACACCACACTCGACTGTATCAGTGTGAGTGGTGCATAGCTCAGTCACCGGTCGTGACTACGGCTATTGTTGATCAGGATGTAGGCTCTGCGAATGACAGTGAGAAGGGGTGAGCAATCTTTCAAGACAAAGTTATCAATGTAACTCTTGTCCATGTCCTATAATGGCCTACACATGTCTCATACAGAAAACTTAACATAGCATGCGCTATCTGTCTTTGCATATTTGAATCTTTATACTGGGATCTACAACAGCACACTGATATAATGAAAAACAGCACACAATTGATATTTTATTCCTTCTTAACTTTTTAAATCGAATATGTATAATCACTCAGATGCTCTATGTCAAAGACTCCTGTCCTAATAACACACACACACACACACACACACACACACCACACACACACACACACACACACACACACACACCACACACACACATATATATATATATATATATATATATATATATATATATATATATATATATATATATATATATATATATATATATAAAGTCATGATGAATCATGGAAACACACGAACCACAATACACACAATGAATTAAAATCACCTTTTATGGGATGAATTACATGGAATGAAATAAACGCATACGCCACAACCATGACGTCATGGTATACATTAACAAACCATTAAATCTATGAAACAATACAAGTCATCTTCCATAGTTATGAGTTGTAATTCTAGCAATCATCCTTCCTTATCTTCATTAAAACATAATTAATTATCCAGAAGATGTCCTAGTTAGACTTACGAATCCTTTCACTATAAACAAGAACGATATTAGGGCTGGAGAATTTCCCCAGAGTTCATCTTTGTTACATGGGCGATATTGGACCACGTGATAGTAATCTGCCTATGGGCGAGATAAATATAAAGGAATTAGTTAAGAGATTAAGTAAGTTACACTTAATTGTTATTTATTAAAGTGTAACTTACTTAATCTCTTAACTAATTCCTTCGACTAATCCATATTAGCTTAATGATTATATTAGTTCCTAAGCTAAGCACATAATTAACATATCTTAACTCCAATCGTCTACTCAGTACATCGGGTTTCATTTCAGCCGGTCGGCATCTCTTATTTTCGATTATTAAGTCTTATGTTCTAGCCATGTTTAATGCCACGTGTCGGTTGCCCCTGCTTGCTTTGCGTTGGCCCTTGTCGGCAAGCAGCATGACAAAAACATTGTACTAGTTCTAGTATTAGTTATCTATTACTAGTTCGATTAAAATGATCTATTATTGATCCTCATGGCCTTTAGCTTACACAGGCATATCAACACAGATACATGTTAACAACCAAATTATTCATAACCTACCTTGTAACGTGGTTTGATCGGGCCTATCCGGTGAGAAGGTAGGCACTAGCTTTTGCTAAGTATGTTTACAATTTTTAGTTTTTAGTTTTATTAGTCTTAGTCGTTTTAGTCGTTGGATCAACATCACGGCACACGGTTTAACCCACAAGTGCTCCGTTTTCCTCCTAACTCAAACCTGAGTCTGGAGAAACTCAGCTCAATGCACGAACTCCGTTGCATCGGCGAGGATCCTGAAATACTTTGGGTAGATTTTTAACTCGAAATTTTGCCCGGGCAGCGCCGTTAGGCTACTCTTTTTCGATTTCCAACTGCCAAGGGATTTTCTACGTGCGCAACAATACACACGGGCGTCCGATCTCACTACCCAGAGACCAGGGGAAATTTTATTACTGGAAGTCCAGGTGGATTTTTTAAATAAATCCCGGTCCCCACGGGGCTTGAACCCGGGACCTCCAGCACTCGAGGAGGGACACCATACCTCGAGACCACTCAGCCCCCCCCCCCCCCCCCCCCCCCTTAGGTACAAACTGTTTAGAATTTTGTACGTCTTAACAAGATCTAAGTTTCTAAAAAAACGTACAGGTGTTCTTCTAGCCAGTTGACTTGCTACGTCCTTCCACGGTCAGGTATCGTGATCAAAATGACCGAAATTAAAGGGTTCTCTTCTGGGGCAGGAGAGCTCCGTTCGAGATTTCCTGTAGCCAAATTAATTTCAAGCCAAACTGAATATAATTTTCAGCCTGACTTGATCCCTTGGCGTTTACACAAACCCTACACTCCCTCTACTTCTAAGTATTCTAATAAATATAATATATACATACACCAAACAACGATTATCGTATATAATGTGGATATATTGCTACCGATATACAATAATACAGAAATACATAAAAGGGGTTACTGATGGCTATCCCAATCTAATACAAATGATATGGGATTCCGGTAACCTCGTCACAAGCGTATAAATTCCAGCTTGGAAATATCGCCAGTAGAAACCTACATTTTTTTTTTTAATCGACCGTACAATTGGAAATTTGCAAATAGCTTCTGTACACAATTCTAGATGAGGAATAAGGTATATATAACTGCAACCTTGCAAATATGGCCTGTAGATTTATAAACATAGAAATATCTTAGGTACAAACTGAAGCTTGAGAAATATGGTCTTTGCAAACCCAAACTTGGAAATATTGTTTGTGCAAACCCAAACTTGGAAATATCGTCTGTGCAAACCGAAACTTGGAAATATCCTCTGTGAAAACTCAAACTTGGATATATCGTCTATGCAAACAAAAACTTGGAAGTATCGTCTGTGAACCCAAACTTGAAAATATCGTTTGTGCAAACCCAAACTTTGAAATGTCATCTTTGCGAACACAAACTTGGAAATAACCACAAGAATCCTTGTGCCACGTCAAGTCAGGTTATGAAATGCGATGACTGGTATAAAGTTATTTGAATGTCACTTCTGCTTTGCAACTGCCCATCCATTGGTTCTTGGGACATTTATTCGATGGCTTTCCCTTGTAGTCCACGCCCACAAAAGAAAGTTCATCATAAAGAGTAATGACTCTCCAACTCCCTATGTCCTATGTCTTTACAGCGCGCTCATATAACTTCGGTTACTACCACTCCGCAAACTCCTACTTTTCAACAAGGCCAAATTCATTCACAAAATCCTCCATCGGAATGTCCCAAATTACCTTTGGCCATTGTTTAAATATAATGCAAGACACAGTAAACGACTAAATATATTACACATTCCGAAGCCTAGGATAGACTTAATCAAAACAAGCCTAGCGTATTCCGCAGCACAGCTGTGGAACAATCTCCCACAAGATAACAAAGACATAACCAATCCCTGTACATATAATCGCAAATTATTCGAACACTATCTCAGTACAAGTTACCCTCCCAACAATAATATAAAACCCTAGTATAACAGTCAGTCTCCCTTTTGGTAGACAGTATGTTCCCCGTAGGTAATAATAACTGAAACATTATTTATTAATTTTAGTGAGTCATGTAGTATTGATGTTTGCATTTATCCCATGCCTTTATAATGCATACCTTTTATATTGTTGTTCTTCTCAGTTAGCTTCGAATGATGTGTGGATGAAATACTGTATGAAACAGTGATAGAAGGGCAGAATTTTAGACGGGTCTTCGTGCCAAATTCTTAACCCTTTGAAAATAAAGTTTGTTTGTTCGTTCATTCGTTCGTTCGTTCGTTAGTTCTTCCAGTCGATTGCCTTATGTCGTCCATCATAAGTAGCGTTGTTTCCGTCTGTATACTTCTGCATCATCATCATGTGCCATGCCGATAAGCGTGGGCAGTCATGTTTCGCCATCTCACGCAATCACCAAAGATGTGGATCAGCTCTGTATTCCTGTCTCGACCATACTGAGTTTCCACGCCATCTAGATATTTATTTCTCTGCTTTCTCCTTGTTCACTTCCCCTCAATCTTGTTAGTGGTTACCAAGTTATCCAATTTTTCCCCCCATCCATCCATCCATCCATCCGTCGTGTGTCATGCCGATAAGCGTAGGCGGTCATGTTCTGCCATCTCACTTGATCACCTGTCTCGACCATGCCACGTGGTCAAGCCTTCCAGGTATTTACTTCTCGGTCTTCCCCTTGGTCTCTTGCCTTCGTTCTTGCCAGTTGTCACCAAGTTCTCCAATTCATTTCTTCTCATAACATGCCCACAAATTTTGACTGTCTACTTCTAATGACTCTAATCAGTTTACGATCTTCATTTGTGTCTTGAAGGCTTGTTCATTGGTTTTTCTGTCTGTCCATGGTATTCTTTTCATTTCCCTCAGAAACCACATTTCCACAGCCATCAGCTGTTTTTCAGCTTGACTGCTCATTGTCCACGCTTCACATCCATACAAAAGTATAGGTTCTATGTAGCACTACAACACTCTTGTTCGCGTTTCAATTGATAACTTTTTATTGGTCGGTATTTTTTTCATCTTGCAAAAGGCTACCTTCGCAATGGCAATTCTTGTTCTAATTTCTTTAAGGCATTTCCCATCAGATGTTATGACTGTTCCGAGATAACTGTATCGATTCACTTGCTTAAGAATATGCCCATTTACTCGTATATCACATTGTGGTATTTCCTTCTTCCCAGTGACGACCATAATCTGTGTCTTCTTAATATTCAGTTCTAACCCTAGTTGTTCACTGTGTGCAACAACCGCATCTACTAAATTTTGCAGGTCCTGTTCATTGTCTGCAATCAAGACTGTATCATCTGCATATCTAATGTTATTGATGTATCGTCCCCCAATGTTGATTCCTTCCATATCTTCTATATTTCTGAAAATATTTCACTGTACAGGGAAAAAAGATCTGGAGACATTACACATCCCTGTTTCACACCTCTTTTAATAGGCTGATATTGACCTACATCGTTATCAATTTTGATGGCAGCTTGTTGTATCCAATATATGTTTTTTACAAGTCTAAGGTTTTTTCCTTCAATTTGTAGATCGTCAAGCATCCTTATCATGTCGAGATGTCTCACTTTATCGAAAGCCTTTGTGTAGTCAATAAAGCAAAGATATAGATCTTTGTTTACTTCTATAGAACGTTCAATTACTGTTCTCAGTATATACACAGCATTTACTGTGCCCTTGCCTTCTACAAAACCCACATTGTTCTTCTCATATTTCGGGTTGTATTTTCTTCCTAACTCTTTGCATGATAATTCTCAGCAGAATCTTCGTGATGTGGCTCATTATACTAATTGTTCGTGGTGATTGCATTCCAAGGCTCCTGAATTCTTCGGGATTGCAATACATATAGAATTACATAATTCAGGGGGTATATCGTCAGTATCGTATATTGCGTTCAGCAGTCTGGTGACTTGGTTAATTCCATATTCTTCTGAGGCATTGATCATTTCTACTGTGATGTTATCTGTACCCGGGGTCTTGCCAGTTTTCATATGGTTAAGAGAATTCTGAACTTCCATCTTCAAAATTTGATGGTCCTTCATTATTATTCCGATGATCACATTGTTCTTCTCTTGTATCATCATAAAGGTCTTTCACATAATTTGACCACGCTATGTAAAATCTGATCTTTGTCTATTATGATTTTGCCATCTTTGGTTTTTAGGCAACCCGTTGATGTATGTGTTCTGTTGTTACTGATGTCATTAATTCTTTAGTGCATTTATTTAGTATTCCGGGTGTTGTGTTGGTTTTCAATTGCCTTGCAATTTTCCTCAAGCCATGTTTCGTTTCCCTCTTTTTCTCTCATAACGTGACCAAATATTTTTTGACTGTCTGCGTCTCATTTTTCTAATAATTTTCATCAATCAATCATCAATCAGGTGCCGTCTCCATAATGAAGGTTGGCTGCAATGGATCTCCAACACTGTCTGTCTCTTGCCATGACTGTACATTCTGTCAGGCTGATGTTCGCCCATCTCTTGATGTTATCTTCCCACTTGTATCGTTGTCTATCTCTTGCTCGCTTGTCCTCAACCTTGCCCTCCTGTATGGTTTTTATAATAGTATCATGTCTTTTAATGTGTGCGAAATATTTCACTTGCCTTTTCTTTATTTCTTTCATAAACTCTCTTCGTTCCCAGTTTTTATAGAACCTCTGCAGTTGATTGTTTTTGTTTCCATGAAATACGACCTATTCGTCTGTATATCCACATCTTCAGGGCCTCTATGCGACTTTCTAGTTGCTTGTTCAATGTCCAGACTTCCGCGCCATATAGTGGCGTTGAATATACGTAGCATTAGACAATTCTCATTTTAAATGCGCTGTTAATCTCTCTAGATGTTAATACTGATTTCATGCCGTTGAAAGCATTTTTGCCCATTCCTAGTCTCTTTTTGATTTCTATTTCACTTCTGCCGTCATCTGTTATTATAAGTCCAAGATAGGAGAAAGTGGTTACTTGTTCTGGTATCTCCCCGTTTACTGTGATTTTCATTGATGACCTTTCCTTTTCACTGATAAATATCATAGTTTTTGTCTTTTTGGATGTTAATATCTAAGCCTCATTCTGCACTATGCATGTTTACGTGTTCCACTAGGTTTTGCAACTCTTGCTCGCTTTCTGCTAGTAACACGGTATCGTCAGCATGCCTAAGATTGTTTATGATTCTTACATTGATGTTAGGTCCAGATAGTTCAACTTGTTTAAAAATTCTTTCTGTGTATAGGACGAAGAGGCTTGGGGACAGTACACATCCCTGCCGTACTCCTCTTATTATCTCTATAGTCGACGAATAGTTATTTCCGCATCTAATAGACGCCACTTGTTCCCAGTAAAAGTTGATAATAAGTCCTTTTCGTCTACACCTATATCTTGAAGGCAGGTAATTAGGCGTTCATGTTGTACTCTATCAAAAGCTTTCTTGCAGTCTATACAACATATATACTTTTCTGAACTTCTATATATTTTTCAATTAGCATCCTCAAACAGTTTTCGTTGTGTTTATAGATAGCACACATCCGGAAGATCTGTTGTTTTATGCGGACTTGTGTAATAATGAAGTCAAGATCTCCGACCAACACCAACAACTGTAAACAACCAATCTTCTATAACAGATCAGAATAGGATGACATTCGTATAAACTACAAGTCTACAAGCCAATGTCAAATTATACTTCAAACAGATGCAAAAAAGGATTATGTAACAACAAGATCATTGGACCGCTCTGCAGCTGGGCAGAGAAGGGCACTCACTTGTCCTGACAGTCGGATTGGGCTGTCAAAGGCTGAGGTAACAGAACTCCACGTGGATGTGGAAGGCAAGGGGAAACCACCACATTATCTTCCCAAGTCTTCATGACTAAACACACTTCAATGTCAGTAAACGACGTCAATGACTGTTTTAGGACATCCTCGTCCGGTCGGGACAGTCAAGTGCCACGAGCGCCAACAAATCGTCATCCAAAGACTGAAGGCAGCATCTTAACTAAAACAAATAAGTTTAAAATAGGTACATGGAATGTTAGAAAATTAAGTGAGCTTGGAAAGTTACAGAATGTTATAAGTGAAATGGAAAGTATGAAATTGAATATTCTGGGCGTAAGTGAGATGAGATGGAAGGATCCCTTCCATCTCATCTCACTTACGCCCAGAATATTGGCACAATTATAAACGAAAAATACACAATAATTTATTCTGGAGGGGATATACACGAAAAAGGAGGGCAAAGAAGAATCCCTTAGTGTTAGTTCATTAGTGTTCGGTGGACTGCTAGACCGATCGATGGATGTTTTTTTTAGTTTTGGGCCCGTAGGGCCCTCACTGTCGTCGACAGTGAGGGCCCTACGGGCCCAAAAACTTAAAAACATCCATCGATCGGTCTAGCAGTCCACCGAACATGAGAACTTAATAGGAACATGAGACTTAATAAAGAGGTTTTGAAGGTAGATAAAGAAATTCAAGAACAATACAGAGTGATTGTGAAAAATATTTATAATGCATGCAATAGCTAAAATACAGCATATAAACGAACAATGGGAAATGTTAAGGGATTCCATTCATCAAACGAGCAAAGAAATATTACCGGAGAGAAGCCAAAATGCTTAGAAAAAATGGATGACTGAAGAAATATTAAAGTTGATGGCCAAAAGAAAACAGAGTAAAAATGATAAGCATGTATATAATGAGATAAATAAAGAAATAAGAAATAATTGTGTGAAGGCAAAAGAAAGTTGGTTAAATGAACAGTGCAAGAAAATTGAATTAAATTCTATTAAAGATACAAAAAATATGCACAAACAAATCAGTGAGATTACAGGAAGAAAAATAAGAATAAATACAGGTTGTTTAAAATCAAAAACAGGAAATATATTATTGGAGGAAGATGCTATAATGAAGAGGTGGAATGAGTATATAAGAGACTTATATGATGGAGAAAGGGCAGAATTAACAGAAGAAAGTAACTTAGAAGGTCCACCTATTCTAAAAGAAGAAGTTGATGACGCTATCAAGCATATGAAGAAAGGAAAATCAGCTGGGCCAGATGGAATCACAATAGAAGAATTAGAAGTAATGGGAGAATTTGGAGTAGATATATTAACCAAAATGTTGAATGATATTTATAGCAGTGGATATATACCAAGCGATATGTTGAAATCTGTATTTATAGCTATACTAAAAATACCAGGAGCAATTGAATTCGAAGATTCTCGTACAATTAACCTCATAAATCATGTCACTAAGTTTCTACTTACAATTATAATGGGAAGAATAAGGAAGAAAATAAAAATGGAAATTGGTGAAGAACAGTATGGATTTGTGGAAGGAAAAGGTACAAACAATGCAATATACACATTACGAACACTATTAGAAAGATCAGTAGAGACAAAGAAAGACATATATTTGTGCTTCATAGATTATACTAAGGCATTTGATAAAGTAAAACATGATGAACTGATTAAAATGTTGGAAGATATTAACATTGATGGGAAAGATCTCAGAATAATAAAAAAATATTTACTGGAACCAAACAGCAGCAATTAAAATGGGAAATAAAGAAGGAAATTATGAACACATAAAGTTGGGAGTAAGACAGGGATGTGTTTTGTCACCGGATCTCTTCTCCCTCTATAGCGAAGTAGTAATAAGAGAGATCAAAGAAAAGCCGGGAATAATATTTGGAGGTTATAATATAAATAATATACGCTATGCAGATTACACAGTATTGATAGCGGATAATGCAACAGATCTACAACAATTGTTGGACATCGTAGTAAGAGAGAGAGAGTGCAAAGAAAGGACTCTCCTTGAATATCAAGAAAACAGTAACAATGGTGATATCAAAGAAACAGGTGACACCCAAATGTGAAACAGAGATAGCAGGGAACATTCTTCACCAAGTGGATAGTTTTAAATATCTAGGGACATTTATAACATCAGATGGAAGATGCACAACATAGATTAAGAGCAGAATAGGGCAAGCCAAGGCTGCATTTCAAAAAATGAAGAATATCTAATGCAATACGTTGAGAGTGCTAAAGAGCTATATAGAACCTGTTTTGCTGTATGGCTGTGAATCTTGGAATATAAATGAACAAATTAGGAAGAGATTGAAAGCAACAGAGATGTGGTTCCTTAGACGAATGTTGCGAATTCCTGGGACTGCCAAAGTAACTAATGTCGAATGCCTTAAAGAGGCTGGCGAAACTAGAACACTATATACAACAATAAGAAAGAGACAAACAGCTTTTTTGGTCATGTGATGAGAAGAGAGGCTCTGGAGAACATCGTGACAACTGGAAAGATCGAGTTGCAGAGAGGCAGAGGGAGACCACGAGAAATGATGCTGGATGGATTGCGACGGTGGCATGGAGGAGTATCAACGGCATAGATGAAAAGACCCAGAAAACCAAAGACCGAGATCTGTGGAGAATCATGAACGCCTATGCCAGTCGGCACGGCACTTGATGATGATCATCAAACAGATAATTGCCTCTCTGATGCCACTGTTTTTGCAGAACTCAAATTGTTCTTCAGCTACTTCCTCATCTATTTTATGTTGAATTCTTTCTTATATGACCTTAAATAGTATTATAGTTATGTGCCTCATTAAGCTAATAGTTCTGTAATCCTCACAATCAACCGCTCTTGGCTTCTTCGGTAGTGTGATGGAAATGGATGTTTTCAAGTCCTTTGGGATGTACCCAGTATTAGTTATATCATTACATAATTCTGTGATAGTATCAATGCCAAAGCTGGATAAGGATTTTATCATCTCTGTTGTTATATTGTCAGGACCTGCAGCCTTTCCTTCTTTCACCTTTTTAATAGCCTTCCATACTTCAGCCTTTAATATGTTTGGTCCATCTTGAATATGATACAATGTTGGTTAACTGACCCTGTTGTCCTCTGTCCATCTTTTTATTATGTCGGTGTTATCAATTATAATTTCTCAATTTTTTCCTCTGATAAACCGTTTCCTGTTATATTATTTTTCTCCTTTGTAAATCTGTTTATATTTTCATGTAATTCTTTTGAATTGTGTTTTATTTCCAGATCTTCTATTTCTTTACATTTTTTTCTGCAGCCACTCTTCATTGGCAACTCTGCACATGTTACTTATTTCTCTATCTATTAATATATACTCTGAAGTGTTCTTTGCTTTCTTTCTTTGAGTCACTTTGCTCAAGATTTCATCGGTTATCCACAATTGTTTTTTCTTATTTATCTTCACTGGCAAGATTATATTTGCAATCTATATACTTGATTTATTTGGTTGTTTCGGGATTTGAGATTTAAATATTGAGCACAACCCACTACTAGCAACTCTGATCGTATTCTGGTATGAACCTAAGGCCTATCCAGGCCTATCCTATCCCAATTTATAGGCTTTAGGTTCATACCAGAATACGATCAGCGTTGCCAGTAGTGGGTTGTGCTCAATATTTAAATCTGTATACTGTTTTTTTTACACATTCCCATTTTGTATTAATTTTATCCTCAGGGTTTTCACGTCTATATTGATCAGTCATGCAAGTAAAATTCTACTAAAAATCATAATGGGAAGACTTCGTAAGAAAATGGAAGAAGAAATTAACGTGGTTCAAGCTGGATTTAGACAAGGAAGAGGAACAAGAGATCACATTCTCAATATGCGTTTAATAATAGAGAAGTGCAGAGAATTTAATGTAAACCTATTCTCATGTTTTGTGGATTATTCAAAGGCATTTGGCTGTGTACAACATCAGAAACTTTGGGAAATCATGAGGAATATGGGCTTTCCATCCACATGTAATACAACTCATAAGAATGCTCTATCTAGACCAACAAGCAGCGGTTAGAATAGATGGCGAGACATCAGACTGGTTTGACATCAAGCAAGGAGTCCGTCAGGGATGTGTGCTGTCCCCCTATGTGTTTAACCTGTACGCCAAAAATATAGTGAGAAATGTCAGAGATGATATAAACAGGGAGCTAACTATATGATGCCCTAAATATCGGTGGTCATGACATACCAGAGATTCGGTATGCTGATGATACGGTATTGCTATCCACAATACAGACTGGTATAGAAAACCTAATAGCCTCAACCCAATTGAATAGTGAAAATCACAACTTATATCTTAACATAGCAAAAACAAAGATAATGCATACCGATAAAACCACTATGGAGAAAGAAATATATGTTAATGAGGAAAATTGGAGGTGGTGGAAAATTTTGAATATCTTGGGTCTTTGATTACTAATAACGGTGACACATTGAAAGAAATTAAACGACGACTATCAATTGCTCTTCAAAGACTAAAACAACTGAATAAATTATTTAATGGGACAGACAGAACTACAAAAATTAGATTTTTAAGAGCATGCATCTTTCCCATTGCAACATAGCCTGTGATACCAGAATACTTACTAAACAAGCTGAACAGCGCATAAATGCCTTTGAGTATAAATGTTATAGACGAGGTCTACGAATTTCTTGGGTAAAGAAAAGAACAAATGCATACGTACTTCAAGAGCTGAATATTGAAGAAGGTTGGCTATTAAAGACGATAAAACAACAAAAATTGAAATATTTTGGTCACTTGAAACGTCACGAAAGTTTGGAGAGAACAAACATGGAGGGGTATATGCCTGGGATGAGAGGAAGAGGAAGGCCAAAGAGAAGATGAGTGCAGGATGTGGCGGATGATCTCCAGATGGGTGTATCGGACGCGGGACATCTTGCTTATGATCTAGAGGTTTTCCGAAAAGTTATTATGGGAGCGAGATTCTGCAAAGGACATGCTACTGAATGAATGAATGAATTGTTCCATATTTTCAACGATTAAAAATAATTCTCCATTATTTCTTAATTTTCCATTGTTTCTTCTCTCCCACATTTGAGAGGCTTCAGTGTAGGCTTACATTGTATCTTCTCTCCCACATTTGAGAGGCTTCAGTGTAGGCTTACATTGTATCTTCTCTCCCACATTTGAGAGGCTTCAGTGTAGGCTTACATTGTTTCTTCTCTTCCACATGTGATAGGCTTCAGTGTAGGCTTACATTGTTTCTTCTCTCCCACATTTGAGAGGCTTCAGTGTAGGCTTACATTGTTTCTTCTCTCCCACATTTGAGAGGCTTCAGTGTAGGCTTACATTGTTTCTTCTCTCCCACATGTGAGAGGCTTCCATTGTTTCTTCTCTCCCACATTTGAGAGGCTTCAGTGTAGGCTTACATTGTTTCTTCTCTCCCACATTTGAGAGGCTTCAGTGTAGGCTTACATTGTTTCTTCTCTCCCACATGTGAGAGGCTTCAGTGTAGGCTTACATTGTTTATTCTCTTCCACATGTGATAGGCTTCAGTGTAGGCTTCCATTGTTTCTTCTCTCCCACATTTGAGAGGCTTCAGTGTAGGCTTACATTGTTTCTTCTCTCCCACATTTGAGAGGCTTCAGTGTAGACTTAAATTGTTTCTTCTCTCCCACATTTGAGAGGCTTCAGTGTAGGCTTACATTGTTTCTTCTCTCCCACATTTGAGAGGTTTCAGTGTAGGCTTACATTGTTTCTTCTCTCCCACATTTGAGAGACTTCAGTGTAGGCTTACATTGTTTCTTCTCTCCCACATTTGAGAGGCTTCAGTGTAGGCTTACATTGTTTCTTCTCTTCCACATGTGATAGGCTTCAGTGTAGGCTTACATTGTTTCTTCTCTCCCACATGTGAGAGGCTTCAGTGTAGGCTTACATTGTTTCTTCTCTCCCACATTTGAGAGGCTTCAGTGTAGGCTTACATTGTTTCTTCTCTCCCACATGTGATAGGCTTCAGTGTAGGCTTACATTGTTTCTTCTCTCCCACATGTGAGAGGCTTCAGTGTAGGCTTACATTGTTTCTTCTCTCCCACATGTGAGAGGCTTCAGTGTAGGCTTACATTGTTTCTTCTCTCCCACATTTGAGATGTTTCAGTGTAGGCTTACATTGTTTCTTCTCTCCCACATTTGAGAGGCTTCAGTGTAGACTTAAATTGTTTCTTCTCTCCCACATTTGAGAGGCTTCAGTGTAGGCTTACATTGTTTCTTCTCTCCCACATTTGAGAGGTTTCAGTGTAGGCTTACATTGTTTCTTCTCTCCCACATTTGAGAGACTTCAGTGTAGGCTTACATTGTTTCTTCTCTCCCACATTTGAGAGACTTCAGTGTAGGCTTACATTGTTTCTTCTCTCCCACATTTGAGAGGCTTCAGTGTAGGCTTACATTGTTTCTTCTCTCCCACATTTGAGAGGTTTCAGTGTAGGCTTACATTGTTTCTTCTCTCCCACATGTGAGAGGCTTCAGTGTAGGCTTACATTGGTTCTTCTCTCCAGTGTCCACGTGTCCGCTCCGTGGCGATGGCGTTATGGACGCAGTTCGTAATCCCGCATACCCGCGTTCGAAAAACAGCTGCAGTTGATTTGTCAGCAAACCGTCTTGCGTTGGCTTGTTTAAGAAATGGTATGGGTGCCGGTCGTTCGGAAAGCAATGGTAAACTAATGAGCGTAAAATTGCCAAGAGATCACAACAGCAAGAAATGCTGATGTTGACTGCGACGTCATGTAAAGGATATGCAACTAACTGTCCACGTTCGTGAACCATAAAGTGTACGCCCTCACACATTATACCTGAAAGAGATTTACATTCGTAACTTACTTGTTTAGATATGAGAAATTGTTTCATGTTGTTGAATAATTCTTTGTCCTTTTATTTTCCCTGTCTAATTATATGTTAAGTTAGTTGCATATCCTTTGATGGACGTAGTAGTCAACCCAGCATTTGCGACTGTCCGTGATTCCCGGGCTAGTTCACGTTCAGTAGTTTGCCATTGCTTTCTGAACAACCGGCACCCATACCATTTCATAAAAAACCAGCGCAAGGCGGTCTGCTGTCAAATTGCCTGCAGCTGTGTTTCGAACGCGGTATGCGGCATTACGAACTGCGCCTGTAACGAAACCGGCTAATTATATGTAAATATTTTAATAATATCTGATGTTATGGTGACGGGCGAGTTAGTGTAGTTGACAGGGGGCTACGCTTTGACCTTAGCGCTGTTGGACCAGGGTTCGACGCCCGCATTTGTAGTCTGCTAACAGAAGAAAAGACTGGGCACTCATTCCTCCGTGCATCCACACCTACAACATGTGATGTCCCTGTCACAGCACACACACACACACACACACACACACACACACACACACACACACATGGCGGGCTCATGCTTCGGGAAATGGGTTGTGTGGGTGTGTGGGTGTGTGTGTGTGTGTGGTGTGGGTGTATGTGGAGTGGATGTGTGTGGGTGTGTGTGTGGTGTGGATGTGTGTGTGGTGTGGATGTGTGTGTATGTGTGGGTGTGTGTGTATGTGTGGGTGTGTGTGGGTGTGTAGGTGTATGTGTATGTGGCGGGTGGGGTTGGGGTGTGGTACGTGGATGGATGTGTGTGTGTGTGTGTGGGTGGGTGGGGTGGGTGGGTGCGTGTGCCTGTGTGTGGGTGTGTGTGGGTGGGTTTGGTGTGTGCGGTGAGTGGGTGCGTGTCTGGTGGGTGGGTGCTTGTATGTGTGTGGGTGGATGGGTGTGTTTGGATGGGTGTGGGTGGGTGTCCATGTGTGTATGTGTGGGTGAATGAGTATGTGTGTTGGTATGTGGTGGGTTTGTGTGGGTGAATATGTATGTGTGGTGGTGGATGGGGGTTGGGGTGTGGTGGGTGGATGTGTGTGTGTATGTGTGGATGGGTCGGTGGGTGGGTGTGTGTGTAGGTGTGTGTGTGGGTGGGTGGAGTTGTGTGAGGTTGTGTGTGTGGGTGGGTGATGGTGTATGTGTGTTGGATGGGTGGGGTTGTGTGTTGGGTTGTGTGTGTATATGTGTGTGAATGTCACGGTCTGCAACTATTCTCGGGTGTAGTGATAGGCAGTTTCACAAATCCACGAAATACCGAGTCGAGGGTTCGAAATCAGCCGCGGGCGTTTTTTGGAGCAGATCGTTTTGGGTTGATTTCGAAGGCATGAGGAGTTGGCCGTTCAGAAAACAATGACACACAACTGAGTTTAAAAGTGCCTAATATATCACAAACAGAAAATAAATACTTGGGTTGATTGGAACGTCCTGCACAGTGCGTGCAACTGACTTGTAACATATGTTGTGATCACGTGTTATCATCTCGGCCTCTCATCCTTGAACGTTGTTGTATTCAGCCTCGGTAATCCCACACCTGACCAGGCAACTTGCAGGCTTTCCCGAGATCCTACTTAAGAGTATTATGGTTTGACGTTGACAAAAACATGTCACACTTAAAACTTGGCTGTCGTTCTCTCTCTTTCTCATCGCAAGCAAAAAATTGTCTTATTTCTTTGACAGAAAATCTGGCATTAAAATCGCTTAAAATGAGAGTATTTAATTTGCTTGCACTTGTGTGTTCCAGTCCTTATTTCGGAAAGGGATAGCCATGTCCGAGGTAGTTTCATTAACATCCATTTGGCTTATCAATAACATCAATAGTTGCCATGAAACAAGATACAGGGGGAATAGCGAATTTGATAAATAGCCGAATGATGAATAATGACAGTCAATCGATAACACAACAAGCACGCTGGAATTAGGAATCAATTGTGGCAGTGGTAGCAAGGAGCAACCAGGATGAGAGTTGTCTACTCAAAGTAAAGGCAGAAAGCTTGCTGGACTACGAATCGTATAGGGCAAACATCCCATGTCTAAACTGTAGGACAAACACATGCAGTATAAACTGCACGAGTCTTATAGGACAAACATCTCAAATATGAACTATGCTAGTTGTATCTAAAATATAAACTGTGTGAGTAGTATAGAACAAACACCTCAAGTATGAACTGTGTGGGTCGTATAGAACAAACACCTCAAGTATGAACTGCGTGAGTCGTATAGAACAAACACCTCAAGTATGAAATGTGTGGGTCGTATAGAACAAACACCTCAAGTATGAACTGTGTGGGTCGTAAAGGGCAAACACCTCAAGTATGAACTGTGTGGGTCGTAAAGGGCAAACACCCCAAGTATAAACTGTGTGAGACATATAGAACAAACACCTCAAGTATGAACTGTGTGAGTAATATAGAACAAACACCTCAAGTATGAACTGTGTGGGTGGTATAGGACAAACACCTCAAGCATGAACTGTGTGGGTCGTATAGGATATACATCTCAAGTATAAACTGTGTGAGACGTATAGGATATACATCTCAAGTATAAACTGTGTGAGACGTATAGGATATACATCTCAAGTATAAACTGTGAGACGTATAGGATATACATCTCAAGTATAAACTGTGTGAGGCTTATAGGATATACATCTCAAATATGAACTGTGTGAGTCGTATAGAACAAACACCTCAAGCTTGAACTGTGTGAGTGGTATAGAACAAACACCTCAAGCATGAACTGTGTGGGTCGTATAGAACAAACACCTCAAGTATGAACTGTGTGGGTCGTATAGAACAAACACCTCAAGCATGAACTGTGTGGGTCGTATAGAACAAACACCTCAAGCATGAACTGTGTGGGTCGTATAGAACAAACACCTCAAGTATCAACTGTGTGGGTCGTATAGAACAAACACCTCAAGTATCAACTGTGTGGGTTGTATAGGGCAAACATCTCAAGTATAAACTGTGTGAGACGTATAGGATATACATCTCAAGTATAAACTGTGTGAGACGTATAGGATATACATCTCTATTTTGGACTGTGTTGATTGCAGACAATGAGCAGGCTCTGCAACATTTAGTAGTTGCAGTTGTTGCACACAGTAAAAAACTAGGGTTAGAATTAAATTGTAAGACGACATAGATTATGATTGTCACTAGGAAGAAGGAAATACCACAATGTAATATACAAGTGAATGGGAATATTCTTAAACAAGTGAGTCGGTACAATTATCTCGGAACAATCATAACCTCTAATGGGAGATGCCTTGAGGAGATTAGAACAAGAATCGCCCTGGCGAGGGTAACCTTTTGCAAGATGAAAAACTTACTGACCAATAAAAAGATGTCATTTCGAGAAAAAGAGTGTTTAGGTGCTACACAGAATCTGTACTTTTGTATGGATGTGAAGCGTTGACAGTGAGCAGACAAGATGAAAAAGATCTGATGGCTGTGCAGATGTAGATTCTGATGAAAATGCATAGAATACCATGGACACACTGAAAAACAAATGACCAAGTCCAAGTATAGGACATACACCTCAAGTATGAACTGTGTGGGTGGTATAGGACATACATCTGAAGTATGAACTGTGTGGGTGGTATAGGACATACATCTGAAGTATGAACTGTGTGGGTGGTATAGGACATACATCTGAAGTATGAACTGTGTGGGTGGTATAGGACATACACCTCAAATATGAAACTAGTGGGTGGTATAGAACATACACCTCAAGTATGAACTGTGTGGGTGGTTTAGGACATACACCTCAAGTATGAACTGTTTGGGTGGTTTAGGACATACACCTCAAGTATGAACTGTGTGGGTGGTATAGGACATACACCTGAAATATGAAACTTGTGGGTGGTATAGGACATACACCTCAAGTATGAACTGTGTGGGTGGTATAGGACATACACCTCAAGTATGAACTGTGTGGGTGGTATAGGACATACACCTCAAGTATGAACTGTGTGGGTGGTATAGGACATACACCTGAAGTATGAACTGTGTGGGTGGTATAGGACATACACCTGAAGTATGAACTGTGTGGGTGGTATAGGACATACACCTCAAGTATGAACTGTGTGGGTGGTATAGGACATACACCTCAAATATGAACTGTGTGGGTGGTATAGGACATACACCTCAAGTATGAAATGTGTGGGTGGTATAGGACATACACCTGAAGTATGAACTGTGTGGGTGGTATAGGACATACACCTCAAATATGAAACTTGTGGGTGGTATAGGACATACACCTCTAGTATGAAATGTGTGGGTGGTATAGGACATACACCTGAAGTATGAACTGTGTGGGTGGTATAGGACATACACCTCAAGTATGAACTGTGTGGGTGGTATAGGACATACACCTCAAGTATGAACTGTGTGGGTGGTATAGGACATACACCTCAAGTATGAACTGTGTGGGTGGTATAGGACATACACCTCAAGTATGAACTGTGTGGGTGGTATAGGACATACACCTGAAGTATGAACTGTGTGGGTGGTATAGGACATACACCTGAAGTATGAACTGTGTGGGTGGTATAGGACATACACCTCAAGTATGAACTGTGTGGGTGGTATAGGACATACACCTCAAATATGAACTGTGTGGGTGGTATAGGACATACACCTCAAGTATGAAATGTGTGGGTGGTATAGGACATACACCTGAAGTATGAACTGTGTGGGTGGTATAGGACATACACCTCAAATATGAAACTTGTGGGTGGTATAGGACATACACCTCAAGTATGAACTGTGTGGGTGGTATAGGACATACACCTCAAATATGAACTGTGTGGGTGGTATAGGACATACACCTCAAGTATGAAATGTGTGGGTGGTATAGGACATACACCTGAAGTATGAACTGTGTGGGTGGTATAGGACATACACCTCAAATATGAAACTTGTGGGTGGTATAGGACATACACCTCAAGTATGAACTGTGTGGGTGGTATAGGACATACACCTCAAGTATGAACTGTGTGGGTGGTATAGGACATACACCTCAAATATGAAACTTGTGGGTGGTATAGGACATACATCTGAAGTATGAACTGTGTGGGTGGTATAGGACATACACCTGAAGTATGAACTGTGTGGGTGGTATAGGACATACACCTCAAGTATGAACTGTGTGGGTGGTATAGGACTTACACCTCAAATATGAAACTTGTGGGTGGTATAGGACATACACCTCAAATATGAACTGTGTGGGTGGTATAGGACATACATCTGAAGTATGAACTGTGTGGGTGGTATAGGACATACACCTCAAATATGAAACTTGTGGGTGGTATAGGACATACACCTCAAGTATGAACTGTGTGGGTGGTATAGGACATACACCTGAAGTATGAACTGTGTGGGTGGTTTAGGACATACACCTGAAGTATGATTTGTGTGAGTGGTATCGGACATACATCTGAAGTATGAACTGTGTGGGTGGTATAGGACATACACCTCAAGTATGATTTGTGTGGGTGGTATCGGACATACACCTGAAGTATGATTTGTGTGGGTGGTATCGGACATACATCTGAAGTATGAACTGTGTGGGTGGTATAGGACATACACCTCAAGTATGAACTGTGTGGGTGGTAGAGGATATCCACCTGAAGTATGAACTGTGTGGATCATATAGGACATACACCTGAAGTATGAACCCCTTTATAACTTGCCGTTTTTGCCGAACACAATAAACTGAACTATGTGTCAGGCAACCTACGCCCTGTTTAGTGGCATGTGTGACACACGTGACGGCACGCGTTCAGATTCGCTTAGCCTCATCAAATTTCCTAGCCTGATCCATGGACACTTAAAGAAGTTTACCAGATTTAGCGAACTATTCATGT
Organism: Cepaea nemoralis; assembly: GCA_014155875.1. Taxonomy (NCBI): domain Eukaryota; kingdom Metazoa; phylum Mollusca; class Gastropoda; order Stylommatophora; family Helicidae; genus Cepaea; species Cepaea nemoralis. Next base: position 240,654 of record JACEFZ010012011.1, on the reverse strand, counting down.
ATATTATTGTGACTGAACGGGCCGGAAGTGTTCCTATACACCAGGGATCACCAAACTACGGCCCACGGACCACGGCATCAGTTTATCAGGCCCTCAAACGTATCCGAATTTGCTTGATAAAACGTATGGAACACGAGACGTGGTAGAATTTAATTTTAAATATTATGTTTAGAATACTAGGAGATCTTCACACATGCGGAGACCTCCTGGCTGCTATGTGCCTTAAATTTAAAGTTTTAAATTATTGTATCTAGATGTTCTTGTTTATTGTAATGTTTGCTTATTTCGCGCCATCCCAAATCCTTTCCCTGCTCGTGGTAGCCCTGCCTACGCTCTGACGTTACTATGGTTTCCATTGCAACACACACAAACACGCATCTTTCCCGCCCCCTAATCCGTCAGGCTGTCAACACAGGTCCGACACTCCAGAAATATTTACAGTGAACTACAAGTGTGAATAAAGGAAATAAAGTAGCAAACATAGCATAACATTGTCAAAGAAGCCTCGTGTTATTAGGAAAATATTATCCCCAGTTCAGAAAAGTTAACCGGTCAAGGTGTTAATCGAGCTGGTCTCTAGGCCAGTGTTTTTCAACCTTTCTGCTGGAGCAGATCCTTAGGCAAATGTTTACGTTGCTCAAGGAACTCTGTGCGATGATCCAAGTGTCTGTCCTACTTTATGTAATAAACAAGATGGGCAGAAATGTTGCGTTTAGGCGATTTCGGTCTGTATCGGCGGAACCCCATGCTGCCACTCACGGAACCCCGGTTGAAAAACACTGCTCTAGGTTATTTATTTAGGCCGGCCCTATTTATATATTTTGCAAACCTTATTATGTGATATATTCAATTTGAATAAAGAAGATACAAACCATAGATTGTACGATTTTGTGCCTGGCGTATCTCGCTGCATCTCGTCAGGTACGTACTGCAGAATTCACACAACATAGAATAAAATAACCAGATACATCCTTCAAGCTAAAATACGAGGGGAAGTCAATAAGTAAGTATCAAATGGCTGTAGAAAAATAACTAAATACGATAACAACTTGAAACCAGTTTATTTTTATACATACATTGTCTCTTTATTTCTCAACATAATTTCCACCAACATTGATGCACTTATCCCATCGGTTTATCAGTCCTCCCAAACAGGTTGCATAGAACTGCGAGCTCTATTTTCTAAACCACGTTTTAACTTCACATTCAACTTCAGCGTCATTCGCGAAATGTCTCCCGCCAAGGTGAGTTTTCAGCGGACCAAAAAGGTGGAAATCGCTAGGGGGTAAGTTGGAGCTGTAAGGTGGATGTTCCAGAACTTCCCATCTTAGTTGGTTAATTTTCTCCTGAGTTAATCGAGCCGTATGTGGTCTGGCATTGTCATGAAGAAACAACACTCCTCTAGTCAGCAGTCCTGGACGGTTTCTTCGAAATGCATCATGATGTATCGATAGAACTTCACAGTACGATTCAGAATTCACATTGTCACATTTCTTCTTGAAATTGGTTAAAAGCACTCCTTGACTATCCCAGAACACTGTCAGCATAACCTTCCCTGCTGATGGCGTAACCTTGAAATTTTGGACACAAGAGAAGAAGGATGTTTTCATTGCATTGAAGCACGCTTTGATACGGGCTGGTAGTGATGCCTCCGTGATTCGTCCCCAGTAACAATCCTGTTCAGCATGTCTTCTCCTTCATCTTCGTATCGACAGAGATGATGCAAGGACAGGCCAGATCGGTTCATTTTGTGTTCCTCCTTCGATTGTATAAACATGTTCGCACAGTAATATCAGTTGTTTACCACTGTAATTTTAAACTGACTATCATTTCTTTCTGTTTGCAAAGCAATGGCCTATGTAGATTAATCATGATGGCTTCTGCAAACTTTAACAAACGACCATTTTGTGTATTAAACAACACGCGAAAAGCGCTGTCCCTATCAATTACATGACTAGTTTCCAAGACGTGACGTACAGTGGACGACGTCGGAAGTGTGTAATTGTTTTGTGTTGGCCTTCCCAAGATCCCATCGTCTGTGTGTAGTTTCTTGTCAATCCAGTTGGGGATATGTTCAACAACCCTGCTGTGTAACTGCCGTTCTGTTCTGCCGACGTAAATAGACTCGCACCTGCATGTGAATTGGTAAATACAATTGGATTTAGGCGTACAGCAGGACAGACATATTCTGTTACTTCTGGGGTGGGAATAGGTGTGGTTCTGTACCTATTAACTGGAGTTGCGGCACAGAATATTCGGCCGACTGTTGTAATGAGCCGGTCCCGTAGACGTTTCTTTACGTAATCCCCTAAAAAAGTTAGCTGGATGAATACCTTGAGCTTAGGTACTGTAGTTTCGTCTGGTCTTTGTTTCGGCTGTTGGCAGTGACGCTTTATAAATCCTGCGGAATACCCATACAGGTGTAAGACATACTTCAGAGCTTCAATTTCTTCTGCCAGTGTGAACCTTTGGTGAGCATTAGTTTCACCAGTGACCCCTAGCCCTCTGCTTTTCTTATGTTTCAATAGAATTTTAATTATGTTTCTAATGCAATGTCTTTTTCATTTTCAGATCCCGTTTACTTCACCCTTTAGTATCGTTACTAATAAAAGAAAAATGGACACCGAGTGTCGCGTTTTCAATGAAGAATGGGAAGTAAAGTACTTCTTTGTGAAAACAAAGGACCAGAAAACCAGTTGCGTAATATGCTGCGAAAGTGTTACCGTTTCGAAAGAGTACAATCTTCGGCGTAACTATTAAACAAAACATCTATCATCATATTCAAAGTTTTCTGGAAAAGTTACGCTCTGGGATATAAGACCACGAAACGTAGTTTAGAAACACAAATAAATCTCTTCACGAGAAAGTTTGCTGAAAATGAATTTGTCACTCGTACAGGTTACAAGATACTGCATAAGATGATAGAACGAGAAAAACCGTTTATTGATGGCAACTTCATAAAAGAGTGTATGATGGAAGCAGAAAATGACGTGTGTTCTGTGAAAACCAATTTGTTTGCTTTTTGGCAAGTTTAGCTGTGCGGAAAACAGAAGAAACTGGAGAGAACATAGTGCTACAGAAAGCTAGGAACTTGTTGTGGTATTCTCTGGCACTGGATGAGTCTACTAATCTCTCCAGTACGTCACAACGTCTCGTGTTTATTCATGGTTTCAATTTGGACTTTCAGATAATGGAAAAGTTGGCATCCGTTTGCAGCATGCATGGACCAACAGCTGGAAAAGGCATTTTCGTGGAAGTGCAAACAATTTTGCAAGGATATAAGTGTCAATGGAATCAGTTTCGAGGTTTTACAGTTGATGGAGGAAAAAACATGGCTGGAGTGAGGAAGGGTCTGGTGGGGCAGATCAGGACTCAGTAGGTAGCTCTGCAAATTCCGGGCGCTCTGTTCATATACTGCAACATGCACCAGCAAGCACTCTGTGGGAAAGGCTTAGTTATTTCTTGTGTACTGAAACCAGTCGTTTCTGCTATAAACTTGACTCGGGGACGTGCACTCAATCATCGTCAGTTCAAGGCTTTTCTTGAAGAAATTGATTCAGAATTCTGTGAATTGCCTATCACATATCAGTGAGGTGGCTCAGCTGCGGTAAAGTCATGTTTCGTTCTTACAAGCTCCGAAACGAAATATATTTTTTCCTCACTGAAAAAGATAGAGCTGGTCCACAGCTGTCAGATCCTACCTGGCTGTCAATGTTGTCATTTTTAGTCGACAGCATATCCCACATGAATGAACTGAACTTTAAACTCCAGGGACCTCGTCTGTAATCTCTACAGAATCATCAAAGTATTTCGGAGAAAGCTATCATTGTTTGAAGCACAACTGGAAGGATAAAACTTTTCTAATTTTCACTGTTTCAAAGAGTTTTGCGCTACAATCGCCTAAGATGTCAACCTCGATATTCCGGGGGGGGGGGGGGGGGGGGGGGGAGAGAGAAATTATTCGTGACTTGAAAAAGCATTTCTTGGAGAGATTTTCAGATCTTGACAGAATTTAGAGTGTCATTCGTCTGTTCCAGAAACCGTTTGATTGTAACCTTGATGGTGTGTCAGCTGAACTACAGTTGGAGCTGATTGATTTTGAAGCAAATGACTTGTTGAAAGAGAAGCACAGAGAATGAAAACGTGTTGAATTTTACCGCTGCTTACCTGATGTTGAGTTTCCGAAACTGAAGATATTTACCGCTGGTATGTCATCAGTGTTTGGAACTACTTATGTCTGTGAGCAAACAGTTTCAAAAATGAAGTATGTGAAGTCAACACGTCGATTGACTGATGAACATTTAAAAGCAATTCTCTTGATTGGATGCAGCAATCCCAAACCAAACATTGTTAATATCTTGAAAGCCACACGTCAGCTTCACAAATCTCACTAACCTTTTTTGCTGCTTAGTTTGTGAGATTCGGATATGTGCCCACTAGGTTTGATGTAACTGTCCTTTTGCTAACGTCGCCTTCTTTGATACCTTTTATAGTTAATACATATTTTGGATGTCTTTGATTTGTGTGCATTGCACGCCACTCACCTATGATTAACATGGAATGCTAAACTGATTATGCGTCATTTTGTCAGTTATCCGGCCTGCTATGAAAAACGTTTGGTGACCCCTGCTATACACTAAAGGCTGAAGAAACTAACTGGATAGTAAAATATATTACAATTGTTCCTACACTTAACAGCTGATGAAGCAAATGCGTAGCCAGGTGAATACCCATTCATAGTCGCGCCATATTCCAACAAACCTCAGGTTGCATCATCGACTGGTGTAATGTACCTTTGTAATTCGTGTATTTCTCAAGCATTCACGGCCATGTCCTGCTCACAGTTGCTCTCTAAGCCATCAGTCCACCTTTGGTATTGTTATATACAACGGCGCCCCTGCCATACACCGCAAGGTACTATATAGGCAGTAATGACAGTTTTAAATGAGTTTTATCGGCGCGACTAGGACAATAAACTCACTGAAGTCGCCCAAATTGTAGGTCCATTAATGTCTCACAGTTCATACTTGTGATGATTGTTCTACACAGCCCACACAGTTCATACTTGTGTTATTTGTCCTATACAGCCCACACAGTTCATACTTGTGATGATTGTTCTATACAGCTCACACAGTTCATACTTGTGTTATTTGTCCTATACAGCCCACGCAGTTCATACTTGTGTTATTTGTCCTATACAGCCCACACAGATCATGCTTGTATTGTGTGTTCTATACAGCCCACACAGTTCATACTTGTGATGTTTGTTCTATACAGCCCACACAGTTCATACTTGTGATGTTTGTTCTATACAGCTTACAGTAATTTTTAAGTGTCTTAATAATAATCTGAACAACAGAAGGAAGAATGGTGGGACAAAGACCTGTTCAAATATATAGTTAACTAGCTGACCCGGCCTGGCTTCGCCCAGTCCCTGGCTGGGATCTGTCTGTCTGTCTGTCTGTCTGTCTGTCTGTCTGTCTGTCTGACGACCCGGCCCGGCTGTCTATCTATCTATCCATTCATCCATCCATCCATCCATCCATCTAGAGGACCCGGCCCGGCTTCGCCTAGTCCCTGGCGGGGATCTGTCTGTCTGTCTGTCTGTCTGTCTGTCTGTCTGTCTGTCTGTCTCTCTGTCTGTGTTTGGTCCTTTCCCGTTCCCGTTAAAAATATAGATAGAATGGAAGAATAGATAGTTAGATTGATAGTAGAAAATATGATTGGAAGAGATCTATCTTCATTCCAATAACTAAAAAGGGCAACGTGAAAGTACTGAAAGTAAACTTACCAAGATATCACGAACAGCCAATAAATGGTGGGCTGTGGGTTGACTGCAGAGTACTGCAAAAGATATGCAACAAACTTTCACAAAAAAATTACAATTTTTTTTAAACGAACGAAAATCTTTATTTTCGAAGGGTTAAGAATTGGGCACGCAGGCCCGTCCTACATTCTGCCCTTCTTCTCTATTTCCTCTCATACATTCTTTCCTTCAACATCTCTTATGAACCAATCCTTTGACATCAAAAGAACAATAAGCATTAAAAGGCATGAAAAATAATCAATAATACATGACTCGTTGAGGCAATGTTTAACATGGGCATCATAAATACCCAACGTGGGTGTAACGTGCCATACATATGGGAATGTTTTAAAAAAATTACATTACATAGAAGAAAAATATTTAATTTGATATGAAAAAGAAATAAAGAAGAGTAAAACATCTAATGTGCTGTTGAAGAAAATAAAAAGATGAGGTAGAACATTTTCACTTATTTAAAATAGGTGCATTATTTTTATTAAAACTTTGAAAATACCTTAAAGATTTTATCATTATATTATAAAGCATGTGCCTGTAGAATAATGTAGATAAACAGTTAAAAAACTTTGAGAAAAATGCCAAAATTATTGAAATTACATAATATAGCAATGCTACTAAAAGTTATGCCCCCTGAATTAACTTTTCTTACGTTAAGTCCCCTTGCTATATGTTATTTATAATGTAATTAAATAATTAAATTTTATTACGTAAATAACTGTTTGTAAACTAACAATATATGCCAGGTGGCTGCACGGGAATGAGAAGAACATCTGTAGAAAATTTCATCTCAATCAGATGGACCGTTCGCGATCGCATAAAGGACATACAGACATACATTGTCTTTTATATATATATAGATGGTAACTGTATAATACAAGGCAGAAGAACCGTTCTTGATTTCAAAAGCAATTTTTCAGAGCTCCTGTAATGTCACTTTAATACTTAAAACGAGTTATACCGGGAAGTGTGTGACGAAATGTTGGACATAGCTTCCGTTATTACTTAAAGTGAGACTATGGGAATGTGTTATGAAATGTCGGACAAAGCTTCCGTTTTTACTTATAGTTATACTAGGGTGGAGAAGGATTTACGGACGCAATTCGTAATCCTGAATGCACGCGTTCGAAACACAGCTGCGGGCGATTTATCAGCAGACCGCTTTGCGTTGGTTTTTACGAAATGGAATGGGTACCGGTAGGTCAGAAATAAATGGCAAACTACTGAACGTAAAGTTGCCAAGAGATCACAACAGCAAAAAATGCTGGTGTTGACTGCGACGTCCTATAAAGAATATGCAACTAGCTTATACTAGGGAAGTGCGATACACAATGTTGGACATTTGTTTTTTTTTTGTTCGCATATCCTTTTTACTGCAGCAAAGAACCTCAATAGCTCGGAACGCTGAAGAAGAAGTAGAAGATATCCTTTTTACAGGACATCGCTGTCAACATTAGCATCTTTCAGCTGTTTGTTGATTTCTTGGCAAAATTACGCTCAGTAGTTTGCCATTGCTTTCTGAGCGACTGGCTCAATACCCCGTAAGTTACCGACGCGGAGAGAACCGCTACCAATTCTCGCGCAACGTCACGTTACTTACGAGAGTATACGAGATTACGGAGGAAGTCGTGTAACCTCTAGACCTGAGAGACCGGCAATGTTGGACATAGCTTCCTTTATTACTTAAAGTGATAATGGGAAGTGTGTTATAAAATGTCGGACATAGCTTCCGTTTTTACTTAAAGATATACTAGGGCAGTGGTTCTCAACCGGTGGGGAATTCTCCCCTCCCCCCAGGGGGGAATTTTAGAGTTTCCAGGGGGGGGGGGGGATTAAGATTATTTCAAGATCGCATTAATACAAAAACCAGTTACTTGATATTGTTTTTCCCTCTAAATTTTACAGTTCTGTACTTTTCGCCCTAATGAAATTCGTTTTATAACGTAAGTAGACCCGCAAATCACGTTTTATGTAGATGTCTAGACTAGTTCTAGTATGTGTTATTAAATTTAGCTTCCATTTTTATGTATACTGTGTAAGGGTGGGGGGGGGGATTTATAGGGAGGAAATTTGAAGGGGGCGGGGGGAATGACGTTCTGAACATATGGTAAAGGGGGGAATGGGCCAAAAAAGGTTGAGAACCACTGTACTAGGGGATGTGTTTTGAAATATAAGACTTAGCTTCCGTTGTTCCTTACAGTTGAAAAATGAATTTTGTTGAACCGCTGTAAAGCTGCAAAAAACATTATCATCTAGCCTTGCCAGCTGGTGTAGGCGTTCACGTCTTTACAAAGATCTCGGTCCTTGGTGCCCTAGATCAAACTACTGACGATAATCCTCAAAGCCACAGTCTCAGTTCTGTCATTTACTGGCAATATAGTACATTGCGGTGTATGGCAGAGAGGTCTTTGAGCCTAAGGAATAAAGGCCGCCTGACTAGTGCAGTCGCCGCGAACTGTGTAGGTTAGGATTTTCTTTTTGCCCCCGACAGAAAAAAATCCCACACCTTACCGAGGGATCGAACTCGAGTCTCCCGAAAGCGAGTCCGACATTCTAGCCACTCGGCCAGCCGCTCCTCAAGTCCTCAGTCTCAGTCCATCCAATATAATTTCTCTTGGTCTGCCTCTGCCTCTGCCTCTTTTCCTAGATATCTTTCCAATTGTCACGATATTCTCCAATGCATCTCTTCACATCACATGACGAAATAATGATGTTTATCTCTTTTGTATTGTTGAATATAATGTTTCATTAGATTCTTACTCTGACAGTCCATGATATTCGCAACATTCTTTTCAGGAACGACATCGCCGTTGCTTCTAAGCAAGCTTTTCCTTATTTGTTCATTCGCGTTTCATGGTTCGCTGCCATACAGAAAATCAGGTTCTATATAACATTTTAGCACTCTCTTTCTTACGTTAAGTGACTGTGACTGATTGCGTACGATACTTTCCATTTTCTGGAATGCAGCTTTCGCTTGAACTATTTAGCTCTTAATCGATGTAATGCATCTCCCATCTAATGTTATAATTGTCCATAGTTATCAGCTTGGTTAAGCATTTTCCCTTCTATTCTTATCTCACATTTATGTATAATCGTTTTCTTTGATATAACCGTTGTTTCTATTTTCTTGACATTCAAGTAAAGTCCCCCTTTTGCACTGTCTGTAAAGATGCAATGATTAAATCAACGAAAACCGGAAATGGAATTGGTCAGTATCACATGAACATAATGACACACAAATGATAAAATGGATGTTGGATCCACAAAGCCTCCTACAGCACACAAACAACAAACAGACACTGACACAACTGCTTTAAATATATACAAGAAGTCACTTAGAATACTTAGATAGTCACTTAGATACTGAATTTGCCTGAATATACACAGAAATGAAACACGTCTCAAATGCATGGGCTGACTAAATAGCCACAAGGATAGTATATCAATATCCCCAGTATCATATTACATTGAATAATGTGTGTCTATAGAAATAGCACGTGGAATATGTATTTCTAACTGCCGCCATTTGCTGTCCTCAGACATGTAAGAATGACAGGGAACAGATTCGACTGCGCCTGGCCATGGCTACCGACGATGACGGCGCCTACAGCGGCGTCAATGATGATAAGGAGGATGATGATGTCACCTTCTCGCCCAGGAAACGCCTTCAGGTAAACGAAACACTTCTGCCTCTTCTGCACTGTATCTCTCACTGGAGCACAGCCCCTCAACCAACCCGCGCTCAGTGGTCCTATCTTTCGGTATCTCTGTGCGCTCCATCCATATTCCCCCAAACTATTCAGCTGTCTCTAATTCTCACTGGTGTTAGTTTAGTTCTCTTTGTTATCTCTAAATTGATGAATCTGTCAGATTAAGTTAGCGTTTCTATGCCCCGCAGGCACACATTAATGAATGTTTGTAGTTTATCAGTAATTGTGATAGACGTTCTCCACGTTTCTGATTCAGACAATACTGTTGTGATAAGTTATAATTACTACTTCTGAGGTTGGTGCAAAGCTTGATTTTCTTTGATTTCCACACATTGTCCTAGTGCCATGAAAGCTAATCTTACCTTTTGTATTCTTTTTTCTTTTAACATCTCTGTCTCTGTATATCATTATCTCATTGGCACCTTGCCGTCTTGACAGACGATAGTTTGTGCTTTAAAAAGGCATAATAACTTTTACCTATGGCGGTAGCGAATGTGACTGATAAGGCCAATTTGCGCTGTAAATGTCAGTTCATAGTGGGTGCATGTGAACACGTGGTCATTTCCACCATACAACATCTTACGTCTCACACGCTCGGTGTGTGCCTTATCTGCAATAATTTTCTCCTTTCTCTTTATTCCATTTCTGATGTTTGCCCTCCATGCAACACGTTCAGCGGCGACTTGCTCCCAATGTGCATTATCAATACCTGTATCAATCATGTCCCGCTTACACACATCTTTGTATCGTAGTAGAGGCCGACCCTGAGATCTCTTACCCATCTGTAATTCACCAAAAAAGATGTCCTTTGGTATTCTACCATCATCCATCCTCCTAAGATGTCCTATCCATCTAAGTCTACGAAGACTGAGCATGGAATAAACCGTCACACAACCTGATCTTTCCAATACTTCAGTATTTGTGATTTTGTCTTGCCACTTAATACCAAGAATTCTTCGCAGACACCGCATATGAAAGCTGTTTAAACGTTTCTCTTGGTGTGAGTAAGTTGTCCAGGTTTCACTGCCATAAAGAAGAGTACTAAGGACACAGGCTTGATAGACAAGGACTTTTGTTTTGGCAGTAAGCTTCCTGTTCTCCCACACTCTTTGTCTTAACCTGTTCATTGTTGTTGCTGCCTTACCAATCCGGATGTTGATTTCCTGATCTAGGGATAATTTATTTACCACTGATCCTAGATATGTAAAATGGTCTACCATCTCTAGTTCGGCGTCGTCAATAAAGATTGATGGTACCCCATGTGCACCTTGTGACATAATCTGTGTCTTCTTTTTGCTAATTGTTAAACCAAATTCAGAACAAGCATTGGAGAATGCAGATAGTAGACATTGCAATTCTTCCTCAGAGTGGGTCGTAACTGCAGCATCATCTGCAAAAAGCAACTCTCTGATCAGTACCCTCCTAATTTTGGTCTTGGCCTTCAATCTCTGAGCATTGTAGAGGCCGCCATCTGAGCGTGAGTGAATGTATATACCACCATCCTGATCACGAAAGGCATATTTCAGTAGAAGTGAAAAGTATATGCCAAAGAGGGTGGGAGCTAGTACACAACCTTGCTTAACTCCACTCTTGATTTCAAACTCTTCAGAAGTTGCACCATCAAACTTGATTATACCCTTCATGCCTGTGTGGAACGATTCCACAATGGACAGAAGAGTTGGTGGGCAGCCAATCTTCTTTAGTGCCTTGAACAGACCCTCACGACTGACCAAATCAAATGCCTTTGTGAGGTCGATGAAGGCAATAAACAGTGGTTGATTCTGTTCACGGCATTTTTCTTGCATTTGTCGCAATTAGAATATCATATCAATGGTAGACCGGTTCTGTCGAAAGCCACACTGTGATTCGGGGTAGACTTGATCTCCTAGGACTTGAAGTCTGCGCACAACAATTCTGGCAAATACTTTTCCAACAATACACAGAAGTGAGATACCCCTATAGTTGTTGCAGTCGCTCCGATCGCCCTTGTTCTTGTACAGTGTTATGATGCTTGAATCTGTGAAATCCTGTGGGACTTGTCCTTCTTGCCAGCATAGCTCTATTAGCTGATGGATCTGTAGAGTGAGTGTGTCTTGCCCACTCCTGATAACCTCTATTGGAATCCCATCCTTACCTGGAGCCTTGCCAGATGCAAGTTCATTTATAGCACACTTAACTTCTGTTATGGTGGGAAGTGTGTCCAGGTGGTCAAGAGTTGGTAGAGCCTCTATGGCGTTGAGGGCATCATCCGCTAGTTTGGTCTCACTTGAGTAAAGCTCCAAATAGTGCTCTACCCATCTGTCCCATCTGCTGTTTCTTATCAGTGATGATTTCTCCAGTCAAGGTTTTCAATGGTGCACTTCTTTTGATCACTGGACCACAGGCTTTCTTTATTCCTTCATACATGCTTCTTATGTTTCCCTTATCACTTGCGATTTGAATGGACTCACATAACTTGATCCAATAATCATTTGCACACTGCCTGGCAGCCTTTTGCACATCCTTCCTAGCTTGCCTTAGCTCACTCAGAGTGTTACGCGTTAGTCTTTCCTTGTTTCTTAAGAGAGCTATCTTCTTCTTATCAATCAAGGGCTGCAGAGTCTCGCTGTTTGCCGCAAACCAGTCCTGCCTCTTATGATCCACAGTGCCGTAACCCCTACGGCAGTTTTATAAAGAGTTTCCTTAAGTTGACCCCACTTTTCATTTACTGTACAATTTTCTGGTGTATCAGTGAAAGCGTCTTCAAGATGCTGTTGAAACTGAAAGCACTTTTCAGGATCGTGAGTGTTAATAATATTAATCCTGGGGCTAGATTTGTGTTTAGCTGTGTAATTTCTCTTTGGTCTCAGTCTAACCCTTGCAACAACCAAAGAATGATCCGTATCACAGTCTGCACTGTGGTAACTCCGAGTCAATGATATATGGTTCAGATGTTGTCTCCGTGTGATGATGAAGTCCAGCTGGTGCCAAGGCCGGATCTTGGATGTTTCCATGTGACCTTATGCATCTCTTTTGTTTTAAAATAGGAGTTTGTAATACATAGGTCATTACTGGTGCAATGCTCCAGCAGCCTTTGCCCATTTTCATTCATGCGACCGATGTTGTATTTTCCAAGGCACACTGGCCATGAACTCGAGTCCTTGCCCATACGAGCATTGAAATCACCGAGCATATAAATGTAGTCAGATTTTGGAACTGCCTTGATCACGGAGTCTAACTCCTCATAGAACGAATCCTTCACATCATCAGAGGAATTGAGTGTCGGTGCATATGCAGTAATAATGATGGCAAAACCACAAGAGGTTGCAAAGCGCAGGGATAATAGTCTTTCATTTCCTCATGCTGGAATTTCAATCATTCCCAGTAGCGAATTCTTCACTGCAAAAACTTGGTGGAGTATTGATGCATGACAAAACAGACGTGGTTGCGGCCTTGTGGGAGCACGTGTACACCTCGGAGGAGCAAATGGATCACCATAGTCTGGCAATAATGAGGCAGCGAGGTGTGACGAGGGGATCTGGCCGACGATCGACGCTCAGAGGAAAGGCGAGACGGACATATAATCAGATTGCTACTGGAACTATTAGTGTTGGAACTCTTCGCTGGCTGCTGAGGATGGGGACGGAGCGCTTATGGGAATGTCCCGAATGCTGTGATGTCGGTTCCTAAATCAGTCAATCAATCAATCAATCAATCAATCACTGCAAAGCCCACACCGTGTTGCCTTTTTTTCTGCCTGCCCTCTACCCTTCCAAAAAAAGGTGTAATTGTTTTCCCTGAGTGACCCTTCCTCAGCGAGGCGAGTCTCCTGCAGGCCAGCAATATCAATGTTAAGACGATTGAGTTCGGCATCAATCACAGCCGTTTTTCTCACATCGTCAATATTGGTCAAGTCAGTGGAAAATCCTGGACACATGGTTCTCACGTTCCAGGTTGCAAGCCGTAGCTTGAGGTTTCTATTTTTATTTGTACCTGGTGCATTGGTTTTACAGCCTGCGATACAGATTTTGTCCTAGCCCCAAGCACCCATTGAAACAGGCAGGCTGTGGCGGATCAGCACCCAATTGGCCGGGGGCTGCCCAGCTTGAGGCGGGCGGTAGCTGATCAGTGACACCTGTAGGTGTCTCCCACCGTCAGAGGCAACGCGTGGCGCCCCATGTCTACGCCAACTGACAGGGACTTATAACCCGTAACAGTTGCCTCTCGCTTTGATTCCGAGACCAGTTAAGACCAGGGATGGAGTTATTGCCTCTCCATAGCACAAAGCCAGGGCTAAAATATAGAGATCATGTGTTGCTCATGCAGCATGATCCCTCTCTCGGCCTGCATAGTTCACTCCAGAAGAAAGGTAACACCCCTACATCTGGAACAAGACAAGCTGCAGAAGCTGCCGGATCAGCAAAGCAATGCCATAACTGTCCGCCTGTCGGAGCTTCGATCCTAGGCCAATCGCCAACCATGGCTTAGGGCCTGGTCTGCCCTGCCATGACATTTTGTCTTTAGCTTGCATTTCCTCGTACCAGGGTAAGGCTTGTACCCTCCCAATTGCGCTCTTCCGCCCGAAGCCGTTGGCACAATGTGGGATGTCGGGTTTGGTAAGCGCCGCCCAACGTTCGGCGCTAACAGAAAGCAGGCAGTACCGTCTACTGTTATACGGTAGCTCAGTCATATCTGACTAAGACCTGACAGGTATATCATTATCATAATATCATTATCTAGATGCTGTGTAAATAGGTGTATGACTGCACCTCTTGAAGTGAGGTTTCACCAAGGGAAATCAGATTATCATTTGTAAACAGAACATACTTCATTCTCATATTTGTCGAGGATAATAGAAGTGCTAATTTGCGTTGGCTTACAACTAACTATTGGTTGTACTTTCTAGTGGTGCACATTTCTTCTCACAATTTCTAAATTTATGCTATGGAGTGAGACATATTCGTCACATGTTTTCAAGTAGCATTCTTCTTTTCCTACTGCACTTCATACATTAAGGTAAATTGAGTATGTATAAAGCTGTGAGAAAGGAGCACTTGAATTAAGCTTGTTGATATCTCCATTGAGTGTGTCCTCAAATGGAGCCAATGTAGCCTCCATAATAATATATTGTCCCTGTTCTGCATATGTGGGAGACTCTTGCCACAAACGTTTAGCTGTCATTTTACCAAATCCATACTTTTATTCTTAGTGTTTCCAGTCAGTTATCATATTTTCCCAATGTGTAGGTTATTATTATGTATTATTATTATTACTACTACAACATCTACTAAAATCAAATGCGCTATCTCGTAACACCAAAATCACAATATACAAAACACTGATCAGACCAGTTGTGCTGCATGGTTCTGAAACCTGGAGTACAACGAAAGGAGACGAAGCCTTGTTACAAACCTTTGAGAACAAAATTTTAAGACGCATCTTTGGACCCATTAGGGATGCACAAAGTGGAGAGTGGAAAAGAAGAAGTAACAAAGACATTTATGATCTAAGTCCCCGCTAATCACTGGTATCATGAAGGCTAATAGACTACAATGGCTGGGGCATATAGAAAGAATGGAAGATAATAGGGAAACAAAACTCGCTTACACTCAGGAAATAAATGACCGTAGACCCCGAGGTAGACCAAGAAGACGGTGGAGAGATAATACATATACAGACCTACAAGCACTTGGAATCAACGACTGGCAAGAGAAGGTCCACCAGAGAGACGAATGGAGACGGATTGTATCTGCAGCAAAGAACCTCAATGGCTCGGAACGCTGAAGAAGAAGAAGAACTGTGTGGAGTCTCAAGATTGCCACTTGTTCTCTTCGATCGAGCTGGTAATGCATCATTTTTTATTGTGTCTCGAAGCTCTGATTCACACTTAGTTCTATAGGTGCTACTCATACATCTCTAGGTTATGTCTATATTAGGCTGAGATAGTCTTCATCCTTCCTTTGCCAATGTTTCAAACTCTTCATTTTCTGGCATGGTGCATGGAGACGGGATCCATTGTATTAAAACCCTTTTGGATTTCTGACATGGAGCTCTGCTCTTATATCAGCTAGTTTTGCACTGTGTTTGCTCTTCAGTATTGAGGCAGCTGAAGTCGTATCTGTGATAATACCTATGTGTTTTCCACTTTTTTTTTTCTCTGTATGCCAGTAGCAGTTCTATGGGGCCTTTTAGTGCCTGTACCTCTGCTCTTAAGTTACTTGAGAATTTTTCCCTTGTTACCAAGAGTTCTTTGTTTCCTATTTGCTTAATCCAAGAGAATTTTTAGATCTAAATTTTCTATTGAATTTGTTGCTGATCCTTCTGTTTATGCACGGATCCAGAAGTAATGATGTCGCCATAGATTCTGAAACAAATAGTTTCGAGTATGACCTATATGTTCACATCTTTTCTAGTACACATAATTTATTATAACGATTATCTTAATGAGATGATTATGTGAACATCAAACTGAATAGAGTGTCAGGTGATATCGTGACACTATTGTGATGTCTTCATCATGTCTCCACAGTCGGGCGTCAGTTGAAAGGACTGATTCCGTGTAACACGGCATCTCCCATAGATGGACTAGCGTGTGTTGTGTCTGCAGATCATTAGACTCTTGTAGGGTACACCGAGAGAAATGATGCTGGATGGACCGAGACGGCGGCAGAGTTGATCCAGAATACCAAGGACCTAGATCTGTTGATAATGCATGAGTGTCTACGCCAGTTGACAGGGCACATGATGATGATGATATACTTCGTTAAGCAAACGTGGTGACAACTGGCAAACGTTATGGAAACAGAGCAAGAGGAAGGCAGAGAGATACATTTTTGGGTGGCTTGTCTATAAAGCATAACCGGGACAAGAACACAGACACCATCCAAGAATTGGCGAAATAACATGTACAGCCCGAGGAGAGAGCATTCCTGTAGTTACGTCATGTTCTTTTCCTTGTAATTGTGACATATATAGCCGAGGAGAGAGTTTTATAATAGTTGCGTCATGGTGTTTTACTTGTAATTGTGACATATACAGCCCGAGGAGAGAACATTCCTGTAGTTACGTCATGTTGTTTTCCTTGTAATTGTGACATGTACAGCCCGAGGAGAGAGCATACCTGTAGATACGTCATGTTGTTTTCCTTGTAAATGTGACATATATAGCTCGAGGAGAGAGTTTTACAGCAGTAGCGATGTTGTTTTCCTTGTAATTGTGACATATGTAGCCCGAGGAGAGAGCATTCCTGTAGTTACGTCATGTTGTTTTCCTTGTAATTGTGACATGTACAGCCCGAGGAGAGAGCATACCTGTAGATACGTCATGTTGTTTTCCTTGTAAATGTGACATATATAGCTCGAGGAGAGAGTTTTACAGCAGTAGCGATGTTGTTTTCCTTGTAATTGTGACATATGTAGCCCGAGGAGAGAACATTCCTGTAGTTATGACATGGTATTTTTCTTGTAATTGTGACATATACAGCCCGAGGAGAAAGCATTCCCGTAGTTCCATCATATTGTTTTCTGTGGAATTGTGACATATATAGCCCGAGGAGAGAGCAGTCCTGTAGTTGCGTAGTTGCGTCATGTTGTTTTCCTTGTATAGACGCACGCACGCACGCACGCACGCACACACACACACACACACACACACACACACATATAAATATATATATATATATATATATATATATATATATATATATATATATATATATATATATATATATATATATAGTAATTTCAAGAGAAGGAATGGCTAAAATTCTGGCCACATACAAATAGATAATATGACCATTAAAAGAACGGAAACATACAAATACCTGGGTACAATCTTCAACTGCTCCAACATCATAAGGGAAGAAATACAAACTAGAATCAATTCTGGAAATAAGATATACTATGTTGTAGTCAACATCTACTAAAATCAAAGGCGTAACACCAAGATCACAATATACAAAACACTGATCAGACCAGTTGTGCTGTATGGCTCTGAAACCTGGAGTACAACGAAAGGAGACGAAGCCTTGCTACAAACCTTTGAGAACAAAGTTTTAAGACGCATCTTTGGACCCATTAGGGATGCACAAAGTGGAGAGTGGAAAAGAAGAAGTAACAAAGACATTTATGATCTGTTTAAGTCCCCGCTAATCACTGGTATCACGAAGGCTAATAGACTACAATGGCTGGGGCATATAGAAATAATGGAAGACAATAGGGAAACAAAACTCGCTTACACTCAGGAAATAAATGACCGTAGACCCCGAGGTAGACCAAGAAGACGGTGGAGAGATAATATATATATGCAGACCTACAAGCACTTGGAATCAACGACTGGCAAGAGAAGGTCAACCAGAGAGACGAATGGAGACGGATTGTATCTGCAGCAAAGAACCTCAATGGCCCGAAACGCTGAAGAAGAAGAAGAATATATATATATATATATATATATATATATATATATATATATATATATATATATATATATATATATATATATATATATATATATATATATATATATAGCCCGAGGAGACAATTTTACATTAGTTGCGTCATGTTGTTTTCCTTGTAATTGTGACACATATAGCCCGAGGAGAGAGCATTCCTGTAGTTCCGTCCTGTTGTTTTCCTTGTAATTGTGACATATACAGTCGGAGGAGAGAACATTCCTGTAGTTAAGTCATGTTGCTTTCATTGTAATTGTGGCATATACAGCCGGAGGAGAGAGCATTCCTGTAGTTACGTCCTGTTGTTTTCATTGTAATTATGGCATATACAGCCGGAGGAGAGAGCATTCCTGCAGTTACGTCACGTAGTTTTCATTGTAATTATGGCATATACAGCCGGAGGAGAGAGCATACCTATTGTCACGTTATGTTGTTTTCAGTGTAATTGTGGCATATACAGACGGAGGAGAGAGCATTCCTGTAGTTACGTCATGTTGTTTTCATTGTAATTTTGACATATACAGCCGGAGGAGAGAGCATTCCTGTAGTTTCTTCATATTGTTTTCCTTGTAATTGTGACATATACAGCCGGAGGAGAGAGCATTCCTGTAGTTCCGTCCTGTTGTTTTCCTTGTAATTGTGACATATACAGTCGGAGGAGAGAGCATTCCTGTAGTTACGTCATGTTGTTTTCAGTGTAATTGTGGCATATACAGACGGAGGAGAGAGCATTCCTGTAGTTACGTCATGTTGTTTTCAGTGTAATTGTGGCATATTCAGACGGAGGAGAGAGCATTACTGTAGTTACGTCATGTTGTTTTCATTGTAATTATGGCATATTCAGACGGAGGAGAGAGCATTAATGTAGTTACGTCATGTTGTTTTCAGTGTAATTGTGGCATATACAGACGGAGGAGAGAGCATTCCTGTAGTTACGTCATGTTGTTTTCATTGTAATTTTGACATATACAGCCGGAGGAGAGAGCATTCCTGTAGTTTCTTCATATTGTTTTCCTTGTAATTGAGACATATACAGCCGGAGGAGAGAGCATTCCTGTAATTACGTCATGTTGTTTTCAGTGTAATTGTGGCATATACAGACGGAGGAGAGAGCATTCCTGTAGTTACGTCATGTTGTTTTCCTTGTAATTTTGACATATACAGCCGGAGGAGAGAGCATTCCTGTAGTTTCTTCATATTGTTTTCCCTGTAATTGTGACATATACAGCCGGAGGAGAGAGCATTCCTGTAGTTTCTTCATGTCACATGTTGCTACAACCTTTCATCCCCAGGCTCGTCTCCAGGGCGCACCCAGCGGTATGCAGATTTGTTTCATGAATGAAGATGTTTTAGATGATGAGGATGCTGGTGACCTGAACGATGATTTCGACGACGATCAAACCGACGATGTAACAGTTAATGAGCACAGTGAGGACGAGTCCACGGTAAGTGATACTCTGTTTGTATCAATCATCTCTTGGTGTCTCAACCTATGAGCAGTAACACGTACTGTTCTGTGTCAGTCATTTCTTGGTGTTTCAACCCACGAGCAATAACATGTACTGTTGGGTGTCAGTCATTTCTTGGTGTCTCAACCCACGAGCAGTAACACGTACTGTTGTGTGTCGGTCATTTCTTGGTGTCTCAACCCACGAGCAATAACATGTACTGTTGTGTGTCAGTCATTTCTTGGTGTCTCAACCCGCGAGCAGTAACACGTGTTGTGTGTGATTGCTCTTGTTGTGATCTCAACGTATGGTCAGTGATACATCGCCTTCACAAGTGCCTGTATTTGTTGCGTTTATCTTGAATATGACGTTGTTCAATAAATGTGCCCCTCTACAGGTATGAAGGTATGTAGGTGACCCTTGATATAATAGATTGTTCACTTTCAAGTGTCTTGCCATCAGGCATCGGCGATCATGCTTCTTCACAACTCCGACACGTTGAACGCGTTTAAAAAAACTTTTGACAGTTGGAAATTAAAAAAAACAAAAAAACTTAACGACTACAGAATAAACACGTATCATGTTGAATGAGAATTATGTGACAATAGCCACCGCTTGCATGGGTGATCGCGCAGGTCCCGAACTGATGTCTACGTGATCCTATCCTTATTTTGCGGTGAACGATGTCTGAAATTTAGGTCTCCATCTCCAATTGTGTGCTAGCCATGCTTAATTGGTTATCTGACGGAACAGTTAGTTTCATCCGTTCACCATCTCTTATCTCATCTGTGCTTTTCTAACTGCAGTTGTATTTGTGTAATTAAAGTTTGCGGTTCGATGGTTCTAGAACGGCCGGAACACCACGTTCAGCTGCACATGCAACGAACATTGTGTGTGTTTTACTCCACGGAAATACCTCAGAGGAGAGGAGACTGTCGCTGGCGGCATATGGGTGTCAGTGAATGTCCCACAGTTAAATGGCAAAGAGAGAATCGATAAAACTTCCCGAATCCCAGATTTGCGTTGCTGATGTCATGACAGTTCTGGCGGTGTTAGTTTGAAGTAGTTCAGACTTCAGTTGTATATTTCTGGCTGTCTTGTTCATGGGCGGAGGTTTTGGTGGTTTATCTACAGGTCATGTTTGTTTGTGTGTTGTGTATGTGTGTTGTGTGTGTGTTGTGTGTGTGTGAGAGTGTGTGTGTGTGTGTGCGTGCGTGCGTGCGTGTGTGCCTGTTTGCATGCAACTGTTGCTTGTACGCCATAGGTAATGAACTCTACCAAAACCAGCAAACAGAAGTTGAGGTTTTCTACCATAGTACCTTGTTATGGAATTATTGAACTCTTAGGGAGGCCCCGTGGCGAAGTGAATAAGCCTCCGGCCTCAGGCTCCGAAGCTTGTGGGTTTAATTCCAACCCCATCACTCCGTTCACGAGTGCATTTTCTCCGAGACTCCAGGGAATTCGTGCTCTTTGCTATGCTTTCCGCAAGTCGCCCTGCGGGAAGAGACCGAGCCGTAGGGATAAAACCATGTGCAATGAAGTTGATCATCTCGTCTTTAAGCATTAAGCTTTTATTTAACTCTGGGTTAACATAGAACCAGCCGGTTGGTGCCGGAAATAGTAACCAAATAATTATGAATAGTAATATGGTGCCGGCAATAGTAACCAAATAATTATGAAATGTAACATGGTGCCAGCAGTAGTAATCAAATAATTGTAAAGAGTAACAGCTGTAAAGCCTTTGTAGGCTACTGTGCTCGCCTTTCGGTATTTTGGAAATATATCTCCATTATGCCTGCCATCTTAACTTTTTTTTCGCTCCTTCGAAAAGATATTTTAAAGGCTTCAGTTATGGTGGCTCTGTACAGTTTATTGCTGTTGGCAATTGGCTACCGCCATATGCAAGTTGTTGTTACGTAGGACTGGACCACTGCATAGTTGATGTGTGTTCTTGTCACAACTGACATGCGAGTGCTCCAGTTGATGTGTGTTCGTCTTGCAACAGACAAGCGAGTTTCCAGGCCATCTTTCGTCGAGTTAGCACATGTCTGTTGGATATGCCAATTATATATATATATAAAATGCAAAGAATACCATGGACAGACAGAAAAACCAATGACCAAGTACTACAGGAGACAAATGAACATCGTAAACTGATTAGAGAAATTAGACGTAGACAGTCAAAATTTTTTGTACATGTTATTGAGAAGAAATTGATTGGAGAACTTAGTGACAACTGGCAAGATCGAAGGGAATCAGACCAAGAGGAAGACCGAGAGGAAAATACCTGGATGGCTTGGCCACATGGCATGGACGAGACAGGAACACTGAGCTGATCCACGACACTGGTGATCGAGTGAAATGGCGAGTCATGACCGCCCACGCTTTCCGGCATGGCACATGATTGATTGATTGATATATGAAAACGAAAGAAATTATGTAGTAAAGTGAGCCATTGAGGTATACTTAGGTGCTAGAGTAAGACAAAGAAGCACAACGCAGACTGCGTTCGGACCACAGCCAAGAAAGAAGAATAAATAGAGAAAAGAACAGAAACACCTCAAACATTCTCCTCGCTTATCATGAAAAAGATAGAGTAGAGAGAAGAAATTTCTCAGGATCGGGCCGACAAGGAATCAAAATATTTCTCATTTTGATTCCAGACAAAGATTTACACCACAGGTTGTTCCAGCTCCAGCGACTATCCACCTAGGGTCTATCAACCAAATAACAAAACAATGCTCATACAACTATCATTTTATTGACATTTTGCCAACTCAATTTAACCATGGGTCACACATAAAAAAGAGAGATATGTTATATGAGGTACACATTTTTAGCTATAACAAGAAACCCATTTCTAAAAAGATATGTTTGAGTAAATGAAGAACCCAGATTGGCTCATGATGCGAACATACTGACTCATACAGCGGGTTCAGGGATCCATATATTTCTCATAATGGCGATCTTTGGGTCGCGATCAAACATTTAGGCTCTTGCACCTTTTCTGAATGTGCAGAATTAAACTTTGGGTATGGACACCCATCAACCTCAAGACTTGATGTTAGAAGAGACCGTTTCGTTCGCGCTCTTTCTTTAAGTATCCACGCCAATTTTAGGTCCCATCATCCCCTTCGAACACTTCGAATACTACTGGTACGCCATCTATAGCCATCATCCCGTGCCTTTCATGGATGTGTCCTCTGTAGGGTTCCATCGTCATTTGGAGCCTAGTACACACACACACACACACCCACACAATAATATATATATATATATATATATATATATATATATATATATATATATATATATATATATATATATATATATATATATATTGTGTATGTGTATATGAAACTAAACACAGATAGAAAGAACAAAAGTACCTTCCCCCTCCCACCCCAAAAAAAAAAAACACACACACAAGAAATGGCAGCACTAAATAGCTAGACAGACAAAATGTCAGCATTAAAGTGGTTAGACAGACAAAATGTCAGCATTGAAGCGGTCAAGCATACAATAATGGTTAGTTAGTACAGCCTCCCCATGGGTTGTCTACACGATGTCTACCGCGGGATTGTAGACAGGTGTGCGTGCCCGTCGTATAATTATGAAATGTAACATGGTGCCAGCAGTAGTACACACACACATAACTGTTTATTTTGTGTGGGATACATAGGGGGCCATACGGTCGTACTTAGCATAGCTTATGACTTATTATGTCTACACTGCTATTGTCAGATTAATTGATCAAGATCTGAAAATGATTGCATCATTTTAAAGGGGAGGGGGGCATAATGCCATATAGCTAAGCCCAAAATTGCGTCACAGAAAATAGATGTATATCCTAGAAGCGAAAACCGCAGAAAAACTATGAAACTAGTTGGTAACAGAGAGAAACGTCATTCTGACGTCACAGAAGAACAGACTTGGTTGGAGTTGGGCATGGCAGCGGTGCATGAAGCTATCTGGACATTTAAACTGGCAAACCAATAATCTACGGAGACAACGTGGCAGGAATCACAGTTATTGATAGAAAAGATATTGTGACACGCTCTTAGGAGAGGACGCTGAAAATGAAATCAACCGTTTGCCGAGGAAAACTAGTGAGAATTCAGAACGGCAACAAATGGACCTGTAGGATGGATAAAAGGTGAAGTGAAAGACATAGATCGTGAATCAAGAACAATCACTTAAAGGTTTGTGGAAGCTAACATTTAATGTTAATCTTAATTATGTACTTACCGGCCGCCCTGGTAGACCACCAGGCACGGTAGAACTTGATGACTATTTGATGATATGCAACAACCAATAAGCTGTTTACCAAATTAAACAGAGATTGATTCTGATACAATCATGTCAACGATTCGACCTCATCTGTTCTTATGGTTTTAAACCAAAGCGCTGTTCATTGAAAGCGAGCTACGTTGAGTTACATTCTTTACAGTTAATGTTCCAATTGTATATATGAAAGCGCATTTAATAAGAAAGCACATACACATGCAACAATCAGTCCAGTGCTAATGGAAGTATACGGACTACGCTTGAGTTCAAAGCGAGCAAACGTAAACAAAACAAAAATATAAAAATACATGTTTTAAACTTATATGTGGAGATTCTGCGGGCTGCATCGCCAATACACTACAAACACCTTGCTAAAATAGGGAGACGGGCATAATTTACATCACAATGAAATGAATACACTCGACACACTAGACAGCAGTAAAATGGAACTATGCAGCCACGCTAGTCAATAAATATATTAATGTGATTACGTGCATTGCCGCGGGCATTCTGCAGTGTTGTTCATAATTGACGAAGCACAAGCTGAAACTGGCAACTTCTAGCAACTAAAAAATATTAGGACTACACACATTAGGACATTTCAGGTGCTGAGCTGACACGCTTACACAACAAGTGATAACACACACTGCCTCTCATAAATTTGCGGTGATAACACATGTTCACAACTTGTGATAACCGTGCATACAAGATGTGATTATAGATCTACACAAACTGTGATTTAGGTTGATAACACACGTGCAGAAACTATGATTTAATATGTCCATAAGATGTGAAAATAGATGTACAGACTCCGTGGTAACATATGTAAAAGGGATATGATAACATATGTACATAACTAGTGGTAACATATGTACAGATGCTATGATAACACATTTATCCGACATTGTGATAACACATATACACAAGCTGTAATAACGTATATATGTGCTGAGATAGCAATTATACACCATGTGATACATACTAACAACATTGTAGTAATAATGCGTGATAGACAATGTATGTCCAGGTGCCTAGATAAAACACACACATACATACACTTACACATACACGATGATATTAAAGGTATATACCGTATGATGATACACACATATACATACGATGACAACACGGACTCATGATGTAATAACACACACGCGCGCACACGCGCGCGCTATACTACAAGTTATAGACAATCTGGCAGTTACTGATTACTTGAACTTGCTTTAGAGTATATATACACTTATGTTTATCATAAATAATGGACATAAACACAACCGCATATATATTAACATACATGGAACTCCATGCGGGTAAAATATAAATATATCAGGAAAACACAATACATGTTGAAAGGACAATTGGGGTGTGGTTTCTGAGAGCTATGTTGAGAATACCTTGGTCTGCGAGATATGTGGAGAGACATGCCAGTTGGAAGGGCACGTGATAACGCTGATGGTGGTGCCAGAACAACTAACAACGAGTGCCTAGAAACGGCTAATGAAAGTAGGACATTGCACACACATGTCAGAAGGAGACAGGCACTGTTCTTTGCTCATGTGATGAGAAGTGAGACATTGAAAAACATCGTGACAACTGGAGGATCAGCGGTAGCAGAGGAAGTGGCAGATCACTAGAAATGATTACCGATGAATTTCTACGATGGCTTGGAGGAAAATCATCAATATAATTGAACCAGAACATCAGCGACCGAGATCTGTGGAGATACCTGAATGTCAAAGCAGTCCAACAAGACATAAAGAGATTGCCTTCACTCTGGCAAGACTTCCAATCACCCCCCCCCCCCCCCCCCCCCCCCCACACATGGTAAAGTGGGGAAACCTAATCAGATTTGAGATCCTTATAACGGCGCGACTTGTCAAACAGCCTGAAGCCACGGCAATCTTTCTTTCTTCTAGTCAGACAAGTTTGCTGTTTGTCTAAGGATAACAGGAGTACTGTAGAAGTGTCTCTGGCAGAGATATATTACAAGATTTTCTGGTTATTTCTGTGAGCATCCCGGGCTTCAGATGATGGATGCGTCTGTGTACTGTCGTTTGGCAAAGTACCATTTGCAGGACTTAAGAATGGACAGCTGTGGCGTTTGTTGTTGAATGTTGTCGTTTTCTTTTGCAGTCATACATTTGGCGTATAATACCTATTCAATCTATCCAGTCCTCATTGCAGCATACTTTTGAGCAAATATGCTACGGGAAACTTCTACAGTAACGTGCATTTCGACCTAAATAGGTTGATCTTCTACATTTAAAACAAAACTGGCTAATAAACAGTATAATATTTTAGAAACTTCAGTACATCACACACTGCAGTGGTTTCGAAAGAACATTTTAGTAAACTAAGGAAAGGAGATACTGATCAATGTAACTGCAGAACTGGTACAATGACAGTGAAACATCTGGTGCAGGAGTGTCCAACATACACGGCACAAAGAAATATAGTTTTGCATACACCTGTTCTATTTGATGTCAAACTCTATGGAGATATCAATAAGCTGAAGTTAACTGCTTTTTTCCAAGTTGTTTATATTGACATCTGAAGGAGAAAGAATAAATAGGAGGAGAAGCTGAAAGAACAGTAATAAAAGGTATGATTCGTGTATGACGAGGCAGGGCATGTGCACTATGACGATGGGTACTGCACACTATAGACACAATACACATACACATGTTTGAGGGAACTGGAGAAGGATCCAGGGTCGTTTCAACGTGTTGTGATGAGAAAGGCTTTCTGCATACGACTTGATATCTGAAGAGGAATGGTGTTTTCATAGCACCATTTTACAAATTGTCATTTCAGCCATTTATACCATTGCTGACGCTTGCTGAAGAGTTGTCCAGTCTGTGTCCACGCAGTGCACAATCTAAAGATTTTATTTGACCTCCAAATTGAGAAACATGTTTTGCCTTTCCTAGGAATGAATCCAGAGCACACCAAAAAAAAAAAAGGAAAGAAAAGTAAAATAACTCAACCTACCAAGTGAAAGGATATTCTTCTTTCAGAATAAAGCATGGAGAAGAAAAGAATTAGAGACATTGATGAAACAAGTTCACAGAAGATGGCAGATTGGACAGAGAAATCGAAATCAGATGTCATAAAGCTAGTGCACTTACATGTTGAATTGAGTTGAGTTGAGTTAAGAACCGACATAACTGCACTCAGGACATTCCCATACGTGCTCCGCCCCCTCGTTCAACAGCCAGCGAAGAGTCATACTACTAATCTTTTAACGATTAGTGCACTTACATATCAACTAACACCCTTACTGAAACATCCAAATATACCCATGTTCGCAACGCGACAGGCAATAACCAGCATATTCACACCAACCCTATGCTACCAATCTCAAACTTGGATCAAAATCACACTTTCGCAAAATCAACACTGCGAGATGAGATGTCTGAGGAGAGCTGCCAACTTAACAATCCGAGACCGAGTAAGAAATGCTGTTATCAGACAGACAGTGGGATCAACACCCTGTGCCACATTTATTGAAAGACAGAAGATCAAGTGGTTTGGCCATGTCTTTAAAATGCAACACCATCAACAACCATTACTGGCCTTACATCAAAGATCATCTGCGACGAGACCAAGAGGACGTCCAAGAAGAAAATGGATAGACGACATCAAAGACATTGTACAATCACTCGGAATGACACTATCCAGTGCCGCCCATCGGGCGCTGGAGCGCAAATTATTCCTCCCCAGGACGCTTGACGGCAGAAGTGGAAGATGATGATGATGAATATGGGGAGAGTATGGAGGAAGGTGCAGGAGATGGCAACAGTTATAACGGCTTGGTGTGAGGTGGGTGAGGTCTTATGCTCCACTATAGGATACAAGAAGAAGAAGAAGAAGAAGAAGAAGAAGAAGAAGAAGAAGAAGAAGAAGAAGAAGAAGAAGAAGAAGAAGAAGAAGAAGAAGAAGAAGAAGAAGAAGAGGAGGAGGGAAGCGGTGAAGGTGCGCTGGCCATTGTATTGATTTCCATTGAAAGAACACAGCCCATATTTGACATCAAATGGCTTTCCATCTTAAGTCTGATAAAGACGTCCAAATAACAGGGTTTGCTGGCAATAATACATCCATCGCTTTTAAGATGGAAAGACATTTGATTTGCGTCCCAGGTAAAGACTTTTTATAATCGAATAGTTAGATATGTTTTGCGTCTCTCATTTGTGCTGATTGTCCTTTGGTGTGTGTGTGTTTTTTTTTTAAATCATACATATTTTGCTTACTTCTGTATATTGATATATTCTTTTTATGCACATTTTCCTCGTTAAATAAGTGGTTGCTATGACTACCGAAATCCCTCACTTTCTTTGCGAGGTAGTGTAGTTTGCTTTTGTTACTTCTTTGCAAGATCTTATCTTGCCTCTTTTGTTACGTTTTATATCGCCATCATTGTCACTCTAGTTTGCCTAAAATCCTAAAATGAAAACAGGAAAGCCAAATGATTCGACTACAAAACAAGATTATCACAAGACAGCGTCCCACAAAATCTACCCCTGCGCCCTTCCCACTCACCCCACCCCTCCTCCTCGAAAATTAAAAACTAAATCCTGGTAAACTACTTAGCAATGTCAGTTAAGTACAGGACCCATTTACAGAGTTAGACGCTGTGGGTACATGGTGCTAGACACGTATTGTTATAGACCAAAAGACACTGGGTGGGTCATGTGGTTAGTATCACGCCGGTCGGTGGGTCATGTGGTTAGTATCACGCCGGTCGGTGGGTCATGTGGTTAGTATCACGCCGGTCGGTGGGTCATGTGGTTAGTATCACGCCGGTCGGTGGGTCATGTGGTTAGTATCACGCCGGTCGGCGCCGGTCGGTGGGTCATGTGGTTAGTATCACACCGGTCGGTGGGTCATGTGGTTAGTCTCCCGCCGGTCGGTGGGTCATGTGGTTAGTCTCCCGCCGGTCGGTGGGTCATGTGGTTAGTCTCCCGCCGGTCGGTGGGTCATGTGGTTAGTATCACGCCGGTCGGTGGGTCATGTGGTTAGTATCCCGCCGGTCGCTTTTACTTTGCAACATATTTTCTGGTACCCATTTTAGGTCGACCTGCGAGCTCAGGTCCAATTTAATAATTCGCCTGGATTGGGATCCGAACCCGTGACCACCGAGGCGACATGCGAGTATCTACCTACCAGGCTGCCGAGGCTGCCGAAGTCCAACACAATTTGTTTGAGTGTGCAGCTTTTGCAGATAGCAGGAGATTGTGACTGTCACAAGGGTCAGATAACAGTGACTTTCATCAGGGTCAGACAATCGTGACTTTCACCAGGGTCAGACAACGGTGACTTTCACCAGTTTAAGATAACAGTGACTTTCACCAGGGTCAGATAACCGTGACTTTCACCAGGGCCAGACAACAGTGACTTTCACAAGGGCAGATAATAGTGACGTTCACCAGGGTCAGATAATCGTGGCTTTCACCAACTTCAGAAAACAGTGACTTGCACCAGGGTCAGAAAACAGTGACTTTTACAGAAGTCAGATAATAGTGGCTTCACTAGGGTCATATAATAGTGAGTTTCACCATAGTCAGATAATAGTGAATTTCACCACATTCAGACAACAGTAACTTTCACCAAGGCTGACAACGGTGACTTTACCCTGGGTCAGATATCAGGAACACTATATGGAAAAACACAACATCGAATCGCATCATGTATCACTGCATGGCTTGATGGTTCCGTCGCCCTGCTACTGAGTGAGTGCGTGGCGCGACACTGTGAGCTGTGAGTTTCGTGTGAAATGCTTTTGAATCTGCCTGAGGTTATTTGTTTTTTTTTGGAACGTGACTGCATGTTCGGAGTGATGGCAGGTGGCTATGTCCCAGAGTTGACCGGTTTTTGCCTTATGCAGAAATGCGTGGCTGCTGGTCTTCTGGTTGACTGCCATTGCCATCAGCGATGAATTGTATTTTCGTGGACTGTGTGGGTGAACATTCAGATAGGAAAATGACAGCCGATTCCATCAGAGATGAACTGGGTGTTTCGTGGGGGACTGGTGTGTTGACATTCTGGCGGCGGCATTATGCACAGTGTATTTGTGCGGGCTGTTGTTTGTCGAGACTCCTGTCTTTTCCACTTTTCACATTGGGCAGTGGGGAGCGTTTTGTGTGATATTCACTGGCACAGGAACGGAGCATAATGGGGACGACCCGTTGCTGTGAAGTTGGAACTGCGACTAACTAACTAACTAACTAACTGCATGGCTGTAGATTGAAAGGTGAAGACCCAGGCATCATTGGATCGACAACAACAAAAGTAACAACAACAACAACAACAACAACAACAACAACGACGATAACATTCACACACTCTACATACCCTAGTGAGGGGATTTCTCCGCGATCCCTGAACATCAATCATCTTGTCTGTGATAGAGTTCTAGAAAACTAGCACCTGAAGCAAACTGGGCAGAGCAAGATGTCACGCTGGTGACATGGATTGATTAAATATCTGAGTTTATGAATGAGTAAATCAACAGACTTGGAAAGTGGAATTGTTCTTATTTGACAACAACACAATCACAACTGAAAGATTAGACGTCGCGATTATAAAGCCTTCGTCAACACACGCAAACAAAAAGGCACCGATACATCTACATAAAATGAAAACTACAAAAGAGTCACATAGTCGAGGTCCTTGAGTCTTTTACAATTTCGTGATGTAGCTGATAAAGTGCAACGGAGGCTAACTATGTTTTTCTCTTCGTGCAATCTCCTGAGGGAAGACACAGAGCAAAGAAAGTAATTGTTATATAAAGATGGCAAAATCATAATAGAAAAAGATCAGATTCTACATGTATGGACAGATTATGTGAAAGACCTGTATAATGATAACAGAGAGGAACAGTATGCTATTAGATTTAATAATGAAGGACCAGCAATTTTAAAGATGGAGGTTCAAAATGTTCTTAAGCATATGAAAGCTGGCAAGGCCCCCGGTGCAGATAACATCACAACAGAAATGATTAAAGCTTTAGAAGAATTTGGACTAGAGCAAGTCACTAGACTGCTGAACACATTATATGATACTGGAGATATACCTTCTGAATTATGTAATTCTGTATTTATTGCAATCCCAAAGAAATCAGGAACCTTAGAATGTGATCAACATAGAACAATTAGTATAATGAGTCACATCACAAAGATTTTGTTACGAATTATCATGCAAAGAGTGAGGAAGAAAATACAACCTGAAATAGGGGAAGAACAATGTGGTTTTGTAGAAGGAAAGGGTACAGTAAATGCTGTGTATATGCTGCGAACAGTTATTGAACGTGCTTTAGAAGTAAACAAGGATATACATCTTTGCTTTATTGACTACACAAAGGCTTTTGATAGAGTTAGACATGTCAACATTGTGGATATGCTTGCAGATCTACAAATTGATGGGAAAGACATTAGACTTATAAAAAACATATATTGGAAACAACAAGCTGCCATAAGAATTGATAATGAAGTAGGACAATACCAACCTATTAAGAGAGGTGTTAGGCAGGGATGTGTAATGTCTCCAGATCTTTTTTCCCTATACAGTGAAAATATTTTCAGAAATGTAGAAGTCCTAAATGGAATCAGCATTGGAGGACGAAACATAAATAACATTAGATATGCAGATGATACAGTATTGATTGCAGACAATGCACAGGATCTGCAACAATTAGTAGACGCTGTGGTTGTACACAGTGAGCAGCTGGGGTTGGAATTAAATTGTAGGAAGACACAGGTTATGGTCGTCACTAGGAAGAACGAAGTACCACAATGTAATATACAAGTAAATGGGAATATTCTTCAACAAGTGAATCGGTTCAATTATCTCGGAACAGTCATAACATCTGATGGCAGATGCCTTGAAGAGATTAGAACAAGAATCGCCATTGCGAAAGTAGCCTTTAGCAAGATGAAAAACATTCTGACCAATAAAATGATGTCAATTGAAACGAGAAAAAGAGTGTTGAGGGGATACATAGAGCCTGTTCTTTTGTATGGATGTGAAACTTGGACAATGTGCAGTCAAGCTGAAAAACATCTGATGGCTGCAGAAATGTGGTTTCTGAGGAAAATGCAAAGAATACCATGGACAGATAGAAAAACCAATGACCAAGTACTACAAGAGACAAATGAAAATCGTAGATTGATTAGAGAAATTAGACGTAGACAGTCAAAATTTTTTGGACATGTTATGAGAAGAAATGGACTGGAGAACTTAGTGACAGCTGGCAAGATCGAAGGGAACAGACCAAGAGGAAGACCGAGAGGAAAATACCTGGATGGCTTGGCCACATGGCATGGACGAGACAGGAACACTGAGCTGATCCACGACTCTGGTGATCGAGTGCAATGGCGAATCATGACCGCCCACGCTTTCCGGCATGGCACATGATTGATTGATTGAATGAAAGATGAGTGAGGGGTGGGAAGATCAGACCTCTACTCTCCCAAAAATATATGTAATTAAATTAGACTGTGTTGGATATTGAAACCATACGGCGGTTTTCCAGAGATCTGGGATATCTTTTAGGAGATGTGCAAGATTTAATATCCATGGCCAGGGTATCAACATTTCACAGCGATCCACTTTGTAACATATATAGACACCGGTCCAAGGGCACGCTATTAACGTCCAAAAGATTCTGCCTACATCTATTGGCCAAGCGTAAACCTGTTTCACAAATGTTTTTAATGCCACACCACATGCAGAGGTGACATACATGGCATTACGGCTCATGCAGGAGACCCCCTAACTGATTTAGAAAGTGACATTTCGAAATGCCACCTTCTGAGTCTGAAGCACATACAGATAGTTCTTGTACTGAAGTCTAAGACAAGCCACGGTGCTTGAATGAGACACTGAAGGTTGATGTTATCTGCTCTTGGCTAGTACATACTTGTTATAACACTGCAGCGCTGAGGTAAGCAAGGAGGCTGAAAAGGTGCCTGATGGGGGTATTTTAAATAAAAATATTGGCGTGATAAGTAAATTGGCATATTCTTAAACAAGTGAATCATTACAGTTATCTCGGAACAGTCATAACATCTGATGGGAGATGCCTTGAAGTGATTAGAACAAGAATTGCTATTGCGAAGGTGGCCTTGTGCAAGATGAAAAACATACTTACCAATAAAAAGATATCAATTGAAACGAGAAAAAGAGTGTTGAAGTGCCACATAGAACCTGCACTTTTGTATGGATGTGAAGCGTGGACAATGAGCAGACAAGCTGAAAAACATCTGATGGCTGTAGAAATGTGGTTTCTGAGGAATATGCAAAGAATACCATGGACAGCCAGAAAGATCAATGAACAAGTCCTTCAAGAAACAAATGAAGATCGTTAGCTGATTAGAGACATTAGACGTAGACAGTCACAATTTTTGGGCATATTATGAGAAGAAATGATTTGGAGAACTTGGTGACAAGTGGCAAGATCGAGGGGAACAGACCAAGGGGAAGACCTAGAAGCAAGTACCTGGATGGCTTGACCTTGTGGCATGGTCGAGACAGAAACACGGAGCTGATCCACGACTCTGGTGATCGAGTGAGATGGCAGAACATGACCGCCCACGCTTACCGGCATGGCACATGATGGATGGATGGATGTAGTCAATTCGGTTGCATATTTTCTTATCAGATACTTATAATATAGTAACATATAAAGGCAGGAAATCAGACCCTTTCCAAATAACATCTGGCTTGAAACAGGGTGATGCACTATCGCCGCTACTCTTCAATCTGGCTCTAGAGAAAGTTGTAAGGAAGGTAAAGGAGGAATGTGATATTGGAGTAACATCCAAGCTGCTTGGTTATGCAGATGATAAAGATATTATAGGGGAAAATGAACAAAAGACATTGGAACTATTGACTCACTTAAAGCAAAAAGCCCAACAGATGGGGCTGGTTATCAACCAAGATAATACAGAATATGTGGTAATTTCAAAAGAAGGAATGGCTAAAAACTCTGGCCATATACAAATCGATAATATGACCATTAAAAGAACGGAAACATTCAAATACCTGGGTACAATCTTCAACCGCTCCAACATCATAAGGGAAGAAATACAAACTAGAATCAATTCTGGAAATAAGATATAATATGCACTACAACATCTACTAAAATCAAATGCGCTATCTCGCAACACCAAAATCACAATATACAAAACACTGATAAGACCAGTTGT
Organism: Cepaea nemoralis; assembly: GCA_014155875.1. Classification (NCBI taxonomy): domain Eukaryota; kingdom Metazoa; phylum Mollusca; class Gastropoda; order Stylommatophora; family Helicidae; genus Cepaea; species Cepaea nemoralis. The sequence goes on along the minus strand of JACEFZ010012011.1, from coordinate 206,755 downwards.
GCTGTATGGCTCTGAAACCTGGAGTACAACGAAAGGAGACGAAACCTTGTTAATAACCTTTGAGAACAAAGTTTTAAGACGCACCTTTGGACCCACTAGGGATACACAAAGTGGAGAGTGGAAAAGAAGAAGTAACAAAGACATTTATGATCTGCTTAAGTCCCCGCTAATCACTGATATCACGAAGGCTAATAGACTACAATGGCTGGGGCATATAGAAAGAATGGAAGATAATAGGGAAACAAAACTCGCTTACACTCAGGAAATAAATGACCGTAGACCCCGAGGTAGACCAAGAAGACGGTGGAGAGATAATATATATACAGACTTACAAGCACTTGGAATCAGCGACTGGCAAGAGAAGGTCAACCAGACAGACGAATGGAGACGGATTGTATCTGCTGCAAAGAACCTCAATGGCTCGGAACGCTGAAGAAGAAGAAGAAGAAGAAGAAGAAGAAGAAGAAGAAGAAGAAGAAGAAGAAGAAGAAGAAGAAGAAGAAGAAGAAGAAGAAGAAGAAGAGGAAGAAGAAGAAGAAGAAGAAGAAGAAGAAGATTTTCTTATCAGGGCTTTCCCATGTGTATAGTCGTCTTTTATAGTCTTTAAACCATGTGTTTTCAATTATCGTATCGTTGATATTTGGCCATTCTATTAGTTTCTTTCCTCTTTCATTTCTTGTACCTAAACCATAATTCCCCCACAAGATCCTCAATTTTCCCCTATCAAACTTTTGCATTAAAATCTCACAATATTACTTTTATTTCTTGTGATTCAGTTTGAGCCATCGCCATTTCTACTTCATCGTAAAAGTGTTGTATGTCTTCATCATTACTGCTTGTTGTTGATGCATATACTTGTATAATATTTATATCTATTGGTTTGCCTTTGATCTTGATCATAACATCTCTATCTGAAATACTATCAGTATCCATTAATTGCCTGGGATGTTTTTTCGTCAAATATCATTCATACACCTTTTTCCTGTGTATCCCCTCCAAAATAAATTATTGAGTTTTTGTCAGCTATAATTTTGCCCGATCTCTTCCAACTACATCTCACTTACTCCTAGTATATTCATTTTCATGCTATCCATCTCTCTTAGAACATTTTTCAACTTTCCCAGCTCTAAATTTATGTATTTTAGTTATGATTTTGTCCGTCAGTAGCTGGATGACGATCTGGTATCCACCTGTAGCACATGACTGTCCCTACCGGACGAGGATGTCCCAAGACAGCCTTTAACGTGGTATGTTCAACGTACGCAATTACTCGCGGTGCGGCACGAACTGATTTCATATGAACGCTCCTAATAGTTCCTCAGTCTGTAATACCACTATAGATCACTGCTACCAACACTGGTGGACTGCATCTTAAAGTATTGGTTGTAAGGAGACGAGTCTACTAAAAGGACGTTAACTTAAATATTTTATCTAAGGCTTATCGGGGACCACTTCATCAGGGGCCGACATGGTCCACTACCATGCAACAAGCTGTCACCCTGGCCAGTCTCCACTGCCTACAAATGATTCCTACAACCACCGTCAATCTCCACCGTGTATCCAGCAGAGGTGAAGGTCTATCTCGCGGACATCATTCTCCCGCAGTTTTCTCATTTCCACTTTCTTTTGGCACATTTTTTGTCCAGTTCCTGGGTTTGGTTCTCCTTACAATATTGTAATCGATATCGACCGCACATTTCTGCAAACATTTCCTTGGAGCATTAAGCAGTGGTTCGTGTCGTGGGCTGTTTCCATTGTCATACTTGTTTGTCCCAAGAATCCATACTTAGGCAGGCCCAGGCTTACAAGCAAACATTGCCTATGTCGACCGTTAGATACTTTGTTCATTTCCTAACATATTTCATAGTTGTCGTGTGTATGGCCAGAGACGGGTTTATGCTAGAAGCACGGCCTGGTTTGGAAGAGTGGCGTGGCTTCGAGGTAAGACGTGATTTAAGGCTACAACGTGGCTTAGAGGTGAAACGTGATAGACGTTAGAGGTACGGTATTGCTCCATTCTTTCCGTTCTCTTATTCAGTTAGTGTTGCCAGATGACTCAATATTTTCAAGTAATATCCAGATTACAAGGTCAATGAAGATTGTTGGTGTCTGCATGCAATATCTGTGCCACGTTTGTTTTCTTGAGGCTCTGTCTCATGCCATAGGTGCATTTGTGTGAAGTGGATTAGGATGACCCAGTGATGTCAAATTTTGAAAACATATCAGTCATTTTGCTACTACTAGTGAGGGCACTGAACTGATGTTATGTGAGGGTTAGCTTTCCCTATTACCAGTTTCCCTTGCCATCAGACGAACCCTCTGAATAGAAAGTTTAAGCGCGTTAAACCTCTCAACCACGAAAATATGTCATCAATACGTAATGTATGTCATCCAGACACAATGGTAGACACGTCTTTATAGTGACATTTGTCATGTAACTGAACACTTTATGTAAATCATCACTTACACACGCACACCAAATTTACTCGTATACGATTACTCCGGGCAAATAAATACTGCCACAGATGCTCCCTACAAGAATGTAATCAAGTCTGACTGTCTATTTCCTTTCCTCTGCAAGCTTCAGTTTACACAGCTCGGTACCACCAACCCAGCACGGGCTCTCCTGGGACGGAACTAAAGGCTTACAAATATCTCCAAGGACAGACAGCTAGTCCAGAGAGTTTTATCAGCTCCTATCAGTGTCATGACCACCAATGTCCACGTTCATTTTCCCTCTTTTTGGGATTTGTTATACTTGAACTTCGTTTCCCAGTTCGTCTCCTTTATTTGAAATGATGACCTTTTCAGCGATGGTATTTACATTTGTGGAATTCTCATTGGAACTGGGAGTTTCCAGAATGTCAGATGTGACCTGTGGAATAGATGGTGTGTGCGTGTGTGTGTGTGTGTGTGTGTGTGTGTGTGTGTGTGTGTGTGTGTGAGAGAGAGAGAGAGAGAGAGAGAGAGAGAGAGAGAGAGAGAGAGAGAGAGAGAGAGAGAGAGAGAGAGAGAGAGAGGGACATACCTCAAGTTTTACCAGTTTATGTCTGGCTTGGTCAAAGTCCTAATGGGGATGGGCGTGTGCTTTGCTCAAATTCCGGACTGTACGTGTGTAATGTGATCGAACAACGTCTTTATGTGTTTTATGACTAAATTATGAATGTATGTGTGATGTGTGATAACGCTACGACTGTATGTGTGCAATGTGATCAAACAACAACTGAGTGTCATGAAACCTCGCACATTTCCGATCTCAGTGTGTGAGAGTGAGCTATTAGTAATGTGAAAATCGTCGTGGGGGGAATATTTTTTTCATAAATAATTATTTCAAAGGCAACCGATCCCAAGATTGTTTCACTCCGACGTTAACTTTGTGACACCCTCAAGATGTCGTTAAACAGAAGATTGGTGACACCCATAGAGAGAAACGTAAATAAATAATGGACGGAGAAGTTCAGTTGACGAATGCCCTACAGTTGTAGACTCACAGAATATTCTCGTTGTTAGTTTCAGGTCATCACACACATGAATGCAGCATTCAACAACACATGAATGGAGCATTCAACAGCACAGTAGTTTTTTTAAAATCCTCACTGATGCTACGGAGTTCGTGCACTGTACAGAGGTTCTGCTGATGACATCGATGGATGGTCGCTAGAGCACTTGTAGAGATATGCGTGGATATGTCATCTATGGATGGTGGCTCGATCACTTGTAGAGATATGCGTGGATATGTCATCTATGGATGGTGACTAGAGCACTTGCAGAGATATGCGTGGATATGTCATCTATGGATGGTGGCTAGAGCACTTGTAGAGATATGCGTGGATATGTCATCTATGGATAGTGACTAGAGCACTTGTAGAGATATGCGTGGATATGTCATCTATGGATGGTGGCTAGATCACTTGTAGAGATATGCGTGGATATGTCATCTATGGATGGTAACTAGATCACTTGTAGAGATATGCGTGGATATGTCATCTATGGGTGGTGACTAGAGCACTTGTAGAGATATGCGTGGATATGTCATCTATGGGTGGTGACTAGAGCACTTGTAGAGATATGCGTGGATATGTCATCTATGGATGGTGGCTAGATCAGTTGTAGAGATATGCGTGGAAATGTCATCTATGGATGGTGGCTAGATCACTTGTAGAGATATGCGTGTAAATGTCATCTATGGATGGTGGCTAGAGCACTTGTAGAGATATGCGTAGATATGTCATCTATGGATGGTGGCTAGAGCACTTGTAGAGATATGTGTGGATATGTCATCTATGGGTGGTGACTAGAGCACTTGTAGAGATATGCGTGGATATGTCATCTATGGATGGTGGCTAGAGCACTTGTAGAGATATGTGTGGATATGTCATCTATGGACTAGTGACTAGAGCACTTGTAGAGATATGTGTGGATATGTCATCTATGGATGGTGACTAGAGCTCTTATAGAGATATGCGTGGATATGTCATCTATGGATGGTGACTAGAGCACTTGTAGAGATATGTGTGGATATGCCATCTATGGGTGGTGACTAGAGCACTTGTAGAGATATGCGTGGATATGTCATCTATGGAGGGTGACTAGAGCACTTGTAGAGATATGCGTGGATATGTCATCTATGGATGGTGGCTAGAGCACTTGTAGAGATATGTGTGGATATGTCATCTATGGATAGTGACTAGAGCACTTGTAGAGATATGCGTGGATATGTCATCTATGGCTGGTGGCTAGAGCTCTTATAGAGATATGCGAGTATATGAAAGGGATCCTCAAAAGAAAACAAACTCTGAGTTAGATACTAACGTGTCATTCAGATGGCGATCTGTCCATGTCTTCGGTTGCATACCAGCAAACCAGAAGAGGTAGGGGACCCTTGTACAGGTCTTGGAGGTGTATTCAGTATATGATGCTAGCTCCACAGTTTGTCAACCAATCGACACTAGATGGGGCTTTTGGTCAAAATCACACCGGCTGCCTTTACTTCACATGTCATTTTAATGTGGGTCCACCTATCTGCCACGTCAGTTTAATGTGGGTCCACCTATCTGCCAGGTCAGTTTAACGTGGGTCGATCTGTCTTCCCTGGTCAGTTTAACGTGGATCCACCTATCTGCCAGGTCAGTTTAACATGGGTCGATCTGTCTTCCCTGGTCAGTTTAACGTGGATCCACCTATCTGCCAGGTCAGTTTAACGTGGGTCCACCCATCTGCCCAAGTCAATTTAATGTGGGTTGACTTATCAGCCCAGGTTAGATTAACGTGGGTCGACTTGTCTACCCTGGTCAGTTTAACGTGGGTCCAGCTGTCTGCCCATGGCAGTTTAATGTGGGACGACCTATCAGCCCAGGTTAGTAACGTGGGTCGACCTGTCTGTCCAATCAGATTAACATGCGTCGCCTGTCTTCCCAGGTCAATTTAACGTGGGTCCACTCCTCTGGCCAGAACAGTTTTAAGGCAGGTCCACCTGTCTGCCCAGGTCAGTTTACCGTGTTTTCACCTGTCTGCCCAGGTCAATTTAACGTGGGTCCACCAGTCTGCCCAGGTCAATAAAAGAATGCATCTCAATTGGGATTCTAACAAACGACTAACAGACAGAAAAGCAAGTGTACAGACCGTTGTGCTACCGGACACCCTCGCAGTTGGGAGTTGACATAACTTTCATAAAATTATCTGGCCAAATCTACGGTATTCATACACATGTATGGAACGAGTCGCGATCTTCACAATGAGTGGTTACGCAATATTATCTGGCCAAATCTACGGTATTCATACACATGTATGGAACGAGTCACGATCTTCACAATGAGTGGTTACGCAATATTATCTGGCCAAATCTACGGTATTCATACACATGTATGGAACGAGTCACGATCTTCACAATGAATGGTTACTCAATATTATCTGGCAAAATCTACGGTATTCATACACATGTATGGAACGAGTCACGATCTTCACAATGAGTGGTTACGCAATATTATCTGGCCAAATCTACGGTATTCATACACATGTATGGAACGAGTCACGATCTTCACAATGAGTGGTTACGCAATATTATCTGGCCAAATCTACGGTATTCACACACATGTATGGAGTGAGTCACGATCTTCACAATGAGTGGTTACGCAATATTATCTGGCCAAGTGGTAGCACAGTTATCAGCACGCTTGCATGTGGTCAGGTCTTCTTCCAAAACCTGAAGTTGTTGAACTTGTCCAGGCCGGCCCAGCCTATAATAGGTACCAGAAAACGTCCACATAACGACGGTAAAAGGCCAAGTTGTTGATGTCTGAGGATCTCTTTCGGTTTACTACAGCAGTAGGCCGAACATTCTGTGCTGCATCTCCAGTCATTAGATATAAAACCGTCCCGATTCCTACACCAGCAGTCAAAGAGCCTGTTCCTCTGTACGCCACAAACAATTGTATTTACCAATTCACATGTAGATGCCAGGCCTTCTACATTGGTAGAACAGAGAGAAAGCTCAACAAACGAGTGTCAGAACACATACCTCAATGGGTCAACAAGATACAACACACAGGAGATGCTAGCCTCGTGGGGCCGACACACCGGAAGCTCCCGGCGTCTTCAATTGGTAGGCAAATTGTCGAGAGCGGCCATGTGGTTGACAGAGACACTGCCTTTCGCGTGTTGTTTAACACACAAAATACTCGCTTGTTAAAATTTGCAGAAGCAATTATGATCAATCAACGCAAGCCAGAATTGTGCAAACAGAAAGACATGTTAGTCAGCTTAAAATTACCGTGGTAGATGATTGACATTACTGTGCGAATATGTGTATATTTCAACTGGAAGGATTTATCTAGTTAATTCACGTAAGTTGTGTGATTTCTGCAGTATGTACCTGACGAGATGCAGCGAAATATGCCAGGCAATAAATCGTGCAATCTATTGTTTGTGTCTTCGTTATTCAAAAACAGTTAATGTATGTTTGTTGTTTATTGGTTTCGCATATTTCTGATATATGCAATAGTATTGATTTGACTTCAGAGTTACATGTTGAATGTGTGGTTCTATATTTATTTTCTGTTGACTTTCACATGTTTCCTAGTGCTATGAAAACTCCTGATTGACTTCTGTATACTTATTTAATATCCCTGTCTGCTCGCCGGAACTTCGTCAAAACTGTTAGCTAAATGTGTGCGTGATTCCACCTGTTGAGGTGATGTTTCAGATAGAGTAGCAAGCTGCTTATTATTTGCTTGATTTGTTCTCATTATCTCTGCCTTCTCCCTATGTGATTGCCACGCCGCCCCTCCTCCCCCTCCCCCACCATTAAGTCTGCTTCATTTACCTTACATCTAAAATGTGTGGGACAGGATAGCAGGGTCGTCTGTAAAGTCCAGATCATAAAGCTGCTCTGTCAAATCCACAGACCATTTCTGGTGTTGGCTGTTGTTGTCTTCATAATCCAGCCAGTAGTATTTAAGTAACAATAATGGTTACAAAAGGCATCCCTGCCTCACTCGTGTTCCTATTTGAAACGTATCCGTTAGGTTTTCCCTGATAAAGCACTTAACGGGGGTTAAAGGCGAGAGGATCGACTTCATTGCACCAGGTTTCATCCCATACGACTGGGTCTCTCCCCACAGAGCGGTTGGCGCTTGCGGAAAAGTTCGCACAGACCACGGAATCCCAAGGGTCTCCGAAAACAGATTGCATTCGTGAACAGAAAGACAAGGTACGAAAACGAACCGCGACCTTCTGTGCTCCAGGGCTGACGAGTTGACCACTTCACCACAAAGACACCCCACCCCTTTTCCCCCCATTCTCCTTCCTTCCCCACAAGGAAGAACTCAAATGTCGTTGTGAACTCTCCCGTGAAATATTCAACTATGGGTGGTCAAGACAACAAGGGAATAACGTGTTTGCGTAACTGTGATTCAATCAATATTCTAGTTCTAGTACTGGCCACACTACACCGTGTGTAGATGACGGCAATTGTAACATAACACTATAACTATCATCATCTTGTCGGCTATAACACATTTGTAGTGTGCCCGAATACCGACTACTTCTATCTTCCGCTCTACCATGCCGACACAGATGTTTATGGCTCATATTAGTGCCAAGTTCTATCTTTCGTTTCACACTGTGTGCTGTGCTTTACTATCACCGTGTGTCACTTCAGATTTCTGTTCCTGTATTGTGAATTTTCGTCCATACATGTGCTTAGATATGTGCAGGATAACAAATGGGAATCCAAACGGACACTCCCAGTGTGCATTCTGTCTTGATTTCCTTTGAAATGTCGATCGATTGTTAAAAGTTTCCACTCCTTCTAGCTCATTGCCAGTCGTGCTCCCACCGCCGCCTTCCCTGCTTCTATGCCCATTTCTAAAAGCACGACCCAGCGCCTCGACCCCTGGAACTTATGAATGAGTGTAAGAGTACGGGCTAGGGCGGGCTTGCCTTGTTGTGTGAAACAGGAAATGTCCTGGTTATCGTTTCGAATACAACATGATCGATTACTTTGTGAGATTAACGTATTTCTTGTGCTATGAATATTTTCTTGCGTCTCGTTTGCACATTCTTTCTGTTACCGTTTCTACAGCTGCCGGCCGTGGTAATGAACTTCTATAGTGGCCAGCAGCTGTTGTTGATGTACTCACATATTTTTATATTCAACACTACTTAACCGCAAGAAGGTACAATGGATATACACCTTAGCCAGCGGAGACGGAACATGGACGAACACAACGCATGATAATGTCGCTAGTCGTCAGAGATCGACGTGGCGGAGAGATTTAATGCACTGGCTCTTAAATTTTCCCCGGTGACCGCGGCGTAGTGCGTTAATTCCACACACCAATCAGTTGGACCTCAATGGTTATTTCTCGTCCTGGACTTGGAGACGTGAATTACAAGTGCCCCAAAAGTCGGAGTGGGTTCGCCCTATGGTCTGACACTGGTAATAAGGAAAGCTAATCTTCACACAAAATCATTCCAGTGCACTTCCTAGTAGCAGCAACTATTAGAGGTGGTAGCATGTACGTGCACAACGCTCGAGTTTAAAGCCAGCGAACGCAAACAATATAGCGTTCAGTTGTTGAGCAGCTGTGCAGTGGCGTGTTGTCCCTCAAGACAGGAAGCGGACATTCTGCTGAAGACGCTTCACAGATCCCAGCGCGTGTTTGCAGTCATACAGGAAGCACCCACCTCACATCACGGAGCCATGCACAGAGCATGGCTATACGCGAACTGTTGGCATTCTGGCAGCGGCCTTATGCATGTATGCTTGTGCGTGCTGTTGTTTTGTCGGGTCTGCTGTTTTTTCCACTTTTTACATGGGACAATGAGGAGCATTTTGTGTGATGTTCACTAGTACAGAAATGGAGCATTATGGGGTGACCCTTTGTTGTCAAGTTGGAACCGCGACTAACGACTAACTAACTAACGAACATGTACAGTTAAAGATAGCTGCGTGTACTTGACATGACATTACAATCAGTACCAGCATTTATTGGCTGTTTGTAATCTGACTGACGGACTGACTGACTGACTGACTGGCACCTTGCCGTCTTGACAGGCGATAGTTTGTAAAATAGGGTTATCTCTCCATAACACAAAGCCTGGGCTGAATTTAAAGACCATGTGTTGCCCATGCAGCATGATCCCTCTCTCGACCTGTCTAGTTTACTCCAGAGGAAAGGTGATACCAAAACGTCTGGAACGTTTGTACGTTTGTAATCTACCGGGCCACTAACTCCACGTTCAGTAGTTTGCTATGAGCATTCAAATAAAGCGTGATAAATAAATGTACAAGTATAGATGGACTTTCATAACACACATAAAGAGGCAGTAAAATAACACAGCACTCACAACACTCAGAAACACGGCTGCATTAGACTGGAATTTTCACCCACTAGCTTAAGTACCACCCCTTGCATACAATGTATAGTTACATTGCATGATCCTTTGCAGGACGTCACAATCAACCCCATCATTATTTTCTGTTTGTGGTTTTCTAGGCAATCTTACATTCAGTAGTTAACCATTACTTTCTGAATAGGCAGACTCTCGTAGCATTGTGACAAACAACGCAAAGAGACAGATTCCAAATTGCTTTCGCTTGCTTTCGAAATCATATGCCGTGATTGTGAAACAGTGTTCATTGCACCTAAGCCAGAGACGCCGGCACAATGTAAATGCAGGAACAGATAAACTGGCGCTGATTACTGCACCCTGCCTGCCCGCCAAGAAACTATGGCTAACAGAACTACTGCACCCTGTCTGCCTGTCATGATACTGTGACTAATAGAACTACTGCACCCTACCTGCCAGTCCAAGAAACTATGGCTAAAAGAACTACTGCACCCTACGTGCCAGCCAAGAATCTATGCTAACATACCTTACTGCACCCTGCGTGCCAGCCATGAAATCATGGCTAACAAATACATTACTAGTTTTACTTTCGAATTAAAAAAAAAACGCAGCTCGCTGTCCATGGTTATTTTGCGCGGGTTGGGGTGGGGAGGGTAGGGAGGGGGAAGTGAAATTGTGAATATATTAAAATTCAATGTTCTTTTCAATTGACATTTTTGCTTTGTAAGCGAGTGCGTTAGATATCTTTTATGCGTAATTTCATACAACTTCAAGTCATGCGTTGTCTTCTATAGGTTTCAACATATATCTCAAATTTATAGGCATACATCCAGTGTCACACACACACACACACACACACACACACGGGCACGCACACACGGGCACGCACACACGGGCACGCACACAGACACACACACGGGCACGCACACACACACACGCACACACACACGGGCACGCACACACACACACACGCGCGCGCGCGCGCGTATTTGATAATAAAATCAAAGCAACAATGGTGTATAATATGACGAGATAAATCCCTGAAAATGTAATCTTCATAACTAAAATGCGAAAAGCTAATCTCACTTTTTGAAACATGAAATCCGATAAGACCGCCGTTTCCAAGGCAACGCTTACGTTCAAGCTATTTTGCGTGGCTATCTGTACTATCTTGCTTATGATCGAGAGGTTTTCCGAAAGGTTGTTATGGCAGCGAGGTTCTGCAAAGAACATGCTACTGAATGAATGAATGAATGAGTACCATAAACAGCGTGTAACTGTGACGTATACCAGAATTTGTATTACAAACAACATGTAACTGTGACATAAATATCAGGGCATTTATGACACACAGCGTGTACCCGTGACATACAGTAGAGATTATATTATTACAAACAGCGTATAGCTGTGACATTTAGCCGGATGTGTATTACAAACAGCATGTAACTGTGACATATAGCAGAGATTGTATTACAAACAGTATGTAACTGTGACATACAGCAGAGATTGTATTACAAACAGCATGTAACTTGACATACAGCAGAGATTGTATTACAAACAGTATGTAACTTGACATACAGCAGAGATTGTATAACAAGCAGCAAGTAACTGCAGAGAAGTTGTAATGTATATTACGATGTGAAATACTACAGACTCTCGTGAAACTGATCGCGCGAGAGATGGCCCACCCTCCATCCCACACCATGTTACCACAAGAGATTCAGTGTCTCGCCTGTAAGTCTGTAAGTCTCATTCACGCCCTGTATTAATATAGGAGTTAATTCCTGGCTAACTTGGAGATTTGCACAGCTGAAGTTGCACAACCTATATATACACCGTGTCGATTATCTTTGAAGAATGTGTTTTTCTGTTGCCAGCTGTGGTTTCTAAGACACGTCTCAACGTACCTGACTGAGCAGATAGATAGCCACGTTCACCTGATTGTGTCAATCAACACGATCGAGCACTAAGGCAGCGATTTTCTGGTCTTTTCATCAGGGGCTACGCGGTGCTTCCCCCCCCCCAACCCCCTTCACCCCACCCCCATGTAAATATCAAATTCGATAACGCAGATCAATGTAGTCCATGGAATCGTTTATCAGTTCAGTGGAAAGCCATTTTCATGAGTGGGAATGTATCCATCCTCAGCTCAGAGTGGCTCAGACAACACAGTCATGTGACAGACTCACGTGTCAGTCTGTACTACAGCTGATAAAGCTTAGTGTACAAACCAGACCTTTATCGACATCAGCTGGATACAGACAAGCCAAGGGGGAACATGGAGCTGGGGCTGAGATTTCGTAATTGGTGACATTATTTCTATTTTGAATTTATCTTTCCGTTTTCGCAGCGTAGTTTTGTTTACGTCGCAGTAAGAATGTTGACTAGTTACTAAAACACATGCGTTAGTCATGTTTCTAACATCTTCAGCCGGGCTGAATCATGAAGTACGCAGTTGGCGAAAGTTTTCTTGTAATCAGATGGAAGTCTACAGGAGATGAAATAAAAAATTGTTGCCAGGTTTTGCTGCATCAGAAGTTAACTAAACTTGTTTGGACTTTAAGAAAATATAGGGATGACAAGTATTGTTACTTAAATACAAGAAGCACACAAATATGTGGGGAGAGCAGCACATACAGAATGAAACAAGATACCTTACCTCTATAGGAAAAAATGGAATGCTAAAAGAAAACAAAGAGAATGTTTAGAACAAAGATAGTAAGCAGTAAGGATATACTATAGGCATTGACGGGTGCCTGTGAGGATTGGAAGGACTGAAATGGTATGAAAGAAGCATCACTATCGAGTTCATGGAGATAACTGGACAAAAGGAAGTCAGCAGGGCAGAATGGATTAGAACGATTATTCTTCAACATCCGGTGTGCTGATGCCGAGGTAATGGCTTCAACCCCTACACCGGTCATTTGTACTAACATGTTGACTTTTCGTCCTTGTCTTGGGGGCGTAAATTAGAAGTACCTCTGAAGCCGACACTGGTAATAGGGAAAGCCAATCCACGTGTAAAAATTAGTTCACTTCACTAGAAGTAGTAGCAGTCTTTGGATCACGCTTGAGTTCAAAAGCGAGTGAACAACAAACAAACAAACAAACGAACTGGACAGATTCCATTGAAGTAACAGAAGCTGACACTGGATGGAACACAGTAGAAGGCAAAAATGTGAAAAGCAAATGATGATTTCTGTGGAAGATGGGCAGAAAGTAGCACACTGATTCTAAGCATGATCATCAGCTATCCTAGCGGTTAGTGCAAGACTTGGGTACTTATTATCAACCATCAACCAACCACCATCAACAGGGGGCTGAGTGGTTTCGAGGTACAGTGTCTGCCTCGAGTGCTGGAGGTCCCAGGTTCAAGCCCCGGTGAGAGCCGGGATGTTTTCACTTGGACATCTCGTAACAAAATTTCCCCTAGTCTCTGGGTAGTGAGATCGGACGCCCGTGTGTATTGCTGAGCACGTAAAAAAGCCTTTGGCAGTTGGAAATCGAAAAAAGAGTAGCCTAACGGCGCTGCCCGGGCAAAATTTCCAGTTACAAATCTACAAAGTATTTCAGAATCCTCGCCGATGCTACGGAGTTCGTGCGCTGAGGTGAGATTCTCCGGACTCAGGCTTGAGTTAGGAGCAGAACGGAGCACTTATGGGTTGCACCCGTGTGCCGTGATGTTATCCGTCGACTGAACTAAACTAAACTAGTTGGTGTATGCCTTCATCATTGCTGTCTCGTTTATTGCGTTTATTGAAGACGACTAGAACAATGCTCTGTGAACGCGGATGTTATCCGATGACATGTCGCGGATTTATTTTATAGTCCCGCAGGCTAGACATTAAACTATTGTCACTGTGTGTGTGATTGCGTGCGTGCGTGCGTGCGTGCGTGCATGCGTGCGTGCCTGAAGGCAGTAAGGCCTTATCTAGCATTTAGTGCTCTCAGTAATATATACCTTCATGCACACATGTGATTTCGAACCCACTGCCTTGGTTACACAACTAATATTAACAATTGTATAACTATTGATTAATTATCGATCTTGTCTTCATCTTTTTTTCCGCCTCAATCCCCAATTATGGCATATGCCCTCATCCAACTCACACCAAGCCTTCAACCAACTCTCTCGAAGCCCTCAACCACCTCACTCTAAGCCCTCAACCAACTCACTCTAAGCCCTCAACCACCTCACTCGAAGCTCTCAACCAACTCAAGCCCTCAACCAACTCATTCTAAGCCCTCAACCAACTCACCCTAAGCCTTCAACCAATTCACTTCAAGCCTTCAACCAACTCACTCCAAGCCTTCAACAAACTCACTCTACGCCCTCAACCAACTCACTCCAAGCCCTCAACCACCTCACTCGAAGCTCTCAACCAACTGACTCTAAGCCCTCAACCAACTCACTCCAAGCCCTCAACCAACTCACCCCACGGTGGAAGCCTGGCAATGCCGACACACCACAAACTTACTACGTCATAGATTGGACAGCACATTTTGGAAACCAGTCACTTGATTGATAGAGACAATGCGTTTCGCGAGTTGTTTAACATACCAAATGGTCGTTTGTTAAAAGTCGCTGAAGCTATCACCATTAATCGGCAGAAGCCAGCCTTGCGCAGACACAAAGACATGATAGTCAGTTTACAATTATCGTGGTAGATAATTGAAATTAATGTGTGAATATGTATAAATTTCAGCTTGAAGGATTTATCTCACCACTTTATTTTATGCTGTGTGATTTCTGCAGTATGTACCTGATGAGATGCAGCGAAATATGCCTAGCAATAAATCGTGCAATCTATTGTTTGTGTCTTCCTTTCTCAAAATCTATCTATTGTCTGTGCGTGTTATATATGTAATGTTTATGTACCATCTATTGGAGCCAAGTTATCTCTTTCCGCCACCTATCGCAATATATGTGTTATCGTCGTCTATCTATTGTGATATATGTGTTATCTTCATCTATCTATTGTTATGTATGTGTTATCGTCATCTATCTATTGTTACATATGTATTATCGTCATATATATATATATATATATATATATATATATATATATATATATATATATATATATATATATATATGTATGTATATATATATATATATATATATATATATATATATATATATATATATATATATATATATATATATATATATATATATATGAAACAGAGGTGAAAACAGGAACAAGAACCACTTCTGCTACGGTGATGTGAGGAGAAGAGCGCAACCCTGACTGCGTAGGGCCAAAGAAGAAAATGAATAAAGAGAAAGAACCTCTCACCGTCCCCGGTTAACAAGAATAGAAAAGAATTAACGTTTAAGAAGATCCAGGGTGGGCCGACAGGGAATTAGAACAATATTCTCCAATTCCAGGCAAAGAATTACACCGAGGGCTGCTCTAATACCAATGACTACATAATAAGAGTCTATCAACTAAACGACAAAATAGGAATAACACAAGCATCATTTGTTTATTAAACTTCTAAACTTCACAATAATATACAGACATGTAGCATCAGCAAAGAAGTCAGGATACAGCAAAAATCAAACAGCAAAAACACTAATCCAACAAACAAAATTCCTAAGTACAGCAAAAACTTCTAGTCCACTAAAAACTACTTTACCAAAAATACTTCTATTCTACTAAAAACTAATTTACCAAAAACGTCTAGTCCACTAAAACCCCAGGAAAATCTAAAATCTAAAACTAGAATTCTGGCTTTTCCACTGCAAAACCTTTTAGGGTTTAATTACACACATTTACAATAGGCATTGGCACCTCGTCACTTGGTGTGATGGACTACGGAAAAAGCCCGGTTCTACCTGTGCAGGTGCCTTTTATACTGTTGTCGGAACGCCTCCCAGAGTTCCAGACCAATCAGACAGTCTGCGCCCTCTGGCAGAGTTCCACCATCATCGCGAGCCGAGTACATATATATTGTCGTCATCTATCTATTGTCACATATGAGTTATTGTCATATGTCTGTTGTTATATAATAAGTGTTATCGTCATCTATATATTGTCATATTTTTTGTTGTGGTCATTTATCCATTGTCAATGTATGTGTTATCGTCATCTGTCTATTGTCTGTGCGTGTCACATATGTATTGTTTATGTACCATCTGTTGGAGCCAGGTTATCTCATTTCGTCATCTATCTATTGCCATATATGTGCTATCGTCATATATCTTTTGTGTGTGTGTGTGTGTGTGTGTGGGTGTGTGTGTGTGTGGGTGTGTGTGTGTGTCATCTGTCTATTGTCTGTGCGTGTCATCTATCTATTCTTTGGTAGTATTACATCTTTCATTGGTGGCGTGTGTGCTACATACGAGTATGACTTAAAAAAAACTTATCACCTATCTATTGTCTGTGCGTGTCATCTATCTATTGTCTGTGCGTGTCATCTATCTATTGTCTGTGCGTGTCATCTATCTATTGTCTGTGCGTGTCATCTATCTATTGTCTGTGTCATCTATCTATTGTCTGTGTGTGTCATCTATCTATTGTCTGTGCGTGTCATCTATCTATTGTCTGTGCGTGTCATCTATCTATTTTCTGTGTGTGTCATCTATCTATTGTCTGTGCGTGTCATCTATCTATTATCTGTGTGTGTCATCTATCTATTGTCTGTGTGTGTCATCTATCTATTGTCTGTGCGTGTCATCTATCTATTGTCTGTGCGTTTCATATATGTCAATAAGCAGTCAAGCTGAAAAAATCCGATGGCTGTGGAAAAGTGGTTTCTGAGAAAAAATGCAAAGAATACCACCACAGACAGAGGGACGCAGAGGTGTTTCCAAGGGACCAGGGCCGGGTTATATACTGGCCAAGACCTATTGACGCGTCCTCGCCGAGCGTCCTGGGCAACAGGTCCCTTCGGGGTCCTGGCTGAAGTCAATAGGATCGCCGATTCCTCCGAAGTCGGAGAGTGTCTGTCTGTATGGCGAGGAACCACCAGTCTGCACACCAATAAGCCAGACATGGGACAACGGATACTCACGCAAACCTCAGGTCCTGTATGACATCACACTGATGTTGGACAACAGGATGCCTTCATCCGACATACAGGACTTTGCGTTGGAGCTCAAGCCAACGAACACAAGCAAGCAAGCAAGCATATATGTATTGACTTTGTGTTACATATCTGTTGTCTGTGCATGCAATATATCCATTGTCTGTGGGTGTCATTTAGACATCAACTTGAAGGCCTGAAGGCGAACAAGGAAGAATCATGTGCCCTCGATCTGTTGGTTTCTAGTGTGACATATCCATTGTATGATGATCCAGTGTTTTAGCTCTCCCGTCACTACCCACGCCCAGAAGCCAGTATCGTACTTGACCTCACATCTAGGGAGAGGTATGGTGGGGCATGACCAGGTTATGCTTCAATGCACTGGCGGGATACAGTGTAGCTGGGCAATGATTCTCCCACAGGTCTGAGGTATGTGATTATGAGCACCTCCAACCCCATGCCCAGGAGGAAGTCTGAGATGTTAGAGCCGCCCTAATCAACAACTGGATGTAGTTCAGCATGCTCGAATGGATCAGAGCGCACGCTCTTAAACTTCCTGTGTGCTGATGCCAAGGTAGCAGGTTCATACCCTACGCCGATCAGTTGATCTAATATGTTGACTTCTCGTCTTTAACATGGCGACGTAAATTACAACTACAGTAAAACCTCTTATCTTCGTTGCCTTCAGTTATCGTCGGCTTCGGCTTTCGTCGATGTTTTTCGCGAGCAATTTGTCTCGCTTTTCGTCGATTGCCTCGGATTTCGTCGGATTGCCCACACGACTTCGCTGCAAATTTTGCGAAAACAAAGGGACCCACGCGTTCTTCTGCTCGTTTTGGCTTTGTGTTTAGTTGTGAACATCTCACTTGCTAATAATAAAATACGAGAGCGGCATTAATATTGCTGAAGTCGGCCGCATGTACGGGAAGTCGCCATCCACGATAAGTTCCATTGTGGCGAAAAAGGAAGCAATAAAGGAGGCTAATTTAGCAAAAGGCATGAATATGCTAACAAAACAGATATCGCAAACAATTGAAAATGTCGAACATTTATTATTAATTTGGATATATGAACACCATTTAGAAGCAATCATATATGAAAAGGCCAGCCTGTTGTCTGTCGATCTCATTAAGAAAATGCCTTGGACGAGTGTTAATGTGCTTAGTGATTTTAAGACCAGCAGAGGATGGTTTGAAATATTCAAGGGGCGCACTGGCAACAGTTTTACTAGGCACGGCGATGATGCGAGTTTGGACAAGACTGAGGCCAAAACTAGTATTAAATAGTATATTTGTTCCCTATAAAATGTGTTTTTAGTATTATTTTGGAGTTCTAAAACGAATTAATTGGATTTACATTGATTTATGTGCAAATAATTGCCTCGGTTTTCGTCGGTTTAGGATTTCGGTGATTGTTTTCGGACGAATTATCTACGAAAACTGAGGTGCCTTAAAAGTCAGGGTGAATTCGCTGATAGTTGGAGTGGGTTCACCTGATGGCGAACGGCACTGGTAATAGGGAAAGTTAGTCCACACGCAAAAACAGCCCAGTGCACTAGATATAGTAACACGTGTATGAACTTCGCATGAGTTCAAGCGAACGAACGCAAAAACAAAACAAAAAAACTTAAGATGTGGCTAGAATAATCGACCTCCTCATTACGATAAGAGGTGTGGTAATGTGATGTTTACGGCAGCTCACAAACACACGATTTAGTGAAGACACATGCCATATTACTGCTAACAGGTTGTTCATTAATTCCAACAGACAATCGATAACTAAATAATTGCGGCTCGCAAAAATAAGTAACAGTAATATGAACTCTGCGAGCTAACTCTAACTTGAATGACGAAAGTCGATTCCTGGACGTTCAACAACAAAATCTCCATTTAATTTTCCATACGTACAAGGTTGGATTATCACGAATAATATTCAACTCTTACTGGGCCTGTGTCGCCAGGGCCGGCAGTAAGTATTATTATTGAAATTAATATTAGGATAAATCACAAACCCGTGTTATCACAAAATGTTTATATGTTGCCCT
This sequence comes from Cepaea nemoralis, assembly GCA_014155875.1. Taxonomy (NCBI): domain Eukaryota; kingdom Metazoa; phylum Mollusca; class Gastropoda; order Stylommatophora; family Helicidae; genus Cepaea; species Cepaea nemoralis. The sequence continues at coordinate 187,827 of JACEFZ010012011.1, read as the reverse complement.
ACTTGTCCTCTGGGATTCTTCTTTCTATCCATCAAGTATGCGTCTCGCCTCTCTGCAACAATATACTAATTTCTCCGTTTGCAGGTTCGTTTATCCTTGGCGATATTACGTATCATTCTTGGCAACTATTCTTTCCCGTCTGCTGTTATTATTCAAGCCACTGATTTGATGCCAATCTAATCCTTAGCCAACTTAAATTCTCCGACATTGAAAATGCACCGACGTCTTCCAAATCTCCCCGCAAGTCTGCCGTTGCTATTGTCATCTCCGTGTGACGTTTTGTTGTTGTCATGTCGTCTCTTCGATTATCCTAGTATTTTTGGTGTAAACGATTTCTACCTTATTAATACTACGTCATTCCGTCGCACTCGCTATTTGGCAACACATCATAAAACAACATTTGTTTAGAAATTCAAAACAATGTTTCCCGTAGTGAATTTTAATAACGAAGACACACACAATAGACTCTGCACAACACCGAATGGTTAGCTGAAATTTTAAAGCCAGTACGACAGTCCTTCGATCCAAAAATACTCAGAGATGCATTCGAACTGGTGGAATTATTGGATACTATGGACATAAATAATCAAACACATGGCATCTATGGATATAGCCTCCCTAGTCACCAATGTTCCATTACATGAGACAGTGAAAATAATGCGAGAACGCATTAAAGACAAACAATTAAACTAGGCATACCAACATCTATTCTGGAGAGGCTATTACTACTATGTACCGCCAACATACAATTCAATTTTCTAACAAAGTCATACCGTCAAATTGACGGAGTAGCCATGGGGAGTCCTCTTGGCCCTATTCTAGCGGACATCTTCATGGCACATTTAGAAGAAAAGAGATCCTCAGACATTAACAACTTGGTCTTCTACAGTCGTTACGTGGACGATATACTAATTATCCCCACAGACAAGTTACAAGCAACATCGTTCTAGGCCATAATGAACATGACGCATAAAAACATCTCTCTATCTATAGGAACACGAACTAGGAAGATATGCACCCAGGACACACTGACATAGGACTTTGAAACTCTGAAGAATGTCTTAAACCTGAATGGGTACTCCACAGGATTTATAAAGCGCCACTGTCAACAGCCCAAACCAAAACCAGACGAAACTACAGTCCCTAAACTCAAGGTATTCATCCAGCTAACCTTTCGAGGGAATGACGCAATGCAACGTCTACAAGACCGGCTCATTACAGCAGTAGGCCGAACATTCAGTGCTGCAACTCCAGTCATTAGGTATAGAACCACACCGATTCCTATCCCAGCAGTAAAAGAGCCTGTTCCTCCGTACGCCGAAAACAATTGTATTTACCAATTCACATGTAGGTGCCAGTCTACCTACATCGGCAGAACAGAGCGGCAGTTGAACAAAAGAGTGTCTGACACATACCTCAATGGAACGACAAGATACTACACACAGGCGAGGGGAGCCTAGTGGGGCCGACATACCGGAAGCTTCCCGCTTCACCAATTTCTAGGCATATGCTGGAAAGCGACCATGTGATTGATAGAGACAGGGCCTTTCGCATGTTGTTTAACACACAAAATACTCGCTTGTTAAAGTTTGCAGACGCAATAATGATTAATCTACACAAACCAGTTTTGTGCAAACAGAAAGGCATGTTAGTCAGTTTAAAATTACCGTGGTAGACAATTGAAATTACTGTGCGAACATGTGTATATTTCAGCTTGAAGGATTTATCTAGTTATTTTACTGGTTTTTTTTTTTTGCATATCCCTTACAGGACGTTGCAGTCAACACCAGCATTTTTCAGGCGGTGCTGATGTACTAGGCAAGATTACGCTCAGTAGTTTGCCATTGCTTTCTGAGCGACCGGCTCATATACCTCTAAGTTACCGACCGCGACGGGAACCGCTACCGTTTCTCGCGCACATCACGTTACTCACGAGAGTATACGGGATTACGGAGAAAGACGTAAACACCTAAGCCAGGGAGCCTGCTATTTTACTTTATTTACGTTGTGTGAATTCTGCAGAGAATAGAAATGGTGATGGCTCAAATTGGATCACAAGAAATAAAATTAATACTTGGTGATTTTAATGCAAAAGTAGGAAATGGAAAAATGGAGGATGTAGTGGGGAATTATGGATTAGGTACAAGAAATGAAAGAGGGGAAAAGCTAATAGAATGGGCAAATATCAATGATATGATAATTGGAAACACATGGTTTGAAAACCATAAAAGACGACTGTACACATGGAAAAGCCCTGATAAGAAAATACGCAACCAAATTGACTACATGCTAAATAATAAAAGATTTAGAAATGCTTTAATTAATGTAAAGACAATGCCTGGTGCTGACTGTAATAGTGATCATGTACCACTATGTGGACAAATAAAAGTAAGATTAAAGAGAGGGGAAAAAATGGTTAAGAACATGAGACTTAATAAAGAGGTTCTGAAAATAGATAAAGAAATACAAGAACAATACAGAGTGACTGTGAAAAATAGGTACAATGCAATAGCTAAAATACAGAGTATAAATGAACAATGGGAAATGTTAAGGGACTCCATTCATCAAACTAGCAAAGAAGTATTACCGGAGAGAGGCAAAATAGCTAAGAAAAAATGGATGAATGAAGATATCTTAAAACTGATGGACAAAAGAAAACAGAGTAAAAATGACAAACAAGAATACGCTAAGATAAATAAAGAAATAAAAGATAAATGTGGGAAGGCTAATGAAAGTTGGTTAAACGAGCTATGCAAAAACAAAAAATTGAATTAAATTCCATTAAAGATACAAAAAATATGCACAGACAAATCAGTGAGCTTACAGGAAGAAAAATAAGAATAAATACAGGGTGTTTGAAATCAAAAACAGGAAAGATATTATTAGAGGAAGGTGCTATAATGAAGAGGTGGAATAAGTATATAAGAGAATATGATGGAGAAAGGGAAGAATTAACAGAAGATAGTAACTTAGAAGGTCCACCTATTCTGAAAGAAGAAGTCGCTGACGCTATGAAACATATGAAGAATGGAAAAACAGCCGGGCCAGATGAAATCACAATAGAAGAATTAGAAGTATTGGGAGAATTTGGAGTAGATATATTAACCAAAATGTTGAATGATATTTACAGCAGTGGATATTTACCCAGTGATATGCTGAAATCTGTATTTATAGCTATACCAAAACGACCAGGAGCAATTGATTGTGAAGATTTTCGTACAATTAACCTTATAAACCATATCACTAAGCTTCTACTCAGAATCATAATGAGAAGAACCAAAAAGAAAATAAAAATGGAAATTAGTGAAGAACAGTATGGATTTGTGGAAGGAAGGGGCACAAACAATGCAATTTATACGTTACGGACACTAATAGAAAGGTCAATAGAGAAACAGAGAGACGTATATTTGTGCTTCATAGATTATATACTAAGGCATTGATAAAGTAAAACATGATGAACTGATTAAAATGTTGGAAGATATCAACATTGATGGAAAAGATTTAAGAATAATAAATAATGTTTACTGGAACCAAGTAGCAGCAATTAAAATGGGAAATAAAGAGGGTAGTTACGAACAGATAAAGCTAGGAGTACGACAAGGGTGTGTCTTGTCACCAGATCTTTTCTCCCTGTATAACGAAGTAATAATGAGAGAGATCAAAGAGATGCCAGGAATACTAGTTGGAGGTTATAATATAAATAATATACGCTATGCAGATGACACAGTATTGGTGGCGGATAATTCAACAGACCTACAACAATTATTAGACGTTGTAGTAACAGAGAGTGCAAGGAAAGGACTCTCCTTGAATATCAAGAAAACAGTAACAATGGTAATATCAAAGAAAATGGTGACACCAAAATGTGACATAGAAATAGAAGGGAGAATCCTTAACCAAGTTGATAATTTTAGATACCTAGGGGCATTTATAACATCAGATGGAAGATGTACAACAGAGATTAGGAGCAGAATAGGGCAGGCAAAAGCCGCATTTCAGAAAATGTAGAGTATCTTATGCAATAAGTCACTATCACTGAATGTAAGAAAGAGAGTGCTGAAATGCTATGTAGAACCAGTTTTGCTGTATGGCAGTGAATCTTGGAATGTAAATGAACAAATTAAGAAGAAATTAGAAGCAACAGAGATGTGGTTCCTGAGACGAATGTTGCGAATTCCTTGGACTGCCAGAGTAACTAACGACGACTGCCTGAAACAGGCTAATGAAACTAGAACATTATATACAACAATAAGACAGAGACAAACATCTTTCTTTGGTCACGTGATGAGAAGAGAAGCATTGGAGAACATCGTAACAACTGGAAAGATCGAGGGGAAGAGAGGCAGAGGCAGACCAAGAGAAATGATGCTGGATGGATTGAGACGGTGGCACTGGAGGAATATCAGCAGCAGAGTTGATCCAGAAAACCAAAGACCGAGATCTATGGAGAGTCCTGAACGCCTACGCCAGCCGGCACGGCACTTGATGATGATGATGAATACTGCAGTATGTACCTGACGAGATGCAGCGAAATATGCCAGGCAATAAATCTTGCAATCTATTGTTTGTATCCTCGTTATTCAAACATTTATTTAGTTAACTTTCTGATTGAAGTTAACCATCAACTTCTGCATCAAATAAGATGATTGGCTATTGTAGCAGTGGCAACATCAAAACGTTCATGAACTCGGAAACCATTTCACCCATGATAAGACAGACCAACTGTTATTGATATGGCAATTTATCTAGGCCCGGTCTCTGACTGAACAGAACTAATCCAGCCAGGACTGTTACTTAATACCTCCATTGTCTGCCGCTGGGATGCGCCAGTAAGCACGGTGATATTGAATATAAGAGGGCGGGAGACCTGGAGAAGGGGGAGGCAGGGCAGACACTGGTCGTTGCTGAGGCAGGGTTCTAGCGGGCGAGGCCAAGCAGTGTCTGGCAGCAACTGGGAGGGATGTGGGTACAGCGAGATACTACTTGCTTCACACATATTTGAATGTGTCCGACGAGGGGGACACGATTTTAGCCGCGCGTGAGAGTTCTCGGGGTTTGGAGTTGCAAACAGAAACCTTGTATATTTGAAGACGTCTGCACTGGAGTTAGTTCTACGATAAGCCGATTGCACTTTCGACTGCATATATTGTGTTGTCAGATACACAAATACGCAGGAGCACTTTCACTGTAATTTTGTGAATGAAATCGAGCATATTTTTCAGGTTGTTGACATAATTGTGCTGTGCATAATCAAGGCGGTACTCGAGAAGTCTGTGTATTTATTATGTTTACCAAAGACGTTATGGGACTTTGAAAACGTCTTTAGCTTATTCTCTCTTTAGTTAATGTTTCGGCGCGGATTTATTCCTTGGAATCCAAAACAAAACGAATATGGCCACACATATGTTTATGTTCCACATAAATGCTGTGTAAAACTAAATTATATTTTAGATTCACATAGACGTCGTACAAAACTATACATATCCATCATGCTGTAGTTATACAACTATACTCCCAGTATGTCAAATTGTTTCACACAGACCATGACATACTATATATCCAGTATGTGTTACTTTCACATAGACCATGACAAACTATATATCCAGTATGTGTTACTTTCACATAGACCATGACAAACTATATACCCAGTATGTTTTACTTTCACATAGACCATGACAAACTATATATCCAGTATGTTTTACTTTCACATAGACCATGACAAACTATATATCCAGTATGTGTTACTTTCACATAAACTATGACAAACTATATACCCAGTATGTGTTACTTTCACATAGACCATGACAAACTATATATCCAGTATGTTTTACTTTCACATAGACCATGACAAACTATATATCCAGTATGTTTTACTTTCACATAGACCATGACAAACTATATATCCAGTATGTTTTACTTTCACATAGACCATGACAAACTATATACCCAGTATGTGTTACTTTCACATAGACCATGACAAACTATATATCCAGTATGTTTTACTTTCACATAGACCATGACAAACTATATATCCAGTATGTGTTACTTTCACATAGACCATGACAAACTATATATCCAGTATGTTTTACTTTCACATAGACCATGACAAACTATATATCCAGTATGTTTTACTTTCACATAGACCATGACAAACTATATATCCAGTATGTTTTACTTTCACATATACCATGACAAACTATATATCCAGTATGTTTTACTTTCACATAGACCATGACAAACTATATACCCAGTATGTGTTACTTTCACATAGACCATGACAAACTATATACCCAGTATGTGTTACTTTCACATAGACCATGACAAACTATATATCCAGTATGTTTTACTTTCACATAGACCATGACAAACTATATACCCAGTATGTGTTACTTTCACATTAGACCATGACAAACTATATATCCCAGTATGTGTTACATTCACATAGACCATGACAAACTATATATCCAGTATGTGTTACTTTCACATAGACCATGACAAACTATATATCCAGTATGTGTTACTTTCACTTAGACCATGACAAACTATATATCCAGTATGTTTTACTTTCACATAGACCATGACAAACTATATATCCAGTATGTTTTACTTTCACATAGACGTCATGTAAAACTATATATCCAGTATGTTTTACTTTCACATAGACCATGTAATACTATATATCCAGTATGTTTTACTTTCACATACTCGTCATGTAAAACTATATATCCAGTATGTTTTACTTTCACATAGACCATGACAAACTATATATCCAGTATGTTTTACTTTCACATAGACTATGACAAACTATATATCCAGTATGTTTTACTTTCACATAGACCATGACAAACTATATATCCAGTATGTTTTACTTTCACATAGACCATGACAAACTATATATCCAGTATGTTTTACTTTCACATATACCATGACAAACTATATATCCAGTATGTTTTACTTTCACATAGACCATGACAAACTATATACCCAGTATGTGTTACTTTCACATAGACCATGACAAACTATATATCCAGTATGTGTTACTTTCACATAGACCATGACAAACTATATACCCAGTATGTGTTACTTTCACTTAGACCATGACAAACTATATACCCAGTATGTGTTACTTTCACTTAGACCATGACAAACTATATACCCAGTATGTGTTACTTTCACATAGACCATGACAAACTATATATCCAGTATGTGTTACTTTCACATAGACCATGACAAACTATATACCCAGTATGTGTTACTTTCACTTAGACCATGACAAACTATATATCCAGTATGTTTTACTTTCACATAGACCATGACAAACTATATATCCAGTATGTTTTACTTTCACATAGACGTCATGTAAAACTATATATCCAGTATGTTTTACTTTTACATAGACCATGAAAAACTATATATCCAGTATGTTTTACTTTCACATAGACCATGTAATACTATATATCCAGTATGTTTTACTTTCACATACTCGTCATGTAAAACTATATATCCAGTATGTGTTACTTTCACATAGACCATGACAAACTATATATCCAGTATGTTTTACTTTCACATAGACTATGACAAACTATATATCCAGTATGTGTTACTTTCACATAGACCATGAAAAACTATATATCCAGTATGTTTTACTTTCACATAGACCATGACAAACTATATATTCAGTATGTTTTACTTTCACATAGACGCCATGTAAAACTATATGCCAGTATGTGTTAGTTTCACATTGACATCATGTAAAATTATATGCCCAGTATGTTTTACTGTCACATAGACCATGACAAACTATATATCCAGTATGTTTTACTTTCACATAGCTCGTCATGTAATACTATGTGCCCAGTATGTGTTACTTTCACATAGACGTCATGTAAAAACAATATGTCCTTTAAATATGTGTTTCACATTGTCATCATGTAAATTTATATGCCCAGTATGTTATAGTTTCACACAGACTATTTGCCCAGTTGTTTTAGTTTCACATAAACGTCATTTAAACCTATATGCCCAGGATGTTTTAGTTTCACATGGACGTCATATAAAACTATATGCCCAGCATGTTTTAGTTTCACACAGACTATATGTCTAGTATATTTTAGTTTCAGACAGACGTCATTTAAAACTATATGATTAGCATGTTTTAGTTTCACACAGACGTCATGTACCACTATATGCTCAGTATGTTTTGTAAAAACACCGTCGAGTGGTTCCCCTTCCAGTAAATGCCCAGCCACCAGTAGAATCGCGTCATAGACAATGTTTTCGATAGACTGAAACTTCGATCCTAGACCAGTTGCCGACCAAGACTTAGGGCCTGATCTCCCCTGCCATGATATTTAGTCTTTAGGTTGCATTTCCTCGCACTGGGATCAGGCTTGTACCTTGCCCATTTGCTGTCATCAGCCCGAAGCCGTTGGGACAATGTGGGTTGTCGGGTTTAGGTGAGTACCGGCCAACATTCGGCGCTAACAGGAAGCAGGTAGCATCGTCTACAGCTATACGTTATCTCAGTCATATCTGACTAAGACCATATATGGTCAAACTATTTTAGTTTCCGAGACCTAATGCTGTCCATGAACCAGTTTTCTTCAATGTTCAGGTACGCATAGGGCGTCAGTAATTCCTTCTTCCTGGTCCACTGTGTTCTAAGGGATGTCGCTATAACGTCCAAGTTCACAAGAACTGGTTTCCTTCTGTATTGGTTGTGACATGATCCATGACTCTCATGCCCATATTGCCACAGGATATATCCGTGTGATGCTTCAGTCTGTGTGCTGGCACTGTGCCATGAAACCCCCATACCATTTAAACTCCGCATTGCCATGACCATCCTCAGTCCGACGTCTTGCGAACAGCTCTCACTGTTGTAGATTATTTGGCCACCATATTTAAAGTTTGTGATATTTTCAGTTTCTTCGGTGTTGATTACGATTTTTGGTTGACGTGTGGCTTTGCCTGAGGACATTACTTTTGTCTTCATTTTTAACGTCAGAGTTAAAAATTGTGCCTTTTGTACGTGCTCATACCAAGTTGTAACGAACAGTAAACGATCATACCAAGTTGTAACCAACAGTACATGACCCTACCATTCTCTAGCCAATAGTACACGATCATATTACGTTCTAGCCAATAGTACATGATCATATTACGTTCTAGCCAATAGTACACGATCATATTAAGTTCTAGCCAATAGTACACGATCATATTACGTTCTAGCCAATAGTATATGATCATATTAAGTTCTAGCCAATAGTATATGATCATATTAAGTTCTAGCCAATAGTACACGATCATATTAAGTTCTAGCCAATAGTATATGATCATATTACGTTCTAGCCAATAGTACACGATCATATTAAGTTCTAGCCAATAGTACACGATCATATTAAGTTCTAGCCAATAGTACACGATCATATTAAGTTCTAGCCAATAGTATATGATCATATTAAGTTCTAGCCAATAGTATATGATCATATTACGTTCTAGCCAATAGTATATGATCATATTAAGTTCTAGCCAATAGTATATGATCATATTAAGTTCTAGCCAATAGTATATGATCATATTAAGTTCTAGCCAATAGTACACGATCATATTAAGTTCTAGCCAATAGTATATGATCATATTAAGTTCTAGCCAATAGTACATGATCATATTACGTTCTAGCCAATAGTACACGATCACACCCCGTTGTAGCAGTTGTAGCCAACAGTACATGCACATATCGAACTGTAGCCAACAGTACGTGTACGTATCAAGCTGTACCAAATAGTGCAAGCACATACAAAGTTGTACCCAACAGAACATGCACATATAAAATTGTACCCACCAGTACCGCACATATAATACTGTACCCAATATTACAAGCGCATTTAAAGCTATACTCAATAGTACAAACATTTATCAAGCTGTGCCCAACAAAACATACTCATATAAAACTGTACCCAACAGAACATGCACATATAAAACTATACCCAACATAACATGCACATATAAAACTGTACCCAACAGAACATGTACATATAAAGCTGTACCCAACAGAACATGCACATATAAAACTGTACCCAACAGACATGTACATATAAAACTGTACCCAACAGAACATGCCCATATAAAACTGTACCCAACAGAACATGTACATATAAAACTATACCCAACAGAACATGCACATATAAAACTGTACCCAACAGAACATGTACATATAAAACTGTACCCAACAGAACATGCACATATAAAACTGTACCCAAAAGTACAAGCACATATCAAGCTGTAGCCAGTAACACATGAGGTCGCGTGCCACACTTGTATAGTAGCGTTAGTTATGGAAACACACTTCCCAAATCGATGGGCTACAATGGCGCATTGGAACTGCTGACGAGGGGCTCATGTAGCGAAATGGTCTGAGTGTAACATTGAGTGCACGTCAAAACACCGCCTGATTTCACAAGTCCGTTTTGTGAGTCAGTTTCTAGTGATGATTCGCGATAGTATCTTGAAGTTCATCATTTCAGATGAACGAACATTTCACCACATGTCAACGCGCACATTATCATAATTGACTTGTAAAAATACTGGACCGGAATATGAGCTGTATACCTAATCAGGGCTTGTAGACTTCCACACACTAGATCCATTCTAAGAGGGGTTTGGCGAATATGGGGCAATGTTTGGGCCACCGGTAGTGGCACAGACCATACTAAGACTTTATTCCTGTTGCATATCCTTCACGGGACGTCGCAGTCAACTCCAGCATTTTTTGCTGTTCGTAATTTCTTGGCAAGTTTACGTTCAGTAGTTTGCCATTGATTTCTGAACAACCGTAGCCCCTTCGGCACAAAGCCGGTTACTAATACTCTTACTAATACTCTTTCAGTGCCAAGCAAAGATTGGGTCCTGACCAAACAGAAATTCATGGCAGAAAATTGGAAGTAGGGGTATGTCACAATAATGCTTTAAAAAAAGTTAAAATGGTAGCAGCTATTTTGTATTATATATCAAATTAAAGAGGATAGCACAAGGAACATGACAGTGTTAATAATTAATTGATAGGTCAGAAATATTATGACAATAATGAGAGGTTTAATAATAATTGAAATTAAAGAGGTAAAAATTATTTTAAAATGTCACTTACCAAGGCTGTATTGATAATCCACTGCAACTAATCCAGTCAAATGTGCTGAATACTGTTAAACACACCGATTTTGTTCAATAATATCAGTATCACAAGAACTGCACCACAACACCAATAAAACATAACTAAAACATAATATTTTGAAGCACATAATTTTCACACAAAATGGAAAATATCAGTAACACATCACTCAGATTGCAGTGAGAAGAAGATTATAAACACTGTTTTCTATTTAGTTATAATTATTATTCTTTTAAATTTAATTATTTAAATACCCCTTACATACTTTGTGATAGGCAAAACAAATTTAGGGGTATAAATATGTCCCATTAGCGCATTCATAATTCGATGTGTGCCATCATATTATGACATATTATGACGAACTTTCGCTTGCAGTGTTTCGCTTGCAATCTAACTGACTAACTGAATACTGCATGTGGTTTAAGTTTTAGAATCTTTCATAAAGTTCCTGAAATCACTATAACTATAATATAAAATTGTTTCAAACGGTAATTGTATTAAAATATCAATCAATTAATCAATCGTGTGCCATGCCGGAAAGCGTGGGCGGTCATGACTCGCCATTTCACTCGATCACCAGTGTCGTGGATCAGCTCAGTGTTCCTGTCGCGTCCATGCCATGTGGCCAAGCCATCCAGGTATTTTCCTCTCGGTCTTCCTCTTGGTCTGTTCCCTTCGATCTTGCCAGTTGTCACCAAGTTCTCCAATCCATTCAAAACCAGAAGGTGTTGTCATTTCGAAGTTCAAATCAAAACAATCTTTTCCAATCAAGAATCAAGTGCTTTCTAAGGACAAATATGGTTGTCAGCGGCCTGCGAAATATTTATGTCTCAATTTTAAGTTACCGAAGTTAACTAAAAATTGCGGAAACATAAGAAAAGGGACAAATAAACCACCGATTAAACTGTGGCGATTAAAGGGCCCACGGGCGTCACGGACGGTCAGTTGTGGCGATGTATGGGCCCTTGGCAGAGAAAGAGTTAACGAGTCAGTAATCTGATCGCTGATGTCAGTATCACACACATACACCGTGCACATACCTTACAACGAGCCAGTAATCTGATGGCCGATGTCAGTATCACACACACATACACCGTGCACATACCTTACAACGAGCCAGTAAATGTCAGTATCACACACAGACACCGTGCACATACCTTACAACGAGCCAGTAATCTGATCGTCGATGTCAGAATCACACATAGACACCGTGCACATACATACCTTACAACGAACTCCACTTCCTAACAACGGAGTATTTCTGTTTTAATATAATTAAATTTTCTAATTTCCTGTTTCCTTTAGATCATTTTGTGTCGTTTCCTGACGAAGACTTGCATAATCGAAACGCCATTCGTTGTGTCATTAAATGCTTGTCTTCATTTTATTATAGTGGAGTTCGTTGTAAGGTATGGACACTGTACTTCTCTCACTTTTTCGCAGCCGTTACACGCACCTAACTGTTGTTATTTATTTGTGTTATTTCCAGCTGCAGCCGTAATTTCTCTTATTTACACTCAATTAGCCATTTATCAGACATATACAAGAACATGTTGGTACGCGTTTCCGGCTGTAAATACTGACCTCCCGTCATTAAGTGTTGATCGATTCACATGGACTCATTTTACCGGTTCTGGCACATACGTTTAAGCTTTCACAAATTCTGATGCACACATATAAGATTTGACCGATTCTTATACATACATGCATATACGAGTTGACCGATTATAATGAAATATTTAAGAGTTGACCGCTTCTGATATAGACATTAATTACTGCCTGTGTTAGAAAGGTTAATATTGGCCATGATGGCATACATTACTACTTTCAACAAAAGGAAAAGACTCTTTTAAAAGTACGTCACAATCAGTCTCAGCATTTGTTGGGCTGTTTGTTTACGTTTAGTAGTTTGCTTTCTGTACGACCCATGCTCATACCATTGTTAAAAAAACAACACAAGACAGGTTGCTTTACCATCGCCCGCAGCTGATTTCGAATGCAGTATGCGAGATTGTCAATGGCGTTAGCTACCTCTTCGCCACAACTGTCGGCATTTCATCGATAGCAGTACATGGTAAAAAAAAAGTTAGTTGCATATCCTTTACAGGACGTATCAGTAAACCTCTGCAATTTTTGGCTGTTCGTGATTCCTGGGCAAGTTTACGTTCAGTAGTATGCCATTTCTTTCTGAACTACCGACACCTATCAGTGTACCTGTGCGGGTCGTTCGTTTGTCGAGACTCCTGTCTGTTCCACTCCCTCACATGGGGCAGTGAGGAGCATTTTGTGTGATATTCACTGGCACAGGAACGGAGCATAATGGGGACGACCCGTTTGCTGTGACGTTGGAACCGCGACTAACTAACTAACTAACTAACTAACTAACTAAAAAACCGACACCGTTGTTTCAAACATGGGTATTCGGGATTACGAACTGCATCGGTAACCCCTCATAGTAGGTAACCTGGAGATACGACAGCTGTGGAAGGGGCTTGTTGTTGATGTTGTTGTTGTTTGTACATCGAGAATGATGATGACCATTCATTTCATCCTGTGGGGTTGAAACTATGGAGCCGTGAGTTCTAAGATGGCTGATAAGGCCTATTTTGGCTCGAAATGTTCTTTGACAATGTGGGCAAAGTATGCTTGACGTTCCAGGAGAACGATCTCCTGCAGTGGTTTTTCTGTCCAGCCTTTTCTTCGCAGCTCATGCAGTCCTGGTTGCTTCACAAGTGACTGCACCCTTGCATAATGATGTACGCCACGAATTTCGGTCTTTGGCAGCAGTCTCCCAGGTGTCAAGATGAATTCCAAAAGCTTTCAGTGATATTTTCAGAGTGTCTTTAAAGCGTTTCCTCTGGCCGCCTTGGGAGCGTTTGCCACAACGCAGCTCGCCATGAAAAACATTGTGTTTAGGGAGCCTGTGATCTGGCATGCGAGTTAAATGACCAGCCCAGCGAATCTGATTCTTCATTAGTATAGTGTTGATACTGGGCATGGGCGCTCTTTCTAGAACTTCAGTGTCTGGGATCTTATCTTCCTAAGGCAGACTGTGTGGAAGTGGTTTAATTTCCTAGCTTGTCACTCATAAATAGTCCAGATTTCACAAGCATAAGTTTGGATAATACAACTGCTTTGTAGACTTTCAGCTTTGTTTGCAGAATTATTTCATTTCTGCCCCATACATTCTTGTACAGTCTGTCAAAGGCCGCCTGGGCTTGGAGATTCTTGCATTCACTTCGTCATCAATTGTGGCAGCTTGTGACACAGTTCTGCAAAGATAGGTGAATTTGTCCACAACACTTAGTCTATGGCCGTTCACCTTGATATTTGGCATGGTGTGATTATTTCCTGGAGCTGGCTGGTACATAACTACAGTCTTCTCCAAGTTGATATTGAGCCCAAAGTTGGCACAGGCATACGAGAACGCTGAAACATTGTGTTGCATGTCTGCCTCTGAGTTGGCATATAGAGCGCAATCATCAGCAAACAGGAGCTCTCTGATGGTGTCGCTGTTAGTTTTGGTTTTAGCTTTTAGCCTTCTAGGATTGAATAACTTTCCATCCATGGGATAGTTGATGTCTATTCCAATGTCGTTGTTCTCGAAGGAATTCGTCAGCATAGCTGAAAACATGAGGTTGAACAGTGTTGGTGCCAGGAGACATCCCTGCTTCACTCCATTGGTGACAGGAAAGGGCTCAGACAGTTCACCATTTTCCTGTACTCTTGTCTGCATACCATCATGAAATAACCGTACTATATGGATAAACTTTCGTAGACAGCCATATTTCGCCATATCTTCCACATTCCGTCACTGCTGAGTGTATCAAAAGCCTTGATAAGTTCAATGAAAGTGGAAAACATTTCGGAGTTCTGTTCCTGACATTTCTCTTGCAGCTGCCTTGCAGCGAGATTCATGTCACCAGTTCCTCGTTCTTTTTTGAAGCCACATTGACTCTCGGGAAGAAGACCTTGATCGAGATGGGCCGTGAGGCGTCTGAGAAGAATTCTGGCGAGTATCTTCCCTGAAATTGAGAGCAAGGAGATGCCTCGGTGGTTATCTCAGGATTGGCGGTCTCCATTGCGTCCTTTGAAATCTTGTGGCATGGTCTCGTTCACCCATGTTTGTAAAGACTTGGTGAAGCTGCTCTATTAGGACCGGCCCACATGCCTTGTATATCTCTGCTGGGATGGAGTCAGGACCAGGCGCCATACCGCTGGAAAGTTACTGGATGGCTTTGTTTACTTTCACTATGGTTGGCAGGTCATCGAGTGTATCATTCGTAGGAACTTGAGGAAGGCAGTTGATAATTTCATCATCGAAGAAGGAAGTTGCATTTAAGATAATGCTATAATGCTCTGCCCAGCGTTGAAGGATGTCTTTCTTATCAGTGACCAACATTCTCCCATCTGCACTATACCATAGATCGCTTTCAGTGAGTCGTAGAAGTTTTTCATATCATGTCTGTCAGCAAAGTTTTGAATTTCATCAGCTGTGTTGCTCAGCCAGGAGTCCTGCATGTGCCCAAGTTTCTGCTGCATTACTCTCCGAATGTTAGTGAAGGCATCTTTTTTTATTTTTTATTGGGATGTTGACTTCGGTCATTCAAATATGCCTTGGGGAGAAGATGTTTCTCGGCCAGCTATTGGATGATGTCTTCAAAATTTTCATCAAACCAGTCTTTATGCTTTCGGGGGAGGGGGGACTGGACCCAGGATTTTCATAGCAGTGTTGTAAATTATGTCCTTTTGGGCTCTCCACTCTGTTTCCGCAGCCTGTTTAGCTGCAGCATTGGGCTTGAGGCGGTCTTCCAACATATTTTCAAACGACGGCTGCATTTTTTTTTTTTTGTGTGGCTGTTGTTGTTGTTTTTTTTTTTTTCACTTTTACCCCTCGAGGACGCCATGGTGTTTTAATGTGTATGTTTTCTTTCGAGGTAATGAGACGATGGTCTTACCAATAATCGGCACCACACATGAATTTTGTCATCCAAATGTCTTGTCTGTCACTCCTGATGATGACATAGTCAATGAGGTGCCAGTGTTTCGAGCAAGGGTGCATCCACATGTCCTGTTTCGACGAAAAATTGTGTTGGTGATCAGGAGATCGTGTTCGGCATAGGTCTGAAGGAGGAGGAGTCCATTGCTGTTACAATTTCCGACTCCGTACTTTCCAATGATACCACTCCAAGAGGCGGTGTCCTTGCCTACTCTTGCATTGAAGTCCCAAGGAGTATAAGTTTGTCTCCTTTGGGAACAGATATTAATACGTTGTGCAGGTCCTCATAGAACTTGTTACTAACGTCATCTTCATTGGTCATGGTTGGTACGTAGACACTTATGATGGATGCATGCTTCTTTCCTTTCAGCAGAGATAACTTAACGGTCAAAAGCCTGTCATTTATTGCATTCGGAAATTCAGCTTGTTTGCAAACCAGGGCCGACTTAATGGGAAATCCCACACCAGATTGGCGTCTTTCCTCGCTTTTCCTTCCACTCCAGAAGAATGTGTAGCCGGCACCTACTTCACAGATTTGGCCTTCTTCTTCAAGTCGTGTCTCGCTCAAGGATGCAATGTCGATGTTGTACCTGCTCAGCTCTCTCCCAATCAGTGATGTTAGTCCGTATGGGCCCGATGTACCGTCTCTATCAAGTAGGGTGCGTACATTCTAAGTTTCGAGTCTCAAGGGAATATGGTTTACTCTTTTAGCTTTACCTGTTTTTACTTTGTATATCGACCGCAGTATAGGGTACCCACCAACCGCGGCTAGCTGGTTGGGTAATTATGGAGCAGACAATGTGAGCAGTGCTTTCCTATAGAGGGCTGCTCAGTCGCTCAGGGGGCTGCCGAATCCCACTGCTGCTCCGGTCAGTAGAAGACGACGATATGGCCTGAGCCACCTGTGTGCAGGTCTGCGACTACGGCTGCCAGCGTACCCACTCCTGCCGCTTCGCCGCTCGCCCATCGCCACAGGGCTTGAAGGTGATATATGAAGTTGGATGAAGAATGACTTGCGCGATGAACTGGATTGAAGTGACGAAGAGTTGCGCAATTCGTCGACCTCACTCTCTCGCCTGAGTCCATCTGAGTCCAGTCCAGTGGCAAGACAAGTCAAGACGACTGGAGATGAATACAGATGCAGTGGATGACCAGGGCGCTCTACGTGCCTTGCCATCGATATTATATTCCACAACGCTTTTCAGGTAAACGCTGTCTTTTCCCATTGAATCAACAATGATTTCTTCCGCGCAGTCTTCCGAATCCTGTCTTCACATGCTGGGTAGGCATACCCTACTCCGCCGATTGGTTTTACACCAAATCGGCTACTCACGCCTGGTTTAGCCAGCCTGTCACAACTGTTGCCTGGGGGGTGGCCGCTACTAGGAGCCACAGGCGTGAGCTGGATGTCAGGCTTGGACCAGTGGGAGATGGGCCCTGAAAAGAGTGTTGTTGATAGCATAGCAGTACACGGTAAGCAACCCGGAGATGTGACAGTTGTTGGGGGGAGGGGTGTAGTTCTTATTGATAGTAAACATGTGTCCGATATCTGAGGACACTGGATCAGCTTACAGTACGCCGCTTCGACAATGTCGGGACAGTGGAGAGAAATGTGAGTCCAGTGTGCAAAATAATTTACACCTGTGGCAGAAGTCTCTTAGAGGTATGAAGTTTTAGCATCAAGAATATGGAAGTTCTCTATCTGTGCAGTTTCCATGTGAGTTCTACTTGAGGTCAGTTGTCTCACAACTATATATGCATAAAAGTTGTAATGTTTCTTGTGAGTAGATTTAAGATAACAATGCATGACGACATAAATGTTGGAATGTTTCTTGTGTAGCTTTAGGATAACACAATATGACGACATAAACGTTGGAATATTTCTTGTGTAGCTTTAGGATAACACAATATGACGACATAAACGTTGGAATATTTCTTGTGTAGCTTTAAGATAACACAATATGACGGCATAAACGTTGGAATATTTCTTGTGTAGCTTTAAGATAACACAATATGACGACATAAACGTTGGAATGATTCTTGTGTAGCTTTAAGATAACACAATATGGCGACATAAACGTTGGAATGTTTCTTGTGTAGCTTTAAGATAACACAATATGACGACATAATCGTTGGAATGTTTCTTGTGTGACTTTATGATAACACAATATGACGACATAATCGTTGGAAAGTTTCTTGTGTAGCTTTAAGATAACACAATGTAACTACATAAACGTTGGAATGTTTCTTGTGTAGCTTTAAGATAACACAATATGACGACATAAACGTTAAAATGTTTCTTGTGTAGCTTTAAGATAACACAATATGACTACATAAACGTTGGAATGTTTCTTGTGTAGCTTTAAGATAACACAATATGACGACATAAACGTTGGGATATTTCTTGTGTAGCTATAAGATAACACAATATGACGACATAATCGTTGGAATGTTTCTTGTGTGACTTTATGATAACACAATATGACGACATAATCATTGGAATGTTTCTTGTGTAGCTTTAAGATAACACAATATGACTACATAAACGTTGGAATGTTTCTTGTGTAGCTTTAAGATAAAACAATATGACTACATAAACGTTGGAATGTTTCTTGTGTAGCTATAAGATAATACAATATGACGACATAATCGTTGGAGTGTTTCTTGTGTAGCTTTAAGATAACACAATATGACGACATAAACGTTGGAATGTTTCTTGTGTAGCTTTAAGATAACACAATATGACGACATAAACGTTGGAATATTTCTTGTGTAGCTTTAAGATAACACAATATGACGACATAAACGTTGGAATGTTTCTTGTGTAGCTTTAAGATAACACAATATGCCGACATAAACGTTGGGATGTTTCTTATGTAGCTTTAAGATAACACAATATGACGACATAAACGTTGGAATGTTTCTTGTGTAGCTTTAAGATAACACAATATGACGACATGAACGTTGGAATATTTCTTGTGTAGCTTTAAGATAACACAATATGACGACATAAACGTTGGAATGTTTCTTGTGTAACTATAAGATAACACAATATTACGACATAAACGTTGGAATATTTCTTGTGTAGCTTTAAGACAACACAATATGACGACATAAACGTTGGAATGTTTCTTGTGTAGCTTTAAGACAACACAATATGACGACATAAACGTTGGAATATTTCTTGTGTAGCTTTAAGATAACACAATGTGACGACATAAACGTTGGAATGTTTCTTGTGTAGGTTTAAGATAACACAATATGACGACATAAACGTTGGAATATTTCTTGTGTAGCTTTAAGATAACACAATATGACGACATAAACGTTAAAATGTTTCTTGTGTAGCTTTAAGATAACACAATATGACGACATAAACGTTGGAATGTTTCTTGTGTAGCTTTAAGATACAATATGACGACATAAACGTTGGAATGTTTCTTGTGTAGCTTTAAGATAACACAATATGAGGACATAAACGTTGGGATATTTCTTGTGTAGCTTTTAGATAACACAATATGACAACATAAACGTTGGAATGTTTCTTGTGTAGCTTTTAGATAACACAATATGACGACATAAACGTTGGAATGTTTCTTGTGTAGTTTTTAGATAACACAATATGACGACATAATCGTTGGAATGTTTCTTGTTAGTAGCTTGACGATATGAAACATTGTTGACATAGACGCTGGAATGTTACTGATAACTAGCTTGACGGCATGAAACAATGACAAAATAAATTATGGAATCTTAAGTGTGAGTAGCTTATAAATATGAAACTATGACAAAATAAACGATTGAATGTTACTGTTGACGAGCTTGAAGACATGCTATTATGACAAAATAAATGATATAATGTTACTTGTGAGTAGCTTAAAGACGTGAAACTAAGACAAAGTAAACGACCAAATGTTACTGTTGACTAGCTTGAAGACATGATACCATGACAAAATAAATTATTGAATGTTACTTGTGAGTAGCTTGAAGACGTGAGACGAAGACAAGATAAATTAGTGAATGTTACATATGAATAGCTTGACGACATGAAACTACTGAATTTTACTTGTGAGTAACTTGAAGACATAAAACTATGACACCCGGGAAGGTTAACCCGGTCAACAAATGCCCGCAGAAGTCGGATGTGTCGGCCTAACGGCGCAAGAACGCAGCTCTGCTGTAAACAGGCACAACGCAATCACATCCGAAAAAAAAACTCCGGATGAACGAAGAAGAAGAAGAAGAAACTATGACATAATAAATTACTGAATTTTTCTTGTGAGTAGCTTGACGACAAAAATAATGCTGACATACTGGCTGGTATGTTCCCGTGAATATTGTTAAAATAGCCAACTATAAGTAATACAATGACGTAACGCTGGAATGTTACTTGTGAGTAGATTGAAGACATGGCACTTTGCTGATATAGTTTAGTTTTTTTTTCTCCCTCATAATATGCGCAAAATTACTGACTGTCTGCGACACATGTCTATAATAATTTTGTTACTCTTTCCCTAGCAGTCCAGCCATTAGATTCACTGTCCAATGATCTGGCTGTAAAAACAAAAACAAAAAAACAAAATTGGGGGGGGGGGGGGGATTATTATCGCCTTCCTAAGAAAAGCTTGTTCTGAGAAATTTCCCCTGGGAATATTGGAATTCTGGAATTCGGTCTTTTCAAGTTATAGGCGGAGATCGTAGATCTAAGACATCGCGTTCACCATTCATAAGTATCCAAATATTGTGAAGTAGTTCTGTAACGTTCCAATCAGATAGTGATACACTTTTGGTTAAAGATGAAATTGTTCCTGTCTACAATTATTTGTTTGTTTGTTTGTTTGTTTGTTTGTTTGTTTGTTTGTTTGTGTGTGTGTGTGTGTGTGTGTGTGTGTGTGTGTGTGTGTGTGTGTGTGTGTGTGTGTGTGTGTGTGTGTGTGTGTGTGTGTGTGTGTGTGTGTGTGTGTGTGTGTGTGTGTGTGTGTGTGTGTGTGTGTGTGTGTGTGTGTGTGTGTGTGTGTGTGTGTGTGGTGTGTGTGTGTGTGTGTGTGTGTGTGTGCGTGGGTGGGTGGGTCAGTGGCATGTCTGTCCGACCGAGCTCGGTCATGTGCTGGCTTCGTGCTGTCAAGTGACGCAATGATGAGGCTGTAGAGTGACCGGCTCGAGTATGCGGCATGTATATCTGAAGGGTTCGATGGAAGCACCGTGCACAACCAACATGTCCGGTCTAAATGTTTCGCTAGAGACTAAGGCCCCAGGAACACTGTGGGCTCACGTCCGATGGTGGCAATCAACATGTTTTGTCACAGTAAGAGAGCAATCTGGAAGGTGTCGAATTAAGTGACGAGACTAACGCAACCGGAGATAGAACAAGGCAAGGAAAGAAGATTCTCGACAACCTTTCATCATATCATGGACACATATCTTGACAACATTTCATCGTCACATGGACACAAATCTTGACAGCCTTTCATCGTATCATGGACAAATATCTTGACAGCCTTTCATAATGACATGGACAATTATCTTGGCAGACTTGCATAATGACATTGATACACAGTTTGGCAGAATTTCATAATGACATGAACACATATTGTGAGAGCCTTTCGTCAAATCATGGAAAATTATCTTGACAGCCTTTCATCGTATCATGGACAAATATCTTGATAGCCTTTCATCGTATCATGGACAAATATCTTGATAGCCTTTCATCGTATCATGGACAAATATCTTGACAACATTTCATCGTCACATGGACAAATATCTTGACAACCTTTCATCGTATCATGGACAAATATCTTGACAACATTTCATCGTCACATGGACAAATATCTTGACAGTCTTTCATCGTCACATGGATAAATATCTTGACAGTCTTTCATAGTATCATGGATAAATATCTTGACAGTCTTTCATAGTATCATGGATAAATATCTTGACAACTATTCATCGTATCGTGGACAAATAGCTCGACAGTCTTTCATCGTCGCATGGACAAATATCTTGACAGTCTTTCATCGACACATGGACAAATACCTTGACAACCTTTCATCGTATCATAGACAAATATCTAGACAACCTTTCGTCGTATCATGGACAAACATCTTGACAGCTTTTTATAATGACATGGACACATAGTTTGACAGACTTTCATAATGACAGCTAAGTATAAATACTATCTATGTATTGCGACAGGCTTTCGCTAAATAATGGACACATATCTTGACAACCTTTCATCAAATCATGGACAAATATCTTGACAGTCTTTCGCCGTCACATGGACAGATACCTTCACAGTCTTTCATCGTGACCTGGACAAATATCTTGACAGTCTTTCATCGTCACATGGACAAATATCTTGACAACATTTCACCGTATCATGGACACATATCTTGACAGTCTTTCATCGTCACATGGACAAATATCTTGACAGTCTTTCATCGTGACCTGGACAAATATCTTGACAGTCTTTCACCGTCACATGGACAAATATCTTGATAATCTTTCATCGTGACCTGGATAAATATCTTGACAGTCTTTCACCGTCACATGGACAAATATCTTGACAGTCTTTCATCGTGACCTGGATAAATATCTTGACAGTCTTTCATCGTGACCTCGACAAATATCTTGACAGTCTTTCATCGTCACATGGACAAATATCTTGACAGTCTTTCATCGTCACATGGACAACTATCTTGACAGTCGTTCATCGTGACTTGGATAAATATCTTGACAGTCGTTCATCGTGACCTGGATAAATATCTTGACAGTCTTTCATCGTCACATGGACAAATATCTTGACAGTCTTTCATCGTGACCTGGATAAATATCTTGACAGTCTTTCATCGTCACATGGACAAATATCTTGACAGTCTTTCATCGTGACCTGGATAAATATCTTGACAGTCTTTCATCGTCACATGGACAAATATCTTGAGTCTTTCATCGTCACATGGACAAATATCTTGACAGTCTTTCATCATCACATGGACAAATATCTTGACAGTCTTTCATCGTCACATGGACAAATATCTTGACAGTCTTTCATCGTCACATGGACAAATATCTTGACAGTCTTTCATCGTCACATGGACAAATATCTTGACAGTCTTTCATCGTCACATGGACAAATATCTTGACAGTCTTTCATCGTCACATGGACAAATATCTTGACAGTCTTTCATCGTCACATGGACAAATATCTTGACAGTCTTTCATCGTGACCTGGATAAATATCTTGACAGTCTTTCATCGTCACATGGACAAATATCTTGACAGTCTTTCATCGTGACCTGGATAAATATCTTGACAGTCTTTCATCGTCACATGGATAAGTATCTTGACAGTCTTTCATCGTCACATGGACAAATATCTTGACAGTCTTTCATCGTCACATGGACAAATATCTTGACAGTCTTTCATCGTCACATGGACAAATATCTTGACAGTCTTTCATCATGACCTGGATAAATATCTTGACAGTCTTTCATCGTCACATGGACAAATATCTTGACAGTCTTTCATCGTCACATGGATAAATATCTTGACAGTTTTTCATCGCCACATGGACAAATATCTTGACAGTCTTTCATCGTCACATGGACAAATATCTTGACAGTCTTTCATCGTCACATGGACAAATATCTTGACAGTCTTTCATCGTCACATGGACAAATATCTTGACAATCTTTCATCGTGACCTGGATAAATATCTTGACAGTCTTTCTTCGTCACATGGACAAATATCTTGACAGTCTTTCATCGTGACCTGGACAAATATCTTGACAGTCTTTCATCGTCACATGGACAAATATCTGGACAGTCCTTTCATCGTGACCTGGATAAATATCTTGACAGTCTTTCATTGTCACATGGACAAATATCTTGACAGTCTTTCATCGTCACATGGACAAATATCTTGACAGTCTTTCATCGTCACATGGACAAATATCTTGACAATCTTTCATCGTGACCTGGATAAATATTTTGACAGTCTTTCATCGTCACATGGACAAATATCTTGACAGTCTTTCATCGTGACCTGGACAAATATCTTGACAGTCTTTCATCGTCACATGGACAAATATCTGGACAGTCTTTCATCGTGACCTGGATAAATATCTTGACAGTCTTTCATTGTCACATGGACAAATATCTTGACAGTCTTTCATCGTCACATGGACAAATATCTTGACAGTCTTTCATCGTCACATGGACAAATATCTTGACAGTCTTTCATCGTCACATGGATAAATATCTTGACAATCTTTCATCGTCACATGGACAAATATCTTGACAGTCTTTCATCGTCACATGGACACATATCTTGACAGTCTTTCATCGTGACCTGGATAAATATCTTGACAGTCTTTCATCGTCACATGGACAAATATCTTGAGTCTTTCATTGTCACATGGACAAATACCTTGAGTCTTTCATTGTCACATGGACAAATATCTTGACAGTCTTTCGTCGCCACATGGACAAATATCTTGACAGTCTTTCATCGCCACATGGACAAATATCTTGACAGTCTTTCATCGCCACATGGACAAATATCTTGACAGTCTTTCATCGTCACATGGACAAATATCTTGACAGTCTTTCATCGTCACATAAACACATATCTTGACAGTCTTTCATCGCCACATGGACAAATATCTTGACAGTCGTTCATCGTCACATGAACAAATATCTTGACAGTCTTTCATCGTCACATGGATAAATATCTTGACAGTCTTTCATCGTCACATGGACAAATATCTTGAGTCTTTCATTGCCACATGGACAAATATCTTGAGTCTTTCATTGTCATATGGACAAATATCTTGACAGTCTTTCATCGCCACATGGACAAATATCTTGACAGTCTTTCATCGCCACATGGACAAATATCTTGACAGTCTTTCATCGCCACATGGACAAATATCTTGACAGTCTTTCATCGCCACATGGACAAATATCTTGACAGTCTTTCATCGCCACATGGACAAATATCTTGACAGTCTTTCATCGCCACATGGACAAATATCTTGACAGTCTTTCATCGTCACATGAACAAATATCTTGACAGTCTTTCATCGCCACATGGACAAATATCTTGACAGTCGTTCATCGTCACATGAACAAATATCTTGACAGTCTTTCATCGTCACATGGATAAATATCTTGACAGTCTTTCATCGTCACATGGACAAATATCTTGAGTCTTTCATTGCCACATGGACAAATATCTTGAGTCTTTCATTGCCACATGGACAAATATCTTGACAGTCTTTCATCGCCACATGGACAAATATCTTGACAGTCTTTCATCGCCACATGGACAAATATCTTGACAGTCTTTCATCGCCACATGGACAAATATCTTGACAGTCTTTCATCGCCACATGGACAAATATCTTGACAGTCTTTCATCGCCACATGGACAAATATCTTGACAGTCTTTCATCGCCACATGGACAAATATCTTGACAGTCTTTCATCGCCACATGGACAAATATCTTGACAGTCTTTCATCGCCACATGGACAAATATCTTGACAGTCTTTCATCGCCACATGGACAAATATCTTGACAGTCTTTCATCGCCGCATGGACAAATATCTTGACAGTCTTTCATCGCCGCATGGACAGATACCTGGCACATGAGTTGACACATTGTATGGAGAAGCATGGTGGGAGACTTGATTACGATAACGATACTGTATATGTCCATCTGTAAACCTGCCCTTGAATGTCTGACTTGACTGTATCTGCCTTCCCTTTATGAGAGTGCCAATCAATACACGTCACTGAATGAATAAATTGTTGTGATGACGTCATGTTTATCTCCATCAGCGACATTTCCCATGTGTACACCTGACCCCGATGGGGCGTACCCAGACAGAACAAGCTTTTCTATGAAATTAAAAAGCAATTCACCAAACATATAACCTATAGAAATCATGCAGAAAAGTGCATTTGGCCATAGGAATACCGAAGAACTATGTGGCGGGTGGGAATATTGGACGCCGTGCGTAAATTGGAATATCAAGAAGCTTTACGTGAATTAGAATAGCGATGATCTTTGTGTAAATAAAGAGACCCATAAACAGACTCAGGCGCTAAGTGTAAATATGAATACTGGAGAACTATGTGTGAAAATGAATGCCGATGTGATTTGTGTAAATAACAACAGCGGACAGATGTTTGTTGATAAGACTCTAGTACAGCTGGGCTGCCTTATACAGTAATGTGTGGCTGCTTTTTTTCTAGTGACGTTGAACTGTATTTTTCGTGGCGGACTTTGTTGGCATTCTGGCAGCGGCATTATGTATAGTATACTTGTGCGGGCTGTTAGTTTGTCGAGACTCTTGTTTGTTCAACGTTCCACGTAAGGCATTGAGGAGCATTTTGTGTGGTATTCACTTACACAGGAACGGAGCATAATGGGGCGTGTGAATAAGACTATACTATAGCTATGTGTAGTTAAGACTCTACTACAACTGTCTGTGAATAAGAATATACTGCAATAATGCGTAAATAAGACTATAGTACAGCAGTTTGTAAATAAGACTATACTACAGCTGTGTATAAATCATACTATACTACAGCTATGTGTAAATAAGACTATACGACGGCTATGTGTAAATAAGACTATACTACAGCTAATAAGAATAAGAATATACCGTAATAATGTGTAAATAAGACTATACTAAAGCAGTTTGTAAACAAGACTATCTACAGGTATGTATAGATAAGACTATACCACAGCTATGTGTAAATAACACAATACTACAGCTATGTGTAAATAACACTATGCTACAGCTGTGTGTAAATAACACTATACTACAGCTATGTGTAAATAACACTATACTACAGTTATGTGTAAATAACACTATACTACAGCTATGTGTAAATAACACTATACTACAGCTATGTATAAAAAAGACAATACTACAGCTATGTGTGAGAACCGCGATAGTCCAGTGACTAGCATTCTGACTTGCAGTCCGTTGGTCATGTATTCGAGGCGGAGATTCTGTTTACTGACCTTGGATGCCTGGTCCATCCCGCCTAACATGCGTGCCGGATATTTGTAGTGAAGTATAGACGGTCGGTGTGATGTCGACATCAGCCATCGAGTGCCGGTTGGTCAACAATTATGGGCCTAGCACTGCATGAACAGTGCGCCTTAAGGCATGTAAAAGGGCCCTGTATGTTTACTGTTATTCCCTATAAGCATCATATATATATATATGAAACTGGAGATATACCTCATGTATTGTGTCATTCTGTATTTATAGCAATCCCAAAGAAATCAAGAGCCTTGGAATGTGATCAACATCGAACAATTAGTATAATGAGCCGCATCACGAAGATTGTGCTACGAGTTATCATGCAAATAGTTTGGAAGAAAATACAACCCGACACAGGAAAAGAACAATGTGGGTTTGTAGAAGGCAAGGGTACAGTAAATGCTGTGTACATGCTGAGAACATTTATTGAACGTTTTATAGAAGTAAATAAAGATATACATCTCTGCTTTATTGACTACACAAAGGCTTTCGATAAAGTGAGACTTGTCAACATAATAGAGATGTTTGAAGATCTACAAATTGATGGGAAAGACCTTAGACTTGTAAAAAACATATATTGGAAACAACAAGCTGCCATCAGAATTGATAACGAAGTAGGTCAATATCAGCCTATTAAGAGAAGTGTAAGACAGGGATGTGTAATGTCTCGAAATCATTTGTCCCTGTAAAGAAAAAATATTTTCAGAAATGTACAAGATATGAAAGGAATCATCACTGGAGGAAAGAAACATCAATAATATTAGATATATAGATGATACAGTATTGATTGCAGACAATGAGCAGGATCAGCAATATTTAAATATAGACTGAAAAACCAACGACCAAGTCTCACAAGAAACAAATTAAAATCGTAAACTAATTAGAGAAATTAGACGCAGACTGTCAACATTTTTTGGACACGTTAAGAGAAAAAATAAATTAGAGAACTTGTAACTGGCAAGATCGAGGGGAAGACAGAGAAGTAAATACCTGGATAGCTTGACCTCGTGGCATGGTCGAGACAAGAACACTGAGCTGATCCACGACTCTTGTAATCGAGTGAAATGGCGAATCATGACCGCCCACGCTTATCGGCATGGCACATGATGGATGGAGGGAGAGAGGGACGGACGGAGGGAGGGAGGGACGGACGGACGGACAGACGATGTGACACAAAAATTCAGAGAGGAATTCCAGCATTCAAAGATTGTTTTTTTTTTTTCAAACAGCAATGTGATTAAAAACGGAAATGAAACAAAATCAAACATCTGCGTTCTGGAAAATTGTGTTTGAGCGATCGCCTGCATGGATGTGAATGCTGGACAGACAACGGGGGACGAAACTGGGAAAAAAAAAAAAAAACTGGAGACAGTCAAGAATTTGCCTTTGAGAAAAATATTGAGAATATCGTGAGCAAAGAAGAGAACAGGTGGTAATGTGTTGAGTTTTATAAGATAACTTATCATAACTATAAGGAAAAAACTAATGGGATTTAATGAGTATGTCAACAAAAGAGGTGGAAAAAAGAAATTAACATTATGAAAGAAAATACTATACAAGAGAAGCAAAATACGAAAAGGAAAAGTAGGTATTGAAAACTAAAACTGTGTGGAAATAAATAATAAATTGAAACAGTAAGTTGATCAAAATACCAGACTTCAGACAGAAGTATAGCGTCATGATCGCCGATGTATGCTCCATACTAGCCAACTAACGAAGAAAACGTGAACAAACAAAAGTGTGGTTATGTCCACAATCAGTGTGGGAGTTACAATCAGTGACTGACGTGCAGTGGGTACACAGAGAAGTGTGGTACTGTCCACAATCAGTGTGGGAGTTAGATCGGTGACTGACGTGCATTGGGTACACAGAAAAGTGTGGTACTGTCCACAATCAGTGTGGGAGTTAGATCAGTGACTGACGTGCAGTGGGTACACAGAGAAGTGTGGTACTGTCCACAATCAGTGTGGGAGTTAGATCAGTGACTGACGTGCATTGGGTACACAGAAAAGTGTGGTACTGTCCACAATCAGTGTGTGAATTAGATCAGTGACTGACGTGCATTGGGTACATCCAGAAGTGTGGTACTGTCCACAATCAGTGTGGGAGTTAGATCAGTGACTGACGTGCAGTGGGTACACAGAGAAGTGTGGTACTGTCCACAATCAGTGTGAGAGTTAGATCAGTGACTGACGTGCATTGGGTACACAGAAAAGTGTGGTACTGTCCACAATCAGTGTGTGAATTAGATCAGTGACTGACGTGCATTGGGTACATCCAGAAGTGTGGTACTGTCCACAATCAGTGTGGGAGTTAGATCAGTGACTCCCGGGAAGGTTAATCCGGTCAACAAATGCCCGTAGAAGTCGGATGTGTCGGCCTAACAGCGCAAGAACGCAGCTCTGCTGTAAACAGGCACAACGCAATCACGTCCGGAAAAAAAAATCCGGATGAACGCAGAAGAAGAAGAAGAAGAAGAAGAAGAAGAAGAAGAAGAAGAAGAAGAAGAAGAAGAAGAAGAAGAAGATAGTGACTGACCTGCATTGGGTACACAGAAAAGTGTGGCACTGTCCACAGTCAGTATGGGAGTTACGATCACTGACTGAAGTGAGTGAGTACACCGAGAAACTGGAGCGGAGTTTATAGAAACATCAACTGGTCATACCCTCGGGGACAGGAGAATACAGTTGCAAGACACAGCTATGTCACACACACGGGGACATCCAGCTTCGGACGTAAGCGGATCTGAAGAAAGCTGCTGAGAACAGGTGGCTGTAACAATTTTAAGAAGTGAAGGCAACGGATACTGGTGACGGTCACGATATGTGATAACTGTCGTCACCGAAGAGAATATGTGCATTGTCACGCCGTGGGACATGTTGCGGGAATCAATCCAACAGACTTGAATTGAAATAATTCCACCTGAACATAGAATTTGCCGGTTTCCCCGTCGAAGATGTTAACGACTTTCTCCGTAATCCCGTATATTTACGTGAGGAACATAGCTGCATGAGATTCGGCAGCAGGATCGCGTCACGGTTACTTTCGGGGTATGTGAGTCGGTCGCTCGAAAGCGGTGGAAAATTACTGAGCACAATCTTGCCAAGAACATCAACAACAGCTGAAAAATGCTGATGTTGACTGCAACGTCATGTAAGGGATATGCAACTGATGAGGAGAGACTACAAGTAATTGGGCAGCGTGTCCACACAGAATGGAAGACTGGATAGAGAAATAGAAACGAGAATACAGAAAGCACCCAATATCAACTATCAAATAACACCTATTCTAAAACATCCAAATATCAACATACTTACAAACAAGAATCTTATAGACGTTGTATTTTTCCCAACGTTGAGCTACAAATGCTAGACATGGACAACTGGAGTTTGTATTCTGCTGCTGAACTGTTAGTATTAGGCGGCTGGAAGTTCAAGGAAATAATTATAAACTTAGTAGACACCGTGATGGTTAGAGCTGGCTCGGCATGACCTCCCCCGGGACGGCGGCCTAATCTCCCAGGAAAGCGGACACAGAAACTGATATATGATCCACATGAAGTAATTTAACCCAGTCGAGCAGTCTGTCATAAATGTAATAACCGCCTTGTACCGGAAAGCAATATGTCTGGACGTTGAAAATAAGTTCCCCATTTGTGCTGTCTGTGTCTCGGTGAATCATCAGATTTGATATTCGTGTATAACTGGGCACTGGGTGAACATACAGACACACGCGCAGGAAGTAGTTTGAAGAACAGTGAAGTCAAATGTCATGATTGGGTAAACAAAAAGGCGCATCCATGGTGGAAAGCTCGCGCCCACAGTCATGTAGGTCGAGGTTCCAGCTTCGTTTGACGTAATGCTTAAATATGTTGACGTTCGCGTAAATTTAAAAAAAAAAAAAACGCGACGACAGTATCCTATGTTAGAAGTGCAAAGGCCATAAATAAATTAACGAATCACAATAACAGATACAGAAAGTTGTCTTGAAACTAACGTCACTACACTTCGACCAGATTTATCTGTGCTCAGTCTACCTTAACCGATATCAAAGTGTAATGTGTTTATTGTCCACGTGGCACACTACTCGTGTACACCAGCCACACAGCGATGTCTTGTTATCCCGTCTATCATAGCCTCAAATGTTTCAACGTGATGCCAGGCTGAAGCTTGCTCCCATTGGTTGTCTTGTCATCATATATCGATTCGCAGTTCTCATTGGTTGTCTTGTCATCGTATATCGATTCGCAGTTCTCATTGGTTGTCTTGTCATCATATATCGATTCGCAGTTCTCATTGGTTTTCGTGACATCATATATCGTTTCGCAGTTCTCATTGGTTGTCCTGTCAACGTATATCGATTCACAGTTCTCATTGGTTGTCCTGTCATCGTATATCGATTCACAGTTCTCATTGGTTGTCTTGTCATCGTATATCAATTCACAGTTCCATTGGTTGTCTTGTCATCGTATATCGATTCACAGTTCTCATTGGTTGTCCTGTCATCGTATATCGATTCACAGTTCTCATTGGTTGTCTTGTCATCGTATATCGATTCACAGTTCTCATTGGTTGTCTTGTCATCGTATATCGATTCACAGTTCTCATTGGTTGCCTTGTCATCGTATATCGATTCACAGTTCTCATTGGTTGTCCTGTCATCGTATATCGATTCACAGTTCTCATTGGTTGTCTTGTCATCGTATATCGATTCACAGTTCTCATTGGTTGTCTTGTCATCGTATATCGATTCACAGTTCTCATTGGTTGCCTTGTCATCGTATATCGATTCACAGTTCTCATTGGTTGTCCTGTCATCGTATATCGATTCACAGTTCTCATTGGTTGTCTTAGTTAGTTAGTTAGTCGCAGTTCCAACTTCACAGCAACGGGTCGTCCCCATTATGTTCCGTTCCTGTGCCAGTGAATATCACACAAAACACTCCCCACTGCCCAATGTGAAAAGTGGAAAAGACAGGCGTCTCGACAAACAACAGCCCGCACAGATAAACTGTGCATAATGCCGCCGCCAGAATGTCAACACAATAGTCCCCCACAAAACACCCAGTTCATTTCTGATGGAACCACAGCCACGCATTTCTGCATACGGCAAAAACCGGTCAACTCTGGGACATAGCCATCTGCCATCGCTCCGAACATGCAGTCACGTTCCAAATAACCTCGGGCAGATCCAAAAGCATTTCACACGAAACTCACAGTTCACAGTGTCGCGCCACGCACTCACTCAGTAGCAGGGCGACGGAACCATGAAGCCTCCTTAGTCGCCTCTTACGACATGCGTGGTAGGCTGCAGTGTTGCTATTCTTTGCTTCCCTTATGGGCCCCGGCAACACACTGGAGATTGGTTGTCTTGTCATCGTATATCGATTCACAGTTCTCATTGGTTGTCTTGTCATCGTATATCGATTCACAGTTCTCATTGGTTGTCCTGTCATCGTATATCGATTCACAGTTCTCATTGGTTGTCCTGTCATCGTATATCGATTCACAGTTCTCATTGGTTGTCTTGTCATCGTATATCGATTCACAGTTCTCACTGGTTGTCCTGTCATCGTATATCGATTCACAGTTCTCACTAGTTGTCTGGTCACCATAAATTGATTCACAGTTCTCATTAGTTGGCTTGTCATCATATATCAATTCACAGTTCTCATTCGTTGTCTTGTCATCATATATCAATTCACAGTTCTCATTGATGTTGGACAATATGTTGAGCAAATACAGACAGTGGCGGAAACATGAAGCAAATTCATATATGGGTGAAGTTTTCAAATCGTACAACTGTTCAGTGAAACATGAAAGCGACGAAATTTATTAAATGGTTGGCAAAAAGAATATGCGGCACGCGCTGAAAATAATAACTAATGTAATGACGACATAACAAGAAAACATAACGGAGCAGAGGCAGCTAAGTTGTTCTGTCAAGTGTGAGCTGAATGTCTGGCAATTAGCAAAGAATAAATAGAAGAGCTTAGCATTTGGAGGAGGTGTAAAAGAGGCAATATATGATACAATATCAGAACATTCACCCATGGTAGTTACTAATTGGTTGTGAAAGTTAAGTCTGGAAGACACCAGGAAACTAGACTGTTCACTTCTAAATAAGAGCATTGTTACAGAGTTGAAGCATGCCCGCCGAGAGCTGTGCATTCACATTCGATTCTCAGGTGCTTCTTTGTTGTTCCTTGTGAAGATTCTGTCAGGATGCAAGGCGGCGACAGTATTTCTGTGTACACTGGCAGTCTTCTGTAGAATCAATCCACACTGTAGGATGGGTGCAGGATTATATTGTATTTTGATCAGCACTATTCTAGAATCGATCCACCCTGTAGGATGAGTATTCTGATCTGAGATGGAGAGGGGGAGAAGGAGAGAGGGGAAGGAAGAGAGAGAGAGAGAGAGAGAGAGAGAGAGAGAGAGAGAGAGAGAGAGAGAGAGAGAGAGAGAGAGAGAGAGAGAGAGCTGATGTTCTATTTTCATAAGCACTAAATTGGACATAAAGATGGGCAAGGGCCAAAAAACATACACATCATATATAATAAGCGGCTGCAGGCTGACAGGTATATTGATCAACCAGCATCTCTCATACTTGTGCCATTTGCAACATTTATGAGAACTGTATCTAGAGCCAAACAAGGCTGCTCACAGAGCCTGCGTAATGGAAGCAGTCAGTGACTCTAGACTTCCGCATCTGCGGAGTGACGTAGGTAGGATATGTGGCTGTGTTTCCTCATCTTTCATGCCCATGTTAGTGTATTTATGCTAGGATATGTGGCTGTGTTTCCTCATCTTTCATGCCCATGTTAGTGTATTTATGCTAGGATATGTGGCTGTGTTCCTCATCTTATCCATGCCCATGTGAGTGTATTTATGCTAGGATATGTTGGCTGTGTTCCCTCATCTTTCATGCCATGTGAGTGTATTTATGCTAGGACTTATGTGGCTGTGTTCCCTCATCTTTCATGCCCTATGTGAGTGATTATGCTAGGATATGTGGCTGTGTTTCCTCATCTTTCCATGCCCATGTGAGTGATTTATACTAGGATATGTGGCTGTGTTCCTCATTCTTTCATGCCCATGTGAGTGTATTTATGCTAGGATATGTGGCTGTGTTCCTCATCTTTCATGCCAATGTGAGTGTAATTTATGCTAGGATATGTGGCTGTGTTCCATCATCTTTCATGCCCATGTGAGTGTATTTATGCTAGGATATGTGGCTGTGTTTCCTCATCTTTCATGCCCATGTGAGTGTATTTATGCTAGGTATGTGGCTGTGTTCCCTCATCTTTCATTGCCCATGTGAGTGTATTTATGCTAGGATATGTGCGGGTGTTTCCTCATCTTTCATGCCCCATGTGAGTGTATTTAGGCTAGGATATGTGGCTGTGTTTCCCTCATCTTTCATGCCCATAGTGAGTGTATTTATGCTAGGATATGTGGCTGTGTTTCCTCATCTTTCATGCCCATGTGAGTGTATTATGCTAGGATATGTGGCTGTGTTCCCTCATCTTTCATGCCCATCGTGAGTGGTATTTATGCTAGGATATGTGGCTGTGTTCCCTCATCTTTCATGCCCATGTGAGTGTATTTATGCAGGATATGTGGCTGTGTTTCCTCATCTCTCATGCCATGTGAGTGTATTTATGCTAGGATATGTGGCTGTGTTCCCCTCCTCTTTCATGCCCATGTGAGTGTATTTATGCTAGGATATGTGGCTGTGTTTCCTCATCTTTCATGCCCATGTGAGTGTATTTATGCTAGGATATGTGGCTGTGTTCCCTCATCTTTCATGCCCCATGTGAGTGTATTTATGCTAGGATATGTGGCTGTGTTTCCTCATCTTTCATGCCCATGTTAGTGTATTTATGCTAGGATATGTGGCTGTGTTCCCTCATCTTTCATGCCATGTTAGTGTATTTATGCTAGGATATGTGGCTGTGTTCCCTCATCTTTCATGCCCATGTGAGTGTATTTATGCTAGGATATGTGGCTGTGTTTCCTCATCTTCATGCCCATGTGAGTGTATTTATGCTAGGATATGTGGCTGTGTTCCCTCATCTTTCATGCCCATGTGAGTGTATTTATGCTAGGATATGTGGCTGTGTTCCCTCATCTTTCTTGCCCATGTGAGTGTATTTATGCTAGGATATGTGGCTGTGTTTCTCCTCATCTTTCATGCCCATGTGAGTGTATTTATGCTAGGATATGTGGCTGTGTTCCCTCATCTTTCATGCCCATGTGAGTGTATTTATGCTAGGGATATGTGGCTGTGTTTTCCCTCATCTTCATGCCCATGTGAGTGTATTTATGCTAGGATATGTGGCTGTGTTCCCTCATCTTTCATGCCCATGTGAGTGTATTTATGCTAGGATATGTGGCTGTGTTCCCTCATCTTTCATGCCCATGTGAGTGTATTTATGCTAGGATATGTGGCTGTGTTCCCTCATCTTTCATGCCCATGTGAGTGTATTTATGCTAGGATATGTTTCTGAATTTTCCTCATCTTTTCATGCCCATGTGAGTGTATTTATGCTAGGATATGTGGCTGTGTTCCTCATCTTTCATGCCATGTGAGTGTATTTATGCTAGGATATGTGGCTGTGTTTCCCTCATCTTCATGCCCATGTGAGTGTATTTATGCTAGGATATGTGGCTGCGTTCCCTCATCTTCATGCCCATGTGAGTGTATTTATGCTAGGATATGTTGGCTGTGTTCCCTCATCTTTCATGCCCATGTGAGTGTATTTATGCTAGGATATGTGGCTTGTGTTTCCTCATCTTTCATGCCCATGTGAGTGTATTTATGCTAGGATATGTGGCTGTGTTCCCTCATCTTTCATTGCCCATGTGAGTGTATTTATGCTAGGATATGTGGCTGTGTTTCCTCATCTTTCATGCCCATGTGAGTGTATTTATGCTAGGATATGTGGCTGTGTTCCCTCATCTTTCATGCCCATGTGAGTGTATTGTATGCTAGGATATGTGGCTGTGTTTCTTCATCTTTCATGCCCATGTGAAGGTTATTTATGCTAGGATATGTGGCTGTGTTCCCTCATCTTTCATGCCCATGTTAGTGTATTTATGCTAGGATATGTGGCTGTGTTCCCTCATCTTTCATGCCCATGTGAGTGTATTTATGCTAGGATATGTGGCGTGTTTCTCATCTTTCATGCCATGTGAGTGTATTTATGCTAGGATATGTGGCTGTGTTCCCTCATCTTTCATTGCCCATGTGAGTGTATTTATGCTAGGATATGTGGCTGTGTTCCCTCATCTTTCATGCCCAATGTGAGTGTATTTATGCTAGGATATTGGCTGTGTTCCCTCATCTTTCATGCCCATGTTAGTGTATTTATGCTAGGATATGTGGCTGTGTTTCCCTCATCTTTCATGCCCATGTGAGTGTATTTATGCTAGGATATGTGGCAGTGTTTTCCTCATCTTTCATGCCCATGTGAGTGTATTTATGCTAGGATATGTGGCTGTGTTCCCTCATCTTTCATGCCCATGTGAGTGTATTTATGCTAGGATATGTGGCTGTGTTTCCTCATCTTTCATGCCCATGTGAGTGTATTTATTGCTAGGATATTGGGCTGTGTTCCCTCATCTTTCATGCCCATGTGAGTGTATTTATGCTAGGATATGTGGCTGTGTTCCCTCATCTTTCATGCCCATGTGAGTGTATTTATGCTAGGATATGTGGCTGTGTTTCCTCATCTTTCATGCCCATGTGAGTGTATTTATGCTAGGATAATGTGGCTGTGTTCCCTCATCTTTCATGCCCATGTGAGTGTATTTATGCTAGGATATGTGGCTGTGTTCCCTCATCTTTCATGCCCATGTGAGTGTATTTATGCTAGGATATGTGGCTGTGTTTCCTCATCTTTCATGCCCATGTGAGTGTATTTATGCTAGGATATGTGGCTGTGTTCCCTCATCTTTCATGCCCATGTGAGTGTTTTTATGCTAGGATATGTGGCTGTGTTTCCTCATCTTTCATGCCCATGTGAGTGTATTTATGCTAGGATATGTGGCTGTGTTCCCTCATCTTTCATGTCCATGTGAGTGTATTTATGCTAGGATATGTGGCTGTGTTCCCTCATCTTTCATGCCCATGTGAGTGTATTTATGCTAGGATATGTGGCTGTGTTTCCTCATCTTTCATGCCCATGTGAGTGTATTTATGCTAGGATATGTGGCTGTGTTCCCTCATCTTTCATGCCCATGTGAGTGTATTTATGCTAGGATATGTGGCTGTGTTTCCTCATCTTTCATGCCCATGTGAGTGTATTTATGCTAGGATTGTGGCTGTGTTCCCTCATCTTTCATGCCCATGTTAGTGTATTTATGCTAGGATATGTGGCTGTGTTCCCTCATCTTTCATGCCCATGTGAGTGTATTTATGCTAGGATATGTGGCTGTGTTTCCTCATCTTCATGCCCATGTGAGTGTATTTATGCTAGGATATGTGGCTGTGTTCCCTCATCTTCATGCCATGTGAGTGTATTTAGCTAGGATATGTGGCTGTGTTTCCTCATCTTTCATGCCCATGTGAGTGTATTTATGCTAGGATATGTGGCTGTGTTCCCTCATCTTTCATGCCCATGTGAGTGTAGTTTATGCTAGGATATGTGGCTGTGTTTCCTCATCTTTCATGCCCATGTGAGTGTATTTATGCTAGGATATGTGGCTGTGTTCCCTCATCTTTCATGCCCAGTGTAGTGTATTTATGCTAGGATATGTGGCTGTGTTTCCTCATCTTTCATGCCCATGTGAGTGTATTTATGCTAGGATATGTGGCTGTGTTCCCTCATCTTTCATGCCCATGTGAGTGTATTTATGCTAGGATATGTGGCTGTGTTTCCTCATCTTTCATGCCCATGTGAGTGTATTTATGCTAGGATATGTGGCTGTGTTCCCTCATCTTTCATGCCCATGTGAGTGTATTTATGCTAGGATATGTGGCTGTGTTTCCTCATCTTTCATGCCCATGTGAGTGTATTTATGCTAGGATATGTGGCTGTGTTCCCTCATCTTTCATGCCCATGTGAGTGTATTTATGCTAGGATATGTGGCTGTGTTCCCTCATCTTTCATGCCCATGTGAGTGTATTTATGCTAGGATATGTGGCTGTGTTTCCTCATCTTTCATGCCCATGTGAGTGTATTTATGCTAGGATATGTGGCTGTGTTCCCTCATCTTTCATGCCCATGTGAGTGTATTTATGCTAGGATATGTTGCTGTGTTTCCTCATCTTTCATGCCCATGTGAGTGTATTTATGCTAGGATATGTGGCTGTGTTTCCTCATCTTTCATGCCCATGTGAGTGTATTTATGCTAGGATATGTGGCTGTGTTTCCTCATCTTTCATGCCCATGTTAGTGTATTTATGCTAGGATATGTGGCTGTGTTCCCTCATCTTTCATGCCCATGTTAGTGTATTTATGCTAGGATATGTGGCTGTGTTCCCTCATCTTTCATGCCCATGTGAGTGTATTTATGCTAGGATATGTGGCTGTGTTTCCTCATCTTTCATGCCCATGTGAGTGTATTTATGCTAGGATATGTGGCTGTGTTCCCTCATCTTTCATGCCCATGTGAGTGTATTTATGCTAGGATATGTGGCTGTGTTTCCTCATCTTTCATGCCCATGTGAGTGTATTTATGCTAGGATATGTGGCTGTGTTCCCTCATCTTTCATGCCCATGTGAGTGTATTTATGTTTGCGTTCTCTCGCTGTGAACTTGAGTATAGTCTACACACGTTGCTACTACTTGATGTTTGCTTGAGGGTTATTATCAGTGTCCCTCGCCATCACGTCAACCCTCATGATCCAGCATAGCGCTTTCGAAACTCAAGTGCGGGCGATATGGCAGCAGAACGCCTAGCGTTGGTTTTCATACAATGGTATTTGTGCAGTTCGTTCGGAAAGCAAAGACAAACTACTGTAAACTTGCCAAGAAATCACAAACACTCAAGAAATACTGGGGTTGACTGCAACGTCCTGTAAAGGATATGAAACTACTTTGTTTTTAAAAATGGTTATATTTGCTCTACATAGTTGTAATGAAAGGCTACTGGTACTTGGGAATTGCGTTAAACATGACTGGGATAGTGAAAGAGCTTTTATGAATCTCTCCGCTAATGTTACTGTGACAATATGTGAGCTTAGATGTCAGGTTGTTGTGCATGTTTGTGTGTTGTCAGTAGGTTAGTTCCTGGCTAGAGGAAGCGATTCCAACAATGGATTTGTGGCAACTATTTTCTGTGGACCCTTTCATAATTACAAAGGAAGGTTACTCGGGCTTTTCAAATTACACCTTACAGGGAAAATTCTGATAATTCCGCGGATCAAGACGAATAAAAATATGAACGTGTTACACGGTGTGAACATCGAAGATCCAGGTTCGTAAAGAACATGTATCGGACATTGAAATACGCTGGCCATAGTGCACGCCACATTACTTCAGGCAGAAT
Source organism: Cepaea nemoralis (assembly GCA_014155875.1). NCBI lineage: Eukaryota > Metazoa > Mollusca > Gastropoda > Stylommatophora > Helicidae > Cepaea > Cepaea nemoralis. The sequence continues at coordinate 148,105 of JACEFZ010012011.1, read as the reverse complement.
AATATTGGAGGGCACGTGTCTAGACGAAGAGGCAGGCTTGGACCAGTAGGACGATGGACATAGGACAGTACAGTCACTCTGGGCATCAAATATTGAATAACGATAGTTGGATGTAGAATCTGTACTGATGGCAGCCAGGTTCTGCGAGGGGACTTGCTTTATGATGACTTTCTTATGGAGTGGTTGTTGGCGCCCAGAATTGACCAGATTTGCTTGTTCTTGAACAGCATGTTTTATATTGACAGCAGGAGAGAGAGAGAGAGAGAGAGAGAGAGAGAGAGAGAGAGAGAGAGAGAGGGAGAGGGAGAGAGAGAGCGAGAGAGACTCACACACACACACACACACATGTATATCATGTGCCATGCCGGAAAGCGTGGGCGGTCATGACTCGCCATTTCACTCGATCACCAGAGTCGTGGATCAGCTCAGTGTTCCTGTCTCGTCCATGCCATGTGGCCAAGCCATCCAGGTATTTTCCTCTCGGTCTTCCTCTTGGTCTATTCACCTCAATCTCGCCAGTTGTCAATAAGTTCTCCAATCCATTTCTTCTCATAACATGTCCAACAAAAAAAAAATGTGACTGTCTTCGTCTAATTTCCCTAATCAGTCTACGATTTTTATTTGTCTCCTGTAGTATTTGGTCATTGGTTTTTCTACCTGTCCATGGTACTTTTTGCATTTTCCTCAGAAACCACATTTCTGTAGCCATCAAATATTTTTCAGCTTGACTGCACATTGTCCAAGTTTCACATCCATACAAAAGAACAGGCTCTATGTAACCCCTCAACACTCTTTTTCTCGTTTCAATTGACATCTTTTTATTGGTCAGAATGTTCTTCATTTTGCTAAAGGCTACTTTCGCATGGCGATTTTTTCTAATCTCTTAAAGGCATCTCCCATCAAATGTTACGACTGTTCCGAGATAATTGTATCGATTCACTTGTTGAAGAATATTCCCATTTACTTGTATATTACATTGTGGTACTTCGTTCTTCCTAGTGACGACCATAACCTGTCTTCTTACAATTTAATTCCAACCCCAGTTGTTCACTGTGTGAAACACCGCATCTACTAATTGTTGCAGATCCTGCTCATTGTCTGCAATCAATACAGTATCATCTGCATATCTAATGTTATTGATGTTTCGTCCTCCAATGCTGATTTCGTTTATATCTTCTACATTCCTGAAAATATTTTCATTGTATAGGGAAAAAAGATCTGGAGACATTACACATCCCTGCCTAACACCTCTCTTAATAGGTTGATATTGTCCCACTTCATTATCAATCCCTATGGCAGCTTGTTGTTTCCAATATATGTTTTTTATAAGTCTTTCCTATCAATGTGTAGATCTGCAAGCATATCTGCCACGTTGACATGTCTTACTCTATCGAAAGCCTTTGTGTAGTCAATAAAGCAGAGATGGATATCTTTGTTTACTTCTATGGAACGTTCTTCTTCTTCTTCTTCTTCGGCGTTCATCCGGATTTTTTTTCCGGATGTGACTGCGTTGTGCCTGTTTACAGCAGAGCTGCGTTCTTGCGCCGTTAGGTCGACACATCCGACTTCTGCAGGCATTTGTTTACCGGGTTAACCTTCCCGGGGGTTTCTTAGGACGTTTGAATCTCACTGTTGTGGTGTTATCCCCCATCCTAGCTGGCCCATATAGAACAGCCAAAGACATCCTGGTCAACCCTCAAGGGAAGGCAGGGGCAGACCATGGGCATTCCCCGCCATCCAAGGAGGCTTCCATACTTGCAGAGCCATCACACAGCGCTCTGGTACTGGGCTCACCCAAGGAATCGTCACGTCCTGCATATGGCTGCTTAGCCTCACTTCCGTATATTGGGCCTTCCGTTCACCATAGGCTGTTCCTCCGGAAACCAGAAGAATGCAGTCTGCAGATGACATCCACACAGTGAGCTTTCGATTAAGACTTTCCACATAATGGATTTGCTATCCAAGCAATATTCCATTTCGTGCCACTAGGACACTTTTTCCACCTTTTATGAAGCCCACACAGTGAGCTTTCGATTCGGACTTTTCCACGTAATGGATTTGCTATCCAAGCAATATTCCATTTCATGCCTCTGAGACGCTTTTGTAACCGACATACCTGTGGTATGAAGTGTGGCAGTCTAAATACATCTTCATGCACCTTTAGATGTCAACCTGAATGTGGTTAAAGTAAGATGTAGTCAACTTGAGCTTGTTGATATCTCCATAGAGCTTGTCCTCAAATGAAGCAGGCGTGGGCCAAAATATCTTTCTCTGTTCTGCATATATTGGGCACTCCTGCAGCAAATGTTTAGCTGTCATTTTACCAGTTCCACAATTACATTCATCGGTATCTCCTATCTTTAGTTTTATTGAACAAGTGGTGTTTCAGCCTGTTATGTCCTGTGCGGAGTCTGAAGATTGCTACTTGTTCTCTTCGGTCGAGTTTGTAATATGCATCATCCTTCTGGTGGCCTGGATGCTCTGATTCCCATTTGGTTCTATAAGTGCTTTTTATAAACCTTTTTGCCTCATTATAGGTTATGTCTATGTCAGGCTGTGGTAATCGTCCACCCTCTTTTGCTAGTCTGTCAGCCTCTTCATTTCCAGGTATACTGCAATGTGATGGGATCCACTGTATTACAACTTTTTTGGATTTCTGGCATAGACCATGGAGTGCTGCTCTTAGGTCAGCTAGTTCTGTGCTGTTTTTGCTCTTCAGTATTGAGACAGCTGACTTTGCATCTGTGAAGATAGCTATTTGCGTCTCTTTATTTTCCTCCATCAAGAGCATTTCTGCTGCAGTTTTCAAAGCCTCTACCTCCGCTTTGAAGTTACTTGAAAATTTTCCAGTTGCCACTGACTGTGTTTTTATCACTCCATTTTTTAAATTAAGGAGAATTCCTCCTCCTCCATTTTTAATTGAATCTTTGGCTGATCCATCTGTATATGCATGGGTCCAATTGCTGCTTGGGTAATGTTCTTTTATGTAGTTGAGGGTTATTTTTCTTCTTTCGGTTTCATTCTGAGTGTTCTTTTTCTCAATACCAGGAATGTTTTCTATCATCTCAGGCAGTTGCTGCTGTCTCCAAGCTGGGAAGTTGTGTGCATTGTAAATGGGCTTGACTGTTGATATGTTAAGTATGGGATCTGCCCTAATCTTTCGTTTTGCAGTTTCTACAAAGTTGCTACGCTTCAGTCTTCCTTTTCCAAAACCATTAAACTTGTTATACATAGGGTGGTCTGTCAATCTTCTAAATTTTTATGCTTGTTGCTGGGCTCTGCTATCTCTTCTGTCCTGCATTGGTTGTAAACAAGTGGTCTTTTCTAGTTCATTAATAGGCGTTGTCTTCAGGCTTCCAGTTATGATTCGCATTCCTTGGTTTTGGACTCTACTTATTTTGTTAAAGTTTGACTTAGCTGCTGTTGCCCAAGCTGCAATGCCATATTCCAGTACTGGCCTCACCCGTCCAGTATATAACTTCTTGAGAACTTTCTCATCTGCTCCCCACGTTGTACCAGCAAGCTTTTTCATGATTGCCATTCTCTGCCTTGCTCTTGTTCGATTTTTCTCAACCTGTGTCTTCCATGTCAGGCGACGATCAAAGGTGACTCCTAGATAGTTTGGATTTTCTTCATGGCGCAATATTTTTCCATTCAATACCAGCTTAGGTTGCTGAGTTTTATTTGAGAGGGAGAACACTGTGCATGTTGTTTTCTCCTCACTTATCTTCACTAGCCATGATTTTGACCAGTCCTCTAGCGCTAATAAGGCTTGCTGTATTCTGCTGTTAGCTGTACTAATATATTCTTCAGATGTCCATATGGCTAGGTCATCTGCAAAGGAGGATGTGTGTACTCTGGCTGGAAAATTTTCCGTGATGTCATTTATATATGCTAGGAATAATGTTGGTGAAAGAACTCCTCCTTGGGGGACACCTTGCTCCAACAGCATCATTTTGCTTGTTTGTCCTTGTACTTTTGTCCTGGCAGTTCTGTTCTCAAGGTAGTGGCTGATCCATTTATACATTTTTCCACAAACATGCATTTTTTGCAGTTTTACTTTCAGTCCTTCCTTCCATACTTTATCAAATGCTTTTTCTAAATCTATCCAGACTGCTAGTGTGTGCTTTTTCTCTTGGAAGGCATCCTCTATTTCCTGAGCTATATAGGTTATTTGATCTTCAGTGGATCTGTACTTTCTGAATCCTGCTTGGTGTGGTGTTAAGAGTTTGTTTTCTTCCAGATGCCATGTTAGCCTGCCATTGATAATGCGTTCCATTAATTTTCCTACACAGCTAAGTAGACTGATAGGTCGATAGCCATTTGGTTCTTCCAGGTCTTTTCCTTTCTTTGGGACTGGTATTAGTATAGCTTCCTTCCATGCCTGTGGGACTATTCCTCTCTTCCAGCTGTATTTAGGACTGCTAGTAGTTTCTTCTTTGCCTTGGTGCCTAGTCCTATTAGCATTTCATTTGTGATTCCATCCTTTCCTGGTGTTATTTTTTAGGGTATTCATTGCCTGTTCCATTTCTTTCATTGTTAGATTTGCCATCGTATATTCTGCTGCTGTCTCTGTATTTCTATGATGTATCTGTTTGTCTTTGATTGCTTTCTTCTGTTCGGTTGTAATATCAATGTGGTTTGCATTTGCATAGTGTTCCATTAGTGCATTTGCAGCCTTTTTTCCTGTAAGCAAGGCATTTCCTTGTTTAATTGTTATTTGTTTGTTTCTAGGTCCTTCATTGTTCATGGCTTTCACTAGTTTCCATAGTTTGTTTCCATCCCTGTCAAAATTCAGGTTTTCTGTTTTTTCCCTCCAACAATCTCTTGTTGTTTGATTTACTGTTCTTTTATATTTTGCTGAGATGGCTTTGAGAGAGATGTTCGCTTCAATTGTTTGTTCTCTCTCTGCTGTCTTCCTGGCATCTTCAACTTTGTCCTCCAAACTTTGTAGTTCTTCAGTCCAGTATGGTTTGTAATTTTTCCTCGCTCCTCTTGGAATAGACTCAGTGGCTGCCTGTATTATCGCTCTGTTTAGACTTTCCACCATTTGCTTCATGTTGCCATATCGTGTATTTATGTTTTCACAATATTTGTCTGTTAGTATGGCAAATCTGTCCCAATCTGCTCGTTTGTAATTCCAGCGGGGCAAGGGCTTTTGCTCCTGTGGAACATACTCCATATTCATTACAAGCTTGATTGGTCTGTGGTCACTACCTGCTAATTGGTCCAGCACATGGCGATCGATTTTGTGGAGGATGTCTCCTGTGCAGAAAGCTAAGTCTGGAGTAGAAGTGGTAAGCCATCTTCTGGAGTAGAAGCTCGGTGTGTCATCCGCTTTGTTGAGTAGATGGAGATTTGAGTCTATTTCCCAGTCCTCCAATTCATCTCCTCTTTTGTCAGTATCTGGGTATCCCCATCTTTCTGAACGGCTATTAAAGTCTCCGACAATAATGCAGTTTGTGTCAGTTATTTTCATGTTTGAGAGTGTAAGGTCCTTATCTGCTGGGCTATACAGATTGTAGATTCTTATTTTCACGTCCTTTATCATTATATCAACACCTATAATTTCCGTTTGGTTGTCAGAGATCACAGATACTTCGCTGCAAGGTATTGTATTTCGTGTAAGTATTAGAACTCCTCCTTTGTGTCCTTCGCGGTCGAAACGTGTGGCCTGATATCCTCTGACTGAGAATTTGCGATTGGCGTTGAGGTGTGTCTCTTGAATGCATGCCACATCTATTCTATCTTTATGAAGACGCTGTGTTAGGGAGACTTTCTTCTTGTAAACTCCTTCGGCATTCCACTGTAGTATGTTGAGTGTCCGGGGTATTTGGTCAATAGCTCTTAACCTACTCCTCTGTGCCTTGACTCCACAGCACAGGGGAAGGTGACCACCAGTAGTCATGGGTGGACCCCCTCGAGGCAGGGGGCCCGGCACTATCGCCGCCTGATGGGACTTCGCGGGATTAGCACCATAACGATTAATTTTGATTTGTGACATCATGAATTAAGTTACGTTGCACTGCTTTGTCAAGCCTGTGGCTCAGTACATCCGATTTCGACAAGCATTTATTGGGGATGCTTTCCCTAGCCTTTGACTGTCCCCAGTCTACCTACAAGGCAGCAGGTTTTACGTTGCACTGCTTTGTCAAGCCTGTGGCTCAGTACATCCGATTTCGACAAGCATTTATTCGGGGTGCTTTCCCTAGCCTTTGACTGTCCCCAGTCTACCTACATGGCAGCAGGTTTGTGTGTCTCTTCGTCTGGTCCCTCTCCCTTGACCTGTCCGACATTGATGGCCCTACCAGTAGCTGTGCTACCGTCGGCATAGCTCTTGGGGTCATTGGGACGCGCAAGCCCCTCTACCTCGTCACGGTGGACACACAGCAGAGAGGCTATGGAACGTTCAATAACTGATCGCAGCATATACACAGCATTTACTATACCCTTTCCTTCTACAAACCCACATTGTTCTTCCCCTATTTCAGGTTGTATTTTCTTCCTCACTCTTTGCATGATAATTCGCAGCACAATCGTTGTGATGTGACTCATAATACTAATTGTTCTATGTTGATCACATTCCAAGGCTCCTGATTTCTTTAGGATTGCAATAAATACAAAATTACATAATTCAGAAGGTATATCTCCGGTATCATATAATGCGTTAAGCAGTCTGGTGACTTGATCTATTCCAGTCTTCTAAAGCTTTAATCATTTCTGTTGTGATGTTATCTGAACCGGGGGCCTTGCCAGCTTTCATATGTTTAAGAACATATCGAACCTCCATCTTCAAAATTGATGGTCCTTTATTATTAAATCGAATATTTCATTTCTGTTCATTTTTGTTATCATCATAAAGGTTTTTCGCATAGTTTGACCATACATGCAGAATCTGATCTTTTTCTATTATGATATTGCCATCTTCAGTTTTTAGACAGCCTGCTGATGTACTTGTTCTTTTATTAGTAAGTTGACGAATTCTTTTGTGCACTAATTTGGTATTTTGACTGTTGTGTTGCTTTTCAATTTCTTAACAATTTTTCTCAAGCCATGCTTCTTTTGCCTCCTTACATAATATTCTGACTTGTCCGTGCATTTCTTCATATTTGGCAGAATTATTTTTGTTGAGTCTTCTTGTTTCCATTAGTTGTAAAATTGCTTCAGTCATCCATTTCTTACGACCCACCTTCTTTAATTATGGAATAGTTATATATATATATATAACTTCTTCTTCTTCAGCGTTCCGAGCCATTGAGTTTCTTTGCTGCAGATACAATCCGTCTCCATTCGTGTCTCTGGTTGACCTTCTCTTGCCAGTCGTTGATTCCAAGTGCCTGTAGGTCTGTATATATATCTCTCCACCGTCTTCTTGGTCTACCTCGGGGTCTACGGTCATTTATTTCCTGAGTGTAAGCGAGGTTTGTTTCCCTATTGTCTCCCATTCTTTCTATATGCCCCAGCCATTGTAGTCTATTTTTGTATATTATTGTAGACTATATATGTAGTGTATTTGAAAAAATAAACATACCAGAAGCAATCTCTCTCTCCCTCTCTCTCTCCCTCTCTCTCTCTCTCTCTCTCTCTCTCTCTCTCTCTCTCTCTCTCTCTCTCTCAGCCTCCTCTCTCTCTGCCTCTCTCGATATATATATATATATATATATATATATATATATATATATATATATATATATATATATATATATATATATTTGACCAGTGTGATGGATCTGGGCAATTGATCATATTTAGTGATCGACTATAACCCTGCAGGAAATCACATATAGTTCACTGAGACGTGCTGTGTTGGACTTTTCACCAGTTGTATACGAGACTGTGCCTAGCGTATCTTGCTTGCAACAGACAAAACATTAACCACGACCCGTTATATGAATAATCAGCGTTAAGTGCGTCATGGATTCACAGAAGACAGAACACACTCTGTATCGGCTTGTTTGATCTGTTGGTATCCTTGGATTATAGGACTCCAACAGTTTATCTATTATCACCATCTGTCTGGAAGTTCCCCTGATGCCAGCCGGAAGCATGACGTGTGTCGCTCCTCTGTTATCAAATGTCAGTCTATTTAAGGTAAGATTTCCCTTGTAACATTTATGTCATCTTAATTCAATTCTTATTGTTCAAGTGCACCCACACACCACCCCACTTTCCCAGGCATGAATGACTACAGACAGCATTGTAGGCCTTCCTGGTTGTGAAATCAGTCGAGCAAACAAACATTCACAAATTGCGAATAAAGTGTTATCATTGTCACGACAGTGTTATGAACAATTGCCATCACCTCCAAACTCCTGGAGCTGCCTCAGAATTCTTGCAGCTAGTTCTAAATTCTTTCAAACACCTCCAAATTTTAGATGCACCTCCGAAATCTTGTAGCAAATTCTTATTTTGCTTATCTGCATCATAATTCTTAGAGCCACGGCTAAATTCTTGGAGTAACCTATTATTTCTGGCTTCTTAGACCTATTTAATAATTTATGACGCTACTTCCAAATTTATTTAGCCAGACATTACTTCTGAGTCCTACGTCCTAATTCTTGTAGTCAGGTCCTGACATCTTGGAGTCAGTGCCTGGTTCTTGAAGTCAATACCTAATTCTTGGAGTCAGTGTCTGATTCTTGGAGTCAATGCCTGATTCGTGAAGTCAATAACTGTTTCTTGGAGTCAGTGCCTGGTTCTTGGAGTCAGTGTCTGATTCTTGGAGTCAATACCTGATTCTTGGAGTCAGTGCCTGATTCTTGGAGACAGTGTTTGATTCTTGAAGTCAATACCTGATTATTAGAGTCAGTGTCTGGTTCTTCGAGACAGTGTTTGATTCTTGATGTCAATACCTGGTTCTTGGAATCGGTACCTGGTTCTTTAAGTCAGTGCCTGGTTCTTTAAGTCACTGCTTGATTGGTTCTTGGAGTCAGTGCCTCGTTCTTTAAGTCAGTGCCTGGTTGGTTCTTGGAGTCAGTGCCTGGTTCTTGGAGCCAGTGCCTGGTTCTGTAAGTCAGTGCCTGGTTCTTGGAGTTAGAACTCTTGCAACCACAGGTTAATGCTTGCAGCTATCTCCTAGATCAGTGGTTCTCAATCTTTTTTGGCCCGTGCCCCTCTTCACCATATTTTTAAGGACGTCATTCCCCCCTCACCATATTTTTAGAACGTCATTCCCCCCCCCCCTTTCGTATTTCCCCCCTAAAAATTTCCCCCTGCCCCTACACAGTATATGTAATAATTGAAGCTAAATTTAATAGCACATACTAAAAGTCTAGACATCTACATAAAACGTGATTTGCGGATCTACTTACGTTATAAAATGAATTTCAGAAGGGTGATACGTACAGAACCCGTAAAGTATGAAGGGAAAAACAATATCAAGTAATCGGTTCTTGTATTAACGTAATCTAGAAATAATCTTAATCCCCCCCCCCCCGGAAACCCTAAAATTCCCCCCTGGGGGGAGGGGGGAAAATTCCCCATCGGTTGAGAACCACTGGCCTAGATCTATGTACTGCAGAATACAGGAGTTTCACACAGGTTTTACAGAGTTCTACGCGGGAATAACAGACTGTATTCTCAGCAATATTAAATGGTATTGGGTTTGACGACTTTTGATTATGATTATCATTGTGATTACTCTTGTAATGGATGACGTACATATAGACAATACGACCTGCTGGGGTCAAATAAAACATAGTTTTAATATGTACTACCAGTGGCGTAATATGTAATATATATGTAATGAAGATGAGAAAGTTCAAATAAAACGTAGACAATACATTGTTTTATGTCATTGAGGATTGCAAGTGTATGTATATACAAAACAGAAACAACTATCCCAAACGTGACGATGATGGGACGTAAGAAATAAATGACGGAAGACATCTTAAAACTCATGGAACTAAGAAGAAATAACAAACATAACCATGAAAACTATGAAAAGATTCACATGAAAATTTGGAAACTATGCAGAGACAAAAGAAGCATGGCTTGGGGAAAATTGCAGGGAAATTGAAAACCAACACAACACCCGGAATGCCAAATTAATGCACAAAAGAATTATTGTCATCACTAATCCGTGGCGAAGGTGTTACGGATGCAGTTCGTAATCCCGCATACCCACGTTCGAAACATAGCTGTGGGCGATTTGGCTGCAGACCGCCTTACGTTGGTATTTTATGAAATGGTATGGGTGCCGGTCATTCGGAAAGCAATGGCAAACTACTGAACGTAAACTTTCCCAGGAATCACGAACAGCCAAAGAATGCTGCTAAGTCCTGTATAGGAATTGCAACTAACTTTTTAAAATAAGAGAACACACACATCAAAAGGTTGCCTAAAAACCAAAGATCGCAAAATCATAATAGAAAAAAAATCAGATGTTGCATGCGTGGTCAGATTATGTGAAAGACTTTTATGATGATACAAGAGAAGAACAGTATGATCTTCGGAATAATAATGAAGGAACATCCATTTTGAAGATGGAAGTTCAGAATGCTCTTAACCATATGAAAACTGGCAAGACCCCGGGTCCTCACAACATCACAAGAGAAATGATCAATGCTTTAGAAGAATATGGAATAGACCAGGTCAGACCGCTGAACACAATATTTTATACTGGAGATATGCCTCCTGGATTATGTAATTCTATATTTATTGCAATCGCGAAGAAATCAGGAGCCCTGAAATGTGATCAACACCGAACAATTAGTATAATAAGCGACATCACGCAGATTTTGCTAAGAATCATCATGCAAAGAGTGAGGAAGAAAACACAACCCGAAATAGGAGAAGAACAATGTGGGTTCATGGAATGCAAGGGCACAGTAAGTCTGTATATATGCTGAGAACATTAACTGAACGTTCTATAGAAGTAAATAAAGATCTACAACTTTGCTTTATTGACTACACAAAGGCGTTTGATAGAGTAAGACATGTCAACAAGACGAAGATGCTTGCAGATCTACACATTGATGGGATGACTTAGACTTGTAAAAATAAAACATATTGGAAGCAGCAAGCTGTCATAAGCATTGATAATGAAGTAGGTCAGTATCAGCCTATTAAGAGAGGTGTGCGACAGGGATGTGTAATGTCTCCAGATCTTTTTTTTTCCCTATACAGTGAAAATAATTTTAGAAATTTAGAAGATAGAGGAATCACCATTACCAGGGTGGGGGTATAATATCATTAACATTAGATATGCGGATGACACAGTATAGATTGCAGACAGGATCTACAACATTGAGTATAAACAGTGAACAACTAGTTTTAAGAAAACACAGATTATGATCGTGCCTAAGAAGAAAGATATACCACAATGCAATTACTGTAAATTTGAATATTCTTAAACAAGTGAATCGGTGCAATTATGTAGGAACAGTCGTAACATCTGATGGGAGATGCTTGAAGAGATTAGAACAAGATCGCTATGACGGAGATAGCCTTTTGCAAGATAGAAAACATACTAACCAATAAAAAGATTTCAATTGCAACGAGGAAAAGAGTGTTGAAGTGCTACATAGAACATGTACTTTTGTATGGATGTAAAGCGTGGACAATGAGCAGACAAACTGAAAAACATCTAATGGCAGTGGGAATGTGGTTTCTGGGGAAAATGCAAGAATACCACTGACAGGCAGAAAAACTAATGAGCAAGTATTTAAAGAAGCAAATGAAAAATGTAAACTGATTAGAGAAAATAGATGTAGACAGTCAAGATCTTTGGGCATGTTATGAGAAGAAATAAATTAGGGAACTTGGTGACAACTGGCATGACTGATGGGGATAGGAAAAAGGGGAAGGCAGAGAATAAATATCTGAATGGCTTGGCCACGTGGCATGGTCGAGACAAGAACACAGAGCTGATCCACGAGTGAGATGGTGAAACATGACCGCCCAAGCTTATCGGCTTGGTACATGATGATGATGTATGTATACACGTATGACATTCAAAGAGTGAGATAATTGCTTCTTCTGTTGTTGTCGATGCTACTGCTGCTGTTGTCTTGTCGTCGCCGTTTTCATTCAAGAACATTTAACTCTCTAGTCAAGCTGGCGGCAATGCGTCTTAGACTGCTCTGGCCATCATATAAGTTTTATTTTTGTAATTGTCGGTGGGGTGGGATGGGGGGTGGGGGTTGTTTGGGTGGGGCATTGTCCGAACTCACGCAGACTTCGCAAGCTCTTTGAGCATGTGCTGGCTGGTGTGTAGATGTGCGTGCTGGCTGGTGTGTAAATGTGCGTGCTGTTTGCGTTTGCGCGTGTGTGTGCTTTTGCCGGCAATATGTATTAAAATCATCACTGTTTCATGCCCTTCTGTCTTCATTGATCAATGCACGTAGATGAACTTCCGTTCGCTGACAGCGTAATGACTAACGATCCAAGTATGCGCTTACGGTGCAATATAATCACTGTCAACCTGGCACTCTCTCTTGAAGCACATCATTGGCGTTCCCGCTTAATGTTGTCCAGCTACTTGTTTCTTCTATCGCGCTTTTGTTCTCGTTATTTCGGTAGGCAATAGATATGTTGCATCACAAAATGCTACAATTGTTGCAGCTGTTTGTAGATCAACATGATACATGGTTGCTACAAAATATTCCCTAATGTTACAGACAGCACTCAACAGATCGTATCAATTGTAATTTCAGTATTGACTGGTTGATTCACGTAAATTCCACAACGTTTGTCCATTCTCTCTTCATTTGTATTTCATTAACAGATTCGATGGATCGTGATTGAACAAATACACATTAACCCCGTAGTTTGTGGTTTTAGGATACCATCAGGGCTGGGCACAGGCGCCAGACTGTTCAATATACGCAATACGTAAAATTAATGGGCACAGTATGTTAACAACGACTGCAATCAATGGATTGTGTGGTGGTCCTGCCCAAAAGAAGATCACTTCCACGGGAACCGGCGAACTTAATGTGTTGGTAACTGAACAATCTACGCTGCCTTCAGGCTGCAAATTTGCAGGACAATATAGCTGATACACACACGTACATAAACAGGGAAGCAGTAACAACTGTACGCAAACAAACATCCTAAGTACAACAATACTACATTATCACGAGATCTGAATCGCTGTGTTCGCTGGCGGACTGGCCAGGCTGTCAGGTTGCCAGATGGCAAGTGGGCTCTGTGGTACCCTTAAGAAATGGGGCCCTTAAACATGCGACACAATAGTCAAATGTCCTTTTAATAGCTTTGTCTCTTGTTACTTGCATATCCTTTACACGACGCCGCAGTCGACCTCAAGCATGTTTTCTCTGTTTGTTATTTCTTGGCAAGTTTATGTTCAATAGTTTGCCTATTGCTTTCTGAACGCCCGGTACTTATACAATTGTATGAAAACCAGCGTAAGGCGGTCTGCTTCCAAATCTCCCACAGTTGTGATATCGAACGATCGATATGAACGTGATATCGAAGGATTGTGAATTGCGTCCTCAACAACATCGCCACATCGCCAGCTTGACGCCCAACATCTGTAGACAAAGTCTGCCACTGGCTGGGTTATATTGTCAACATCTGTAGACAAAGTCTGCCACTGGCTGGGTGTCAAGGTCTCACATCCGAGGTTGCGACGCGTTGTCTGTACCAACGCCAGACACCATAACAACACGCAACGCTGAGTAATGTTAAACACGGCAGAGAGAACGCGGCGTCTTTACCGACGCCTGGATAAGCAGCCACGCACAGCAATTGAGTTCACCCCGTGAACCGTGCAGGGGACACCAGCTGACGTGAGCGTGTAGCGTGTAGGACGCCAGAACTGGCAGACGGGCTTAGGTTGTTGAACGGACAGGTCGCGAGTTGTGTTTGAATCTGCCTTGAGAGCTAGCCTGTACGACAGTGGGAGACTGAGTCGAATGCTTGAATAGTTTGACTTGTAAGTGAGATGTTTATTGCTTGCATGTATTATTATGTATTGTAGTGATATTGTTCATGCTGTAATGATTGTTCTGGATTGTCAGTGCGCGATGTTTGTGCGATGATAAATGCAGCGCGTCAATAAAACGTGTGAATAGTACTTTCGGATATTCACTTCGTGTGATTTGATAGTTTGATATTACTTCACACTTGCCAGAAAACGAGCTACTTGTCTTGTGTTATGCAAGACTCTGACACTGGGTTATGTTGTCAACATCTGTAGACAAAGTCATCCACTGGCTGGGTTATGTTGTCAACATCTGTAGACAAAGTCTGCCACTGGCTGGGTTATATTGTCAACATCTGTAGACAAAGTCGCCACTGGCTGGGTTATATTGTCAACATCTGTAGACAAAGTCCGCCACTGGCTGGGTTATATTGTCAACATCTGTAGACAAAGTCCGCCACTGGCTGGGTTATATTGTCAACATCTGTAGACAAAGTCTGCCACTGGCGGATATATATAATATAACCCAGCCAGTGGCAGACTTTGTCTACAGATGTTGACAATATAACCCAGCCAGTGGCGGGCTTTGTCTACAGATCTGACGAGATGCAGCGAATCAATTGCCAGGCAATAAATCGTACATTCTATGGTTTGTGTCTTCGTTATTCAAATTCACTACGGGAAAACATTGTTTTGAGTGTCTGGTATTTGACTGTAGGAGGACAAGAAAGGGAACTGTCCACCCACCTCATTAAGCTTTTGACTAAAACTTCACACCCGTAGGTGGTGTCATCCAGTGTCTTGCCGAATGGCGTGGGCGGTTATGCTTCTCCAGAAATTTCGATATCCGACGGAATGGATCAATTCGTGTGTTCACTCCCTTCAGTGCCATGACACAAGACTGTCATGTATCTTCCCATACTGTCTGCCTCTATCTCTCTTTCTACAAATCTTTCTTGTTGTCACACCATGTACCATTTTTTTTTTGGTCTTCTCATAATGTGGTCAAAATCCGATGACTCTCTCTCTCTCTCTCTCTCTCTCTCTCTCTCTCTCTCTCTCTCTCTCTCTCTCTCTCTCTGTTTGTGATATGCTGTCTTTGCGACTTAGCCTCCTTCAAAATGTTCAAATTACCCATTTCGACTGTGCAATGAATTTTCGGCTTTCTTCTATAAAACCATATCTCCAAGGCTTCTTTGGATTGTTTCGTTTGTTTGCTAATTGTCCAGGATTCGTATCCGTGTGTTAAAACTGGTTTTATGTAACATGCGAGAACTCTTTTTATAACTTCCAATGACAAGGACTTACTGCATAATGTGTTCTTCATTTAACATAATGTACTGTTTGCTTGTCCTATTCTGCTCTTTATCTCTGTAAAGCATATATGGATGTGCCTTTAGTGCTATGTTGCCCATTCTAATTAATCAACTATTAAATCCGTGCAATAGCAAGAGACATGAGGTGAAGGAGCAGAAGCGATAAACTCCAAGGCCGTGTGCAATAAAAACTCCGAGTAGTTGACTTGCCAGTCCCGCACAGTGGCGAGTCCCTGGACTCAGTGGGCCGAGGTATTTCAGTACTGCTACAGCTGTAATCAGAATATCGCTCCCGTCTAGGATAAATATTCTGCATGTAGACACGGCAACAAACAGGCCGTAGATTCAGCACAACATTTCAAGCAGCAACCAGAAGGAAATGTGAGGAATCGATAACTCATTTTAGACGTCGGCAATGTCAACATTTCATCATGAAATAATTATGCACTGATCAATAGGTAGTTGTGTCTATCCAGTTTTCTCTTCTACACTACCCGGTTTCTATTGTGCACTTTATCGTCCGTAGATTAAAAATGTGCGCACAAGAGACGAGAGAGAGAGAGAGAGAGAGAGAGAGAGAGAGAGAGAGAGAGAGAGAGAGAGAGAGAGATGGCGCGCAAGAGCGCGAGAGATAGAAGAATAGAGACAGCGAGAGGGAGAGAGAGAGAGAGAGAGAGAGAGTGCGCAAGAGCGCGAGAGATAGAAGGAGAGAGAGAGAGAGAGTAAAAGAGGATAGTGACAGACAGACAGGTGGAATTCGGGCAAGCAGATAGAGAGCGAGAGTGAGAGATACAGAGACGAGAGAAAGCTAAGCTGACATTGAAGGATAGTATTCCCATAGTTTGACATTTGTGATATTACGTTAAAACTCTCCATACATTGTCCGTTGTTTCTGTTAAGCCAGCACACTTTTGTCATAATAGTGAGTTACATGGGTATGACTGAGCCTCTACCCCCAGGTTCTGTAGGAAAGCTGGTTTTATTGATAGGCTTGTCTCCGGCTCGGCACCCAAACACCGTTGTGTGGTACTGACCACTTCGATTGATTCTCCTGGATCGTCTCCGGGATCAATCATAAGCTTAGAACATCACTGGCTGGAGATAATGACTGTAGTTTCGTTAGGCAAGGGAGGAAACCCATATTACCCACCGCTGCCATACAGTAGCAACGGAACAATGCAGTTCATTATGGCAAATTATGTGTTGTGAAGGTCGGCAGACGACGTACATTGTTCATACAGTTGATTACTGGAAGTTAGTTATTTAGTTAGCTGGTTAGGTAGGTGGGTGGGTGGGTATGTACGTAAGAATGTAGGTAGGTAGGTAGGTAGGGTAGGTAGGTAGGTGGGTAGACAGGTAGGTAGGTAGTCAACAGATCATTCTTATTGCACGTCGAATTATTAGTCCATAAGTGTTAAGATTGCCACTTCAGTATCTCCCTCCGCGTTTAGCTACTGACGATACTAGTTTTGTGATGGTTAACTATTTTTATTTGGCTTTCAGCATGGCGCACCAGCGTGGACAATAGCAGACAAGCTGAAAAACAACTAATTGCAGTGGAAATATGGTTTCCACATGACCAATGACGAAGTCCTACTAGAAACAAATGAAAACCGTAAATTGATTAAATAAATTAGACGTAGATAGTCAGTTTTTTGACACGTTATGAGAAGAACTGGAGAACTTATTGACAACTGGCAAGATAGACGGGAAGAGAACTAGGGGAAGGCAGAGCCGTAAAAACTTGAATGGCTTGGCCAAGTTGTATGGTCGAGACAAGAACAGTGAGCTGATCCACAACTCTGGTGATCGCGTGAGATGGCGAAACATGACCGAATACGCTTATCGGCACAGCACATGATGATGATGATGGCGCTCTTGTCTAGCTTTAACCCTATCTGACTCGTTCAGCCTCACAGAGGGCGTTTAGTATCTCAACCTGGTCCATTGCTCTTCCGCTCCCCACAGCAGCCAAGCCGGCATGATTATATCCTGGTTCGTTGCCTCTTACACCCGTATGCCCTGGCAGAAACATGAAATAAATATTCAGTCTTGACCTCCTCAAAGATTGAAGCCATGGTCTTCTGATCCAACCCATCTCGATCTTCCTTAGCACTCTCATGGAGTCGCCGAGAAAGCAAGCACATACACGGTAACCCTTATTCTGTCCTATATGGTTAAAAACATCCAAAGGGTAGCGCATTTATTAATATCTCCAGCGATCTCATTCCCATTTATATATCCAGATATCTCATTCCCATTTATATCTCCAGTGATTTCATTTCCATTTTTATCTCCAATGATCGCATTCCTATTTATATCTCAATTTATCTCATTCCAATTTATATCTCCGGAGATCTCATAGCAAAAAAAGATGTCAGCACACGAATTGATAACGCTATATCAACCGGCAAGGTCTGGCAAAGCACTATAGCCTAGGCCAGTCGGAACGACAATACATTTTAATATGCATTGTTAGTTTGCTTACAGTTATATAAGTTAGAGGTTCAACCAAAACCGAAATATCAGATGAATGTTTTTGTGTTAACTTTACATTTTCTGTCCCCTTCCATCTATCCATCATGTGCCGTGCCGATAAGTGTGGGCGGTAATGTTTTGCCATCTCACTCGATCACCAGAGTCGTGGATCAGCTCAGTGTTCCTGTCTCGACCATGCCACATGGCCAAGCCATCCAGGTATTTACTTCTCTGTCTCCACCTTGGTCTCTTCCCTTCGATCTTGCCAGTTGTCACCAAGCTCTCCAAGTCATTTCTTCTCATAACATGCCCAAAAATGTTTGACTGTCTACGTCTAATGACTCTAATCAGTTTACGATCTTCATTTGTTTCTTGAAGGACTTGTTCATTAGTTTTTCTGTCTGTCCATGGTATTCTTTAAATTTTCCTCAGACACAACATTTCCACAGCCATCAGATGTTTTCCAGCTAGACTGCTCATTGTCCACGCTTCACATCCATACAAAAGTACAGGTTCTATGTAGCACTTCAACACTCTTTTCTTTTCTCGCTTCAACTGATATCTTTTTATTAGTCAGTATGTTTGTCATCTTGCAAAAGGCTACCTTCTCAATGGCAATTCTTGTTCTAATCTCTTCAAGGCATCTCCCATCAGATGTTATGACTGTTCCGAGATAACTGTATCGATTCACATGCTTAAGAATATGCCCATTAACTCGTATATCACTTTGTGGTATTTCCTTCTTCCCAGTGACGACCATAATCTGTGTCTTCTTAATATTCAGTTCTAACCCTATAGTGCATTCACATTTGTTTGCCTCGATATAAAAATCCATATCTCAGTAACCAACTGAGGGAAAACTATGAGATCTAGCATATTAACCTTATCATCATGTCCACCCAACAAAAAAATTTTTGTTCTGGAGATTGTACAGCAGATTTCAATGTTTGTTTATATGCGGTATATAATTTGCGGGTTAGAGATTAAGTTCATAATTTTAAATGTATTACACCGTAGCCAGACAATCAGCGTTCAATGTTGAATATTCTACGTGTTTCACGGGATTGGCCTTATGCCAAGAACCCCGCGCTGTTTAAACTGGGAGTTTTCAGAGGTGTCGTCAAAATGTGGGTTATTTCATGAAACCTGATTATTTTTTTTTAAAATCTTACCACTTATCGCTAACATTGAAATGTGTGAATATTTTTTCAATGGAACTGAATGCGAAATTGTGTATACACTTCAAAGCATCGCTATGAAGTTGTACACATATTTTTGTCAAGAAGCTGATGGCAGGAAACTGTTTTATACTATTACAAATTCTGAAAAAAGAACAGTGCATGCATTGGGTTTGAGTAAACGGTCATTTCGTCGATGGGTGTAAGAATCTGGAATTAAATCACCACGCAATAACCAAACGGTAGGTAGAAAGGTTATTGTAGACAGCTTTGACAAAGATGTCATAAGGCGAGCTATTATAAAAATGCTTTAAAAAGTCGCTTAAAAGTCGACAGGGTCGACTTCATTGCACCGGGTTCTATCCCATATGGCTCGGTCTCTTTCCGCAGCGCGGAAAGCATCGCACAAAGCACGAAATCCGCAGCTCTAGCGACAACCCACAGAAGTCTCCGAAAAATTTAACTCGTGAACCGAAGGATGCAGCCCGGAATCGAACCCACAACCTTTGGAGCCCGAGTCAAAAGGCTTGACTACTTCGCCATGGAGACTCCTAACATTATAAAAAATTAGGATTTTATATCCAGGATTATCCAGCATTATAAAAATGCTGGATGCCAAAGAAACAGTGACTGTAAGAAAACTTAGGGTTTGGTTGAGAAATAACAATAACATAGAGCTATCCAAAAAAACTTTGTGGAAAATTATAAGGACATTATCTTCACTTTTAGAAAGTACAAGGGAGGTAGAAATATTCTTTGCGAGCAACCGCATTTAGTAGCCATGAGAAGCAGATACCTATGTGAATAAGGGAAATGCGCAAAGAAAATTATGGCATCCCGAGGGTCGTCGCTGGAGCTACGGACTTCGTGCTTTGTGCGACGATTTCCGCGCTGCGGAAAGAGACTGAGCCATATGGGATAAAAACCCGGTGCAATGCAGTCGACCCTGTCGACTTTTAAGCTACTTCTTTTATTGCACACGTGCATACGAATATGGATGAAATGTGGATCAATGCGCACCACACAAGTGATAAGGAATGGCAATCAGTGGATGGACAGATAGAGCGATATGTGCCCAGTAGTATAGGACAGTTTTTGGTCATGGCCCATGCTGGTAATACGCATAATGGCTTACAACAGAATGCTGGGCTCGTGTTCGTATCAAAGCATACAGACAATAGGGATTAACATAATAAGATGAATGGTAATGTATTTAGAGATTGGCTCGAGAATACTGTGCTTCCATCCCTAGATAGATCGTCGGTCCAATTATGGACAATGCATGATATCAATGTTGTTGCCCAAGAAGACAAAATACTTACAGCATCGAGCACAAAGGGAGCAGTAAAGATATGACTCCGAATGGAAAACATACCATTTCCAGAAACGTATTTCTAGCTAGAATTGTTGTCCCTTGTAAAACAGACGCCAAAAAGCAAGAAATATCAAACCGAAAAGTTGATAGAAGAGCATTGTCATGGGTGCTTGAGACTTCCGCTGTACCATTCTCATTTTAACCCTATAGAACTTGTGTGGGCTAAAATTAAAGGACAGGTGCCAACTGACAATACTATATTCAAATTGTCTGACGTCAAGATACTAACCCAGTCCGCGCTATTAAATATTGATAAAAGTTACTGGGAAAATGTGAGGACCGTGTGTTGAAAGAGGAAGAGGACTATTGGAGAAAGGATGGATTGAATTTTATGCAACCGAGAGCAGTCATCAACCTACTGGAATCGTCCGACACAGATTAAGGTCTGAGCAGATCGCAGACCTTAATCCACGTGCACGCTTACTGGGATATTTTGCTCCAACTATTCAGACGAATTGCAGGCCCTAAACATTACAGCATCAGCACAATGTCAATGGCAACAGTTTGCATTCCATAGTGATGAATTTTCAATTCCGCAAGCCCTCAGCGGTGAAAAACAACTGGTATTGAAAAAAAAAGGGGACAACACATGTGCATACGAATCAATCTATAAACTTCAATGAAAAGAGGACCAACATCTTGCTCGTTAAGAAGAAAGCCCACTACAGAGACATTGACAACTATTTTCATAGTGCAAAATAGATAATCGTGTTCCGTCTCTGAACAGTAAACAGCAGAGTAGACAATCTTTCACGAAGACTCAAAGCGGGTCTGTCACCCATGTGTACGTGTGAACAAACTACACAGACAGCTGAACAGATCCTTAAAAATGGACACATGATGACTAAATTGCGGTATCATTTCTGGTCATTCCATACGCACATTAACGCACGGCTATATGGAAGCTTTCACGAACTCAATATAAAAAGCTAAATGCATCCTTGTAACATGAATACTTGTGTATAATTATTAACCAGCAGCTGGAGAAACAAGAAGGAAATGAAAAATAAGGTAAGATATATATTCCTTCTACTTTCCTGTCAATTTACACATTATTTACCCCATGCCTCTGTAAATTCTCTGTCTTTACTAATATTATACATTGCACCCCTCTCGGGAGTCTCCGTGGTGAAGTGGTCAAGCCGTCTGACTCGAGCTCCGAAGATTGTATGTTCGATTCCGGGCCGCGTCCTTCATTTCACGAGTGCATTTTTTCGGAGACTCCCGAGGGTCGTCGCTGGAGCTACGGAGTTCGTGCTTTGTGCGACGATTTCCGCGCTGCGGAAAGAGACTGAGCCATATGGGATAAAAACCCGGTGCAATGCAGTCGACCCTGTCGACTTTTAAGCTACTTCTTTTATTGCACCCACTCCCATACGAATCCGGATACGCCTTGTGTCGTCATCTGAATTGGCGGGGCATTGATTACTGTAAAACAAGTTTGTTAGCGAGAAATCACTAGTTTTTCACCAAAACATCAAAGAAATGTCGCCGCTTTCGATGATTTAAGTTGTTTTTGGACCTATTAAAGACATATTCCTGGGATGGGGGTAAATATAAGACGGCAGGAAAAATTTTATAACGATGCAAGAGACAGTTTTCAAAATAATTTATCATGAATGACGGCATTCATTTCCGGACAGACTATAGTTGTTCACTGAGTGCAACCGCATCTACTGTCCCCTTCACAGATCTCAAATTGTTGTTCATTCGCACACCGAAATAGTGCACGCAGACCAGTCTGTTAGACTAGCATTAGAAAATTAGATCATTCTGTAACATTTCAAGAATGAACAACTTGTTACTTAAAATAGTTTTGAATAATTTTGCTGAACACAATAAGTTCAGTAACACGGCGTTCTCTTGGGTGTACTTGCTTCCTTTTCATAATACGTTGTCTGACGTTATTCCGAAACATTGCGGGAACAATTCCCCGGCAAAGCCGAGATACCGCCCCATAATTACGTTATCTAAAAGCGCAAACGTATTTACTTGTCTGGTCATGGAGGACGAAATAATGCAAGTACAAATAGCAAGCCCCATCACACAACATTCTGATGCTTGCAATGCGTATCGAGGCAGTTGCCATGGTAACGTAAATTTGGTCTGATTAAACCTGGCAAGTGTAAGCAAAGTTCGTGGAGACACCTCTGGCATGAATAATACATAGGACGTCCTTGGGGACGGAAGAGGCTAGAAAATCAATGGCAGAGGAAGAAAGCTTTCACACAGACGTCAACAGTAATTGTTGACTTGCACACTGCCAGGGCGACTTTGTCGGTGACGTGTCAGCTGGTGTAAACCGCCAAACATCGCACAAGTGTTGGAGACCTTGCCATGATTGGCTGTTTTCATTATAATGTTGTAGGATGATGCTAACTGAGCGTTGTAAATATGGGAATATTGTCACTGTAATGTTGACATACGATAGAAATAGGACGCTGTAAATGTGGGAATATTGCCACTGTAATGTTGACATACGACAGAAATAGGGCGCTGTAAATGTAGGAATATTGTCACTGTAATGGTGACATACGATAGTAATAGGACGCTGTAAATGTGGGAATATTGTCACGTAATGTTGACATATGATGGTAACAGGGCGCTGTAAATGTGAGAACATTGTCACTGTAATGTTGACATACGATAGTAATAGGGCGCTGTAAATGTGGGAATATTGTCAATGTAATGTTGACATGTGATAGTAACAGGGCGCTGTAAATGTGGGAATATTGTCACTGTAATGTTGACATACGATAGTAATAGGGCGCTGTAAATGTGGGAATATTGTCACTGTAATGTTTATGAACACTACTAACTGAGGGTTGTAAATGTAATGCTATCATCACTGTAATATTGACATGTGATGGTAATAGGGCGCTGTAAATGTAGGGAATATTGTCACTGTAATGTTGACATACGATAGTAATAGGGCGCTGTAAATGTGGGGATATTGTCACGTAATGTTGACATACGATAGTAATAGGACGCTGTAAATGTGGGAATATTGTCAATGTAATGTTGACATGTGATGGTAACAGGGCGCTGCAAATGTGGGAATATTGTCACTGTAATGTTGACATACGATAGTAACAGGGCGCTGTAAATGTGGGAATATTGTCACGTAATGTTGACATACGATAGTAATAGGGCACTGTAAATGTGGGAATATTGTCACGTAATGTTGACATACGATAGTAATAGGACGCTGTAAATGTGGGAATATTGTCAATGTAATGTTGACATGTGATGGTAATAGGGCGCTGTAAATGTGGGAATATCATCATTGTAATGTTGACATGTGATGGTAACAGGGCGCTGTGAATGTGGGAATATTGTCACTGTAATGTTGATGAACACTACTAACTGCGGGTTGTAAATGTGATGCTATCATCACTGTAATGTTGACACTTGATGCTAGCAGCTTTGTAAATGTGATGCTGTCTTCACTAATTTGTGTATTATTATTAATGATGCTAACTGGAGCGTTGAAATTATGGGAGAAACGTCATTGTAGTGTTAACACACAAAGCTAAATGGCTGTACTGTAAAAATAAGACTGTTATCATTACTAAAATATTGACTCGTAATGCTAAATGGAGAGTTATAAATGTAGGGATGTTATCTTCACTCTAATGTTAATACAGATGTTAACTAGGGCATTGAAAATGGGTTAGTGTGTTATCGTCATTGCAACATTGACTGACTAGGTTACGCTAGGAATTGCTGGCTATTGGACGGGAGGCCTCACTGCAATGATTGCACCCGATATTAAAGCCGAGTGATGAGATGTTTATTTTAAATTATTCGTCCTCACGACGCTTGACGGCAGAAGTGGAAGATGATGATGATGAGATGTGAAGAACTATATGTCTGCCTGTCACTTGCGTGATGAAACATTGTCTCAGAATAAGATGCAACAGTTGTTTCAAAACGCCACAAGAGACTGTGTTTGTGTATATTCTCTTCTTCTTCTTCTTCTTCTTCTTCTTCTTCTTCTTCTTCTTCTTCTTCTTCTTCTTCTTCTTCTTCTTCTTCTTCTTCTTCTCCTTCAGCGTTCCGAGCCATTGAGGTTCTTTGCTGCAGATACAATCCGTCTCCATTCGTCTCTCTGGTTGACCCTCTCTTGCCAGTCGTTGATTCCAAGTGCTTGTAGGTCTGTATATATATTATCTCTCCACCGTCATCGGGGTCTACGGTCATTTATTTCCTGAGTGTAAGCGAGTTTTGTTTCCCTATTATCTTCCATTCTTTCTATATGCCCCAGCCATTGTAGTCTATTAGCCTTCATGATACCAGTGATTAGCGGAGACTTAAACAGATTATATATGTCTTTGTTACTTCTTCTTTTCCACTCTCCACTTTATGTATCCCTAATGGGTCCAAAGATGCGTCTTAAAACTTTGCTCTCAAAGGTTTGTAACAAGGCTTCATCTCCTTTCGTTGTACTCCAGGTCTCAGAGCCATATAGCACAACTGGTCCGATCAGTGTTTTGTATATTGTGATTTTGGTGTTACGAGATAGCGCATTTGATTTTGGTAGATGTTGTAGTGCATAGTATATCTTATTTCCAGAATTGATTCTAGTGTGTATTTCTTCCCTTATGATGTTGGAGCAGTTGAAGATTGTACCCAGGTATTTGTATGCTTCCGTTCTTTTTAATGGTCATATTATCTATTTGTATGTGGCCAGAGTTTTTTTGTCATTCCTTCTCTTGAAATTACCATTTATTCTGTCTTATCTTGGTTGATAACCAGCCCCATCTGTTGGGCTTTTTCCTTTAAGTGAGTCAATATTTCTAATGTCTGTTGTTCATTTTCCCCTGTAATATCTATATCATCTGCATAACCAAGCAACTTGGATGTTCCTCCAATATCACATTCCTCCTTTATCTTCCTTACATATTCTCATAGTAGGTGTAATTACATTGTGAAACATGGAGGCTGCTCAAGTAGAATGTCATTCACCCTTATGTGTTCAGTTAGTTGGTATATTTGCAACTCCGTGTATGTATAGTTGAATTTAAACCTCTCTTCCCCTACACCCTCCCCCCACTTACATTATCATTAATTAGTCGTTACATCTGCATATCCGTAATTATAGTTTAACGACATTCTCCCCATAATTAGCTGTTATAGATGCATATCCGTGTGTATAGTTTAACGTCATTCTCCCAATAATTACTTGTTAAATCTGCATATCCGTAAGATTAGTTTAACGACATTCTCCCCATAATTAGCTGTTATAGTTGCACATCCGTGTGCATAGTTTAACGTCATTCTCACCATAATTAGTTGTTACATCTGCATATTCGTAAGAATATTTTAAGGACATTCTCTCCATAATTAGCTGTTTTAGTTGCATATCCGTAAGAATAGTTTAACGACATTCTCCCAATAGGTAGTTGTTGCATCTGTATATCTGTGTGTATACTTTAACGTCATTCTCCCATAAATTAGTTGTTAAATCTGTATATATGTGTGAATAATTTAACGACACTCTCCCCATAATTAGTTGTTACATCTGTATATCCGTGTGTATAGTTTAACGATATTCTCCACAAAATTAGTTGTTACATCTGCATATTCGTGTGTATAGTTTAACGACATTCTCCCCATAATTAACAGTTATATCTGCAAATCTGTGTGTATAGTTTAACGACATTCTACCAGTAATTAGTTTTTAGATCTATATATCCGTGTGCATAGTTTAACGACCTTTTCCCCCCATAATCAGTTGTTACATATGTATATACGTGTGATATGTGTCTACTCAAGCCAAGCTTTGTGGTAGTCACATGTGATATCAGACATAAGAATACAACTGGCAACATGGGAGCAAGTCTCAAGACAGGAAGGTCATTGATGGCAATGTCAAGGCAGACAGTCGGGCAATTGATACCAGCTGAAGATTGCCTAAATGGGAGAATTCGATTCACACACACGAACCCTGGCAAAACACCACCAAGTCTCTACAACCGTTGGCAAAGAATTAGGCAGTGGTTAAATTCGAGAGCAGGGTTGGAAATAGCGCAGATAGTGAGTATATCCCTGGAGAGAATAATTTAAAAGTATATACCGACGGCAGCGAGATGAAAAATCGGCGTGGAGCTTCATAGGTAGACGCAGGATCAAGTTCGTCATAGAGTGGAGTGGGGCATATTCAAACACAACACCCAGCATGAGAATGGATGTTGAGGAGATCATTGCGTCTCTGAGATGGATCCTGAGACCCCATTCACTAAGTCAGTCATCATAACCGATTCTCACGAAGTCATTGCTCCGAAATATGATATGAATGGCTCTCTCTCTCTCTCTCTCTCTCTCTCTCTCTCTCTCTCTCTCTCTCTCTCTCTCTCTCTCTCTCTCTCTCTCTCTCTCTCTCTCTCTCTCTCTCTCTCGTTCACACACACATAAACACGCACGCGTGCACGGACGTACATTGTCACCACACCTGCAGGAGCTGAATCGGCTCCACCAATACCGTACTGTGTACGTGGAAATGAAAGGGACGACTGGCTAGTCTCCAGAACACAGCGATTGAGCACGGGAAACCAGATACTGTTTATAAATGATGGCCTATTGCATGAACAAGAAAAAATAAATAACCCACACAAATCAATAAATAAATGCATAACAAATGGAATCGGAAATCCAATTTGGCTCAAGCAGGATGGATGCTAATAGAGGAAAAACAGAGGCGTAATCAATTGGCCACTGGAATTAGAAGTCTCCACATTCGTCGACATCTGGAGAAGACGAAGCACACATTGGCATGTGCCGAGTGATGTGACTATAGCATTTGATGCTGACAATATCCGGCAGCATTATCGACAATTAGTTGTGTAATCTACGTTGACCGATATGGCACACGGTGATGATGAACCTGCAGACATCTTTGTGTATAGGTTAACTTCATTCGCCCCAGTGTTGCCACCATCAATTAGTTGTTTAATCTGTAGATCAGTGTGTAAATAATTTAACCTAATTCTCTCCAGCATTATCGTCAAAGAGTTGTTTAATCTGCAGATTGGCGTGTCTATAGTTTCAGATCATTCTTTCCAAAGTTACCAGTTACCATTAATTAGTTGTTTAATATACAGACACGTGTGAATATAGTGTAACTTCGTTCTCCCCGTGTTACTACCAATAGTTGTTTAATCTGCAGTTTTGCATGAGAATATAATATAGTGTAGCTTCATTCTCCCAAGTGTTATCATCAATTAATTGTTTAACCTGCAGTTTCGCGTGTGAATAAAGTGTCCCCAGTATAATATTAATAGTATATCTTGCAATTGTGTAAACTGCAGGCTCCACTGTCCACATGGCATCCCGACTCTTTCTCCATTCTGGCTCAGTGTGCTATGTTTTTCACAGACTAATCAATCTCTCTCGTACACGTCTTCAATAATTGAGCAATTTTGAATATCTAGGTTATCTGTTGACAGTCGGTGGAAAAGTGATGACAGAAATTAAACGAGGAACAAATACAAATACCCTTCTTCTTTTGCCCTTTACCTCCCATTGGGGCGATTTGGCAGCAGACCGCCATTCGTTGTTTTTTTTTTTAATGAAATGGTAGGGTGCTGGTCGTTCAACGGCAAATTGCTGAACGTAAACTTACCAAGAGATCAAAAACAGCCATATGTTGCTGGGATTGAATGCGACGTCCTGTAAAGGATATGCAACTAACTTTTTTATTAATTCACTGTGACCTCACATCTCAGAAATATGTCTCAGAAATATGTCTCAGAAACCACATGCCTCATGATTCCACTGGTTGTCTTGCCCACAGACTGAACCTGTTGTACCACTACCGAACCACCCATGTTTCCCCGGGGAGATACAGAGATTCACCAGCAAGCAGACCAAGCTGCAGTCCGAGGCCACCCTGGCTCTAGCACAGGTCAGCTACTTCTCTCTGTCTCTTTCGTTGTGTTACAGTAATACAGGTGGGTGGTTGAACTTGGTGGGGACACTATCAGATGTCAGTTGTTATTGTTACAGGTGTGTGGTTGAACTTGGTGGGGACACTATCAGATGTCAGTTGTTATTGTTACAGGTGGGTGGTTGAACTTGGTGGCGACACTATCAGATGTCAGTTGTTATTGTTACAGGTGGGTGGTTGAACTTGGTGGCGACACTATCAGATGTCAGTTGTTATTGTTACAGGTGTGTGGTTGAACTTGGTGGCGACACTATCAGATGTCAATGTTTGTGTTACAGGTGGGTGGTTGAACTTGGGGACACTATCATATGTCAGTGCTTGTGTTACAGGTGGGTGGTTGAACTTGGTGGGGACACTATCATATGTCAGTGCTTGTGTTACAGGTGGGTGGTTGAACTTGGTGGGGACACTATCAGATGTCAGTGTTTGTGTTACAGGTGTGTGGTTGAACTTGGTGGGGACACTATCAGATGTCAGTTGTTATTGTTACAGGTGTGTGGTTGAACTTGGTGGGGACACTATCAGATGTCAGTTGTTATTGTTACAGGTGTGTGGTTGAACTTGGTGGGGACACTATCAGATCTCAGTTGTTATTGTTACAGGTGTGTGGTTGAACTTGGTGGGGACACTATCAGATGTCAGTTGTTATTGTTACAGGTGTGTGGTTGAACTTGGTGGGGACACTATCAGATGTCAGTTGTTATTGTTACAGGTGTGTGGTTGAACTTGGTGGGGACACTATCAGATGTCAGTGTTTGTGTTACAGGTGTGTGGTTGAACTTGGTGGGGACACTGTCAGATGTCAATGTTTGTGTTACAGGTGGGTGGTTGAACTTGGGGACACTATCATATGTCAATGCTTGTGTTACAGGTGGGTGGTTGAACTTGGTGGGGACACTATCAGATGTCAGTGTTTGTGTTACAGGTGGGTGTATGAACTTGAGGACACTATCATATGTCAGTGTTTGTGTTACAGGTGGGTGGTTGAACTTGGTGGGGACACTATCAGATGTCAGTGTTTGTGTTACAGGTGGGTGGTTGAACTTGGTAGGGACACTATCAGATGTCAATGTTTGTGTTACAGGTGGGTGGTTGAACTTGGTGGGGACACTATCAGATGTCAATGTTTGTGTTACAGGTGGGTGGTTGAACTTGGGGGGGGGGGGGGGGAAGAGACTATAAGATGTCATTGTTTGTGTTACAGGTGGGTTGTTGAACTTGGTTGGGGGAGGGGGGACTATAAGATGTCAGTGTTTGTGTTACAGGTGGGTGGTTGAACTTGGTTGGGGGAGGGGGGACTATAAGATGTCAGTGTTTGTGTTACAGGTGGGTGGTTGAACTAGGTGGGGACACTATCAGATGTCAGTGTTTGTGTTACAGGTGGGTTGTTGAACTTGGTTGGGGGAGGGGGGACTATAAGATGTCAGTGTTTGTGTTACAGGTGGGTGGGTGAACTTGGTGGGGACACTATCATATGTCAGTGTTTGTGTTACAGGTGGGTGGTTGAACTTGGTGGGGACACTATCATATGTCAGTGCTTGTGTTACAGGTGTGTGGTTGAACTTGGGGACACTATCATATGTCAGTGTTTGTGTTACAGGTGTGTGGTTGAACTTGGTGGGGACACTATCAGATGTCAATGTTTGTGTTACAGGTGGGTGGGTGAACTTGGTGGGGACACTATCAGATGTCAGTGTTTGTGTTACAGGTGGGTGGTTGAACTTGGTGGGGACACTATCATATGTCAGTGTTTGTGCTACAGGTGGGTGGTTGAACTTGGTGGGGACACTATCATATGTCAGTGTTTGTGCTACAGGTGGGTGGTTGAACTTGGTGGGACACTATCATATGTCAGTGCTTGTGTTACAGGTGGGTGGGTGAACTTGGTGGGGACACTATCATATGTCAGTGCTTGTGTTACAGGTGGGTGGTTGAACTTGGTGGGGACACTATCATATGTCAGTGTTTGTGTTACAGGTCGGTGAGTGAACTTGGTGGGGACACTATCATAAGTCAGTGTTTGTATTACAGGTGGGTGGGTGAACTTGGTGGGGACACTATCATATGTCAGTGTTTGTGCTACAGGTGGGTGGTTGAACTTGGTGGGGACACTATCAGATGTCAATGTTTGTGTTACAGGTGGGTGGTTGAACTTGGTGGGGACACTATCAGATGTCAATGTTTGTGTTACAGGTGGGTGGTTGAACTTGAGGACTCTATCATATGTCAGTGTTTGTGTTACAGGTGGGTGGTTGAACTTGAGGACACTATCATATGTCAGTGCTTGTGTTACAGGTGGGTGGGTGAACTTGGTGGGGACACTATCAGATGTCAGTGTTTGTGTTACAGGTGGGTGGTTGAACTTGAGGACACTATCATATGTCAGTGCTTGTGTTACAGGTGGGTGGGTGAACTTGGTGGGGACACTATCAGATGTCAGTGTTTGTGTTACAGGTGGGTGGTTGAACTTGAGGACACTATCATATGTCAGTGCTTGTGCTACAGGTTGGTGGGTGAACTTGGTGGGGACACTATCAGATGTCAGTGTTTGTGTTAGAGGTGGGTGGTTGAACTTGGTGGGGACACTATCATATGTCAGTGTTTGTGTTACAGGTGGGTGGGTGAACTTGGTGGGGACACTATCAGATGTCAATGTTTGTGTTACAGGTGGGTGGTTGAACTTGGGCCCCCCCCCCCAGGACTATAAGATGTCACTGTTTGTGTCACAGGTGGGTAACTGAAGTTGGTGGGGATATTATCAGATGGTAATGGTTGCATTGCTCATGTTGTCATCAGATGACGATGATTGTGTTAACTAATGGTGTCATCAGATGTCAATGATTGCATTTGCTGATGTCAGTAATAAATTTTGGTGATGTTGTCACCGTTTGGTTTCATCAATATGTCTCTGACAACCCACACACAAATAATTCTTCAGTGTGGACAGCCATATAAAACCCACGAGCGGCTCTAAAGAGAAAAAAAAAAGAGTAGAGAACTTGACAAAGAATTGAGGGTTTATGAATACAAGAAACATAACTACAGCAAGTTGTTCTTATACTCTAATGTACACAGAAATATTCCCTAAGGTTAGGATATGAACCAACACCTCTCACAGATACAGCTAACATTTCTGATTGCTACTCTGTATACCAGACTCACATGGAAGCCAGCTACAGAACAATTTCACTCAAAGATCATCCAGCAACTTGCTGTAATGAAAAACAAAAAGAACATTAGCTTGAACAGGATGTCAGAAGATACAAAAATATTAAAACAAGGCTACATTGGCTAAGTTAGGTCTACTATGAAATCAAACTCTTAGATAACGGTGATAGAAATAAACTTGAGAACATTAAACAAAGTCCAACATATGAGACTATGAATAAAACTTTGAGCAATGAGAGTTCTTTAACAAAATAAGTAAACAATCTGCAAATATTGAACACATTGATCTTCCCAAATCTGAAAAGATCAAAGGCCCACCAAATCATTCACTACACCAACAAATTCAAGCAATAACAAAAAACTTTCAAAAAATATAAACATAATGTTTTAATGCCAAACTAGCATGCAAGAAAACAAAGAAATGCTGGGAACTAATAATACTGTGACATGTGTATCTGGACAATAGTGTCATTCCGTGTGGTTGTACAATGTCTCTGATGTCGTCAATCCATTTTCTTCTTGGACGTCCTCGTGGTCTCGTCGCAGATGATCTTTGATGTAAGGCCAGTGATGGTAGTTACTGATGTTGCATTCTAACGACATGGCCAAACCACTTGATCTTCTGTCTTTCAATAAATGTGGCACAAGGTGTTGATCCCACAATCTGTCTGATAGTAGCATTTCTTACTCGGTCTCGGATTGTTAAGTTGGCAGCTCTCCTCAGGCATCTCATTTCGCAGGTGTTCTTCTTCTTTCGTTCGCTTGAAATATGTCTATAACTGCAATGCTGTCTCTTGTATGAATTGAACTGTCTTTTTCAGTTCACAGCGGTCCATAGAGTTTATCTTCCACTGTCGTCTCTCTAGGCCAGAAGGTTTGCCTAGATATGTTATATTTTGGGCAGTCTTGGAGTATGTGCTCTGCTGTCTGCGACGCCAATCCACATGTGCACATGGCTGTTTCACCAATCTTGAATTTTGTATACATGTGGTTGCGTAATCTATTGTGCCCTGTTCTGAGGCGCAGAATAATGACTTGTTCTGGTCTGTCCATAATGTGGTAGTCATCTTGAGCAGGTTTTGGTGACTTTCTGACTGATTTGATCATTCTTTTCTTTTGGTGGTATGTAACGGGCACATCAGGCTGTTCTTCTTTGGCTCCTTCCTTAGCCAATTGATCAGCTCTGTCGTTTCCGGGTACTCCACAGTGGGATGGTATCCACTGTATGGTGACCTTATGCTGACTGCTAAGTTCAGAAAGTAGTGTCCTTAGTACTGGCAATTTCCCAGACAGGAGCGCCTCGAGTACTGATTTTGCATCTGTCAATAGCACCACAGGTTGTGTACCATTGCTGGTATTTAGTAATTTCTCTGTTGCTATCTTGATTGCCTCAATTTCAGCATCGTAGTTATGGCAGTACTTTCCTGTCGGTACTCTAGCTGTGTCCCTGGTATTATTTGGGTATTCTATGTACACTCCCGCTCCTCCAATTCGAACAGCATTTTGTGCTGACCCATCTGTGTAGACTCGGATCCAGAGGTCCTGTGGGTATTCTTCATCAAGGAAGCTGAGAGTGGCTGTTCTGCGCTGCACACTGTTCTGTTCTTCCTTGTCAAATATTCCTCTCACTTTTGTCTGGATTTGTAATGATAGTCTATGCTCATCTTTCCATGGAGTTCGCTCTGGAATAGTTGTTAGGGGGATACCAACTGTGGGCAGATCGGTGGTTTCTCTGCAGAGTCGTTTGGCCTGGTGGATAAAACTACTTCTTTTCAACCGCCCCATAGCTAGGTTTTCAAATCTGTTCTTCATAGGGTGGCCTGGCAAGCTGAGGAACTTTTCTGCTTGTATTAGCGTTTTCGTATCTCTGCGCTCACTCAGTGCTTGTGTCCTCCCCATCTTCTCCATTTCCACTATAGGGGTTGATCTCATCCCTCCTGTGGTGACTCTAAGTGCTTGATTTTGCACTTTGTCCAGCTCTTGTAGTGTGGTTTTTGATGCCGAACACCACGCAGTTGACCCGTATTCCAGGTGTGGTCGTATGCTCTGTTGATAAACTTTGCTAAGTATTTTCCCACTGGCTCCCCATGTGGTTCCACTTAGCTTTCTCAGGATGGCTATTTTCCTTCTGATTTTTGCTACTGCTTTGTTGATGTGCTTTCTCCATGTCAGCCTGCCATCAAATGTTACTCCAAGGTATGTTGGTTCTTTATCTTCTCTTAGGGGTGTTCCATTTATCTGGATGGTCCCTGCCTTTTGTTTTGGAGAGAGGGTAAATAGGGTGGTGCTGCACTTGTCAGTGTTTATGCTGACACACCATCTATTTGCCCATGCAACAAATGTATCTACAGCTCTTTGTAGTAATCTGGTGGCCACTGATGCATGTTCATTTGTGCTCCATAGAACCAGGTCATCGGCGTACATTGCGGCTTTAATTCCATACGGTAGATTAGCAACGAGATCATTGATGAAGATTAGAAAGAGTGTGGGGGACAAGACTCCGCCCTGGGGAACTCCGTGACGCAGTAGTACTTTCTTGCTCTTTAGTCCGTCTATCTGTACTCGGGCTCTTCTGTTGTGCAAGTATGCTTTCACCCATTTGTACATTCTTCCATTGACTTTGCAGTTTCTCAGTTTATTCATCAGACCTTCTTTCCAGACTTTGTCAAAGGCTTTCTTCAAATCTATCCATGCCGCAAGCACCAGCTTCTTCTCTTGGAATGCATCCTCAATTTCTTGAGAGAGGTAGGTTGTCTGATCTTCCGTAGAGTAGCACTGCCTAAAGCCAGCCTGCTGTGGCACAAGGATGTTTTTACTTTCAATGTACCACTGCAGTCTGTGATTGATGATGCGCTCCAGTGTTTTGCAGAGACAGCTGGTGAGGCTAATTGGTCTGTAGCTAGAGGCAATGGAACTATCTTTCCCTGATTTTAGGAGGGGTATCATGATTGCTTCTCTCCAGGCTTGTGGAACACTGCCTAAGGTCCAACTGTTATTGAAGATCTGCAACAGCTTTGCTTTGGCCTCTGTTCCTAGGTTCCTGATCATTTCATTGGAGATACCATCAGCTCCTGGTGACTTTCTCATTTTCAGTTTTGATATGGCTAGCTGCAGTTCGCTGATTGTGATGGGTGCCTCCAGAACCTCATGTACTATTTCCTTCTGTCCTGTATGTTGCCGTTTCTCTCGAATCTCTTGTTGTTTCTCTGGACTAATTTTGATATTGTTATCTTGTGCGAATGAGTCCGCAAAATGGTCAGCTGCTTGCTTTCTTGTTAAGATGTTTCCATCTTTATGTAGTGCAATTTTTGAGTTTCTCCCTGTGCCCTCATCGTTAAGTTGTTTTATTAGCTTCCACAATTTCCTTGTGTCTCTTTCAAAGTTCAGAGACTCTGTTTTTTCCTGCCAGCTTTTCCGTCTAGCCTGCAGCTTGGCCCTTTGAAATTTGGCTTTTGCATGCTGGAATTTATTGTGGTGCTCTTGGCTGGGTGTGACCTCTGCTTGCTTTCTACATACTTCCACATCATTATGCAACTGTTCCAGTTCACTACTCCAGTAGGGTTTATATTGTTTACGGGCTCCTCTTGGTACTGTTTCTCGCGCTGCCTGTAGTATGCATTTCCCAAACTCTTCAACTACTTTATTTATGTCTTTCTCAGTGTTCAGGTTTCTAACCAGTATGCTGGTGCGATTCTTGTACATTGCCCAGTCTGCTTTCTTGTAGTTCCACCTCGAGAGGGTGCTGCTTTCACTTACAAGCTCATTTTCTACAGTTAGAAAGACTGGTCGATGGTCGCTGCCACCAAGTTGTTTCCCAACAATTCGTGTAATGTTCCACTCCAGGTCTGGTGAATGAAAAGCCAGGTCAGGTGTAGTTGTAGAGTGCCATGATCTCGAGTAGAAAGTATGTGGGTCGGACGGCTTGTTAACCAAGATGAATCTATTCTCATCCTGCCAGTCTTCCAGTCTCTCTCCTCTCTGGTCCATGTGATCATAGCCCCAACTCTGCGAGTGGCTGTTGAAGTCGCCACACACAATCATTTTTTCTGTTAATGGTAGTGTGTCCAGTGCCTGTGGGCGGTCACTTGGACAGTAGTAATTGATCAGATGTAGGTCTGTATAGCCTGTTTTAAGTTTAAGTGTCTGATACTCAGCCCCTTCCATATAGACTTCGATTTGGGAAGCAGTGATGTTATTTTTTACAAGGGTAAGTATCCCACCTTTTCGCCTGTCCTTTCGGTCAGATCGGTAACACTGGTAGCCTCTGATTTTGAAGGCTATATTTTCGTTGAGGTGAGTTTCTTGCAAGCAACATATGCTTACTTTTTGTTGGTCCAGGATGTTTTCTAATTCTACTTTTTTTTTGTTGACTCCCTCCGCATTCCAGTGCATTATTTTAAGTGTTTGTTTAGTATGGCCAGCTGTTCTATTCTTATGTCCCCTGGCTCCACAGGACATCTGAGAAGGACCTCCAGTAGTTGGGGTTGGACCCTTTCGAGACATAGGGCCCGGCACTGCACCTGCCTGGGGGTCCAAAGCAGGGCGAGCACCATAACTTTTAGCAGTAGTCGACATA
The DNA here is from genome assembly GCA_014155875.1 of Cepaea nemoralis. Taxonomy (NCBI): domain Eukaryota; kingdom Metazoa; phylum Mollusca; class Gastropoda; order Stylommatophora; family Helicidae; genus Cepaea; species Cepaea nemoralis. The sequence goes on along the minus strand of JACEFZ010012011.1, from coordinate 112,178 downwards.
TTCTATTTTGCGTAATTGCGTGACATCCTGATTTCTGTGGTGCGCCTCTTGGCTGGTTGCCTCCGTCTTCAGCACCTTTCCTTTGCTAGAGCAGACTGTGGTCTCACTCGAGTTTAGATGTGTACACACGCACACACGTGTCTGCACATGCATGTATGTGTATACACATCTAGAGCACACTGGTTATTTTCCGGCGCCAGATACTCGCCGTCGCCCCTTCTCCTGTTAGTTTAAACAGTTCCGCCACGTGAAGGCCAGGAGTTGGACTTTTGCTGCATAGGTTATGTATTCACGAGCCATTGGGGTATTTAAGCAATGTTGGGCGCTCACCCCAACACTGCGCCCCGGCTACATACAGCAACATTTGGAACCTCGCAGGTGTTGATTTTGCGAAGGTGTAATTTGCATAAAGTCCAGGTTTGAGATTGGTAGCATAGGGTATCAATGGCAACACTGAGGCACAATCTCCTGTACCAACTTCAGAGCAGATGCAACAACCCTTTTGCGGGTGTAGTACACTCTTACCCCTCAAAGAGGGAGGGGGAGGAGATTTAAAAAAAAAAACAAAGGCCAATGAAGAGGAGGAAGAGTGAGTGAATAAAGGGAAGAAGAAGTAAAAATAAGAAAGGGGGTTGGGAGGGGGCAGGGGTATTGAACATTGTTGAAGTAACAATAACAAATGCTGTATAGAATATTACATAAACTGACAGACTTGAGAATTGCAATACTTGAACTTTGAGTGTGTTTTCATGGAAGATGAATAGGCCTATGGAAAGACTGAAACATTATGCCAGAAATGTAGTAATAAAAGTTATCACCACTACTCAGACACCCCAAGATCTGTATGGAGATGAAATATCTGTCGATAAACAATATTTTGATACCAACCCTGTGTTACCAATGCCGGCATGCCATCCTGGTAATCATGTGTTCAAATCCTCATTGAACAACTGAGCTAGTCTCCAGGCTGATCTAGCTCACAACGGGTACCAGGAAATGTCATGGGAAGGAAAGGAGGCCGGTGTGGTTCTGATGACGTCAGACAGTGAGAGCTGATTGGTCTATATAAATATGGAGCTAGCCCCTCAGACTCCAGAGATGTGAGATGACCCTCGCTGAACTTGTTTGCTGTTGCCAGTGTCAAGCATGGCCTCTGATACATGAGATGAAGAGCCAGGGGTGTGATATGAGATGTCTGGGGAAGGCTGTTGGTGTAATCAGAAGTTTACAGAATGAGTAGCAGTGACATTAGAGGAACCACGGGCACATAACAAATACAGAATATATATATATAGAGAGAGACAGTAGAGTTTGCTGGTGTTGTCATTAAATGTCAGTGATTGTGTTCACTGATGTTGTCTTCAGATGTCAGTGAATGTGTTCACTGATGTTGTCATCAGATGTCAGTGATAATGTTTGCTCATGTTGTCATCAGCTGTTGGTGATAGTGTTTGTTGATGTTGTCATCAGATGTTGGTGATAATGTTTGCTGATGTTGTCATCAAATGTCAGTGATAGTGCTTGCTTAAGTTGTAATCAGATGTTGGTGATAGTGTTTGCTCATGTTGTCATTAAATGTCAGTGATTGTGTTCACTCATGTTGTCATCAGATGTCAGTGATTGTGTTTGCTCATGTTGTCATCAGATGTCAGTGATTGTGTTAGCTCATGTTGTCATCAGATGTCAGTGATTGTGTTTGTTCATGTTGTCATTAAATGTCAGTGATTGTGTTCACTCATGTTGTCATCAGATGTCAGTGATTGTGTTTGCTGATGTTGTCATAAGATGTCAGTGATTGTGTTTGTTCATGTTGTCATCAGATGTCAGTGATTGTGTTAGGCTCATGTTGTCATCAGATGTCAGTGATTGTGTTTGCTGATGTTGTCATAAGATGTCAGTGATGTGATTGTGTTTGCTCATGTTGTCATCAGATGTCAGTGATTGTGTTAGCTCATGTTGTCATCAGATATCAGTGATTGTGTTAGCTCATGTTGTCATCAGATGTCAGTGATTGTGTTAGCTCATGTTGTCATCAGATGTCAGTGGTTGTGTTTGCTGATGTTGTCATCAGATGTCAGTGATATTGTTAGCTCATGGTGTCATCAGATGTCAGTTATTGTGCTAGCTCATGTTGTCATCAGATGTAAGTGATTGTGTTAGCTCATGTTGTCATCAGATGTCAGTTATTGTGTTAGCTCATGCTGTCATCAGATGTCAGTTATTATGTTAGCTCATGTTGTCATCAGATGTCAGTTATTGTGTTAGCTCATGCTGTCATCAGATGTCAGTGATTGTTTTAGCTTATGTAGTCATCAGATGTCAGTGATTGTGTTCACTCATGTTGTCATCAGATGTCAGTAATTATGATCGCTGATGTTGTCATCAGATGTCAGTTATTGTGTTAGCTCATGCTGTCATCAGATGTCAGTTATTGTGTTAGCTCATGCTGTCATCAGATGTCAGTGATTGTTTTAGCTTATGTTGTCATCAGATGTCAGTGATTTTTTTAGCTTATTTTGTCATCAGATGTCAGTGATTGTGTTCACTCATGTTGTCATCAGATGTCAGTAATTATGATCGCTGATGTTGTCATCAGATGTCAGTTATTGTGTTAGCTCATGCTGTCATCAGATGTCAGTTATTATGTTTGCTCATGTTGTCATCAGATGTCAGTTATTGTGTTAGCTCATGCTGTCATCAGATGTCAGTGATTGTTTTAGCTTATGTTGTCATCAGATGTCAGTGATTGTTTTAGCTCATGCTGTCATCAGATGTCAGTGATTGTTTTAGCTTATGTTGTCATCAGATGTCAGTGATTGTGTTCACTCATGTTGTCATCAGATGTCAGTGATTGTGTTCACTCATGTTGTCATCAGATGTCAGTAATTATGATCACTGATGTTGTCATCAGATGTCAGTGATTGTGTTTGCTGATGCTTTCATCAGATGTCAGTGATTGTGTTCACTCATGTTGTCATCAGATGTCAGTGATTGTTTGCTGATGTTGTAATTAAATGTCAGTGATTGTGTTCACTCATGTTGTCATCAGATGTCAGTGATTGTGTTTGCTCATGTTGTCATCAGATGTCAGTGATTGTGTTTGCTGATGCTGTCATAAGATGTCAGTGATTGTGTTTGCTGATGTTGTCATCAGATGTCAGTGATTGTGTTAGCTCATGTTGTCATCAGATGTCAGTGATTGTGTTAGCTCATGTTGTCATTAGATGTCAGTGATTGTGTTAGCTCATGTTGTCATCAGATGTCAGTTATTGTGTTACCTCATGTTGTCATCAGATGTAAGTGATTGTGTTAGCTCATGTTGTCATCAGATGTCTGTTATTGTGTTAGCTCATGTTGTCATCAGATGTCAGTTATTGTGTTAGCTCATGCTGTCATCAGATGTCAGTTATTGTGTTAGCTCTTGTCATCAGATGTAAGTTATTGTGTTAGCTCATGCTGTCATCAGATATCAGTGATTGTTTTAGCTCATGTTGTCATCAGATGTCAGTGATTGTGTTCACTCATGTTGTCATCAGATGTCAGTGATTATGTTCACTGATGTTGTCATCAGATGTCAGTGATTGTGTTTTCTGATGCTTTCATCAGATGTCAGTGATTGTGTTCACTCATGTTGTTATAAGATGTCAGTGATTGTGTTTGCTGATGCTTTCATCAGATGTCAGTGATTGTGTTCGCTGATGTTGTCATCAGATGTCAGTTATTGTGTTAGCTCATGCTGTCATCAGATGTCAGTTATTATGTTAGCTCATGTTGTCATCAGATGTCAGTGATTGTGTTCGCTGATGTTGTCATCAAATGTCAGTGATTATGTTCTCTGATGTTGTCATCAGATATCAGTGATTGTGTTCGCTGATGTTGTCATCAGATGTCAGTGATTGTGTTCACTCATGTTGTCATCAGATGTCAGTGATTGGGTTAGCTCATGTTGTCATCAGATGTCAGTGATTATGTTAGCTCATGTTGTCATCAGATGTCAGTGATTGCTTTAGTTCATGTTGTCATCAGATGTCAGTGATTGCGTTAGTTCATGTTGTCATCAGATGTCAGTGATTGGGTTAGCTCATGTTGTCATCAGATGTCAGTGATTATGTTAGCTCATGTTGTCATCAGATGTCAGTGATTGCTTTAGTTCATGTTGTCATCAGATGTCAGTGATTGCTTTAGTTCATGTTGTCATCAAATGTCAGTGATTATGTTCTCTGATGTTGTCATCAGATATCAGTGATTGTGTTTGCTGATGTTGTCATCAGATGTCAGTGATTGTGTTCACTCATGTTGTCATCAGATGTCAGTGATTGGGTTAGCTCATGTTGTCATCAGATGTCAGTGATTATGTTAGCTCATATTGTCATCAGATGTCAGTGATTGCTTTAGTTCATGTTGTCATCAGATGTCAGTGATTGCTTTAGTTCATGTTGTCATCAGATGTCAGTGATTGCTTTAGTTCATGTTGTCATCAGATGTCAGTAATTGTGTTTGCTGATGTAGAGTGGTTCAGTTATCTCATGTGAATGATGCTTTGAGTCAGAATTTGTTGACAATTATAAGCGTCAGCTTCTCGGGAGAGCTATCATTTACCATTTCTAGCACTTTCAGTATAACAATCACTTCTGCATTTTGTATTTTCACTTGTGAATTATATATTCTCATTTCTTATCCTTTTGAACCCTCTTCCATTATTTCTGGAATATACTCCCTATTTTATTTTACTGGTAGTTGGTAGTAAATTTTTTTTAAAGCAAATTGCTACAGAGGGATATCAGGTGTGAACTTTTTAATTCTGGGTATTCATTTATGTTAGGTTTCTGAATCTCTGAACCAGATCTATTATGCTATTGCATATTGCTGGTAACTAATCTTTTGTATGATTTGAGTTTCTTGTGCCTGGCTGAAAGTTGTTTGCAAGATGAGTTTTGTCTGTGATTACTTCAACAGCGTAACGTTAAGTTTTATTCCTTTCTTCTTGGATTTAGCCTACTAATTCTCATTGCTACCTCTAGTGCATCAACTGGTGGTGTCCATAGTATGCTTGCTTTTATACACAGAGCTTGGTGTTGTGTTTTGTCTTGTTTAAATTTTTCACTTGTAGCCGTTGAGTCTTTATTTTCTTGAAAAAAGATGAAAAACTCCGCCTAATAATTTCTGTGAGCTGTTTGAAATTACATTCCTCTGTTGAAATTACATTCCTTAGCTGAAATTACATTCCTTAGCTGAAATTACATTCCTTAGCTGAAATTACATTCCTTAGCTGAAACTACATTTTGAGAAATGGAAAAATCCAACACTGATGTTTTAGAAGCCAGATTTAAGTTTTACAGTCTCATAAGCAAAATGATACATTTTAACAGACCACCGCATTTATATTTGTTTCCTTATTTAAAATGTTGTTGTTTTCTAGGCATCCACTATGGCCCGAATGCAGCTGGAGGTGGACAAACAAACTAAGAAGAAATCACCAATAGCAGATATGGTAAAACTGACCTGTTTTCCTTTTTGTGACAGCTACTGTATTGCTAATACTATATATGAGTATCTTATAATATATTCACAAATAAAATGTGGAATAGAGGAATAAGGAGGAGGGGAGGAAACACATAATCATTTATCACTGTCATAATCATTTATGACATGATGTAAGTCATCACATGTGCTAAATAATTAATCTGCATTCAGAGAATAAGTCATTTTTGGCTTGTAATTGTATCTTATGGCAATGATTCTCTATTAAACGAAACATGGCTGTCTTAGCATTTGTAAAGAAGGTAGTTTGTTATTGATTTTCTTCCCAAAATAACCATACTGGTTGGTGACCATAGCCATTCTCTCCAAAAAGAGATCCTCTGCATACCATTGTGACATTGGAGACCATAACATACAACTATATGTTGGCTGTTCTTCAATTTCATCCACCACCTGCACCCATGGTTCACATGACCTAAGGTTAAACTGGTACTCTACCTTGCCCAGCAGAGGGAAAGAGGCACCTTACTTCTCCTTTGATAGGGGAAGGCAGAGAAGTAAATACCTGGATGGCTTGGCCACATGGCATGGTCGTGCAAGAACACAGAGCTGATCCATGACTCTGGAGATCATGTGAGATGGCGAAACATGACCGCCCATGCTTTTCGGCATGGCAAATGATGATGATATGGCAGTGAGAATACCGACCTATGTGCATGAACACACACATGCACGCACGTGCATACGCATGCACATGTGTGTGTGTGTGTGTGCATGTGTGTGGGTGGGGGACATTTCACGATGATGTGCCCTGCCATGAAGTGTAGGCATTCATGTATCTGTACACCTGTCAGTCCTCAGTGTTCAGAGTGAATTCTATTGGTGATATTCCTCCAAGCCTCCCTCTTCTCCACTGATCTTCCCAGTTATCACAGTGTTCTCCTGTGCCACTCTTCTCCGCTGATCTTTCCAGTTATCACAGAAACTTGTTAATTAAAGCATCTGTTCATTCTAGAATGCAGTGAAATATACTGATGAGTATTTATGGATAATCTGGTTCAGGCTCACAGTCTAGAGAAAAGCTGGCATTCAACACAAACATTTCACCAGAAACAATAATACACAATGAAAAATGTAATTATAAAAATAATGCAACCATAATTTATTTAACTGCTGCAAACTGTACATGACAATTTACAACGCATAAACAATATTTTCTTAATGAAAACTGTGATCACAGGTTTCCTTAATAAACAGTATAAACACTCTAATGCATAAACAATATATCCCTTTGTGAAAACTATAATGGAACTTTCCATAATAGAAGGATGAAAAAACTAATGCTCATGAAAAGCATAATTGCATATAAATGAAAATATAACCAAATTTATAAAATAAAAATCATTACAAAATCACATAAAGCTAACATGAGAAAAGCTGCAGTTCTTTTCATCATAAGTGATTGTCCTGTGGGAGGTTCATCACCTGCTAGGCATTTGTTCACTTTTCTGAAGAATTCCTTCAGAATTGATTCCTTTATCCTGAATTCTTTCCATTTTCTCTCAGGGAAATTATTTCTTTATTACTGCACATGTTAGTCAGCGTTCTGGCTCTGTGTTGACAGTTCACAGCTAAGATTATAAACAAAATAATGTAAAAAATGTTTCACTGCTAGAGGTGCCAATATGCAGATAACTGAACCTTACAAGAGATAACAAACATGATAACTGATGATGCTGTCATCAAAACATGTGGGTCCTGACACCTTAAGCACACTAATGTGGCATGTGGGATGAATATTCTTCCATAGTCATGACAGGATAGTTAACATATTGCAGTTGTGAAAGTATATATGCAGAAAGATATTAATTTTCAACTGGCATGATTCTGTTACCATGTTTCTGCTTGATTTGTTTCAGGTTGGTATACCTGCTCTGGGCAGTGGACGAAGGTTACACCTGACTAGAAGCAAGCTGCAAGAGATGAATATAGCTCAGCTGCAAGTTTTGGTCAATGACCTTCATTCACAGATAGAATGTAAATATCACACCATAGACATTGAGAGATAATTCACATGGAATGTAAATATCACACCATAGACATTGAGAGATAATTCACATGGAATGTAAATATCACACCATAGACATTGAGAGATAATTCACATAGAATGTAAATATCACACCATAGACATTGAGAGATAATTCACATAGAATGTAAATATCACATCAGACACTGAGAGATAATTCACATAGAATGTAAATATCACACCAGCCACTGAGAGATAATTTACATAGAATGTTAATATCAACTATAGACATTGAGAGATAATTCATGTAGAATGTAAATATCACACCAGACACTGAGAGATAATTTACATAGAATGTAAATACCACACCATAGAAATTGAGAGATAATTCACATAAAATGCAAATATCACACCAGACACTTAGCGATAATTCACATAGAATGTAAATATCACACCATAGACATTGAGAGATAATTCACATATAATTTAAATATCACACCATAGAAATTGAGAGATAATTCACATAGAATGTAAATATCACACCATCGACATTGAGAGATAATTCACATAGAATGTAAATATCACATCCACAGAAATTGAGAGATAATTCACTTAGGCTGTAAGTATCAAATCTCAGAAATTAAGAGATGTTTGTATACTCTAGTATCAATAGAGAAAATATGTGAATTATCTTCTTTCTTTCAGTTCCTAGTAAGGTGTGACATTTGAGTGGCTCTTCCCCTTGAATCCCAACCATTGCATAATGTATTTTATTACTTTATACATTTGGTCAGACTATACTAAAGAAATCTGGTTTTCCCGAATGGCCCATTACTTTGAAAGCAATCCATCCATCCATCATGTGCCATGCCGGTAAGCGTGGGCGGTCATGTTCTGCCATCTCACTCGATCACCAGAGTCGTGGATCAGCTCCGTGTTTCTGTCTCGACCATGCCACAAGGCCAAGCCATCCAGGTACTTGCTTCTACTTGCTTCTTCCCCTTGGTCTGTTCCCCTCGATCTTACCAGTTGTCACCAAGTTCTCCAGATCATTTCTTCTCATAACATGCCCAAAAAATTTTGACTGTCTACGTCTAATGTCTCTAATCAGTTTACGATCTTCATTTGTTTCGTGAAGAACTTGTTCATTGGTCTTTCTGGCTGCCCATGGTATTCTTTGCATTTTCCTCAGAAACCACATTTCTAGAGCAATCAGATGTTTTTCAGCCTGACTGCTCATTGTCCAAGCTTCACATCCATATAAGAGCACAGGTTCTATGTAGCATCTCAACACTCTTTTTCTCGTTTCAGTTGACATCTTTTTATTGGTCAGTATTTTTTTCATCTTGCTAAAGGCTACTTTTGCCATGGCGATTCTTGTTCTAATCTCTTCAAGGCATCTCCCATCAGATGTTATTACTGTTCCGAGATAATTGTACCTATTCACTTGTTGAAGAATATTCCCATTTACTTGTATATTACATTGTGGTATTTCGTTCTTCCTAGTGACGACCATAATCTGTGTCTTTTTACAATTTAATTCTAGCCCTAGTTGTTCACTGTGTGTAACAACCGCATCTACTAAATTTTGCAGGTCCTGTTCATTGTCAGCATTGAAAGCAATGCACTCATGATTTGTTCATTGTGCTTATATCCCCTCTTGGGTATCTGCTGCAAAACTTCCTGGGACTGAAAGAGATAATGAAATAGAAACTACTTCTCAACCTGTTCAAACTTGTTTCACTCAAAAACTAGTTTTGATCAGACAAATTTTCATGACACATTCACTTTCCTTCATAAAATCAATTGGTACTAAGACTGCATGATAATTATATACACAAATAAAATGCGCAGATGTGTTTGTGACCTGAAATTGATTTTACATGACCCTTTAGCGATCACAATTCCAACTTTCAGAAGCCATGGTATAGACGATAACTGTATCATTCCTGTGACTAGATAAACAAATTGTTTGGTATTTCCTTTAATATGCAGCATTTCCTCAACTGAACTGTTTATTTTCCTGATTTCACATTTGCCTCTCACTATAAGATATGAAGCATTTATTAACTAGCATCAGGGGCGTCACTAGGGGGGGTGCGGGGGGTGCGGGCCGCACCGGGTGACACCATCAAGGGGTGACACCAAAATAAAAAAAATTGCAAATTTGACAAAGCAGACATAGCTCTGTCTAGTCGGGTTTCATAACCGTTTATTGTTAAATACATGAGCAGGCACAGGGTGCCACCATGCAGAGCGTCTGGTGCTTAAATGAATAAGACTCAGAGCTCAGAAAAACATTACTATATGCAATTATATATGATACAAGAACACTCGGAAGAAGACCATGGTGAAAGTCTAGAGGGGTGACACCAAGAGTTTACCGCACTGGGTGACACCAACCCCAGTGACGCCACTGACTAGCATCGGGTATTGCTGCCATCAGGACATACCTATTTGAGCTCTGTCTTCTTCAGCAGTTGTTGGGGTATGGGGGATTTGAATATTCCAGCAGTGTAGAATTATAGATGTACACATATAAGTCCCGCCTGTTGCTACTAGAAGCCATAATCATCATCATCAAGTACCATCACTCACTCTTCTGCCAGTTCTGATGCCTTGTACATTTTCTGATTCCAGGAACCATGCCTTTCAACGTGTTCTTTCCAAACCAATGTGACTTTTAATGTGGCCAAAGTATTTCTGCTTCTGAGACACAATACTGCTTATGAGCCAGTTTTATCCAAAATTCAGATCTTGTAGAATGTCAATATTTTTTCTCTCCTTGGTCCATAGAATTCTAATAATTAGATTGGTGTGTCTCTGTTCAAATACCTGCATTTTCTTCTAGTTTCTTCTAGTGATTGTAAAAGGGTCCATGACTCACATGCATATATTGCTACAGGAAAGACGAGTGTCCTCAAACATTGTACATGTATGTTTGTGCTGGTGTTGTGCCCTAGGCTCTTCATTCTGTTTCATCTCTTGCATTTCTATGGCCAGTCTCCTCTGAAACTTGTGAACGACCACCCAGTGTTGCCAAGATATTGAATGTTGTGACATTTTCCATTTCTTCGTTGTTGATTGTGTGTTGATATTTGTCTTTTCTCTCTCTACTATCAGTTTTTAAACCCATCTGTTCTCACCTCTCATCAAGTGCACTTAGTTTATCCTGCATCTAACTTTATGTATGGGACAGGAGGGCAATGTCTTCAATGAAATCAGTCCATTGAATTTCATTTCTGGAAATTGTCATTGTTATCTTCAAAATCCAGTATTCAGTCAGTAAGAATAACCATCTCATCTACTAACTGTTAGTTAGTTAGTCGACAGATCATCCTCATTGCTCATAGTACCATTCAGTCTACAAGAGCTCGGATCCCCTCCTCGGTAAATTCTTCTAATGACACCAGTTCTATGTTGGTTTATTAATCTTCTTTGGCTTCCTGCATAGTGTTCTTGTTTGGCCACACTTCTTATAACTTGCCGTTCTCGCATTCTGACCATGGTTGTAGATTCACAGTCATCACTTGGTACTCACGAACGATTTTCAGCCTGGTCCATGTCCTCGTACACCCACATGCCCTGGCATGAAAATGATCTATTCACTGTGCTTCTACCTGGTACTTATTAGAAACTGTGACCATAAATCATTCCTTAGTTTCTTGAGTTCTGTGATATCCCACATTATATTGATTTCCGTGTTTATATCATGTTAGTATCTCTTGAGTTTTCAGCTTAATTTTACTTATAAGCAGATGCACCACAGAAGATTATATACTTGCACCTCTACTCATGTGTATGTAATGTAGAGATAATTGTAAGAGTCAGCTCAGAAGATTTCCAACCAAGTGTTACTGGGTCCCTTAAGGGAGACAACGAGTAGTAACACCCATAACCTACAATACATGTTGCAAGAGGCAAAGAGTGAGGATTGGACATAGGAAAACAGCTGCAAAATGCAGCCAATCATGAACACACCTAAAGATTAAAAAACTGGTTATTTAATCTTACAATGTTCAGGTTACCCATCACAATTTTCATATTGCCATTTGTTTGATTACCTATAGTATTTTGAAGTTTCATGTAAAATTCCTCCTCATGTGATACATCCTTATCATTTGTTAGTATGTAAAGCTGGAACATTGTGTACTTTCTTCATTGTAATTCTAAATGTTGCTGCTATTATTCTTGAACTCACTGTTTTCCACTCTATTAGTGCATTCTCTGCCTCTTTATTTTCAGTAGGGCCACTTCTTCATTTTAAGGGGAATTTTCCTCTGTATGACCTAAGACCAGCACTGTTTCACCTGTGTTTTGAAGCTGTTTGCTTGCTTCCTTCCATTTGGTTTCACATAACCCCAAAATGATAATCTTATATTTCATTTCTCCTACCATCTGTGCTGTCTTTCCTAATTCATACACAGTTCTAACATTCATGAAATATATTGCTTTTGGGTGTCATATGCCCTTGCCATATGACATTGGATGTCATTAATGTCCACTGTCTCCTGCCTTTTCTGCTGCCAGTTTACTATCTGATATAGCTGTTATCTTTCTACATTTGTTCTGATGGACCTGACAACTCTGGTGTGCCATTTGTATTTTATGCACCACAGAAGTGACAACTAGTGTACACAAGGACATTATTGTTTCTGTATACTTGCCAGTTGTGTTAAGTTGTATACTGCTGTGTGTAATGTGTACAGGTGAAGTTTAAATGTATGCATATGTCTGTACTTGCATGCATGCTTGTCTGTATAAGTTGTGCATGTTGGTATGTGTGTGTGCATGTGCGTATTCATGGCACACACCTTGCTATTCATTTAAGAATAGTATCTATCCAGTAGAATTTTATTCTTTCGCATTTTCACTTTCCTGCAACCGTTTCAACAAGTGTGGTGTTGTTCTTGACACAATTCATCACTTTGTAGTTAAGTGTTTTGTTTCTATTGTTCATATGCCTATATACGGCTCCACACATTATGCACACTAATTTAATATATGATTTTAAGTTACTCTAAATTGTGTCTGAGGAATAATTAATTGGTTTGTTTTTCTAGTTTTGAGTATTTATTGTCTATTTTGTACATGAATAGCTATACAGAGATTACATCTGCAGTAATTTTATATTGATTTTAGTGATACAATTGATTTTAAAGATATGTTCTAATATTTCCATACTGGTTTTAATCCTGGTTATTAGGGCTGTTGTTTATGCAGTTCTTGGTCTTAGGTCTGCTCTGCTTCCTTCATTGTTTATTATAGATCCTAGGTGTGAATGTTTGTAGCTCTTGTCCATTTATTGTGATGTTTCTACTGTTGTGCATGCATCATTCTTTGTCTGATTTATTTACTCTCTAGTGCTAAATGAAGATCTGGTGCACCTGCTGATAGAAAGGGATGATTTGCACATGGAGCAGGATTCAATGTTAGTGGACATAGAGGACTTGACCAGGTGACATTTAGATTTATTATAGCTGATTTAAGGTATACATTTTACATTTCATTTGGTGGTGCTATGTTTGCTATTCTGAAAGTATTCACGGTTTTTTGTTTTACTGAAACTCAAATGTGAAGGGCTTTTGAGTAGATGTAATAAAGAACATTGCAGCATTTTCAAATGAAAGAGAAGAAGGTAAAGAGTTCTTTCAAAAATGCAAAACACAACCAAGGAAAGGAATTAACAGGAAACAAGGAAAGGATTTAAGATGATATAAGAACAGGAATTAACAATCAACAAGGAAATAGATAAATTGAGCTGAGTCAAGAAACAACATGACAAGATTTTCACCTTGCAAGCAAATTATGTTTGGCAAGATAATGGAGAAGACAGTTGCCATTATGTTGCAGGAATACTTGGAAATTGAAAAGCTGCTCCCAATAGGGCTGGAGGTTACAAGCCAAAGAAAGACACCTGGTCACACACAGAAACATTTGCTTTTGATGTTTTTGAGGGGTCCTTGATTAAACAGGATACAATGGCAGCAGTACTGGATCTTGAGGATGGATATAACGGAGTCAGACTTGATCTCTTAATGCACACTCTTATGGAGATGAATGTTAGTCCCACTGTGGTGAACTGGAAAGCAGCTACCCTGAACTCTAGTAAAGTTGTTCTCTGCCTAGGTTCATGGACTCGAGGCATGAAAGGTTACCCTGGAATAATCATAAGGCTCTGCGATATCACCAGTGCTATTGAATGTTTACACAAGCAAGATTGCAAGCACAGAGACACTAGGAACTGGAGAAATACTGACATCTGCAGATGATGTTCTTGAGTATGGGCAGAGGGGAGAGAGGATGCAAACTACACAAGAGTTGCAGGAGACAGTAAGCAAAGTGAATGATTGCTGCACAGTGATAGATATGTCATCAACCCAAATGACACAGCAGTCTCGAAAATGCTGACACAGCAGTCTGAAAATCCTGAGATAGCAGCCAGAAACATCTGACAATAGTATCAAATATCTGACAAAGCAGTCCGAAAAAATCAGATACCATCTGAAGTTGGGAAGTGGGGTGGGAATAAGATAGCTTGTTAAAGGGTAATTTCAAGGTAACAGACAAATAGTTTGTTAGAGGGTAATTTCATGGTAATAGACATATAGTTTATTAGAGGGTAATTTCAAGGTAACATATATAGCTTGTTAAAGGGTAATTCAAGGTAACAGAAAGTATAAGGTAGAAATTAGTTACAGTCAACTATCGAATGTGAACATTAATATATGTCTTTATATGTAGCTTTTGAAGCATGTATAAATCAAATCAAATCAAATCAACTTTATTTTAAAAGGGTCACAAATTGGTCACGCAGGCCCATCTTACATTCGGCCCTTCCAATCACTCATCTTTCGTTCATCAAGACCATTATACATTCACATAGAAAGAAAAATAAACATTGTGAAATGAATGTTGTAAACATAAACAAGGCAAATTAACATGTTATGAGGCCCATCTCCCACCTACCCACACATCACCCTACCCAACACACACCCAGGGACACATATATACCCCACCAACTGACCCACCCCCTTCCTGCACATCCACCACCCACACACACCGTCCTCACCTGTTCCCCCAACCCAAACACACTCGCCACCCACAAACATCCCCCACCAACCCACACATCCCAAGCCCACCCACATACACATCCTAACCCACACATCCTCTCCCCAGCCACACCTCCATCAACCACATATTCCCCACCATGCACACACGTCCCCCACCAACCCACACATCGCACATCCACTCACACATCCCCAAACCATACACACACATCCCTACCAACTGGCATCTCCCAACCCACACACACACACACATCTCCCTAACCAACTATACATCCCCAATCCACTCACACACACCCCACCACCCACACATACATCCTCCACCCACCCACACATGCCCTAACCAAATTCCCCACTACACATATTCGTGACCCGCACATTACATACATCCCCTACCACGCAATATTTCCAACCCATGCACCACACACATATATGCCTCACCCACACATCCCACACCCACATACCACCACACATCCCCACTTAGGGGGGGGGGGGGGGGGGGGGGGAGGGTGATGTTCAGCGTATGTGTATATTGTCATCATAAATAGTTAATCTTAGTATGTGTACTTCTTTTTAAACAAATATATCAGCTGTCTGCTCTTGTATCTTGTCCCCAGTCACTGTCATGACCCTTCAGCTACCAATAACAATAAGAGTACTGTCAATAACAACCGGCCAGCAAGCCACAGAGAGCGGCGCACATAACTGCTACAACTGTAGCCTGCTAGAATGTACACATGTAGCCACACACGTGATTATTACTGTGTAATCTCACAGAATGTATCTACGAAGTAACACACGTGATTATTACAAACGGTATCTTCACAGAATTTATGTACAAAGGAACATGCATGATTATTACAATAAAAGCCTGAAAGAATGTATGTACAAAACAACACACATGATTATTACAACAGTAGTATGAGAGGAAAAACCATTGGGGGACATAACATCAATAACATTAGATATAGGGATTATACCAACACAATGCCAGATCTGCAGCATTTACACAGTGAACAACTAAAGTTAGAATGAAATTGTGAGAAGAAACAGATTATAGTTGTCACTAGGAAGAAAGAAATACCATAATGTAATATACGGGTAAATGGGAATATTCTTAAACAAGTGAGTCTGCACAATT
This sequence comes from Cepaea nemoralis, assembly GCA_014155875.1. Classification (NCBI taxonomy): domain Eukaryota; kingdom Metazoa; phylum Mollusca; class Gastropoda; order Stylommatophora; family Helicidae; genus Cepaea; species Cepaea nemoralis. The sequence continues at coordinate 96,463 of JACEFZ010012011.1, read as the reverse complement.
GGAACAGTCATAACATTTGATGGGAGGTGCCTTGAAAAGATTAGAGCTAAAATTGCTGTGGTGACGTAGCCTTTTGCAAGATGGAAAACATACTGACCAATAAAAACATGTCCATTACGATGAGAAAAAGAGTATTGAAGTGCTACATAGAACCTGTATTTTTGTATTGATGTGAAGCATGGACAATGAACAGACAAGCTGAACAACATCTGATGGCAGTGGAGATGTGGTTTCTGAGGAAAATGCAAAGAATACCATGGATAGACAGTAAAACCAATGACCAAGTCCTACAAGAAGCAAATGAGAACCATAAAATGATTGGAGAAATTAGATGTAGACAGTCAACATTTTTTGGATACATTATAAGAAGAAATAAATTAGAGAACTTGGTGACAACTGACAAGGTTGATGGTAAAAAAACAAGGGGAAGACAGAGAAGTAAAGATCTGGATGGCTTAGCCATGTATGCTTGAGACAAGAATACAGAGCTAATCCAAGGCTCTGGTGATCGTACAAAATAGTGAACCATATGATGATGATGATAGTGTGACATAATTAAGTACAAAACAACACATATGATTATTGCAACAATAGACTGACAGAATATACACAGATCTAGTTGGTCTCACTTGGTGGTCTCTTGGAGTGTGCAACACACATACACAGAAGCTTATATCTGGAACAAGTGGTTCCCACACACAATAAACATGAATTTGTTTAGTTTAACATAGTGAAATGAAACAACATATTTGTATATATGTATATGAAGGCATGCCAATCATTAGCATACAGTACACAGTTTTATATCGCTTTATTTAACAACAAACAATGTATACCTTCTCCAAACAAATATCACAGCAGCTAAAACATGAAACCCATCAAATGTTGCTTGTAGTCTGTACTACTGTATGCATTAGAAGACAGCACTTCAACCAAAAGAATGGAAGGTAAAATTGAAGCTGTTGAAATGTGGGTCTTCAAAAGATGAGTTTCCTGGATACAAAAAGGACAAATAAGGATGCCCAGAAGCAACTCAACATAAAATAGATGCTGCTGAAAGAAATTAACATAATAAGACACACAAGACACATTGGCCCTATTAAAATACATAACAATCTACTGATAATCAAAAACATAGAAAAGAGTTCAGAACTAAAGAAGAGAGTATCAAAGTCATAAACGGGCAGACAACATCAGGATTTGGTCAGGATGTAGTCTAGAAAAAAGTATCACAAGAGCTTAGGACAAAGCTGGAGATCATGACTACACTCTGGAGTTGGCACTGGATGATAACGGATGTGCACATTTCAAGGAAATGAAACTCTTTATGTGCTATTTGACGTACACCATTGATGAACCCCATATCAGTATAGTTTGTCTGTTTATTCATCTTCAAAACATATTTAAAAATTCTGAATATAAAGCACAAACTTTAACAGATTATGGTAAAGCCCAACATGCTGAGATTAGCTTGCATGTTTCAGCCAATTGACAGTTACTTTTTTGTTTTAAATTTAACTATGTATAAAATTCAGGAAAACAGGGTAAACTGTTACACTCCATATTCATCCAATAAGTGAGAATAAACAAGTGTTTATTGAGGGGGGAAAATAACATACAAATAGAATATACTTCATTTGCACATTATTTGTCTACAGTGCTGCATTTATCAGCAGATTACATATATAACATTAATTGAATGCAGAACTCTGCTTGCCTTTTCTAATGGAATCCACTTATATATGTAATGGATTCTTTTTAGCATCACAATATAACGAGGTTGAGCTGTAACAGGTTTATAAAGGTAATATTATTTTCTGTATTAAACAAAACCAAAAAAAATCACTTAGCAGAAACCTATACATGAAGGTACATATACTGGATTGAGCAAATTAAAAAGTTGATGAAGTTCATTTCATATGAAACAATGTACAAATAGACTTCTCTAAGTCATATTCTATTTTGTAAAGTTGTAAGATGAAACTACCTTATTGAAATTTACCAGGCTGGATACAGATACTGCCAAACCTACTTGATGTATTCTGCAGTATTTAAAAAATTATACAAATATACATTACTGACATGAAAGCATTGAGTTGTTTAAACCATACTTCTGTATTGTATATATAAATTACTTTCAAAGTTTGGATTTTGTGTTTGGAATCATTGTGAAAATTCAAGAAAAATGATTTATTTCTGCATGTATTTATATTTGCAAATGGCTAACCAGACAGCAGAAGTCAGCTTTTAATTAGGGCTAGAGCCACATGCAAAATGATGTTGTTTTATCAGCTTTCAAATACTCTTCATATTATTTTAGATGTAAATATGCATGTCCTTTCTGTGTGAAATGAAACATTCAATACTCTATTGTATGCCATATTCTAAGTTAACCTTGTGTATCACACTAGACGTAGATCATCAGTTTGTCACATTATGTATGTTATCTGTCTTGCGTTATTAAATAACCAAAATAGTTAGTGTATGTTAGGTGTCATGTAATTTCCAGTGTTCATATAATACAACAGTATGTGTGTTATCATGCATCATTGTGTTTAACAATGTTTAAGACCTGATGATCTTCACCTACATCATTTCATTCATCTTATAAAAGACACCACTATTTTGTAAAATAGATTTAGCAGTATAAAAGTTTTATAACTGTCCTTGCTTTGTCTGTCAGCTTCAGCTGCCTAAACAGATGCAATTTACTTTTGTCTGTGGTTAAATGAAGGGAATTTGTTGACTATGTAATTAGTTATGGCCATAATTCTCTGACTTAATTCTAGAAACTTCAGAATTTACATTAATTTGTACAAGTTTACGTAATCTGAGTTGTTCTTTTATTCTGTGTTCTTATAACTGTGATATTGTGTTCATCTTCACTTGTGGTACTTTTCCATGTTTTAACTCCATGTGTATATTGCTTCTCTAGACTTGCAAATATGTTACATTATTTTACTACATGTGTATAATCAAGCCATATTATCTGCTTGTATTAATTCATCGTTATAAGGTAAGTTATGTTGCACTGTTTTATCTAATACATCAACAGGTGCAACAGGCGTTCCTTTGGGGTTTGATTTCTATACTCCCCATACAGTCATCAGTCTGTCACTAGACACGTTTTCTATCTCATTTAATATGATTGTTATCAAATGACTTGGGAGGCCCTGTTAGTACATTAACCTCCTTAAAGTTCTTGGGGTCACTGACACCAGCAAACACCTCTACTGCCACACGGCAGACATAGAAGAGAGGTGTCCATTCTTGTAGATGCTGCTTGACTGAATTAGCTGAAAGGTATTTCCAGACTCCACACATCTAAACATATTCTACTAAATATATAGCATATATTTTCAGGCTTCTCGCTCTTACTGTTTTAAAATACCTGCTGATTCTTTTGCTTTGCAATTTCTGATGATTTCACTTTTCACTGTTACACTGTACTTTGCTATATTTATATGTATCAATTCTGATCACACTGTCCTTGTTTGAGCTAACATAAGTAAATTGCAACGCAAATATTAATCATTAACAACGTGTATTCTGTTTTTAAACCTAATGATATTTTTTCATTCTTTGTTTGTTTCGTTTGAGAATCTGTATTTGTATTTTTGCTATTATGTATGTCTATATTATTGTTTTCTTTGTACTAGTGATTAGCTTAATACACATCTTGTCAACAGAATTTGACATCCCATTTGATCATCAGATACATTGTTATTTTGCTAGACAAAAAATCTTGGAGTTCAAAAATTGCATAAGAAGATTATGCACTTTTGCGGGCAAGCAGTGCGCTGCTGGAATTATCTGCAATGTTCTGCAGCATTTGCCCAGGCAGTCTGGGAATATATGCCAAGTGATGTGTTTTTTTTTTGTTTTTTTTAACTAGTAAGACGTTTTAAAAACACAGCGACATCATATTTGGCAAAAAATAAACACTGGTTTTCTAGATAAAATAAAAACTAATTGCTTGAAAGTTTGTGTAAACATATGTGATGTCTATGTTTTTGGTGTCATCTTCAATTCATGTAATATTTCATTTATACTGTAATAATAACATCTGAAATTCATCATGAAGTTATCATACAATTAAATATCTAACAAGATTAATTTCTACACTTTCCTCTGGCAGTCAGAAAGAAGACCAAGAATGCAATTTCATATATATGCATTCTTACCATTTGAATTAAATTCTATTAAAGATCAAAAAGTAGTCTAGTAGTTTTATTTTTTATTAAACCATCATCAGAGAAGGTTCATTCAATGGCCAAGTAAATATCCAAGATCTACAACAGGTAGCAGCGAACCGCCAGGCATGGAGAGTCAGGACTTCTGCCCTGTGCGCCGCCTTAGGCTCAAGAGGAAAGACTAACTAACTAACTAAAGATCAAAATAATTATGCACAGACAAATCTGTGAGCTCACAGGAAGAAGAATAAGAATAAATACAGGGTGTTTGAAATCAAAAACAGGAAAGATATTATTGGAGGAAGGTGCTATAATGAAGAAGTGGAATGAGTATATAAGAGAATTATATAATGGAGAAAGAGAAGAATTAACAGAAGAAAGTAACTTAGAAGACCCAACTATTCTAAAAGGAGAAGTCGCTGACGCTATGGAACATATGAAGAGAGGAAAAACAGCTGGGCCAGATGAAATCACAATAGAAGAATTAGGAGAAGTTGGAGTAGATATATTAACCAAAATGTTGAATGATATTTACAGCAGTGGATATTTACCAAGCGATATGCTGAAATCTGTATTTATAGCTATACCAAAAAGACCAGGAGCAATTGAATGCGAAGATTTTTGTACAATTAACCTCATAAACTATGTCACTAAGTTTCTGCTCAAAATTATAATGAGAAGAAGAAGAAAGAAAATAAAAATGGAAATCAGTGAAGAACAGTATGGTTTTGTGGAAGGAAAGGGTACAAATAATGCAATATATATATAGTGAAAACACTAATAGAAAAGTCAATAGAGACACAGAAAGACATATATTTGTACTTCATAGATAGACATTTGATAAAAGTAAAACATGATGAGAAGATTAAAATGTTGGAAGATATCAACATTGATGGGAAAGATTTAAGAATAATAAAGAATATTTACTGGAACCAAGTAACAGCAATTAAAATTTGAAATAAAGAGGGTAGTTACGAACACATAAAGCTAGGAATACTAATCGGAGATTATAATATAAACTTTATATGCTATGCAGATGACACAGTATTGGTGGCGGAAAATGCAACAGATCTACAACAATTCTTGAACATTATAGTAACAGAGAGTGCACAGAAAGGACTCTCCTTGAATATCAAGAAAACAGTAACAATGGTGATATCAAAGAAAATGGTGACATCAAAATGTGATATAGAAATAGAAGGGGAAATTATTAACCAAGTGGATAATCTTAAATACCTAGGGGCATTTATAACATCAGATGGAAGATGTACAACAGAGATTAAGAGCAGAACAGGGCAGGCAAAAGCCGCATTTCAGAAAATGAAGAGTATCTTATGCAGTAAGTCACTATCAATGAATGTAAGAAAGAGAGTGCTGAAATGCTATATAGAACCAGTTTGTCTGCATGATAGCGAATCTTGGAATGTAAATGAACAAATTAGGGAGAACTTAGAAGCAACAGAGATATGGTTTTTGAGACAAATGTTGCGAATTCCTTGGACTGCCAATAACAATGATTGCCTGAAAGAGGCTAATGAAACTAGAACGCTATATACAATAATAAGAAAGAGACAAACAGCTTTCCTTTTGTCATGTGATGAGAAGAGAGGCATTAGAGAACATCGTGACAACTGGAAAGATTGAGGGGAAGAGAGGCAGAGGCAAACCAAGAGAAATGATACTGGGCAGATTGAGACGGTGGCATGGAGGAATATCATCAGCAGAGTTGATCCAGAACACCAAAGACCCAGATCTGTGGAGAGCCATGAATGCCTACACCAGCATGATGATGATTCTTACTATTCAACCTATATGTGACATAGGATTGCATAATATAGTTAGTCAGTCTGGCAAATATTTTTCAATGTTATTTAGCAAGGAGAAATAAATATTGGTTATATAGTTCTGTGGGTACTAATATTAGGAACAATGATGAGCTGCAGTAGCGTAGTTGCCAGATGCTCACCTACTGGCCTGGTGGTCATGGGTTTGATCCGTATATGGGCGGATTCACATTTTTTAAATCGATCCGGGCTCCCGGGTCAATCCAGCCTAAAATGGGTACTAGGAAATATATTGGGATTGAATTCTCGTCCTTGGGGACTAAATTACAAGTACTTCTGAAGTCAGAGTGGGTTCACCTGATGGTGAGGGACACTGGTAATAAAGAAAGCTAATCAATATGCAAAATTCAGTCCAGTGCTATTAGAAGTAGTGTGTATGGACTATGCTCGAGTTAAAAGCGAATGAGCGCAAAAAATAATGTAATGGGAAGTAAAGGTGACCGGTATGTTACTGAACACATGACCTACTGAGTGCCAGCTGATCTATACAAATCTGGATCTAGAACTAAACGCCCAAAATGCCTGGAGGTGTGTCAAAGGGTCCTTGACTGACTTTTGTTGTTACACGTGAAAATATTGTATTTGATATTTTATAGTCAACACTAAGTGTGGGGGTTTATTTTGAGCACCAGAATTATAAAAGTTAGTTAGTGCTGGCTCTAAATAAAATGCAATAACATGCAATAAACACGGGGTCAAGGATTTAAATAAATAGGTAATTGACATCCACTGACAGATGCTAGCATTGGGGTGTGAAAGCTGTACCTTCACCTTTACATCATGACATGAGGTGGGGTACCAGTTTCCTGGTGAACTAGAGACTATGAAATACAGTGAAAACTGCTGACTGTACCAGGATTCTGTTAATCCAAATAAACAAATGAAATCATGATTTATAAAGTTAAACACTGATACCTGAAGATCAAAGTAACAGACAAGACATGCATGAGGTGTTTTGATAAAAGAACAATTTCTTTATGCATCAATAAAACACACGTGCCAAAATGAAAGAAAAAAAACACTTCTCAAAATAGTCATTTGTATTTTCTGTTTGGTTGGCTGAAATACCAAGGCACTTACAAGTCATGCTGGCAGAAACATCCTATTATGAAGTAGACTGAAAGCAAGTGAATGACACGCAGCACAGACAGGTATCACTCAGGGCAACAGGACCTAGGACCTATCTACAACATGAGAACCATCTATGAAAGTTGCTTATAGTAACAATGTAAATTTGTCGTCTCATTTTATAGACTATTTTTCACTGTTCAATATCAGAAATTGATCAACTTCATAAGAGATTTGGGGTTTCAGGCATATTTGGCTCCATTTAATAGAATTATTATATTTTCTTTTTTTTTGGGGGGGAGAGGTATTTCCCTCTCTATTGTCTATATGTCAGAGTTATAATTTGGTTGTGTAGTCCACAAATATAATAAACTTTTAAGGCCAGATGTGATGTTGATGAATTATTTCTGTAAAATTAATGTGTCCTGCCTCTTGTGTTGCCTCTTGTCACTGACACAAACATCAGGACATGTTTCATATATTGACAGATAGCTCTTACAAAAACATACAACATAAGGAACTCATGTCAGCCATACTTCCTACAAACTCAAGCCAGTTATTCATGACCCTAAAGTAGTGTACTGGGTCTCTATCTATCATGGCTAGTCAAATCAATTGTTCTCATGGAAACGTGTGCATGTTAAAGATCCCTTGCCAGTTGGACATTGTAAAGAGCTTACTTGGAAAATGCTTTGGGAAAAGCATAAACATTAGAAAAACAACTCACAATAGTATATTTATAGCATGTGAATGTGGAAGATAATGGAAAATCACCATATTAATTTCCCAGACATCACAATAGATGTTCTATGGGTTTGACATATCATCATCATAATGCATCATGCAGAGTAGCAGAGGCGATCATGCTTCACAACTACCTGTGTTCTTGATAAGTTCAGCCACTTCTGGTTCTTGATGAGTTCAACCACTTCTGTGTTCTTGATGAGTTCAGACACTTCTGTGTTCTTGATGAGTTCAGCCACTTCTCTGTTCTTGATGAGTTCAGCCACTTCTCTGTTCTTGATGAGTTCAACCACTTCTGTGTTCTTGATGAATTCAACCACTTCTGTGTTCTTGATGAGTTCAGACACTTCTGTGTTCTTGATGTGTTCAACCACTTCTGTGTTCTTGATGTGTTCAACCACTTCTGTGTTCTTGATGAGTTCAGACACTTCTGTGTTCTTGATGAGTTCAGACACTTCTGTGTTCTTGATGAGTTCAACCACTTCTGTGTTCTTGATGAGTTCAACCACTTCTGTGTTCTTGATGAGTTCAACCACTTCTGTGTTCTTGATGTGTTCAACCACTTCTGTGTTCTTGATGAGTTCAGACACTTCTGTGTTCTTGATGAGTTCAGCCACTTCTGTGTTCTTGATGAGTTCAGACACTTCTCTGTTCTTGATGAGTTCAGCCACTTCTGTGTTCTTGATGAGTTCAACCACTTCTGTGTTCTTGATGAGTTCAACCACTTCTGTGTTCTTGATTTGAACAAAGTGTATTATGTATGAACACTTTGCACACAACCAGCACAACACTTCTTGAGAAGCAATCAAAATACATGTACACAAAAATGTATGTACCCAATAGCACATACCTGCAAACAATTTAGCAGTAAATAACCATTACAGCCAACACCAGTGAAAATTCCACTTTCATTTAAAGCAATTCATGTGGTCCCAACAAAATGTACCCATTTTCAGAAGCTGTACAGTTTGTCAGTTACCTGGAAATGTCAGACATAATGACCATCCCAGTCTTTACAGTTTGTCAGTTACCTGGAATAGTCAGGCTTCCTAAATCTGGGCTGCTGAGAAAGTTCTACAGATGATCCAAGAATGTTGGTCATGTGTTTGCTACTCTGTTGTGACATTAATATAATTAATCTTGTTGTGTAACTCCCTAGATTATACATAGACATGCTGTTCTGGTTAGATCTTGTTGTGTACCTCCCTAGACTATACATAGACATGCTGTTTTGGTTAGATCTTGTTGTGTCACTCCCTAGACTATATATAGACATGCTGTTCTGGTTATATCCTTTTGTTTAACTCCCTAGACTATACATAGACATGCTGTTCCAGTTAAATCATGTTGTGTACCTCCCTAGACTATACATAGACATGCTGTTCTGGTTAGATCTTGTTGTGTCACTCTATAGACTATACATAGACATGCTGTTCCAGTTAAATCTTGTTGTGTACCTCCCTAGACTATACATAGACATGCTGTTCCAGTTAAATCTTGTTGTGTACCTCCCTAGACTATACATAGACATACTGTTCCAGTTAAATCTTGTTGTGTAACTCCCTAGACTATACATAGACATGCTGTTCTGGTTAGATCTTGTGTCACTCCCTAGACTATACATAGACATGCTGTTCCAGTTAAATCTTGTTGTGTACCTCCCTAGACTATACATAGACATGCTGTTCTGGTTAGATCTTGTTGTGTCACTCCCTAGACTATACATAGACATGCTGTTCTGGTTAGATCTTGTTGTGTCACTCCCTAGACTATATATAGACATGCTGTTCTGGTTAGATCTTGTTGTGTCACTCCCTAGACTATACATAGACATGCTGTTCTGGTTAGATCTTGTTGTGTCACTCCCTAGACTAAACATAGATATGCTGTTCTGGTTAGATCTTGTTGTGTCACTCCCTAGACTATACATAGACATGCTGTTCTGGTTAGATCTTGATGTGTCACTCCCTAGACTATACATAGACATGCTGTTCTGGTTAGATCTTGTTGTGTCACTCCCTAGACTAAACATAGACATGCTGTTCTGGTTAGATCTTGTTGTGTCACTCCCTAGACTATACATAGACATGCTGTTCTGGTTAGATCTTGTTGTGTCACTCCCTAGACTATACATAGACATGCTGTTCTGGTTAGATCTTGTTGTGTCACTCCCTAGACTATACATAGACATGCTGTTCTGGTTAGATCTTGTTGTGTCACTCCCTAGACTATACATAGACATGCTGTTCTGGTTAGATCTTGATGTGTCACTCCCTAGACTATACATAGACATGCTGTTCTGGTTAGATCTTGTTGTGTCACTCCCTAGACTAAACATAGACATGCTGTTCTGGTTAGATCTTGTTGTGTCACTCCCTAGACTATACATAGACATGCTGTTCTGGTTAGATCTTGTTGTGTCACTCCCTAGACTATACATAGACATGCTGTTCTGGTTAGATCTTGTTGTGTCACTCCCTAGACTATACATAGACATGCTGTTCTGGTTAGATCTTGTTGTGTCACTCCCTAGACTAAACATAGATATGCTGTTCTGGTTAGATCTTGTTGTGTCACTCCCTAGACTATACATAGACATGCTGTTCTGGTTAGATCTTGATGTGTCACTCCCTAGACTATACATAGACATGCTGTTCTGGTTAGATCTTGTTGTGTCACTCCCTAGACTAAACATAGACATGCTGTTCTGGTTAGATCTTGTTGTGTCACTCCCTAGACTATACATAGACATGCTGTTCTGGTTAGATCTTGTTGTGTCACTCCCTAGACTATACATAGACATGCTGTTCTGGTTAGATCTTGTTGTGTCACTCCCTAGACTATACATAGACATGCTGTTCTGGTTAGATCTTGTTGTGTCACTCCCTAGACTATACATAGACATGCTGTTCTGGTTAGATCTTGATGTGTCACTCCCTAGACTATACATAGACATGCTGTTCTGGTTAGATCTTGTTGTGTCACTCCCTAGACTAAACATAGACATGCTGTTCTGGTTAGATCTTGTTGTGTCACTCCCTAGACTATACATAGACATGCTGTTCTGGTTAGATCTTGTTGTGTCACTCCCTAGACTATACATAGACATGCTGTTCTGGTTAGATCTTGTTGTGTCACTCCCTAGACTATACATAGACATGCTGTTCTGGTTAGATCTTGTTGTGTCACTCCCTAGACTATACATAGACATGCTGTTCCAGTTAAATCTTGTTGTGTAACTCCCTAGACTATACATAGACATGCTGTTCTGGTTAGATCTTGTTGTGTCACTCCCTAGACTATACATAGACATGCTGTTCTGGTTAGATCTTGTTGTGTCACTCCCTAGACTATACATAGACATGCTGTTCCAGTTAAATCATGTTGTGTACCTCCCTAGACTATACATAGACATGCTGTTCCAGTTAAATCATGTTGTGTAACTCCCTAGACTATACATAGGCAAGCAGCACTGGAATGTGTTCATGACCTTATGTATTTAGGTTCAGAATTGTCTGGATGCAGACATCCTGAGCTGACAGTGAGAACCAAGTCTCTGGCATACACAACCAGTGCCATCAGCTGTCTCTGATATGCTAGTGAGATCTTGACCACTTGCCATATATCCAGTCAGAAAACAGACTTAACACATTCCGCTTGGCACCTCTTTGACTAAGAAAAAGGATGCTGGATGTACTAGGGTGGTGGTATAGAGGATTATCAACAGAATTATCTAGAACACCAAGGACTGAGATCTGCAGAGATACATGAATGCCTAAGTCAGTTGGCAAGGCACATGATCGTGGTGATTTCTTGGAAGGGCAGAGCAACAAATGCTGAAGTGCTCTCACACATTGGTCAAATTACCATTAGACAGCGTAGATCGTGATGAACTGGCTGTGTTTACTGCATGCCAGATGGACAGTCTAGAGGACATGGCAGGAGATTTTATTCCACAGTTATGATTCAACGATGCTTCCAAGCTAGACATGAACATGTTAGGGGTACATATCACAGCCTGACCACACTTGAGGTTGAAGTGGAGCTCTGTAAGCAACCACCTTGAATGTGGTGAATGGGGGAAAATTCAACAGAGGAGAAAAGAGCTCAATGAAAAGAATGCCAGAGGGTGGAGACTTCCGGGTTCATAGTAGACCTTGTGTAACTGCCTACGCAATATACCACCCCATAGTCAGGCATGACTGAAGGAGGTTATTACATGTAGTTCTAGTTACATACTGCTTTGACTATCTGTCCTCCAGGTTGTGATATTATTACTAACATCCATCGTTGTTCATATCTCTGGTCCATTCACATCTCTGGTCCATTCACATCTCTGTTCCATTCACACCTCTGGCCCATTGTTCACATCTCTGGTCCATTCACACCTCTGGCCCATTGTTCACATCTCTGGTCCATTCACATCTCTGGCCCATTGTTCACATCTCTGGTCCATTGTTCACATCTCTGGTCCATTCACATCTCTGGTCCATTTACACCTCTGGCCCATTGTTCACATCTCTGGTCCATTCACATCTCTGGTCCATTCACACCTCTGGCCCATTGTTCACATCTCTGGTCCATTCACACCTCTGTTCCATTCAAATCTCTGTTCCATTCACATCTCTGGTCCATTCACACCTCTGGTCCATTCACATCTCTGGTCCATTCATATCTCTGGTCCATTCACATCTCTGGTCCATTCACACCTCTGGCCCATTGTTCACATCTCTGGTCCATTCACATCTCTGGTCCATTCACATCTCTGGTCCATTCACACCTCTGGCCCATTGTTCACATCTCTGGTCCATTCACACCTCTGTTCCATTCACATCTCTAGTCCATTCACACCTCTGGCCCATTGTTCACATTTCTGGTCCATTCATATTTCTGGCCCATTGTTCACATCTGTGGTCCATTCACATCTCTATCCTGTTGTTCACATCTGTGGTCCATTCACATCTCTGGCCTGTTGTTCACATCTGTGGTCCATTCACATCTCTGGCCTGTTGTTCACATCTGTGGTCCATTCACATCTCTGGCCTGTTGTTCACATCTGTGGTCCATTCACATCTCTGGCCTGTTGTTCACATCTGTGGTCCATTCACATCTCTGGTCTGTTGTTCACATCTGTGGTCCATTCACATTACTGGCCTGTTGTTCACATCTCTGGTCCATTCACATCTCTGGCCTGTTGTTCACATCTGTGGTCCATTCACATCTCTGGCCTGTTGTTCACATCTGTGGTCCATTCACATCTCTGGCCTGTTGTTCACATCTGTGGTCCATTCACATCTCTGGCCTGTTGTTCACATCTGTGGTCCATTCACATCTCTGGCCTGTTGTTCACATCTCTGGTCCATTCACATCTCTAGCCTGTTGTTCACATCTGTGGTCCATTCACATCTCTGACCTGTTGTACACGTCTCTGATCCATTCACATCTCTATCCTGTTGTTCACATCTGAGACATTTTAGCAAACTATGTCTCTGACATTCTAGCAAAATGCATATGTCTGCACTATGAACATTGTCACAAACAGGTTCATATTTAATCAGCTTGAATCAGTTGCCATCTCCACCATGAAATGTCGCTGTAATTGATCTCCAGCACATCTCTCACCCCTCATCATCATTTCTCATCCCTCACCAAGATGGACCATAGTCCATTTCCTTTGTCTTCCTCTTGCATATTTGCCTTCCAACTTTCCATCTAGTGAGTGTTCAAGCAGACTATAAAGCCTGTATATGTGCCCAAATAAGAGACATGGTAGTACCTCCAGAATGTTCAGTATCAGACCTCCGTGCCTGCACAACAGGTGGGTGGATCCACATACGTAAAGTGCAGCACAACAGGTGGGTGGATCCACATACGTAAAGTGCAGCAAAACAGTTGGGTGGATCCACATACGTAAAGTGCAGCAAAACAGGTGGGTGGATCCACATACGTAAAGTGCAGCAAAACAATTGGGTGGATCCACATACGTAAAGTGCAGCAAAACAGTTGGGTGGATCTACACCTGGAAAGTGCAGCAAAACAGTTGGGTGGATCTACACCTGGAAAGTGCAGCAAAACAGTTGGGTGGATCTACACCTGGAATGTGCAGCTAAACAATTGGGTGGATCTACACCTGAAAAGTGCAGCTAAACAGTTGGGTGGATCTACACCTGGAAAGTGCAGCTAAACAGTTGGGTGGATCTACACCTGAAAAGTGCAGCTAAACAGTTGGGTGGGTTTAAATCTGGAAAGTGTAGCAAAACAGTTGGGTGGATCCAGATTTGGAAAGTGCAGCAAACCAGTTAGGTGTATTCACATGAGGAAAGTGCAGCAAAACAGTTGGACGGATCTACATCTAGAAAGGCTGATTCAGAAGGCAGTGAGCAGAGGTCTAAACCAAATAACCTCTTGTTTTAAATATATTTCTCCTATGAGTTTGAGAATTTGTTCATTAGATGTCTTTTCTGTCCAGCTTATTCTTTGCATCCTGTGATAACACTACATCTCAAAAGTTTCCCAACTCCATCACCTTTGTAGAGAGTCCATGTTTCACAGCCATACAGTGCTGTGGGACATACATGCTTATCCATGCTACTATATGTTTCATGCAAACATTTTAAGACAAATATGTTCTGCCATGTCTTGCCTAACAGCCGGCTGTGTGGCGAAGGAATTATGAACGCAGTTCACGGTCCTGCATTTGAAACACAGCTGGGGCAATTTAGAAGCAGACCACCTTGTGCTGGTTTTCATACAATGGTATGAGTGCCAGTCATTCAGAAAGCAATGGCAGACTACTGAACACAAACTTGCAGAGAAATCACAAACAGCCAATATATGCTGGGGTTGACTGTGATGTTCTGTAAGGGATATGCAGCTTGCCTAACTCAACCATGTGTATTCTTACAGTCAGAACTGATTAAGTAAGAACTGTCAGCTTCTAAGCCTCTGGTGTTTCCTGCAATTATTTCTGCAATCACAATAAATGCTCTATGGGTTTGACATATCATCATCATAATGCATCATGCAGAGTAGCAGAGGCGATCATGCTTCACAACTACCTGTCTTCTGTTTTCTTGATAAGTTCAACCACTTCTGTGTTCTTGATGTGTTCAGCAACTTCTGTGTTCTTGATGTGTTCAACCACTTCTGTGTTCTTGATGAGTTCAGCCATTTCTGTGATCTTGATGAGTTCAGCCACTTCTGTGTTCTTAATGTGTTCAACCACTTCTGTGTTCTTAATGTGTTCAACCACTTTTGTGTTCTTGATGAGTTCAACACTTTTGTGTTCTTGATTAGTTCAACCACTTATGTGTTCTTGGTAAGTTCAACCATTTCTGTGTTCTTGATAAATGCAATCACTTCTGTGTTCTTGATGAGTTCAACTACTTCTGTGTTCTTGATGAGTTCAACTACTTCTGTGTTCTTGATGAGTTCAACCATTGCTATGTTCTTGGTAAGTTCACCACTTCTGTGTTCTTGATAAGTGAAATCACTTCCGTGCTCTTGATGAGTTCAACCACTTCTGTGTTCTTGATGAGTTCAACCACTTCTGTGTTCTTGATGAGTTCAACCATTGCTATGTTCTTGGTAAGTTCACCACTTCTGTGTTCTTGATAAGTGAAATCACTTCCGTGCTCTTGATGAGTTCAACCACTTCTGTGTTCTTGATGAGTTCAACCACTTCTGTGTTCTTGATGAGTTCAACCATTGCTATGTTCTTGGTAAGTTCACCACTTCTGTGTTCTTGATAAGTGAAATCACTTCCGTGCTCTTGATGAGTGAAATCACTTCCGTGTTCTTGATGAGTTCAACCACTTCTGTGTTCTTGATGAGTTCAACCACTTCTGTTAGTTAGTTAGTCGCGATTCCAACTTCACAGCAACAGGTCGTCCCCATTATGCTCTGTTCCTGTGCCAGTAAATATCACACTAAATGCTCATCACTGCCAACTGTGAAAATTAGAATAGGCAGGAATCTCGACAAGCCAACAGTGCGCACAGGTGCACTGTGCATAATGCCGCCATCAGAATGCCAACACAAAAGTCCTCCAAGGAAAATACAGTTCATCATCGATGGAATCAGCAGCCACACATTACTGCATATTAAAAGTCGAGAGGATCTACTTCATTGCCCTGGGACTTATCCCACATGGCTAGGTCCCCTTTTCCAGGGTGGCCAGCTAAAAGCATCGCACAAAGCACGAACACTGTAGCTCCAGCGATGACCCCCAGGAGTCTGAGAAAAAAGCACTCGTGAACCGAAAAGGTAATCCAGTCAATTCCAAACAACAATCGCGGACAGATGTAAAAACATTCCAAATGAAATTCACAGCTCACTGTATCGCCACGCACTATTTTTCTGAAATGTGTATGGATTAAGTGCTTTTTTCGTGGTGAAATGGAGTTCGGACCGTGCAACGGAGTTCGTGCACGCGCGTCCGGTCTTCTTTCGGCGTATCATCGGCGCCCGGTGGCGATAGTTAAGCCTAACATGACGGCCAGACGACCAGCTAGGACACAACGTGGTAAGAGGGCGGGCGCGCGCAGAAGGCGCTTAAAATGCGACAGATTGGGTATCGGAAATGTTCGAGTACTGTACTGGAACTGTGCATCATTTAGTCAACGCCGACCCATTCTTGAAAAACTACTCTACGGAAACGATATTGTAGTCTTGCAAGAAACACAGCTCACCGACGGAACAGTCAAAGTTGCGGGATTTCAGGGTTTCTTTAACAGGCGGCACCTCGGACAGGCCATTCTGGTCCGCGACAACATACTAGTGTCTGAGATCGATATGTCCGCCTGGAACAGCGATGCCCTGCAAGTGCAGGCATTAAGAATAATGACACCAGTGCAGCTTGTAATCGTTAACGTCTATGCGCGAAATGGGAAGGTCGACGTGCGACAATGGCAGAGTTTGTTCGATATGGATGAAAGGCATATCATCTACTGCGGGGACTTCAATGCCAGAGGCAGTCAATGGGGGAATTGCATCACCAATAGACAGGGAGAAGATTTGGAGGACGCCCTGGCATCTGCTGCCCTAATCTGTCTGAATGATGGGAAGGTCACTAGAATGGCCACTCGACCAGGCGACTCTGACAGCATCATTGACTTGGCTCTGGTGTCGCCCACCATCGCACCAAGGTGCCGGTGGGGCACACTGGGATACCACGATAGTGACCACTACCCTTGTGTCATCCTGATCAAGAAAGACGGGGCCATGAGTCAAAGAAACAAGACCAATGCCTTCCCGTACGACACCACTGGTCAAGACGCCATAAGCAAGATCAGAAGAAGGAAACTAACTTCCTCCCGTAGGAGACAAGAAAGATGGCTGCAGCCACCATGGTGGAATGGAGAGGTCGAGAAGGTGTGGCTGGGAAAGAGGCAGGCTGTCAAAGACTGGCAAAAGGCCAGAAAGGCTAACATGCCACAGGTTGAGTTGGCGAACCTGAAGACTGAGGTCGTTAGGACGACGACTTTATTCAAATCCTGCGCCAAACAGGCCAAGGCCGACAAATGGGACGAGTTCTGCAGGAAGGTGTGCTCCGAGCAATCTCTTACGACATTCTGGCGCCTCCACAAGAGCATGAACGGTGCTGCACAACGTAGGGGTATACCAGACTTTCAAGGCACAGACCTCGCATGGAAAAAGTCGGATGCGGATAAAGGTAAGGCCCTTCTTGCACGCTACATAGAACAGACTGACCAGAAAGACGAGCCCGCCAGACATAGGACCACAACAACACTCTCTCAGTTGTGCGAGGGGGTCGGGACAGACGAAGAATGGACAATCACAGTTGACATATTGCGTGCAATGCTCAAGAAATCACCTAACACCGCCCCAGGCCCAGACGGCATCCGATATGGTGACCTAATGGTGATATCAGATGATGACATGGAAGAACTGGCCAGAGAATTCAACACCAGTATCCAGAGGGGTCAGGTCAAAGAAGAATGGCTACACAGCTACTTGCTGCCGCTGCCAAAACCGAACAAAGACCACTCCAAGATAAGCGGCTACAGAATCATTACGATGCAGAATACTGTTGGCAAGCTACTGGAGAAAATTGTAGCACACAGACTTGCTTGGGACTTGGAACAGCTCGGCTGCTTCCCGCCCACACTTGGAGGATACAGACGCAACAAAGAGTCATGGCTGAATGTGGCGGTCTTTGCTCAAGATGTTTACGAAGGATTTCAGGTCAGAGAAGAGACATGTGCGGCCGCCATAGACTTAGAGGACGCATATAACAGAGTATCTTTCGAGCACTTGATGCAAACCCTCCTCAGACTGAAAGTGCACCCTCACCTTGTACGATGGATAGCTGCAGTTCTACTCCAAAGGAAGGTGGTGCTAAGATGCGGGAGTTGGTCTTCTGAGCCGATAACGATATGTCCAGGATTGCCACAGGGTTCACCACTGTCACCAGTACTATTCAACGTGTATACGGTGCCGATCACTGAACAACAGTTGGATGGGAGGGGTAGGACTCTATCATTCGTTGACGACATCCTCGTGTATCGACAGGGTCGAGATAGACAGGCGGTTGCCAACTATATGCAGGGCGAACTAGATCGAATTTCCTCATGGTGTGCTGATGCCGATGCCCTTGTCAACCCTGCAAAGGCAACGGTTACATGGTTCTCACTAAACAACCATATTGTGAAAACAGACCTGCCGGCAGTAAGAATGGATGGGAGCATTCTGAGTAGAACCCAGTCAATGACATATCTTGGCGTGAGGCTTGATCGTAGCCTGTCCTTCAAAGATCATGTCGACTATGTCATAACGAAGGCTCGAAAAGGTTTGGCAGCAATGAGAGTCATGGCGACTGCCAATATCGAGCAAAGACTGCTATTACTTCTGTTCCAAGGACTTGTGCTTTCACGCATCGAGTATGCCCTGGCCATCCTCACTGTCAGCCCTACACAGATTGGAAGACTTGAAAAGGTACAAAACGAAGCCATGCGCATCATTTTGGGCTGCACGAGAGACACCAGCTGTGTAGCAATGAGATACCTCCTTGACTTCCCGACAATGGAACACAGGATCAAGATCTGGAGAGCTCGTGCATACTTAAAAATAAGTGCAGATGAGCAGCACCCTCTGCATGACGCTGTATTCAGAGAAAAGGGTGACAGGCTAAAGAGGGGCAAATCATGGATGGGTCGGGCGGAAGATGTCGTCGGACAGGTCTGCAGTCTTACCAGTATCAACCCCGGCAAGGAATGGGTGCCGGTGCCTCCAGCTTTTAAGTGTACCTTCTCCTGCATTATCACACTCGACAGACGGTGCAGAGAGCAGAACCCTGCCGCTGTCAATGCAGAGGTTAACGCGCTCATCTATGATCACTCAGATAGCCCCGAAGTGCTCATCTATACAGATGGATCTGTTGTAAAGCAGCAGAGAAGTGCGTGGGCATTTACAGCCCGTTCAGCGGGCCGAACCGTTCAAGAATCCAGTGGTGCCCACTCTATGACCACGAGCAGCATGACGATGGAGGTGATGGCAGTTACACAGGCTTTCATATGGCTGGAATCACAGCATTATACCAACGTGTGTGTACTAAGTGATTCAATGAGCATGATTCAGAAGGTCGAAGCTGGATCTGTACGTAGACAGTGGACTGAGTCGCTGCGGAAGTCTGTTGTCCGCAAAGTCACCTTCATCTTCGTCCCGGGACATGCGGGAGTCGAGGGAAATGAACGAGCTGATAAATTGGCTGGCTCTGCACCCCCTGTAGATGGCCAGCCCATGGATCGTGCCGATGTCATTAACGCCCTTAAAGATATGGCGAGAACAGAGGATTTTGACGCCAGTGATTCCACATCGCTCTCCAGGATGAAAGACCTGGGAGTAAGAATCGGCACAGCCAGACGCGAGAGGTACATCGGGAAAACAAAGCGCCTCGTCAACCAACACAGAACTGGCACTATTAGCCACCGGACGCTGATGCATATGCTGGGGGGAGGATCTGAGCACCTATGGACATGTCCGGAGTGCAACGAAGATACCCCAACTGATAACTGATAACTGATAACTGAATGACTATCCCAACCATTTCTGTGTTCTTGATGAGTTCAACCTCTTCTGTGTTCTTGATGTGTTCAACCACTTCTGTGTTCTTGGTAAGTTTAACCACTTCTGTGTTCTTGATAAATTCAACCACTTCTGTGTTCTTGATGAGTTCAACCACTTCTGTGTTCTTGATAATTTCAACCACTTATGTCTTCTTGGTAAGTTATATCACTTCTGTGTTCTTGTTAAGTCCGACCACTTCTGAGCCACTCTGCCCATATTGGGTTGTTTCCTTCTGTCACTAATTCTCTCAGTCTGGGATATATCAATACGAGAATTGAGGTGGAGGCTGTAATGATAGCTTTTCAATGGCTGGAGTGTAGTACAGCCTAACATGTTATGTTTGTAATGGACTTACAGAGTATGCTATGTAAAATAGAGACTGATATGTTCTGGATTGTCTTGCATTGTTCAATATGCTGAAGGTAAAGAGTATTTTATGGATTTTCTGCCCAGGACATGCTTGTGTGTGGGGAAATGTACAGGCTGACAGACTGGCTGCTGTGCTCCTTTAGGTGATGAGCTACTTTATGAGAAAGCTGAGATGAAGGTTCTCTGGGACCAAGTGGGAAGTGCAGCAAAACAGGTGGGTGGATCCACATGTGGAAAGTGCAGCAAAACAGGTGGGTGGATCCGCATGTGGAAAGTGCACCAAAACAGTTGGATGGATCGACAAGTAGAAAGGCTGATTCAGCAGGCATGAGCAGAGGGTCTGAACTAACACATAGAGGAGATTGCAGGCATAAGTTACCATCAGAATGGGAACTCTTCACTTACTACCAAAGAAAGTGATGGAAATGCATGGGAATGTTTGAGTATGATTCTTGAACTCATACCTTCAATCTTCCAAAGTTCTCCAGACACTCTCATCCCATGTGACCAACACATGATTGTTGGTAATCATCTGCCTTTGTGAATTTGCAGTTTATTTTTTATGTTTGTGAATTTTTTTTTTATGTTTGTGAAATTTATTATTAGATATTGATTTTCTTAGCTGTTGATAGGATTCTTAGCATTCTACAAAGAAAGCACATCACTGTGGCTTCTAATCTTGGTATCCAGGGTCTATGATTCACAGACATAAAGTGGCATGAGAAGTACATATGTGAAAACTGGTCTCCTGACTTCCATCGACAATTCGACATACAGCACTAGTTTATCTCCAGTGTGAAACATATGCCAACTTTTGTTCTTCCACGGACATGGGATATATGATGGAAAGTCATTAAGTGACAGGAATTTTATTATAAAATGCACAGAGTATGGACAACGGAAAATCTTACTTCAGGACACAAACTAGCCCTTAAGCAATACCCCATGTAGGGTCATGAGGATCTAGCAGTAAGCACATGCAAAATAGTGATTACAAAATGACTGCTCCACTATATCTTGCACTGTGAAAGAATCAGGCGTTATTAGTTTTTTGTGTGGTTGGAGGGTGTGAAACCTTGTGAAATCTACAGAAGAATGATGATTCAGTATTAAGACAGTTGTTGGAGTCAGGGAAGAGTGTATTAATGGGTAGAAAGATTTTAAAATGGAAGACAAAACGTCATTGATGAACCTCGTTGTGGGAGACCTGACAGTGTGGTAACTGACACAGTGAAAGAGCAGATCCATGACAACAAGTGACCAATTTTTGATATATCAAGGGCCCTATACTGATGCATTTCCCTAAAAAGTGATAAAAATGTGACTAGTACTTGATACAGTGACATGCTCTTGAACAAACTAAAGTTCATGATATTATTGAATTGCCAGGGACTTCTTCTCTAAAAGAGTATGGTTGCTGCATGACAACGCCTACCCTCATACGACTGCACATACAGTAGATGCACTACATGCTGTAAATTCTGAGGCCTTGAAACATGTAGTATACAGTCCATCAGACATTCACTTATTTGAACCCTTGAAAGAACAGTTGAGGGGTCAGAGGTTTGCAGATGACATTGAGATGAGGGCGTTGCAAAATTTGTTTCAGGCCACACGTAAACACTTTTTCCTAGAAGGATTGATTGATTGATTGATTGATCTAGGAATCAACATCACAGCATTTGGGGCATTCCCATAAGCGCTCCATCCCCATCCTCAGCAGCCAGCAAAGAGTTCCAACACCAATAGTACCAGTAGCAATCTGATTATATGTCCTTCTCGCCTTTCCTCTGAGCGATGAGCATCGGCCAGATCCCCTTGTCACTCCTCGCTGTCTCATTCTTGCCAGACCATGCTAATCCATTTGCTCCTCCGAGGTGTACACGTGCTCTCACAAGGCCGCAACCACGTCTAGCTTGTCATCAGGTATATGGTGCTAGACCTATATTTATATAGACTAATCACCACTTGGTGGGTCATGTGATCTGTATCACGCCAGCTGCCTTGACTTCCCACGACATTTCCTGGTAGTCATGTTAGGCTGGGGTCAGCCTGGGAGCTCAGGTCAACTGTACACATGCACCTGGTGGAGATGTGAACCCATAACCACCGGGCAGGCAGGCAGCTGAGCATCTAACCACTAGACCACCACAGCTAAAAAACACTTGTCTACTCAATACATATAGCTGACAGTCATGAACTATGCTTACTTTCTATTTTCATGCCTGACAAAGACAATATGAACAACATCACATGTATAACATTGTTTTATTACATTTTGAGAAAATGGCCTAGATAAACGTTTGTAATGTCTCATGATTAAGATGACAAGCTGACTCCAGTGTAGTAGTGCTACAACAGTGAGTGATGTTCATGAACAAACATGTGAACATTTTCAGCTTTGAGTATGGGTGAACGGAGTTTACCAAAAATTGTGCACAGAGCAGAACACATCTCATTAAAAGGGGAGCCAATAATGCTGTTTAGTCTACCACACAAGCTATTAATGTTGATGATGGCAAATCAATTTACTAATTTCTGTCTTTCAATCTATTATATCTATAATATCATTCTCAAATTATATTTTAGCTTGAGTTATAAGCTTTTGCAGAAACAAAGGGAAGCAAACAACAAGCACTAACATCTGACGTCATCTCTATGACAACCTCATAATAATGGGATCCATGAATGACTGAATACAGTAGACATGACTAGGGAATATACAGCTTGTTACACTGCCAAACATGCACAATTTTGGAGGCTGGATTCCAAAAGGAATCTCACACAGCTACAGAATAGAAGCGATTATTGGTTATCTGTATTTATCAAACACATACATAAATGCACTCTTAAATATATCTTGTAGAATATTCTCAGGAGTGCACTGGCTTGGATAGTCACAGAATAACTAGCAGGGTTTGAAACAAAAGGGTCTCAACAGTTCAGACATGCCATTCTTGTGTTACAAAGTTTCCAAATAAAATTCACTGCACAGTGAAATGCACACATTCAAGGGTGTTCTCAATATTTCTAGTATCTCATACTGTTTCTAGTGTTATAATCTCCACATATTATATTTGTTTTCTCAATATGTCTATTTTTATTGCTATAATCTCCACACATTCAAGGGTTATCTATAATGTTTCTATTGCTACAATCTTCACACATTCTGTGTGTTTTCTCAATATTTCTGGTATCTATGTTTCTATTGCTACAATCTTCACACACTCTGTGTGTTTTCTCAATATTTCCAGTATCTATATTGTTCCTATTGCTACAATCTCCAAATATTGTTTTCTCAATTGTTCTGGTATCTATAATGTTTCTATTGCTGCAATCTTCACATATTCTGTGTGTTTTCTCAATATTTCCAGTATCTATACTGTTCCTATTGCTACAATCTCCTAACATCCTGTTTTCTCAATATTTAAAGTGTCTATATTCTTTCTATTGTCACAATCTCCAAATGTGTCCTTATCTGCCACAAACATCTCCCATTATTTCTATCAGGCATACCGTTTCCAAATGTACTGAATCAGTCCCAAGTAAATATGGCCAACTCACTTTAACAAAGATGAACTGAAATAGCTAGCACCATTTAGGATTGAATGAGAACACACACAAAACTCAAAATGGCACAGTACACAGACAGAAGTAAAACAAGATCATTAAATGATTATCAGTATTTCTATGTAGTGAAGCTAGTAGGGAGGCTTGAGCAAACACAAACAAAAGGGCCTCCTGTCTTGAAACATTATCAGAACTACAATAGTGCATTAATATACTTGAATACAGGAGGCATATGAAGATACACAAAAGATATATGAGAATATATAAGATATAATAAGCAACTATTAACAGACATGTCAGCCATATTTGCAACATCTATGAAACATTGTGGAAATGTTTTAACAAGTATTTACTGTCAAACAAATACAGGTGATACAACAGAGTGTGCTGGAGCACTCCTACATACTTCAGTTCTGTCAGACAGACCATAGGTAATATGTCAAATGCATACAAGGTTTCTGTTGGGCAAACACATCAGCTCCCTATTTTCAAGACCCTGTCTCAATTTATTACTGCTACAACTGCACTCAAAAGTCTGTATCCACTCACACTGTATAGAAGTCAAAGATTGGAGTTGCAGGAATAATGAATTTTCAGTAATTTGTGGATGAAATGTGCCATACAATCTCATTTCTTTCAAGCACCGAGACAAGAAAATATCTGAGAGCCCTGTAAATTGATAAGATATAGGATCTAGAGAGAAGACAACTTCTATAAAGTTACTCTGATACACAGCTATTCACTTCCATGGCAGCATATGCCGTGGTATCATATGCCAGACTCTCCTGTACTAAACACCACCCTTTAACCATCACTGTGACATTCCCCCTTCTCTCCTCAGCATAGAGTCATCCATGTAGATGATTACACCACCAAAGCACCAACTTTTGTGAATCAGTTGCTGCATCTCATATTTAGCACAGCCTGCTGGCCAATCTCTGCACTCCCGGTCCATTGTGATTATGATCCTTTTCCTCTGGCATTTTGACACAATCCTCTCCTCTCCCAATGTTCTCAAATATTCCCTGATTGTATCCTCTGCCTGAGCCATCCATGATTTTAATTTTATCAGCTGGTGGCCCTTAACTGTATTCAGGGCTTCACAGATGGGATGTTCTTTGTCAGCATTCACTCAGTAGTCTGCAGCACCTTGAACTTGTCTGCTATTGTCAGTAAAGCCAGGATTTATTTATCTCATACACACAGTGAGGACAAGAGTGTTGAGGTACAATGTATGATATATAGATTAAACATACACAATTTATTTATCTCATACACACAGTGAGGACAAGAGTGCTGAGGTACAATGTATGATATATAGATTAAACATACACAATGTATTTATCTCATACACACAGTGAGGACAAGAGTGCTGAGGTACAATGTATGATATATAGATTAAACATACACAATGTATTTATCTCATACACACAGTGAGGACAAGAGTGTTGAGGTACAATGTATGATATATAGATTAAACATACACAATTTATTTATCTCATACACACAGTGAGGACAAGAGTGCTGAGGTACAATGTATGATATATAGATTAAAACATACACAATGTATTTATCTCATACACACAGTGAGGACAAGAGTGCTGAGGTACAATGTATGATATATAGATTAAACATACACAATGTATTTATCTCATACACACAGTGAGGACAAGAGTGTTGAGGTACAATGTATGATATATAGATTAAACATACACAATTTATTTATCTCATACACACAGTGAGGACAAGAGTGCTGAGGTACAATGTATGATATATAGATTAAACATACACAATGTATTTATCTCATACACACAGTGAGGACAAGAGTGCTGAGGTACAATGTATGATATATAGATTAAACATACACAATGTATTTATCTCATACACACAGTGAGGACAAGAGTGTTGAGGTACAATGTATGATATATAGATTAAACATACACAATTTATTTATCTCATACACACAGTGAGGACAAGAGTGCTGAGGTACAATGTATGATATATAGATTAAACATACACAATGTATTTATCTCATACACACAGTGAGGACAAGAGTGCTGAGGTACAATGTATGATATATAGATTAAACATACACAATGTATTTATCTCATACACACAGTGAGGACAAGAGTGCTGAGGTACAATGTATGATATATAGATTAAACATACACAATGTATTTATCTCATACACACAGTGAGGACAAGAGTGTTGAGGTACAATGTATGATATATAGATTAAACATACACAATGTATTTATCTCATACACACAGTGAGTGACAAGAGTGTTGAGGTACAATGTATGATATATAGATTAAACATACACAATTTATTTATCTCATACACACAGTGAGGACAAGAGTGTTGAGGTACAATGTATGATATATAGATTAAACATACACAATGTATTTATCTCATACACACAGTGAGGACAAGAGTGCTGAGGTACAATGTATGATATATAGATTAAACATACACAATGTATTTATCTCATACACACAGTGAGGACAAGAGTGTTGAGGTACAATGTATGATATATAGATTAAACATACACAATGTATTTATCTCATACACACAGTGAGGACAAGAGTGTTGAGGTACAATGTATGATATATAGATTAAACATACACAATTTATTTATCTCATACACACAGTGAGGACAAGAGTGTTGAGGTACAATGTATGATATATAGATTAAACATACACAATTATTTATCTCATACACACAGTGAGGACAAGAGTGTTGAGGTACAATGTATGATATATAGATTAAACATACACAATGTATTTATCTCATACACACAGTGAGGACAAGAGTGTTGAGGTACAATGTATGATATATAGATTAAACATACACAATTTATTTATCTCATACACACAGTGAGGACAAGAGTGTTGAGGTACAATGTATGATATATAGATTAAACATACACAATTTATTTATCTCATACACACAGTGAGGACAAGAGTGTTGAGGTACAATGTATGATATATAGATTAAACATACACAATGTATTTATCTCATACACACAGTGAGGACAAGAGTGTTGAGGTACAATGTATGATATATAGATTAAACATACACAATTTATTTATCTCATACACACAGTGAGGACAAGAGTGTTGAGGTACAATGTATGATATATAGATTAAACATACACAATTATTTATCTCATACACACAGTGAGGACAAGAGTGTTGAGGTACAATGTATGATATATAGATTAAACATACACAATGTATTTATCTCATACACACAGTGAGGACAAGAGTGTTGAGGTACAATGTATGATATATAGATTAAACATACACAATTTATTTATCTCATACACACAGTGAGGACAAGAGTGTTGAGGTACAATGTATGATATATAGATTAAACATACACAATTTATTTATCTCATACACACAGTGAGGACAAGAGTGTTGAGGTACAATGTATGATATATAGATTAAACATACACAATTTATTTATCTCATACACACAGTGAGGACAAGAGTGCTGAGGTACAATGTATGATATATAGATTAAACATACACAATGTATTTATCTCATACACACAGTGAGGACAAGAGTGTTGAGGTACAATGTATGATATATAGATTAAACATACACAATTTATTTATCTCATACACACAGTGAGGACAAGAGTGTTGAGGTACAATGTATGATATATAGATTAAACATACACAATTTATTTATCTCATACACACAGTGAGGACAAGAGTGTTGAGGTACAATGTATGATATATAGATTAAACATACACAATGTATTTATCTCATACACACAGTGAGGACAAGAGTGTTGAGGTACAATGTATGATATATAGATTAAACATACACAATTTATTTATCTCATACACACAGTGAGGACAAGAGTGCTGAGGTACAATGTATGATATATAGATTAAACATACACAATGTATTTATCTCATACACACAGTGAGGACAAGAGTGTTGAGGTACAATGTATGATATATAGATTAAACATACACAATTTATTTATCTCATACACACAGTGAGGACAAGAGTGTTGAGGTACAATGTATGATATATAGATTAAACATACACAATTTATTTATCTCATACACACAGTGAGGACAAGAGTGTTGAGGTACAATGTATGATATATAGATTAAACATACACAATGTATTTATCTCATACACACAGTGAGGACAAGAGTGTTGAGGTACAATGTATGATATATAGATTAAACATACACAATTTATTTATCTCATACACACAGTGAGGACAAGAGTGTTGAGGTACAATGTATGATATATAGATTAAACATACACAATTTATTTATCTCATACACACAGTGAGGACAAGAGTGTTGAGGTACAATGTATGATATATAGATTAAACATACACAATTTATTTATCTCATACACACAGTGAGGACAAGAGTGTTGAGGTACAATGTATGATATATAGATTAAACATACACAATTTATTTATCTCATACACACAGTGAGGACAAGAGTGCTGAGGTACAATGTATGATATATAGATTAAACATACACAATGTATTTATCTCATACACACAGTGAGGACAAGAGTGCTGAGGTACAATGTATGATATATAGATTAAACATACACAATTTATTTATCTCATACACACAGTGAGGACAAGAGTGTTGAGGTACAATGTATGATATATAGATTAAACATACACAATTTATTTATCTCATACACACAGTGAGGACAAGAGTGTTGAGGTACAATGTATGATATATAGATTAAACATACACAATTTATTTATCTCATACACACAGTGAGGACAAGAGTGTTGAGGTACAATGTATGATATATAGATTAAACATACACAATTTATTTATCTCATACACACAGTGAGGACAAGAGTGTTGAGGTACAATGTATGATATATAGATTAAACATACACAATTTATTTATCTCATACACACAGTGAGGACAAGAGTGCTGAGGTACAATGTATGATATATAGATTAAACATACACAATTTATTTATCTCATACACACAGTGAGGACAAGAGTGCTGAGGTACAATGTATGATATATAGATTAAACATACACAATTTATTTATCTCATACACACAGTGAGGACAAGAGTGCTGAGGTACAATGTATGATATATAGATTAAACATACACAATGTATTTATCTCATACACACAGTGAGGACAAGAGTGTTGAGGTACAATGTATGATATATAGATTAAACATACACAATTTATTTATCTCATACACACAGTGAGGACAAGAGTGCTGAGGTACAATGTATGATATATAGATTAAACATACACAATGTATTTATCTCATACACACAGTGAGGACAAGAGTGCTGAGGTACAATGTATGATATATAGATTAAACATACACAATTTATTTATCTCATACACACAGTGAGGACAAGAGTGTTGAGGTACAATGTATGATATATAGATTAAACATACACAATTTATTTATCTCATACACACAGTGAGGACAAGAGTGCTGAGGTACAATGTATGATATATAGATTAAACATACACAATGTATTTATCTCATACACACAGTGAGGACAAGAGTGCTGAGGTACAATGTATGATATATAGATTAAACATACACAATTTATTTATCTCATACACACAGTGAGGACAAGAGTGCTGAGGTACAATGTATGATATATAGATTAAACATACACAATGAGCAGAAAAGCTGAGAAACATCTCATGTCAAAGGAAATGTCTCTGAGGAAAATACAAAGAATACCACAGATGGGCATAAAAACAAATGAAAGAGTCCTTTATAAAAAGATGGGATTGTAAATCGATTAGAGATATTAGACATAGGAAGAGTATTTGGATACATTACAAGGAGAACTTAATTTAAAAACTTGGTGACAACTGGCAAAAATGATGGGGAAAAAAGCAAGGGAGGGAAAAGAGAAGTTTTGGCCACATGGCGGAATTAAGACAAGAACACAGACCTAACCAAGACTGGTGATCACTTGAGGTGGCAAACTATGACCGTTCAAGATTACCAGCATAGCACATGAGATGATGTAACACCCAAATATTTCAAATACAAAAATTATTTAGACCCAAACTGCAGGGTATGAACAGAAAAGATGATTCCAGATTCACAGATGGGAAACAGTATTATAAGTGCTAATTTAATCAAACATCCCTGCCTGTCAACAAAAGAACACAATAATGTAATAACATTTAACAATTCAATGAAAATAATCTGAAGTCATATTGCCGGACCATAACACAGTCTCAATTACATGAGCAAATAGCCCTTGGAGACATTGCACTATTATAAAAATAATCAAGTCAATTGTTTTGTAAACATCAAAATAAACAAGTCTCGAGTATTACACACTTCATAAAACTAAGAAGTGAAATATATGAGTAGCAAACATTGTATATTAAAAAAGCCTCACATTTGTATTATGAAAACATAAATTAAACAGATATACCACCCAAGATACAGACTATATGGTTATACCCAAGTTATAGACTAGACAGTTATACCCAAGGTTTAGACTAAACAGATATACCCAAGATACAGACTAAACAGTTGTACCCAAGACACAGACTAAACAGATATACCAAAGACATAAACTAAACAGTTATACACAAGATACAGACTAAATACCTATACCCAAGATACAGACTAAATAGTTATAACCTAAATACAGACTAAACAGTTATACCCCAGATACAGACTAAACAGTTACACCCAAGGTATAAAGTTAGCTGCATATCCTTTACAGGACTTCGCAGTCAACCCCAGCATTTTTTAAATTTGCTTTTTGTGATCGCTTGGCAAGTTTATGTTCAGTAGTTTACCATTGCTTTCTGAATGACGGTATAGACTAAATGGTATAGAACACAAGGTATAGACTAACCAGTAACACCCAAGGTATAGACTAAACAGATATTCTCAAGATACGGACTAAACAGTTACACCCAGGATATAGGAAAACAAATGAATGTTTTGGTTCCATATTGCTCATGCTGTAAAACTTACACATTAAAAAGCACATTCACCTCAATCTGAATATAATGAGCTGAAATATGTGAAACTTGCACTCAGAGAAAACTAGGACCTCAAGTTTGTATAACAGCTCATCATTCTTGGTACACAACAATGACTAATTACTGAATTATTAAAGATGTGCTACTGGATACAGGGATCCAAATGGTACACCCATTTTGAGGAATGCACAGAAATGCAAAAAATACTATTGAGCAAATCCTTCAAGAAAGAAAACCATAAATTAATTCAAGAAATTAGGCATAAATGGTCAAGATTTTGTGGACATGTTATGAGGAGAAATAAACTGGAAAATTTAGTGACGACTGACAAGATTCATGGGAAAAGAGCAGAAGGAAGGCAAAGATATAAATATCTGGATGGCTTGGCCACATGACATATTTGAGACAAAAATGCAGACCTGAAGAGTCTCCGGTGATCATGTGAGATGGCGAATGATGACAGCACAGGCTTATAGGCTGGACACTTGATAATGGTGACAAAATTTTAGGATACTGTTAATGCAACATTAAAAATGCTTCAATGTGAATCATAAATAGCTGGCCTTATGTAGTCCATGCTCTCATAAGCATGGTTCTCTGATGAACAAGCTATGAACAGAAAAGATGAACAACCTACAGAAATAAACATTAAAACACAACACTCAGTATCATTGGACATAGACTGCAGTAGTAAACAAACAAGTCAGAGAAATGCTGACTGAAGTAACATCTAACAAGAGGAAGGAAAGGTAGGACACACAAAAAGAGTATTAAACAAAACAGAAGGGATGGCAAAATAAAATCGATAAAAAACAATGAATGTATTCCCTTAGTGAATTTAAGCACAGAAGCCCCAAACAATATGGTGCAGGATTTATTACCTGGCATATTTTGCTGCATCTCGTCAGGTGCATACTGCAGAATTGTATATCATGTGAAGTGAACAAATTAATAATACTTAACCTTAAAAAATTAATTTTTCATTTGTTTTAATTGTTTCAACTTAAGTATTATTCATATATTCACTTAAATGATATATAACACTGCAATATGCACCTGGCGAGATGCAGAGAAATATACCAGGCAATAAATTGTGCAACATTTTGTTTGTGGCTTCTGTGCTTTAAAAAAAAAAAAACGAAACAGCCACAGCCACAGTCAAAGAAGAGCATCAGGAGACCATTAGAGAAGTTTATGTTAAATGGGAGAAGAACAATATATGAAGACGTTGATTAGGTATTTAACTACTTTCTGCTGGTCATTCGTGAGCATCTGACTTGTAGAGTTGCATACAAGTCATCTGTAGTGATAACACTAGCAGCCAAACAACCAATACAAAATGTATACAACTACTGCTGTCTCGTCAAAAGCCAGATGACATGTATTCTTATACAAATGTTGAAAGTCTGAAGTGACACTAAAATAGCTCACATTATCTAACAGCTATCCTGCATTAAATGCGCACTACAAAACAGTTCCTGTAAATTATATGAATGCACTGGCATTATTTAAAAACAGGTTCTCAATCATTTCATCACTTTGCTTCCTATCTTGTACTATTCCAAAAGACTGGAAAACCTGGAAAACTTTCTCAATGAAAACTGTTTTCACTGGCCATATATTTTTCATTGATGAATTGCACACATGAATTGCCTAGCACAACAGATCAGTAGAAAGCTAGTTAATTTGAGCCTGGCTGGTGTGTCTCATGCTTCTCAGGCATGTGTAGCATGTTACTGGTGTGTTCACTTGCAGTTGGAATGTTATGCTATGGTATATCAAACGATGTCACTGCACACTGGACATTCCCATGTGTGCTCAGTTGTCTGATGCAGCAGCCATCCTAAAGTATCTCTGCTCACTGTTCCCACAAGCAGTTGGAAAGTATGAAGACATCACTGAAAATCTTTTTTTTTTCTTTCAGGTGCCTGGTCTGTGGCAGACATTAGTGACCTTGACTTTCCAAACCTCCCTGTCATATGATGTTAATAAAGTTGATGTACTAGCTATCCCTGGCTCTCCTGTCTAGTATTTCCTCAAACAAGGTTAGTTTCTTTTATGGGGTGTAAATTACATTTATGTTACCAGGCATCCAACAAAACTGTATTATGGATGCTTACTACTGCATATCGGAAATCTGTCTGCACATCTGTAATTAAAATAGTTACGCAATGTGCTAATGGAGTTTCACTTAAAAGCTCATTCAGAGTATCAGGATCTTACTAACAATAATTAGTCACAAACAAGTTCTTTGTGCATGATCTCAAGTTATTTCCCATCAGACTACAACAATTTTACAATTATTTACTGAATAGTTTCCTTTGGTACAACAACAGTACTGTCATACAACTGGCACTACATCTGTTCTAGTTTCAATATTTGCTAACTGACAGTGTATACAATGCCCAACAATTATTTGACCCAATCTGAAAAACATTTTCAAATGTAACATTAATATAAGTACACTAATTCTACAAAAATTCATTTCTGAAGATTACAAATTAACACCTAACGTGACAGCTTCAGCAAATGACATCCCCAATTTTCCAGAAACAAGCTAGTAAATCGTGGTCCACAAATCATAATTAACAGAAACAATGGAGAATCAATATGATCTCATGAAAGACCTCTATGAGGCTACTCCACCTACAAGAAGATGTATATGCCAGATTGGAACCTCCTGTATTCATGATGAATAAGTCAAGCAAGGTTTCTAATGTCATGGAATTTCCATGCTATCATGATCAAAGAGGGATGTGGTCATATTTCCTTGAACAAATGCACTCAATGGCTTGTGCGTTTTGTGGTCAGTATTGTGTTGGCTTTCCTGGCCTCCCAACAAATACCTCAGGTACCATGTCTATGAGGCTAGGCAGATCTCAGAATCAGGTGATCAACAAATACCTCAGGTACCATGTCTATGAGGCTAGGCAGATCTCAGAATCAGGTGATCATAAAGCAATCCCAGCCTGAGAGAGATTTGAATCCAGGAGCATCACACTGACAGGTGCCTTCACTAGTCATTACACTGTCCAGACTTGTGTACTCACGCCAAGCAACAGATATCCATCCATGCAGTTTCACTGAAGACTGCCAGAAATTATCTACGACAAATGTTTAGTAACTGCAACATAAACAGAAATATGAGTGATGTTTCCAAGGACACAACTGACCCTCACAGTGTCAGTAAAGATCCATTTTGCACATCTTAAGGTGCACTGTGCTTATGTTGACAGACTCGTATTTACAGAGATTATTTCACACTCATGGATGAAATGGGCTGGCTCGACCTGGGAGACCAAGACAATTGTAAAATTTGAATCCACTCCAATGTGGATCAATCCCTGACCAGTGAGGCGGCAGGCGAGTGTCTACCCACTAGCTACCACAGCTTCCTGACAATGGGCTCAACCACACATCATAGATACATCTGATTATGAACTGAGGCAGCAGGCGAGTGTCTAGCCACTAGCTACCTGACAATGGCTCAACCAAACATAGATACATCTGACCACGAACTGAAGTGAAGCACACACAGGGCAACTGTTGCAACAACAGACTTCTGTGCTCGGGTTTTTTAATGACACATACCCTGGTAAACTATACTGTGGCTTGGGAGATAGTGAGATGCGAAGTGTCATAATTCCCAGTCACACCGAGTCAAGGGTTCGACATCTGCTGTGGATCAATTGGAAGCAGACTGTTTTGCATGGATTTCAGCAGTATGATGCCATTCTGAAAGCAATGGCAACCTACTGAACTAATATTGTCTAGTAAAAAACAAACAGCCAATAAATACTGGGGTTAGTTGCAAGGTCCTGTCAAGGACATGTGACTAATGTCAACTGCTGGTATAATCAGTGCATCCTGTCAACAATTCACCATGGAATATGCCCCACCAAAACTCAGTGAAACACTGAACTATTCATCTGTAACTAACTCTGCTGAATCCTGAATGGTGTTGACTGTGAAGTTTACCTCATCTTTACAGTGAACATGTTTTAAATGTGCAGTTATATACATTAAATATGTCTGAAAAACAGCTGTCTTACTGGCTTCATTTAACAATGACTTCTTTATATTACATAAAGATAGGTAAAAATATGTCCATATAAACGTGATGTCAAGATAATTCCTTGCTCATACAGTTAAAGACTGAAATATAAATGTCAAATTCAGTCTTGTGAATTTCTGCAATAAATAAAATCAAGCTTGACTAAAAACAAACATTGCACATAGAAATGTGTGGAAACTGGTGTCAACAGATACCTTGTAGATAGCAAATCTGAGGTTGTCACAACAAGAAAGCAAAACTCAAGACATTGAATACAATTAATGTTTCATATTTGTTGTCACTAACAAGGAATTCAGCAATAGCAATAATGTACAAGCACTTTAAATACAAAAGAAATACATTTGTACACAATCTTTCACTCACCACCATCTCAACATGGCCATCACAATACATCATCACACACTAGAAGTTTGCTACAAGTTCTATCAAACACTCACACACACACACTTAGCTTTCACATAACAGCATCACACACTGCAAGTTGTAGCAGTCTCACACACACATAACATGACCATCACATCACAGCTTCACACATTGCAAAGTTTTAGCAAACACACACACACACAACATGACCATCACATCACAGCATCACACACCACAAGTTGTAACAAACACTCTCACACACAACATGACCATCACATCACAGCATCACACACCACAAGTTGTAGCAAACACTCTCACACATACACAACATGACCATCACATCACAGCATCACACACCACAAGTTGTAGCAAACACTCACACACACATACACACAACATGACCATCACATCACAGCATCACACACCACAAGTTGTAGCAAACATTCTTACACACACACAGATACACAACATGACCATCACATCACAGCATCACACACTACAAGTTGTAGCAAACATTCTTACACACACACAGACACACAACATGACCATCAAATCACAGCATCACACACCACATGTTATAGCAAACATTCTTACACATACACAGACACACATGACCATCACATCACAGCATCACACACCACATGTTATAGCAAACACTCTCACACACAACATGACCATCACATCACAGCATCACACACCACAAGTTGTAGCAAACATTCTTACACACACACAGATACACAACATGACCATCACATCACAGCATCACACACTACAAGTTGTAGCAAACACTCTCACACACAACATGACCATCACATCACAGCATCACACACCACAAGTTGTAGCAAACACTCTCACACAACATGACCATCACATCACAGCATCACACACTTGTGCTGCTTCTTCCTCACGGGTTGTGGCTGTAGAACAGCACGTACAGCTTCATCAAATACCTGCCAAATAGACAAAG
The DNA here is from genome assembly GCA_014155875.1 of Cepaea nemoralis. Lineage (NCBI taxonomy): Eukaryota > Metazoa > Mollusca > Gastropoda > Stylommatophora > Helicidae > Cepaea > Cepaea nemoralis. The sequence goes on along the minus strand of JACEFZ010012011.1, from coordinate 60,175 downwards.
AACAGCTCACAATCCTGCTTGATAGCTACAAACAGTCAGAATTATGTTTGCAACACAAATCTACATTGTAAATGTTATAACACTCCATTCAAAGCAATTGTTACATGCTTATTTTAATTCTTTCTGTACAACTTGCTATAACTTTTCACTTGCTATAACTTATCATTTATTTGTAGATTATCACTCTCTGTGCTCACCATCATATATTCTTTGTTTCTTTGCTAAGCTTCACAGTTTTTAAGTGGTATTTATTAAAAGTAACCTTGCTATAAACTCAGGAGAGTTTATCTATGGTAAACACTGGAAATCTGGTACATTTCTTAATTTTAATTGTTAGTTTCTGTTACTTTTTTTTTTTACAGAACTGGTTTTGTTGATGGTGTAAACAAAATGGACCAATCTATGTCTAATCATGCCTGGGATGCCTTCCAATATTATTACAATATATTATGAAAGATAAAGTCATAATAAATCAGTATTACGATATAGATACTATGGATCAGAAACATGATTAAAAGAATTAGCAATACACTACAAAACATTCATTAATTGCTGCCTGTGCAAAACAGTGGGACTAAACTGGTGTGAGCAAATGGTGAGCTAATGTAGAGAACTCCACAACTTCCAGTGAATCAAGAGATGAGGACGAGGCACTGGAGCAGGATAAAGACCACCTGAGGACAGTCTGGATCCCACAGGGTGAACATGATGCATTTGTTCACTTGGCTGAGAATAATCATCATTCTAACCACATTGTACAAGGGTAGGTCAGGAAGTTATGCACCACAATTATTATCTCTTTAACTGTTAATAACATACACATGAAATTTAGTCACAATGTTCATGTATATGTGCAGCAAACATTTCTACTTCTCAACATCAACTGTAACGGCTTTGTGCCATCTTGAAACAAGAGCATGTATCCCAGATCTGTACCACATTTTGTCCTGCTCTCATAGCCATTTCTTCACGGCATTAATCACTCTCTCTTTTTAAGTCTTCAAACTTAAGGGGACCCAAACTATGGAAATCAGATGGTGCCAGGTCTGGACTGTAAAGTGGATGGGGCAGTATATTCCACCACATTTTGTTGATTGCCTCCCTTGTTTGCAAACTTGTATGAGGATATGCGTTGTTGTGAAGGATAAGCCGTTGATCTCGACTCTTGTGAGGTCTAACCCTGCAGTAACGACAATTTAGTTTTATGAGTGCTTTGATGTAAATTTCAAAATTGATGGTTCCACTTTTGGCAGCACATCCATGAGACTAACCCTATCAATGTCCCAAAAAACAGTGAGCATGACTTTATTGGCTGATGGAGTTGTTTTGAATTTTGTTCCTCGCTGATGATTGAGGACGATGCCACTCCATTGACTGTCTTTTTGTCTCTGGCTCAAAATGATGAACCCAAGTTTCGTTTCCTGTCACAATTTTTGACCAAAAAAACATTCCCATCTGTCTTGTAACGCCGCAAAAATTCAGAATAAACTGTTTTCCTTTGAACCTTATGTGAGAGCTCGAGGAACCCATCTTGCACAAACCTTTGAATATCTCAGGATTTTGAAAATTTCAATCGCACTACCTTTGCTTATTGAAAGATGCATGGACAATTGTTGCCTATCTCTGCAAATCATGATGTCAGCACGTTCCAACATAATCTGGCCTGTGGCTGTGGCAAGACGTCCAGAGCACGGCTTATCAGCCAAAACTCTCTGCGCCCAATGACTAACTGCGCTTCTATCGACTGCAAAAGTGCCATAAACAGAACACAAACATTTGTGAATGTTAACAACAGTTTCTTTTTCTGCGATCAAAAATTCTATAACAATCCAGCTTGTAATGTATGTCACTAATATCTGTCATTTCAACAGTTTTGTGTCGCGGTTAGAATTGGTTTACAGAGGTGCAATTTGGTATACACCTTAAAGAGATTATAAACTTAAATTGGTGCAAATGTAATGCTTCTATCTTTATTATTAGCTGAGATAATAATTGTGGTGCATAACCTTCTGACCTAACCTCATAGTAATAGTAGTAGTAGTAGTAGTAGTAGTAGTAGTAGCAGTAGTAATAGTAGCAGTAGTAGTAGTCATACGGTCACAACTTCACAGCAACAGGTCGCACTATAATTACTCTGTTCCTGTGCCAGCAAAAACACATGATATGCCCATCATTTGTCCCATGTGAACTCGTAAGGGAAACAATAACTTCAACAAGACCGAATTGCCAGGGCACTGACAGCAGGCCATCCTTCACTAAAAGATGCACTTCACTGTCGAAGGAGACAGCTACCTCCCAGTACCCACAGTATTTCATATTTGTGATTAGGAGGTCTCTTGAGAAAGGTGCTATGTTCAGACAGAGAACCAAACTTCTGACAAATGTATGACCATAATATAAATATATGGTTAGTTGAATAAACTGTTTTATTTGCAACAGTATGAATGAGAGAGTGATGAATAAAGACACATTTCAGTTATTCATCAAATTTAATCATTAAGCCACCAGGTGCACTAAAGATACCAACAAAAAACAATAAATAACTCTCAGATCAAATATATCATCATCATGTGCCCAGTCATGGCATAGGCGTTTATGGCTCTCTCTACAGATCTCGGTCCATTAGTGTTCTGGATCAACTCTGCTGATGATATTCCTCCATGCTACTGTCTCAGTCCATCCAGCATCATTTCTCTTGGTCTGCTTATGCCTGATCTTCCACTGATCTTTCCAGTCGTCATGTTTTCCAATGCCTCTCCTCTTATTTCATGATCAAAGAATGCTGCCTGTCTTTTTCTTATATTTATATATGATACCCTACTTTCATTAGCCTTTTCCAGGCAATTTTTGTTCAGTTATTCTGGCAGTGCAAGTTATCTGCAACTTTGTCTCATATCCGTTGCTTCCATGCTGTTCCTAATTAGTTCATTCATGTTTCAAGCACGCAAGGACTTTGTGGGCACACACTTGACTTATATTGAGTAGAAGGGTTGCTGAAAACTAGGACATGATAGGGCAGCATCAACACCAGGTTTTGGACAGATTAACTAAACTAACAAATGAAAGAACGAAGACCTACTTGTTTGAGGCCTCTCTGTGTAAGAGCAGAGCACTCCATGTACTTTACACCTCGGATTTTATTGGCAAGTTTAATACCCTGCTCTCTTTTCACAGGATTAAGACCTTGTGCTATAAGACTTCCAATAGCTTCTTTATTTTCTCGAAGGTCAATTTTGGTACCTGTGGAGCATACGCCCAAATGACACAAATAGCTATAATCCATGACACTAAATTTACAAAACCAAACAATTATATACTAAATCCTGCAGCAGGATACAAGCATGAGGAAAGTTCCTTAGTTGATAACAACCCAAGGAAATTATCAGGTTATCAACTAACAATGCAATACCACTATCACCATCATTATATACAGTACCACCCTGGCAACAGCCACCAGAAAGACTACAACCTTTGCCAGTTTCCCTCAATCATGTACTTTCCTGCCCTAAGGTGTCTTGAATGTCTTGTGTCCACTGTCTTGATGGTCAATCCTATCCAATCTTCCAAGAACCAAGTCAGTCATAACTGTTCTTCCTGTGATGTTTGGTGTGGCCAGTTAATTATGGAGCCAAGGTGTTCTAAATGTGAGACATTTTCCATTTCCTCATTGTTGATTGTAATTTTTGGTCGACATGTTGCTTTATCGGTCTTTGAACACTGGTGTTTTAATATTCAGAAAAACATTTTGTTCTTCACTATGTCTTTTAATAGTTGGAATTATGTCCTAATTGGTACTAATTAACAGGAGCACCATATCATCTGCATATCTAAGTCCTTCTTTCGTTTGCTTTAAATTTGTCTCTATCTGCAATCTTGTCTCTTGTGTGAATTTCACTGTCTTTTTTAGTTCACTCAGTGGTCCATAGAGTTTATCTTCCACTGTTGTTTCTCTAGGCTAGAAATCTGAGTTCTGAATTTGAAAGTCTACTGATTATGAATGGATCAACATGATCACAGATTTCATCACTTTTGACATTTCTTATGACATTTTCTGCATAGGACAGCTATGGCAAGAGAATTAAACTTTTGTCTTACTCGATTTTGAATCTTGAAACAGTTAGATGTTTCACCACATCTTTCTTCTTCTTCTTGTTCTTGTTCTTCTTCTTCAGAGCACTGTAGTTACTATATAGTTCTGGCTTAATGGCTGATTAAGCACTGGAGATATTTAATTTCAACTATTAAATGACATGTGAATCTGTCCGTCACAATGGTTGTCTTGTGTGTTTAAGATAACATCATCATCTTCCGCTTTAGCTGTCAAGTGTCATGAGGAGGAATAATTGACATTCCAGCGCCCGATGGGTGGCAGTGTCATTCTGTGTGATAATACAGTGTCTTTAATGTTGTAAATCCATTTTCTTCTAGAGTTTCCTCTTGCTCTTGCAGCAGATCTTTAATTTAGGGCCATTGCTGGTAATTGATGGTGTTGCATTCTAACGAGATGGCCAAATCATTTGATCATCTGTCTTTCAATATATGTGGCACAAGGTGTTGATCCCACTGTCTGTCTGATAAAGCCATTTCTTATTTGGTCTCGGATTGTTAAGTTGGCAGCTCTCTTCAAGCATCTCATCACACAGGTGTTGATTTTCCGTAAGTGTGATTTGAATAAATTCCAAGTTTGACATTGGAAGCATAAGACTGGTGTGAATAGGCTATTTATTATCTGTTGTTTTGCTGACATACGTATATTTGGATGTTTCGGTTCGGTGATAGTTGATATATAAGTGCACTTGCTTTTTTACTCTGATTTCAATTTCTCTGTCTATTCTGCAATCTTCTGTGATCACACTTCCAAGATATTTGAATTCTTTAACTTGTTTCGGAAATGTGCTATTTATCAGTATACTTAGTGGACCAGGAGTTCTGCTAACTTGCACTATTTAAGATATTAGAATAACATATCTTGAAAAGGAAAGGCAAGATAATAAATGAGTGATGAAAACATAAATACTTAAAAACAAACATAATTTATATCTAGAATCACGGTTTGTTAATTGTGTTTAAGGATAACGTTCACTACAGATGGATTCCCCCATAAGTGGAGATGGATGCCTCCCATAAATCACACAGGGGGCATCTCACCATTGCACGAACACCACAGAGCTGGCAAGGACCCACATATGTGTATACCAGAACTATACTTGTTAAACAATTGTTGTGGGTTAGGTGCATAACCTTTACAGTCAACCTCAGCATCTTCTGGCTGTTTGCAACTTCTAGGCAAGTTTACATTCTGCCATTGCTTCATAATGACCGGCACTCACACCATTGTATGAAAACCAGCGCTAGATGGTATGCTTCCTAATTGCCTGCAGCTATGATTCAAATGTGGTATGCAGGAGTGCAAATTGCATTTAGAACCCCTTTGCCATGGGTAAGCTTTCTAATTCTGAAATTTTGCATAGGCAATGGCTTATTCAGTCTGTTTTCAATTTTAGAGAAACAGTGGCATAGTGATTAATGTGTCTGCCTACCAAGACACATATCCGGGTTCAATCCTCAGCAACGGCAGCCTGATTTTCTCATACACAAAATAAAACTAGGAAGCTTCGTCACAGGCACACACAGACACAAGTGGGCATCTTGACCAAAGTCCTCATCAATGAACTACACACACAGACACAAGTGGGCATCTTGACCAAAGTCCTCATCAATGAACTACACACGCAGACACAAGTGGGCATCTTGACCAAAGTCCTCATCAATGAACTACACACGCAGACACAAGTGGGCATCTTGACCAAAGTGCTCATCAATGAACTACATACACAGACACAAGTGGGCATCTTGACCAAAGTCCTCATCAATGAACTACACACGCAGACAAGTGGGCATCTTGACCAAAGTCCTCATCAATGAACTACACACACAGACACAAGTGGGTATCTTGACCAAAGTGCTCATCAATGAACTACACACACAGACACAAGTGGGCATCTTGACCAAAGTGCTCATCAATGAACTACACACACAGACACAAGTGGGCATCTTGACCAAAGTCCTCATTAATGAACTACACACGCAGACACAAGTGGGCATCTTGACCAAAGTCCTCATCAATGAACTACAGACGCAGACACAAGTGGGCATCTTGACCAAGTCCTCATCAATGAACTACACACACAGACACAAGTGGGCATCTTGACCAAAGTCCTCATCAATGAACTACACACACAGACACAAGTGGGCATCTTGACCAAAGTCCTCATCAATGAACTACACACACAGACACAGGTGGGCATCTTGACCAAAGTCCTCATCAATGAACTACACACACAGACACAAGTGGGCATCTTGACCAAAGTCCTCATCAATGAACTACACATGCAGACACAAGTGGGCATCTTGACCAAAGCCCTCATCAATGAACTACACACACAGACACAAGTGGGCATCTTGACCAAAGTCCTCATCAATGAACTACACACACAGACACAAGTGGGCATCTTGACCAAAGTCCTCATCAATGAACTACACACGCAGATACAAGTGGGCATCTTGACCAAAGTCCTCATCAATGAACTACACACACAGACACAAGTGGGCATCTTGACGAAAGTGCTCATCAATGAACTACACACACAGACACAAGTGGGCATCTTGATGAAAGTGCTCATCAATGAACTACACATACAGACACAAGTGGGCATCTTGACCAAAGTCCTCATCAATGAACTACACACACAGACACAAGTGGGCATCTTGACCAAAGTCCTCATCAATGAACTACACACGCAGACACAAGTGGGCATCTTGACCAAAGTCCTCATCAATGAACCACACACACAGACACAAGTGGGCATCTTGACCAAAGTCCTCATCAATGAACTACACACACAGATACAAGTGGGCATCTTGACCAAAGTCCTCATCATTGAACTACACACGCAGATACAAGTGGGCATCTTGACCAAAGTCCTCATCAATGAACTACACACGCAGACACAAGTGGGCATCTTGACCAAAGTCCTCATCAATGAACTACACACACAGACACAAGTGGGCATCTTGACCAAAGTCCTCATCAATGAACTACACACACAGATACAAGTGGGCATCTTGACCAAAGTGCTCATCAATGAACTACACACACAGACACAAGTGGGCATCTTGACCAAAGTGCTCATCAATGAACTACACACACAGATACAAGTGGGCATCTTGACCAAAGTGCTCATCAATGAAAAGGTGCCACCAGAAAGCTGAGATAGAGAAGCTAGCTTTCTGCCAACCAAGTGGAAAGGTACCACCAGAAAGAAAGGGATGTTGACCACCAGAGCAGTCACCAGTGTATATGTCTTGAATCTGGCACACAGAATGAGGAACACAACATTAGACAGAAACCTGGGAGTCATAACCCAAGTCTGTTAAACTTTCTCTACTGACTGTGGCATAGTGGGTTCATTTCACACATCAGTCTGTTGGACTTACAATGTTGACTTCTCGTCCTTGAATTGGGGATGTAAATTACAAGTACCTCAGAAGTCAGAGAGGGTTTGCCTGGTGGCAAGGAGCACTGGAAATAGGGAAAGCTAACCTTCCAGTCCACTCACTACTAGTAGTATGTATGTGGACTACACTAGCGATCAGGAAAACAATGAAATGAAAATGATATGTGTAATTGCATATATTAATTAACAGAGGGTAATACATCTAACTGGTGCAGGCTGACAGAAGAGACCACTCACCTACTACTATAACCGGAGCCTCAGGACAGTGATGTTTGATCTCAGGATTCCATTTGGTTAAGACATTTTCATATGATGATGGACTAACAACACTAAAACATATGAGGAACACATCGGTCTGAAACAAAAACAATACTGACATTGGCAAAATACATTTGCACTCATGCAGTCAAGTCATTACTAACAAACTGTGTTTGCTTGCCATCACAGTGGTTGGGGTTCAATCCCCAGTAACATCAGCATTTACGTCTGTACCAGGACTGCTCTGGGGCCAAATGTGCCTCGTCAAATGGGTACAGATTACATTTCAGAATTGTCTGAAAATGGTCTGGGAAGGGAAGTTGGTAAGGTCACCAAATGTGTCATAACTCAGTTTTGGCATGCCAACCAGCAACCAGAAATTCTCTGTACACATTTATTTTTATTGTCCATACCATGTGGTATTGGCGACCATGTTTGTCCACAGTGCTCTTTGCATTTTCCAATTATGGTGTGAAATTAAATATTTTCCACCTTTTTTTGTTGTTCACACTTTCGATTTTAAAGTCCATTACGACTCTTGATAAAAAGGCTACAATAGTCAGTCCCATGACAGATACTGCCACTAGATTTTGAAGATCATAACAGATCATATTTAGTGTTTCCTGGTGCATACTTGACTTTCTTTAACTTTACCTTCAATGTGCCTGTAACCAATCTGTAATCACTTAACAGTCTGCATTTACATTTGTTTTTTCTTGTTTTCTTGAGCATAGCCTACGATGGGTAGCGTTGTGATGTTCTGTTGTGATAATTTGGTGTGTCCAGTGTGTGCCGCGTGGTTACACACCCGCTTCACACGCGTGATCCGGGACTGTTTCCGGATCCGGTCAGGGATATGCACTACTGACGAGCTCAAATGAGGGCGAAACTCGAGTATAGTGCTTCCATATTGACGTGGATAGGCCTTAGGTTCATACCAGAATGCGATCGGCGTTGCTAGTAGTGGGTTGTGCTCAATATTTATATTTGTTTTTTCGACCGCTTAACACATTTCAAAACCTTCTGCTAATCAGAATGTAATCAATCTGGTTTCTAATACTGTTGTCAGGACTCCTACATGTTCATAATCTTCTTGGATGTTGCTTAAACCAAGTGTTTCCAACAATCAGTTCACGTTATTTTGCCCATTCTACAAGTCTGTATCCTTTCTTGTTTCATTCTCCCAAACCATATTTGCCTACTGTGCATCCATTGCCTTGATTTCCTACTTTCGCATTGAAGTCACCCATTATGATGTTTATTTCTGAATTTTTACATTTCTTCAAAGCATTCTCCATGTCATTATAAAATTCCTTTCCACTATCTTCACTGCTTTCTCCTGTTTGGGCATATATTTGAATGATGTTTATGTTAAAAGGTCTGCCGATTAATTTCACCAATAGAATCCCTGTCTAACACTACCCAATATCCTTTTAACAGATTCTGATGTTTTCAGATCCAAGATAATTGCTACACCTCTTTGTCTTTCCTCTCCCTGAGAATATATAATTTTCTTCTTCTGCGTTCATCCGGAGTTTTTTTTTTCTGGACGTGATTGCATTGTGCCTGTTTACAGCAGAGCTGCGTTCTTGTGCCGTTAGGCCAACACATCCAATTTCTGCGAGCATTTGTTGATCGGGTTAACCTTCCTGGGGGTTTCGTAAGACGTTTGACTCTCACTGCTGTGGTGATATCTCCCATCCCAGCTGGCCCATGTAGAACAGCTGAAGACATAACGTTCAGCCCTCAAGGGAAGGCAGGGGCAGACCATGGGCATTCCCCGCCATCCAAGGAGGCTTCCATAATTGCAGAGCCGACACATAACGCTCTGGTACTGGGCTCACCCAAGGAATCATCACGTCCTACACATGGCTGCTTAGCCTCACTTCCGTAAATTGGGCCCTCCGTTCACCACAGGCTGTTCCTCCAGAAACCAGAAGAATGCAGTCTGCAGATAACATCCACACAGTGAGCTTTCGATTTGGACTTTCCACGTAATGGATTTGCTATCCAAGCAATATTCCATTTCGTGCCACTAGGACACTTTTTCAACCTTTAATGACGCCCACATAATGAGCTTTCGATTCGGACTTTCCACGTAATGGATCTGCTATCCAAGCAATATTCCATTTCATGTCTCTGGGATGCTTTTGTTCCGACATACCTGTGGTAAGAAGTGTGGCAGTCTAAGTACTTCTTCATGCACCTTTAGATGTCAACCTGAATGTAGTTAAAGTAACGAAACGTGTGGTCTGATATCCTCTGACTGAGAATCTGCGATTGGCGTTGAGGTGTGTCTCTTGAATGCATGCCACATCTATTCTATCTTAATGAAATACGCTTTGTTGGGGAGACTTTCTTGTTATAAACTCCTTCGGCATTCCACTGTAGTATGCTGAGTGTCTGGGGTGTTCGGTCAATAGCTCTTAACCTACTCCTCTGTGCCTTGGCTCCACAGCACAGGGGAAGGTGACCACCAGTAGTAAGGGGTGGACCCCCTCGAGACAGGGGGCCCGGCACTATCACCACCTGATGGGACTTCACGGGATTAGCACCATACTGAGTAATTTTAATTTGTGACATCATGAATTAAGTTACGTTGCACTGCTTTGTCAAGCCTGTGGCTCAGTACATCTGATTTCAAAAAGCATTTTTCGGGGTGCTTTCCCTAGCCTTTGACTATCCCCAGTCTGCCTACAGGGCCGCAGGTTTGTGTGTCTCTTGGTCTCTGGTTCCTCTCCCTTGACCTGTCCGACATGGGAGACCCTACCAGTAGTTGTGCTACCGTCTGCATAGCTGTTGGGGTCATAAGAACACGCAAGCCCCTCTACCTTGTCATGGTGGATACACAGCAGAGGGGATATATAATTTTAAAATCTGCCCGACTTAATCCCTGTCCCTTTCCATTTCGTCTAACACATTCCTAATATATTAATATTCTCTCTTCCCATTTCTTGTTTGATGTTATCTAATTTTTCAACTGCGCTTAGAGTATGAACATTCCATGCTGCCAATTTCAGTGTTGCTGTCCTTTTCTTATGACAATCTGTAATTTGACGAATCATGATAAACTAGGCATCTTTAAAGAAAGTAGTTTGCCATTGTATTCCTTCCTGACAGTGACCATACTGGTCGGTGACCGCCACTGTCTCGTTAAAGAGATCCTCTGCCTACCGTCGCGGAACTTTGAGACCATAACCAACAACTATCTATCGCAAAATTCCATCCGCCACCTGCCTTCCGTGATTTCTTGTGAAAAACATTCCTAAAACGGTTACGAAAAACATTGCATCCTCCCAGAAAAACACAAAACTGCGTATCTCTGAGGAAAACACAATTATTCCATCGCCATTTTACAGGAAGCAACAAACTTACACTACCAAAAAAGCACAGTTTAGGTTATAAGAATAGAAGATAGTATGACAAATGAATAAAGATTCTTCAAACATTTTTTAATTTAAAAAAAAGCAACAAAATGACTGCTCTATGAAAATATTCAGTAATTGAATCAGAAGCTGTCAGTTACCTGGGGATAACTCAGGGGCCTGAGCCTATCATAATCCTCCTGTCCAGCAGTATCCCACAATCCTAGACTGACAGGAACACCATCAACCATCATATTGGCTGTGTAGTTGTCAAATCTGTGTGTTAAACCATACAAACCGAAAATTGTTTCAATGCCTCGTTAGACAATCTCACAAAACAGCTGAGAAAGGTAACATAATGTTGAAGCAAATAAATCATCTGTATTTGACTACCTTAGGTCACTGTCAATAAAGGTCAGAAACAGAGTTATGAAATGATTGATTGATTGATTGATTTAGGAACCGACATCACAGCATTCGGGACATTCCCATAAGCACTCCGTCCCCATCCTCAGCAGCCAGCGAAGAGTTCCAACACTAATAGTTCCAGTAGCAATCTGATTATATGTCCGTCTCGCCTTTCCTCCGAGCGCCGAGCGTTGGCCAGATCCCCTCGTCACACCTCGCTGTCTCATTCTTACCAGACTATGGTGATCCATCTGCTCCTCTGAGGTGTACATGTGCTCCCACAAGGCCGCAACCACGTCTGCCTTGTCATGCATCAATACTCCACAAAGTTTTGCCGAGCCAGCCAATCTGTCCGCCTGTTCATTCCCCAGCACACCGGCATGCCCAGGATAAAAGATCCAGGTGATGCTTACTACCCGTGACCTCCAAAGCAAGCCACTCTGCATGAAGCTTGCCTGTTCTCACCCTTCTCAGCATGCTTTCTGAGTCAGTTACAATCACAATGAAAGTTATGAAATGTTATACACAACCTGTTCTGCCACATTGCAGTGAATCATGGAATGTGAATGAAGGAATCAGAAAGTGCTCAGAGGGCAAGGCATCATTTGCAAATACCTTGGACTGCCAGAGTAACTAATGAGTGCCTGGGAAAGGTTAATGAAAGTAGAACACTATACAAAATAAAAGGAGACAAAGAGTGTTCTTTTTTTTGGGCCATGTAATGAGAAGATCAGCATTAGAACACATCGTAACCACTGCAAAGATCAGATGTAGAAGGAGCAGGGACAGCCCGAGAGAAAGAAGAATGATGGATGGACTGTGATGGTGGCATGGAGGAATATCATCAACAGAAATAATCCAGAACCCTAGGATGGAGATCTGTGGCGATGTATGAGCGCCTATAGAACAGGATGATTTCACTGATACTATAATACATTACTGATACTATAATACATTACTGATACTATAATACATTACTGATACTATAATACATTACTGATACTATAATACATTACTGATACTATAATACATTACTGATACTATAATACATTACTGATACTATAATACATTACTGATACTATAATACATTACTGATACTATAATACATTACTGATACTATAATACATTACTGATACTATAATACATTACTGATACTATAATACATTACTGATACTATAATACATTACTGATACTATAATACATTACTGATACTATAATACATTACTGATACTATAATACATTACTGATACTATAATACATTACTGATACTATAATACATTACTGATACTATAATACATTACTGATACTATAATACATTACTGATACTATAATACATTACTGATACTATAATACATTACTGATACTATAATACATTACTGATACTATAATACATTACTGATACTATAATACATTACTGATACTATAATACATTACTGATACTATAATACATTACTGATACTATAATACATTACTGATACTATAATACATTACTGATACTATAATACATTACTGATACTATAATACATTACTGATACTATAATACATTACTGATACTATAATACATTACTGATACTATAATACATTACTGATACTATAATACATTACTGATACTATAATACATTACTGATACTATAATACATTACTGATACTATAATACATTACTGATACTATAATACATTTTAAATATGAAGTCAATGAAGTGATCGTCCCTTGTCATGTCACATGTCAAAAGCACTGACGTATGCTCACATCATCATGTCTTTAATAACCCTTAGATATTTCCAGGAATGTCCTTTCCCTGTCTACAACACCCACACTTCGTGACACTCTGGCAACTTGTCTGTATGAATCATTTGTTGAAGTTTTCTGTCTACAACACCCACACTTCGTGACACTCTGGCAACTTGTCTGTATGAATCATTTGTTGAAGTTTTCTGCACACATTTTACAACTTATATACTTATAAGCCCATTCATTATCATCATCATGTGCCATGTCGGTAAGCGTGGGTGGTTGTGATTCATCATCTCACACAATCACCAATCTTGGATCAGCTCTGTCTTCATGTCTCAATTATGCTACATGGCCAAGTCATCCAGATATTTACCTCTTTGCCCTCCCTTGCTCTTTTCTCATCGACATTTCCACTGGTCATGAAGTTTTCAAGTTTATTTCCTCTCGTGACAATCCCCCACAAATCTGGACTGTGTCTAATTTCTCTAATCAATTTACACTGTTCATTTATAAGCCCACTACCCATTTCAATATCTTATATTCACATAGATACCATGCAACAACTGCCATGCAGAATATGAACACACAAACTTACACTGTAGGAACATACTCTCCGGGGAAACTGTCTGTGGTGTAAGAGATCAGCATGCAGGTTTTACCTACAGTGCCATCACCAACAACAACACACTTAATAGGGCGGCCCTGTGCCATGTCTGTCATTTGTTACGCTGGAAAACACCCAAGCCGGAACCCAACGCTGACTGCAGTCAATATCTCTGCTGAAACGCACATATATGTTTGGTTTTAGCAATCCTCACTTGAAAATTCTCAAAGAAGAAATGTTTCACAAGCAACCATACACAACAAATAACAAACAAAAGCCTATATTAGTCATTAGACATTAGAAGACCTATCAATTTCAATCAGTGTTGAAAATTAAATTGAATGTACAGTAAACAATTTAGACTTGGATGCAGTCATCTACAGAGAATAATTATAATTTATAATATGACAGACACCTTCACTTCATGTATATTGTAAGAATAATTAATTTCACAGTTGTGGGAACTACTCCTAACAAAATAAACATAGTTTAAACTTTAATTGATAAACTCACATCATTATTTGATATTAATATTAATAGAATAGTAGAATAAGAAAGTCAGAAATGAGAAAGAGATACTTTCTTTTTCTGCATGTCACTGAAGAACATTCATTTAACATGTACACGGAACTGTAATAACGAACGACGTATGAAACAGAAAAGAAGGCAGCCCACTCCTGGGACTAATCTGTCCTTATCCGTGATTCCTGATGAGTCAGTAAGTCTGCTGGCACCGACACCGCTGATGATGATACTACCAACTAAACATGAATGAGAATGTTGCCTCCTCCCTCCTTATAACTTTAGAAGATGTGGGGAGGGACTTGCATCAAGTATAAAGCTTCGCTAACTAAATTATATTTTTGCCACCGCGCCATTCATATATCACTTACCCTTTCTTTAAGACGCACACAGACCATGTATTTGAGTTTCTTGCAGAGAAATGCTGTTCTGTTCTCCAATCTAGCGTTCAACCCGGCCACCTACATGGCTGCCATATTATTCACCCTACCTGGCTAAATATAACAGCCAATAAAACACGAATAAAGCAATCCTCCGGGATGCTCTCCCATGTCCCGTCTTTCATGACTATGTACAGCCGTCGACATCAACTGGCCTAGGCGATCATGTCTCTGCAAATCATTCTTTTCGTTAACTCTTCAGTCCCATCATTTCCTACTTTAACTAGTCCTATCCGAAGCTATTTACTATTATTATTTTAAGTTTAATGCATTTTAGGTCTTCAAGTGCTAACACAATAACCCTGTTGGACAGAAAGAGCTACAGATACTGAGATAGACGGTCTCAAGAGCAAGAAAGTACTACTACGTCACGGTGTTCCCCAGGGCGGAGTCCTGTCCCCAACACTTTTTCTAATCTTCATCAATGATCTTGTTGCTAATCTACCCGATGGAATTAAAGCGGCAATGTACGCTGATGACCTGGTTTTGTGGAGCGCAAATGAACATGCATCAATGGCCACCATATTGCTACAGAGAGCTGTAGATACATTTGTTGCATGGGCGGATTGATGGTGTATCAGTATCAGCATAAACACTGACAAGTGCAGCACCACTCTATTTACCCTTTCTCCAAAACAAAAGGCAGGGAGCATTCAGATAAATGGAACACCCCTAAGAGAAGACAAGGAACCAACATACCTTGGTGTAACATTCGACGACAGGCTGACATGGAGAAAACACATCAAAAAAGCAGTAGCAAAAGCCAGAAGGAAAATTGCCATCCTGAGAAAGTTAACTGGAACCACTTGGGGAGCCAGTGGGAAAATACTTAGCAAAGTTTATCAACAGAGCATACGACCACACTTGGAATACGGGTCAACTGCGTGGTGTTCAGCATCAAAAACTACACTGCAGGAGCTGGACAAGTTGCAAAATCAAGCTCTTAGAGTCATCACAGGAGGGATGAGATCAACCCCTATAGTAGCAATGGAGAAAATGGGGAGGACACAAGCTTTAAGAGAACGCAGAGATACAAAAACACTCATACAAGCAGAAAAGTTTCTCAGCTTGCCAGGCCACCCTATGAAGAACCGATTTGAAAACTTAGCTATGGGGCGGTTGAAAAGAAATAGTTTCATCCACCAGGCCAAACAACTCTGCAGAGAAACCATCGATCTTCCCACAGTTGGTATCCCCCTGACAACCATTCCAGAGCAAACCCCGTGGAAAGATGAACATAGAATATCGCTACAAATCCAGTCAAAAGTGAGAGGGATATTTGACAAGGAAGAACAGAACAGTGTACGGCGCAGAACAGCCACTCTCAGCTTCCTTGATGACGAATACCCACAGGACCTATGGATCCGAGTTTACACAGATGGGTCAGCACAAAATGCTGTTCGAAATGGAGGAGCGGGAGTGTACATAGAATATCCAAATAATACTAGAGACACGGCCAGAATTCCAACAGGAAAGTACTGCCATAACTATGATGCTGAAATTGAGGCAATCAAGATAGCCACAGAGAAATTACAAAATACCAGCCATGGAACACAACCTGTGGTGATATTGACAGATGCAAAATCCGTAATAGAGGCGCTCCTGTCTGGGAAATTGCCAGTTCTGAGGACACTACTTTCTGAACTTAGCAGTCAGCGTAAGATCACCATACAGTGGATACCATCCCACTGTGGAGTCCCCGGAAACGACAGAGCTGATCGATTGGCTAAGGAAGGAGCAAAAGAAGAACAACCTGATGTGCCTATTACATACCACCAAAAGAAAAGAATGATCAAATCAGTCAGAAGGCCACCAAACCTTACTCAAGACGACTACCACGTTATGGACAGACCAGAACAGGTCATGCTTCTGCGCCTCAGAACAGGACACAATAGATTACGCAACCACATGTATACAAAATTCAAGATTGGTGACTCAGCCATGTGCACATGTGGTTTGGCGTCGCAGACAGCAGAGCACATACTCCAGGATTGCCCAAACTACAACATATCCAGGCGAACCTTCTGGCCTAGAGAGACAACAGTGGAGGATAAACTCTATGGACCGCTGAATGAACTAAAAAAGACTGTTGGATTCATACAAGAGACAACATTGCAGTTATAAGCATATTTCAGGCGAACGAAAGAAGAAGAAGAAGAAGAAGAAGAAGAAGAAGAAGAAGAAGAAGAAGAAGAAGAAGAAGAAGAAGAAGAAGAAGAAGAAGAAGAAGAAGAAGAAGAAGAAGAAGAAGAAGAAGAAGAAGAAGAAGAAGAAGAAGAAGAAGAAGAAGAAGAAGGAGAAGAAGAAGAAGAAGAAGAAGAAGAAGAAGAAGAAGAAGAAGAAGAAGAAGAAGAAGAAGAAGAAGAAGAAGAAGAAGAAGAAGAAGAAGAAGAAAAGAAGAAGAAGAAGAAGAAGAAGAAGAAGAAGAAGAAGAAGAAGAAGAAGAAGAAGAAGAAGAAGAAGAAGAAGAAGAAGAAGAAGAAGAAGAAGAAGAAGAAGAAAGAGCTGAAGTCACAAATGGAATAGAGTGGAGTGGGTTGTTGTAACAGCTAGAAGAGGCCCATTGCGTTAAATCATATGCGAAGTAAGCAATAAATGCATGGTGAACAAGGTGATGTATCTATTGTTATAATTTATATAAGGACAACGGCATTTTATAAAAGACAAGGAGCACTTTTATAGCACTAGGAAGTTTGCGGAAGTCAGAAGAAATTAAACTTAGCATCAAACTTCGAATATTATTATTACATTCTAACGTTAAATCGGTACTACTGTATGGATCAGAACAACGAAAAACGACTAAACGATTACAAATAAACTCCAAACAGTCATAAATTTATGCCTGAGCAAAATATAAGGATTAAAATGACGAGACAGAATCGCCGACCTGAAGCTCATTGAGAAAATTAAACAAATACCAATGAATCAAGATGTAAAGAAATGGCGCAGAGTAGGACATACATTTAGAAAACCTGAAAATAATATAACTAGAAAGGCCTTTGTCTGGAATCTACAGGGCAAAATATATAGAGGAAAATATAAACATACACGGCGAATAGAGGTAGGGAAAGCAGTAAATAATATGGGAAGAACAAGGACGGAGCTGTGTGGGATAGCTAAGGATAGGACATTTTCAACTGAGTTGGTTGAGAACCTATGCCTTACTCCCCAGTGGTGGATATGGGGAGAAAGAAGAATCAGGTCTTCCCTGCGAAATCTAGGTGTTCCTCTTGGAAGTGCCCTGGGGGTTAATTAATCAGTCCTTTTGTTTCCACAGAAACCGGCATGGCCTGGACAGTAGAACCACTTCAGCTTCTGTAGGTGTGATGGCCCTGTGCCTCCGTCTTCAGCACTTTCCTTTTCTGGGGTAGGCTCGAGTTTGTATGTAAGTACATCTAGATTCTAGAACAATCTGGGTTTGTTTGTTTTTCGGCTCCAGAGACTCGCCGTCGCCACTTCTCATGTTA
Source organism: Cepaea nemoralis (assembly GCA_014155875.1). Taxonomy (NCBI): domain Eukaryota; kingdom Metazoa; phylum Mollusca; class Gastropoda; order Stylommatophora; family Helicidae; genus Cepaea; species Cepaea nemoralis. Next base: position 41,860 of record JACEFZ010012011.1, on the reverse strand, counting down.
GTTAAAACAATTCCGCCACGTGAAGGCCAGGAGTTGGACTTTTGCTGCCAGAGGTGATGAATACACAATCCTGGGGGTATTGTGTAAGGTTTGGTGCTCACCCCAACTCTGCGCCCCCCGCTAAATAACAGCAATTTGGAACCATCGCCATCAATGACCCTCCTCTCTTGTGTCTTTCCCCCATGCTGTTGGTTATGTTTCTGCGCAAGTGATGTCTGGTGTCACTTATTACCCTCAAATAAGCACTTGCCTGGGTCAAGACATATCTGGACTTGAGTGAGAGGAGACCAAGAGAATACTACATTGTTTTGATTTGTGCGCAAATGCAGTCCGGCACTATTCGCACCCTTCATTTTGGATATCTGATGGAACGTGACTTGTAGAGCTATGGCAAAGGTAGCTTTTGCAAGACGGAAAACGTACTCACCAATAAAAAGTGAGAATTGCTGTTAGAAAAAGAGTGATGAATTACTGTTTGGAATTTATACTGTTGCATACATGTGAAACATGGGCAATAGACAGAGAAGCTGAGAAACATCTAATGACAATGGAAATGTGATTTCCGAGGGAAATACATATGCGTGGACAGAAAAACAGACGACAAACAGGTTTGGCGGTTTGGAAGTCATTTTTTGTTATTTGGTTCGTTGCATTCTGTGCAGGTTTATTCTTCACATTTGAATGCATTTCCTAGCCTCTGTTTCCACATGTTATTCTCTCTCTCTCTCTCTCTTTCTCTCTCTCTCTCTCTCTCTCTCTCTCTCTCTCTCTCTTTCTCTCTCTCTCTCTCTCTCTCTCTTTCTCTCTCTCTCTCTCTATTTTTAAGTATGTGTGTGTGTGTGTGGGGGGGGGTGTGGAGGGGGGGGGGGTTGTGGAGGGGGGGGGGGGCTGTTTATTGTTGGTATTGTTTAATATTTTCCCTGATTTGTGTTCTTCTGTTTAGTTCTTTAATTAACTGAGGTGTAATTCTGCTTTTCTTGCTTTCTCTATAGTTTTGTCCCCATTCTCTGAGAGTTTCTTCTTTTACTTAACCCTACTCCTACTACTTGTTTATTACTTCTGGTTACTAATTTAACTGCTTGTTCTGCCTTTTTTCATTATGTGTGATTCCAGTGTGTACTGGAATCCATTGTGTTTGCATTGCACCCTTTTGCTTTCAATTGTATGATTAGGCCCAATATGTCCTTTATGTCTGGTCTGCTACACGCTAACAAGCTGTCTAGTTTCTGTACCGTATCCAGTGAGTCTGATAGGAGAGTTATTTCTGTGGGCGGGAAGACATCATGTTGTGTGTCTTTAATACCGTTATCTTTTCTGTTGAATAAACTGAAATTCAATTTGTTGATTTATAGCTGAAGCCGATTCCCTGATTCTGGGATCGCAAAGGCTGCTCCTGTTTTGTCGTCTTTAGACCCATCTGTATATATGGCAATACTTCTTTGGTTAGTCTGTTGACATACTGTATAATGCTACTTCTCATGCAGCTATTTCATCGCTGTCTTTGCTTATTTCCTTAGTTAAATTGGCGTCTACTTTTGCTGATCTTTATGGTTTTTTCTAGATTGTTTAGCTCAGATATGTTTGCATCCCTCCATCCTGTTGGATGTCCATTAATTGAAATATCCTGAACTTCGTCCTGATTACATTTTAGCTCTTTATATACCAGGTGTGTTTCGCCCAGTGTTGTTTGTATCCAGTAGTTTAACCTCAGCTCTTCTTCTAGCCTGAGAGCTTGTATTCCCAAGCTGACTTCTAGTGCTTTTTTGGGTGTTCTTGGCCGTCTCCGTGGAGAAGGTGTTACGGACGCGATTCGTAATCCAGTATAACCGGTTCGTAACACGGTGGTGCTGTCTTTTTTTCCGAAAAAGGTATAGGTGCCGGTCGTTTAGAAAGCAATGGCAAACTACTGAACATTAACTTGCCCAGGAATCAGGAATAGCCAAAATGCTGGGGTTGACTGCTACGTCCTGTGAAGGACATGCAACCAATTTTTTTTAATTATCTCTAACACATGGGAGGAAACGTCCGGCTTGCGAAATCATTTGGCTTGGTCCTGTCTAGGCAACCGCAGGCGGGACTCGAGATTCAATAAATCTAGGAGCTTTAATAACAACTAGCAATAAATATCTCCCTGGAATAGGGGTTAACGTCTTTCTCCGTAATCCCTATATTATCGTGAGTAACGTAACCTGCGTGAGAATCGGTAGCGGTTCTCGCCGTGTTGGTAACTTACGGGGTATGTGAGCCGGTCGCTCAGAAAGCAATGCAGACTACTGAGCGTAATCTTGCCTAGTACATTAACAGCAGCTGAAAATTGCCGATGTTGACTGCAACGTCCTGTAAGGGATAAAAAAAAAAATCCCTAGCAGTATCGTCAATACCAACTAACATTACAACCCTCACCAAACAGAAGCAGTTCAAGTCATTACGCTAGGAGTTAGTTTATTAGTATTATAAGTTTGATCAAATATAGCAGACTAAATTTTAAATTGACAAAATGTCTAAGGCTGGTGAACGGCCCTTGGTAGGATAAAGATTTCTTACCCTTGCTCTATTACATTTTGTTGTATGTTGTATAACCTTTATTTTATTTGTTTCTGCAGCTGAATCGTATACTATGCTTACATACTCTATCTTACTTCTTGTAAATGAACTGTAGAAATGTCGTTTCATTGTTACTTCTGCTTTCCAACTATCTCCTTGTATTGCTTTTAGGATGTTACCTAGACTTGACTATTAGGCTATCTATAGATTTCTTCTAATTTAGCTGCGAGCCTAGGGCCACTCCTAGAAATCTTGCTTTCTTTCTCTTGTTTGCTACTTCTCCATTGAATGTCATAGTTATTTGGCCACTTCTCCGTGATGGTTCTCTGCTCCATGTTATCTCTACAGTTGTTTGGACGTTTATTTGGAATCTCTAGTGGTTCTTCCAGCTGCCTTCTTTGTTTATATGTTGTTGTAACTTGCTGTGTCCTAGATATAGTCATTTCCACTCCACCATATACCTGCATACCGTGACAAGAAGACACAGTGTTCTGTGCTCATTTTTTTAGAAAAAAAAGGCGTTGGAAAACATCGGGACGACTGGAATGTTCAGCTTTGGAAGAGGCAGTGACAGACTTAGAAATATGATGCCCGACGAAATGAGACGGTGGCATGAAGGAATATCATCAACAGAAAGCACCCAGGACACGACGGACTGAGATCTGTGGAGACGCCTGAACATATACTCTACTTAGCATGGCACATGATCACGACTGTGTAGTTTGTATGTGCACAGCACTAAAGAACCTTATTATCACAGCGGATATTGCGCATGCTCGCCAGTCAGTAATGGGGTTCAATCCCTAAGAGTGGCAGCATTTCTCCCACCAATAAAGCTCTGGGGACGACCTTGCTTAATAAACTGGGCACCGGATAATTTTCAGAATTGTCTCAAAAGCAAAAGCGACCAGGGATGGAACTGGCCATCCTACCACATTATACAGTGACACAGAACGTGTGAAAGTCGCACAGTTCATACCCGTCATCCTACCATCTTATTGAGTGGCATAGAACATGTGAGAGTCGCACAGTTCATACCCGTCATCCTCCATTATGGTACAGTGACATAGAACGTGTGAGAGTCGCACAGTTCATACCCGTCATCCTCCATTATGGTACAGTGACATAGAACGTGTGAGAGTCGCACAGTTCATACCCGTCATCCTCCATTATGGTACAGTGATATAGAACGTGTGAGAGTCGCACAGTTCATACCCGTCATCCTACCATATTATACCGTGACATAGAACGTGTGAGAGTCGCACAGTTCATACCCGTCATCTTACCATATTATACAGTGACATATAACGTGTGAGAGTCGCACAGTTCATACCCGTCATCTTACCATATTATACAGTGACATATAACGTGTGAGAGTCGCACAGTTCATACCCGTCATCTTACCATATTATACAGTGACATATAACGTGTGAGAGTCGCACAGTTCATACCCGTCATCTTACCATATTATACAGTGACATATAACGTGTGAGAGTCGCACAGTTCATACCCGTCATCTTACCATATTATACAGTGACATATAACGTGTGAGAGTCGCACAGTTCATACCCGTCATCCTACCATATTATGCAGTGACACAGAACGTGTGAGAGTCGCACAGTTCATACCCGTCATCTTACCATATTATACAGTGACATATAACGTGTGAGAGTCGCACAGTTCATACCCGTCATCTTACCATATTATACAGTGACATATAACGTGTGAGAGTCGCACAGTTCATACCCGTCATCTTACCATATTATACAGTGACATAGAACGTGTGAGAGTCGCACAGTTCATACCCGTCATCCTACCATATTATACAGTGACATAGAACGTGTGAGAGTCGCACAGTTCATACCCGTCATCTTACCATATTATACAGTGACATAGAACGTGTGAGAGTCGCACAGTTCATACCCGTCATCTTACCATATTATACAGTGACATAGAACGTGTGAGAGTCGCACAGTTCATACCCGTCATCCTACCATATTATACAGTGACATAGAACGTGTGAGAGTCGCACAGTTCATACCCGTCTTCTTACCATATTATTGAGTGGCATAGAACCTGTGAAAGTCGCATAGTTCTTACCCGTCAGCAGTCTCTGCCATCTAAAATGGCGTCTAAGACTTTAGGTACAGTAACAAATAATCATATGGCACGAGCTGTTGCAAACACAATGGGAAGTAGAGTTTAGTGAAGGGGGCGGGGTTTATACCGATATAACTTGCAGACCACACGTATACTGCTTTACTCTGTGTGTGTGCGTGCGTGTGTGTACATGTGGGCGTTTAAGTGTGTGTATGTGCGTACTTCGCTTTACTTTATATGTATATGGACTTTTGTACAACTTATCACAAACATCAGAAAGAGGCAGTGACCATTTTGTTGCCACATTCATTGGCACCTTTCCGTCTTGACAGACGATAGTTTGGTACATTGTGCTTTAAAAAGGCTTAATAACTACGATCCATGGCGGTGGCGAGTGTGGCTGGTAAGGCCAATTCTTGCTGCAAATGTTTGCCCACAGTAGGTGCATGTGAAAACATGGTCATTTCCACCATTTTGCACCATCTTACGTCTCTCACGCTCTGTGTGTGCTTTATCTGCAATCATTTTCTCCTTTGTCTTTATTCCGTTTCTGATAGTTGCCCTCCATGCAACACGTTCAGCGGCGACGTGCTCCCAATGTGCATTATCAATGCCTGTATCAATCATGTCCCGCTTACACACATCTTTGTATCGTAGTAGAGGCCGACCCTGAGATCTCCTACCCGTCTGTAATTCACCAAAAAAGATGTCCTTTGGTATTCTACCATCATCCATCCTCCTAACGCCACATTATGAGAAGACAAAAACTGTAACATATTGTGACAACTGGAATGATGTGTGGAAAGAGAGATAGAGGAAGACATCGAGATAAAATTCTTGACAGTCGTGTGTCATGACATGAATGGGTGTCAACACATGAACTGACATATGCTGTTGGAGGTCGCAAGATGTGGAGAAGCATGATTACCCACGCCAGTCGGCAAGGCATTTGCACCCGCTTGTGTGTGTGTGTGTGTGTGTGTGTGTGTGTGTATATATATATATATATATGTGTGTATATATATATATATGTGTGTGTGTGTGTGTGTGTGTGTGGACGCGTCACTTAACTACACACGAACACTCACACACATATGCAGGGAAGGCAAGGTATATATATACATACACACAAATAGAAACGGAAGGTACGCGCACACTCTCAAGAATTAACACTCACACAGGCACATGCAAACACACACATCTTCTAGAATGGCAGATGTGATCTAGTGCGAATTTTTCATAAACATATGTAGGGTGTAAACACCCCTCCCGTGAGGTGAGGGGTTACCAGGCCTTGATACAACCAAGATCTGGCTACATTCTCCCGAGTTATTTAAAATACAGTATCACGGCAATGAGAGCCACAGTCGCTCGAAGCTCACGTCTTTGGACTAAAAGTGCAATGCTCAGGTAATAGTAACGGCATTTTGCATCTGTAATATTAAACGTATCCCTTACATTCATGTGGGCTAACGATCACTGTGTACCAACAGCAGGATCTGGCACGGTGTGTTAAATCTCTCGCTATCCCACAGGGTTATGTAGTGCAGTGTGCTCACGTGCTTGTACGTTTGTTCCGTGATAGATAAGACTTTAATGATTGCTCTCTGCGGCCCAACACGATAATGTTGAACCGGATGTCTCAGTTTCTTCTTACCAGTCTCTGTCTTTATCTGTTTTAATCGCCGTTGTTTCCATATTTCCCCCATCTGTTTCAAATAAAATGTAGTCTTGGACCAAACAAAAATGGATGGGAAAAAAATGGGAGTGAGGAGACATACATTGGAGAACGTGGTGACAACTGGCAAAATTGAGGGGAAGAGAACAAGGGGAAGCAGATAAGTACATACCTGGATGGCTTGGCCACGTAGTATGCCCGAGACAAGAGCAAAGATCTGATCCATGACACTGGTGATCGTATGAGATGGCGAAACATGACCGTCCACACTTATCGGCATGGCACATGATGACGATGAGAGGTGTGTCACAGTTATGACTTATAAAGTTGTTATTATAGTAGCAGACATGTTGAATTATAACGCAATGACAACATTTCGGCGATATATAAACCCATGGCAGTTACGGGAAGTAGCTTAATTTTTTAAAGAGGACTAATCATCCCATGGCACTTTAATCAGTTAAACTGTATGTGGTAACTGCAATGTACATGCAATTATCAACACGAATTGAGGAGATCTCTCACAAAATGTATTCCGTATTAAAGCTCGACACATGTTTTTCATTAAAAATTATAGACAAGTATATTTAGTAAAATACGTCATCTTCACGTGCATTCCCCGCATTACAGGTTGGCCATGTCTTCACGCTCACTCACGAGGCCTCTGTCAGCCCATGTCTGGATGTTGTCCACGTATAAGGCCTCTGTCAGCCTATGCCTTGATGTTGTCCACATATAAGGCCTCTATCAGCCTATGTCTGAATGTTGTCCACATATAAGGCCTCTGTCAGCCCATGTCTGGATGTTGTCCACGTATAAGGCCTCTATCAGCCTATGCCTGGATGTTGTCCACGTATAAGGCCTCTATCAGCCTATGCCTGAATGTTGTCCACATATAAGGCCTCTATCAGCCTATGTCTGAATGTTGTCCACATATAAGGCCTCTATCAGCTTATGCCTGGATGTTGTCCACGTATAAGGCCTCTATCAGCCTATGCCTGGATGTTGTCCACATATAAGGCCTCTGTCAGCCCATGTCTGGATGTTGTCCACATATAAGGCCTCTATCAGCCTATGTCTGGATGTTGTCCACGTATAAGGCCTCTATCAGCCTATGCCTGGATGTTGTCCACATATAAGGCCTCTGTCAGCCCATGTCTGGATGTTGTCCACATATAAGGCCTCTATCAGCCTATGTCTGAATGTTGTCCACATATAAGGCCTCTATCAGCCTATGCCTCTATGTTGTCCACATATAAGGCCTCTATCAGATTATGCCTGGATGTTGTCCACGTAAAAGGCATCTATCAGCCTATGTCTGAATGTTGTCCACATATAAGGCCTCTATCAGCCTATGTCTGAATGTTGTCCACATATAAGGCCTCTATCAGCCTATGCCTGGATGTTGTCCACATATAAGGCCTCTATCAGCCTATGCCTGGATGTTGTCCACATATAAGGCCTCTATCAGCTTATGCCTGGATGTTGTCCACATATAAGGCCTCTGTCAGCCCATGTCTGGATGTTGTCCACGTATAAGGCCTCTATCAGCCTATGCCTGGATGTTGTCCACATATAAGGCCTCTATCAGCCTATGTCTGAATGTTGTCCACATATAAGGCCTCTATCAGCCTATGTCTGAATGTTGTCCACATATAAGGCCTCTGTCAGCCTATGTCTGGATGTTGTCCACATATAAGGCCTCTATCAGCCTATGTCTGAATGTTGTCCACATATAAGGCCTCTATCAGCCTATGTCTGAATGTTGTCCACATATAAGGCCTCTGTCGGTCCATGTCTGGATGTTGTCCACATATAAGGCCTCTATCAGCCTATGTCTGGATGTTGTCCATGTATAAGGTCTCTGTCAGCCTATGCCTTGATGTTGTCCACATATAAGGCCTCTGTCAGCCTACGTCTGGATGTTGTCCAACTATAAGGCCTCTGTCAGCCCATGTCTGAATGTTGTCCACATATAAGGCCTCTATCAGCCTATGTCTGAATGTTGTCCACATATAAGGCCTCTATCAGCATATGTCTAAATGTTGTCCACATATAAGGCCTCTATCAGCCTATGTCTGAATGTTGTCCACATATAAGGTCTCTATCAGCCTATGTCTGAATGTTGTCCACATACAAGGCCTCTATCAGCCTATGTCTGAATGTTGTCCACATATAAGGCCTCTGTCGGTCCATGTCTGGATGTTGTCCACATATAAGGCCTCTATCAGCATATGTATGAATGTTGTCCACATAAAAGGCCTCTGTAAGCCAATGTCTTCGTTATTCAATTTCACTACAAGAGTTAAGAACATAGCTGCAGTGTTGCCATCTCATTTTGGTGAAAAAGCACCAAAATCGACCCCAAAAAGCATCAAAAAGCACCCAAAACTTTTGGAAAGCACCGAAAAAAAAAGAAGAAAAAAAGGCACCAACTGTTTTTATTACAAATTTAACAAGGTAGCACATTATAATGTAATATTATCACTTCGTATTACAATGTAGTTTATTCCAGATCCGCCAAATCCCAATCTCAACTACTCTCGGGCCAAGAAAGAACTAAATTGCAATAATATTATAATAGTGTGACATTACAGGTTAGGCACGTGATCGTACAGGACACAAGTCTTCGCGTTGTTAGAAACATACTTTATTAGCCGAATCGTTCTATTTCAGCCCACATGATGGAGACTCCCTTCTTGGTGTTGACATCTCTTCTCGCTGGCCCCCAAGTGACGTGTGTGTTTTCCTAGATACACTTCTTCATTCGTGCACACACGTTCACTATGGTTTTCCCCCTAGTCAAGGAATGCGCAGCATTCCTTAACTCTTTACTCCTAACCTAATTCCCTCACTGTTACAATGCCTCCCCTTCTTCAAAGAGAATTTTTCCTTGAAAAAATCTCAACCCCAACTTTTAAATAGTTAACTTTACATCTCTATTCTACAATAACAACAATTCCATATATTTCCTAACTCAATTTCTCCTATCTCCTCATAGCCAATTGCTAACCAGAGACAATAATATCGAAACTCTCTACAAAACTCGTTATAAAGTTCTCTAGAAAACTTTCTACAAAACTCTCCATAAAATTCCCCACAATACAAAAGTCTCCATAAGCGAACCGCTTTTAACTTTAAAATGTCCATCTAAATTATGATTGACAAAACTGAAGATATTCCCCTTATCCTTTATTTCCCCCTTATTCACATTCTCACACTCTCAGTATTCTAGGATAGACAGAACAAAATAGCTAGATTAGATTTGGGTAGGTGCGCACCTGAAAATAATAAAAGTAAGGAAAAAGTAAGAAAGTAAGAAGTAATCACCTTTCTCTTCCCATACATTCTCAAAACTTTATCAAAAATAAAGTTTCAAAATTTATCTTCAGTTTCCGTCAATAATAATTGTTATTATCAAAAAAATATGTTAATCCAAAACTGCTAGCCTTTGTATTATTCAGCTCATCAATTTCCCGTTTACCATTCCTTCAACAACAAAAAACTTCCTAACTATTATTATACTGTTAAGTACAGTCTTCTTCTTCCAATATGCAGTTATTTAAATGCCAAAACTCAACCTGGCATTCCCCCCCATATTCTCCCATTAAACGCTGTTCAACCCAGCTCCTATTATAAACCTTGTATATACATTGCATACCCCACATGTAATAACAACATACCCCTCCATTACTACATATAGAGTCACTTCACTAACCACTACTTTAATTCATCTTCTAACTGAACTTCAAAGTAATAATCATTTTAAACACACTTAGGGTAACTCAATCAAACCAAAACATCGTAAAAATAACCATCTAAGATAACTTATTTTTCACATTTCATAAAACACAATTGAAGTCCCAACAATTGAGCAAACCATTTCAATCCCCACACATTAATCAATGTACACATACATTATAAATTTCAAGACCATATTCTGAGTACCCAATAATAATTTTCCGACGTGTCCAACTTCTTCTTCTATCCGCCATCTGCAGAACCTTGTATCACTCTATTCATCTATCTCTTCTCCATTTCTTTAATAACCTCAAATTTTTTTCTATAATTGCAATATCTACATCAATGTCGCTATCCTCTCGAGGAGAGCTATCTTCTTTCATATCAGCTTCTTCATCAGTTTCTGACTTTTCATCCATCTCTTGTTCCCCATCTGTATATCCATTACTAGCAACCGCTAATCTCTTCCTTTCTAAATCCAATCTAATTTTCCTGTCTTGCCGTCTCAACAAATTTTCAAATAGTGGCATCTCTTCCTCACTCGAAGAATTCGCTCTAAGTTTCCTTTGCCTCTTAATTTCTTTTTCTTTCTGTCTATCTAACTTTCTTTTTACTGCCTGTCTTGTATTCATAAATGGAGGTTCAATATTTTCCCTGACTGACTCTTCACTAATATAATCGTCATACACGTTATTTTCCTCTGTCATGACTGTTTTTGGTACCGTTTCTTCTTGTTCAGCTGTAGTAGATGCTGTTGTTACTTGTTTTCCATTCTCTATAGGTATTGGATATACCGATTGTCTGACAATCTGTCCACCTGACAATATTTCTTCGGAACAATAATTATTATTATTATTCTCTGCATCCCTTTCTTCATTATCCCGCCTTAAGTGTTCTACATGTGAACGTGCAACATGCCCTGAAATTTGATTCTTAATAGTATACGACACTGGACCTTTTTTTCTAAAATATAGTATCCCGGGACCCAATGAGCATCAAACTTAGAGTTTTTTCTATGTTTTTTATAATATACCCTATCACCTACGTTAAACTCTTGTAAGTGTGCATTTTTATTTGCGTATTTCTTCTGTCTTTCTCTAGCCTTAATTATATTATTTCTTAAACGTACATGTGCTTTATGCATCTCTTGCAACCTTGTTTCTTGAAAATCTTCCCCCAGATATTTTCTCCTAGGCTTTAATAAATTATCAATTGGCAATATTGGTTCTCTTCCATGTACTAAGTAAAATGGTGAGAAACCTGTTCCTTCATTTTCGTGTGTACGTATCGCCGCTAATGCTATCCCCAAATAAAGATCCCAATCCATATCGTGTTCTTCTACATTTTTCGCTAGAATATTGTATAGTGTTCTGTGTTGTCTCTCATTTTTAGCATTAGAAGTTGGTCTGTAATATGAAGTCCTAATGTGTTTTATATTCCAATCTTTTACCAATTTCTCAAACTTTTTATTTACAAACTCTTTCCCATTGTCTGTAAGTATTATTTGTGGACATCCAAACCTTGGTATAAATTCTTGTAAAAGCATATTTATAACTGAATCAGCACTCTTGTCTGGAATTGGATACACTTCTGGCCAAAGACTATATGAATCAACTATATGTAGTAGGTATACATTTCCCGATAATGTTTTTGGATGAGGACCTGAAATATCCAAACTTACTTTCTGCATTGGAAATTGAGGAATATCGGTATCTTGTAAAGGACATTTAATTATCTTCATGTTTCTTAACCTACGCTTTTCACATGCTTCAACATATTCATATACGCTTTTGAATAAATTCGGCCAATAATATTTACTGCTAATAGCCTTCACTAACTTATCTCGTCCAAAATGACCATTATTATCGTGGTATGCCTTTAAGACTTCTTGTTCTAAATGTTTCGGAATATATTTTCTTACTCCTTCACCTTTTTCACTGATATAATATAATTGATTGTCTTCTTGTAACTCTACAAACTTTCTTTTAAAACTATTTTCCCCTGTTTCTTTCAATTTCTTTTTTTATCTGTACTACTTTTGGATCTAATTCTTGTTCTGTTTTCATATCAAACTGTTCTAAATGTGGGTCTTCTGTTCTAGATTCCGACTCTTGCTCCGATGGTAAACTCTCAAATTCTTCCCTATTTATTATGGCAGAATCTAATATATTTACTTGCCAGTTTCGATCGTCTACCTCTGGTTCAACTTCATCTTCCGTGTTTCCTGATGACTGTGGGTACGGGATTCTAGACAAAAGATCGGCGCACGTATTATGTTTCCCTGACACATATTCAACCTTAGCATTGTACCCTTGTAAATTCAATGCCCACGTTTGTATTTTCCTATTTTGTATTGGTGCTTCTAATATCGACTTTAATGGCATGTGGTCAGTTCTAATAATGAAATTGGCGTTATGTAAGTAGTAATTTAATTTTTGCAGCGCGTAGTGTATAGCATATGCTTCCTTCTCAATAATCGGCCATTTGCGTTGAGTTCTGCTGAGTTTATGCGACAAGAAATAGATTGGTCTTTCATTTTTAACCCCTGGTATTCCAGATTCTTCTCCTTCATATGGTTGAACCAAACATGCTCCTATTGCGTTGTCTGAAGCATCTGTGTATAGTATTAGCTGTTTATTCAGGTCTGGATGTGTCAATAATGGTACCACCGTTAAGCTATCTTTTAAAAGTTCAAACGCTTTTTGACACTCATCATCCCACTTAAATCTAGCGTATTTTCCCGTTAAATTCGTAATAGGTATTGCTATCCTTGAAAAGGCTGGTACAAACCGCCTATAATACGCACACGTTCCTATAAAAGCCCGCACTTCCTTAACGTTAGTGGGAGGAGGTAATTCTTTAATAACCTTTATCTTTTCCTGGTCTGGTTTAATACCTTCCCTATTTATTATATAGCCTAAATATTTTGTTTCTGTCTTTAAAAACTGGCACTTACTAAGCTTTAATTTAACGTCATGCCTTCTTAATCTGTCAAATACTAGTCTAACATGTTTTAAATGATTCTCTACATCTCCTTTCGTAAAAATCAATACGTCATCAATATATGCTAGGGCAAAACTTTGCATACCGTCTAGTACTTCATTTATTAAGAACATATAGTGAGACGGTGCATTTTTCAGACCGAATGGCATACGTAAAAATTCGTACGAACCCATATGAGTACAAAAGGCACTTTTCTTTTGCGCGTCTACCGACATCGGAATACACCAAAATCCTGCCCTTGCGTCCAGCGTTGTGAAATATGTAGAGCCATTAAGCAGCCCCAAAATATCATCAATTACTGGCAGTGGGTACGCTACATTCTTAGTAATTTTATTTAACGCCCTGTAGTCACAACAGAACCTGTTCGAACCATCAGACTTGGCCACAATTACCACCGGAGATGACCATTCTGATTTTGATCTTGTTATTATGCCTGCTTTCAACATATCTTCTATTGCCTTTTCTACGACTTCTCTATTTCTTAATGGAGTTCTGTATGGTTTTAACTAATTGGTGGATGATCTCCCGTGTCTATTTCCATCGTAACTGTTTGTGTCTTACCCAATTCTAAATCATTTATCGCAAAAACATCTTGATTTTGCTTTATAAGTTGTTCTAACACTTCCTTATTTTCTGGCGAAGTTTTTAATTGTGCTAACAATTCTTTTTCTCTTGTTACTTTGTCTAGTGAATGTATTTGTGCTGTATTTCTTCTAGATGGATGGATCAATTCATCCATTCTTACGTTCCCTTTTCTTCTGTATCCGCGTCTATTATTACTTCTTTCATTAGAGGTTTCTGAATAACTTATGCCTGCCATATTTACTCTATCTGTTGCCAATATGTCACTAACGTTATGTTCTAGCTTAGCTATTACACATCCTCTGTATAATTTAATTTCTCTACCTGTGTTATTAATAACCATTACTGGAAATGTTAAACTTTTATCTAATTTTATTATTCCATCCGGAACTTCTAAACCTGGCTCATCAATTATTTCATTTTGCAATTCCGTGATTCTGACTATGTTTCCTGCTACATAATACGGGTTTCTCTTCAGTCTTGCTTGTATCAAATTAACTGACTGTGGTTTTAAATTCATGGTCGTTTTGACTCTAACTAGTGTCGACACATGCATATCTTCTTCTAGATCTACGTAAACATCTTGGAATTTTAATTTATGCAAATCAAATAAAAGTCTCACCCCATTTTTCAATAAAAAATCTCGTCCCAATATCATATTTCTATTTAAATCTTTAACCACATGGAACATATGCCTGACATTTATCCCTCCTAATTTCAAATTTATCATCGTTTGTCCTAACACTTCTAATTTTTGTCCCGTTACCGAATGAAGATTCTCCTGAATTCTAAATATTTTACAATTTTTTAACATTCGATATAAAAATGCTTCTTTAATCACGCTAACTTGTGCTCCCGAATCAACTAATGTTCTAACTTTATATTTTCCTATCTGTACTATACATGAGCTAGGATCTACCATATTTAATGACAATTGTTTTACCTCGGCTTGTTTTTTATTTCTAAATGTTCTATTATACTCATCCTTTGGGTTTTTAATATATTGATGCCCTTTTTGGATCTTACTATCTTCCCTCCTACTGCCGATCCTATTCAGTAAGCGGGATGCCAATTTCACTGATTTCCTGACCTTCTAAAATTTCTCTGTATTTCTCCAGAATTCCAATTTGCTGGTCTGCCATTTGCAATTCTATTCTGTATACTCGTCTGAACACCTCTACTATTTTGCGTATTCGATGGGCCACTTCTGTTACCACAAAAGCGAAAAATGTGCCCCCGTTGGTGACATCCCCAACAAACCACATTCGAGTTATTTGTGTTACCTTCCATGTTTCTTACAGTATTTCTCACTTGTCCTCTTCTATCTTGATTATATACATTCTCGTTTCTTTGCACCATCTGTATTTCTCCTCGTCTTCCTCTCCATCCATGTCTATACTGTCCTATTTCCATAGGTTCTTCAATTCTATCTTCCGAACTACTACCTAACTCTCGTCCTACCCTTAACCTAAACCTCCTCCTCAAGCTTTCCTCTTGTATAGCGATATCTACCGCTTGTGACAATCTTGCAGGATTCTCTCTTAATAATTTAAATTTCAATCCATCTGACCTAATCCCATCAACAAAAATCCCTACTAACATCCGTTCCACTTCTTCTGCTCGTACATTCTGTCCTAAAAATGACTCTTCAGCTAAATTGATTAACCTGTCACTGTATAACTGAACACTTTCTGTGCTGTTTTGTCTAGTCTGTCGCAATACTGAGAATGCGTGTTGTGGATCAGTAATTTCAGCATATTTTCTTGCGAGATCATCTTTAAATTCTTCCCAGGTTTCACCTCCTGCTGCTTCTAACTTTCTTCTAATGTGGTCAGAAACTGGACTTGTACTTGTTCTGTATGCCAAATTCTTTTTCTCTCCATCTGTAGCGTTTACTAAATATGCATGTTTCTCAATAGAAATAATCCATTTCTTAAACTGATTTGCTTGACCACTAAATCTTTCAACATCAGTGCTTATATTTTGTTGTCTTAACACTGCATCCAACCTTGATATTGCCCCGCCAACTCCAGTCATTACCTGTGAAAAAATCTTGGGATTCCATCCTAAAATTTATAATTATCAAGCAATATACAAATATTTCAAACAATATTAATTTCAAACCCTGCAACAATACATAATCTGTTAATTACTCTAATATTATCTAATTATCTTAACTAAAGCCTCCAATCGAAGATCCTGACGAAGAAATATTCCTGTTTCAATCCTGAATTCTGACAAAAGAATTTAAATGACCTCCTGATTCAGAATTACCTACACCACATAAAAAAGGACTCTAATCAAGCTCATTGAAATGAGCAGAACAAAGAAGAGCCTCTGGATTTCTTTCCTTAATAATTCAATCGAAGTCGAAGTCAGTTCTTTCCAATTATTTCCTGACGTTGATTATGCTCGATATCAGGCTCGCAACAAGACTGTTTGATTACTTGCTCGATTACTGTAGATTCCCTTCAAGTAAGGTCACCTTCACGCAAGCGACAACTGCTCACGACTTCAGAAAAAAAAACTCACTTTCCAACAGCAATCTGTGATTTTCATATATATATTTCAGCGCAAACGTAACCCAGTCAACAACAATTGGACTTAAAGCTGACGCTATCCAGTCTCTTATTTTCATGTGGGACTCTCGCCATGGTCAGTTTAAATTACTTTATCCAAACCCCGAGTTGAGACAAGTTTCATTTATGCCTTCCTTTAATTGAAGTGACTGTAGAGAGTATTGCAGATCTTGATTTCATAATTATGGAATTTGCACCATAACCTTGACTTCACCTTCAACAGTCCCACGGGTTAAAACTCATAATTTGTACTGATTTTTGATGCAGAACGGCATTACTTGATCTCAATATACCATTTTGCGTTGGTCAGTTCTCCAGTTAATTTCATAATTATGTAATAACATCAGTCTTTCAAAAAAAATAAGTTTATCAATCAAACCTTTTTTTAGCGCTGTCCTTGAAAATGGATCTCCTTCTTAACCAGGAATCCAGTGAGAACCCAGAACAGCTACCAACAGTCGGCTTTCATCTGTTGCGTTTCTCAATATTTACTTCTCCAGACACCCCAGACATAACCATCTTCTATGGCGGTACTCTCTCTCTCCGCGACCTCCCATGTTTCATAAATTCACGGCACCAAATCAACCTGTTATAATAGTGTGACATTACAGGTTAGGCACGTGATCGTACAGGACACAAGTCTTCGCGTTGTTAGAAACATACTTTATTAGCCGAATCGTTCTATTTCAGCCCACATGATGGAGACTCCCTTCTTGGTGTTGACATCTCTTCTCGCTGGCCCCCAAGTGACGTGTGTGTTTTCCTAGATACACTTCTTCATTCGTGCACACACGTTCACTATGGTTTTCCCCCTAGTCAAGGAATGCGCAGCATTCCTTAACTCTTTACTCCTAACCTAATTCCCTCACTGTTACAATATATTTTGGGAAAGCACTAAAACAAGCACTGGCGGTATTCATTCAAAATGTTATAAACTAGCACATTATAATTTATTATTAGCACTGAATGTTAGAATGAAGTTTATTCCAGATCTGCCAAATCCCAGTCAAACAACTCCTCTTCAGTTTCTGTAGCTATTTCCTGCTGTGTTTGCTCCTGCGATGATGATGATGATGATGATGATGATGACTGAAAGAAACGTGTATATACCTTCTGTGATTCAATTTTTCGTAGAATATCCTTAGGTAGTTTATAATCGGGATACACCACTTTCTCCGTAATCCCGTTTATCACGCAGGGTCTCGTAGCGGGCGAGAGCTGGAAGCGGTTCTACCCCCGCTGGTGACTCGCGGGATAACTGAGCCGGCCGCTCAGAAAGCAATGGCAAACTACTGAGCATAATCTTGCCAAGAAATCAACAGACAGCTGAAAGATGCTGCTGTTGACAGCGATGTCCTGTAAAAGATATGCGAATTTAAAAAAAAGAAGTTTATAATCATGACAGCATTTGCCATATCTTTTCATTCCATATCTAATAGTCAAAACAGCTGTCAAATTGTTAATGCTCAGTCTGTTCCGCAATTTTGATTTTATAACTACCATCTGACTGATAATACGCTCCACGTCCGCATTAGAATGAGGTAAAATGAGCACAGTTAAAGCTAAATCTGTAAGATCTTGGAAATAATTTTCACCGGTGGCATCCCTGTATGAGGCTATTTCTGCTCACAGTCCAAGTGTGTCAGAGGTCTGTGTCCACTGCATATGATGAAGTTTTCTCCACTGGAAATCGATGCGAGTGAGAGTAGCTGCATCTTCTACAAACATTTTAGCAAGATCCAATATACAGGGCTTCATTGGCTGTAGACATTCACTTCCACTAAGACATGACATGGACTGCAACACTCGAACGTTATCGGGCAAACGTAAAGCAGCTGTATCAATAGCTCTATTAAAAACTGTATGCACCTTCCACGAATTTCTTTCTCATCGGGAAACTTGTAGTCTGCTATTTCTTTCTCAAACTCATAACGTAGATTGGGATTAGAATCTAAATAATCTTGAATAGCATCACTTTCTGTTATCCCCCCTCCCCCACCCTCCAGGAATAGCAATTTTTGAACTGATAGAATCAGTGAGTTGGACAAGATCGCTGAGTAGTTTTGTTGGATCCTGTATATCTGCTTCGAATTTCTTATTCACACTTTGAACTTCTCCGAGAATATGCTTGAGAAATATGAGATACACATAATTTTTTTCATGTCGCTAAACATAGAATTTAGAAGTTCTGCTGTGTAACAGCGCTCGTTGAGTCTTGCTATATGAAAATGAGTTCTGAGCTCGACCCACTGCTGCAATATTCTGACAATGGCAGATTGAATGAACATCCATCGTGTCTGGCTTAATTGAACAACTTTCAGCGGATGTTGTCCATCATTTATTGAAGCAAAAAGCTCCCTGTACTTTGCTTGACGAAGACTTGAGTGAGAAAACCAGTTATATGTTTTTCTAATCATGAACTCTATGTTCCTGGGCAGACAAGCAGCTGCAGCCTGTGACACTGCTAGCTGAAGGGAATGACATACACACCTAACTAGTACCAGATGAGGAACTTCGGATTTTAATTTTGTATCTGCAGCAAAGAACCTCAATGGCTCGGAACGCTGAAGAAGAAGAAGAAGAAGATATACTCCATTGTCCATTGTTTACACCTGTCATGACAAATGCATTGTCAGTGCCGAGTGCATCTAGTCTTTGCAACTCAAGTCCATTCTTGTTTAAACAATCTTTTAACGCATTGCATATTGCCTGCGGGTTGCAGTCACTCACTTCAACTTAATCGTTTTAAAGGGAGTTAAATTACTTGAATATTGCGCGGTAATGTACTAAGACTGTTTTACTCCCTGGCTTTAGTTCAAATTCGGCTTTTTAGTGTTTCCAAAATGATTTCTAAAGTAATTTTTACCCCCCCCTTCCCCCCCTCCAAAAAAGCACCCCCCCCCCCCAAAAAAAAAATAAAAAATAAAAAATTTGTGAAGCACCAAATTGGCGCGGCAGCGCAAAATACAAAATTTTGGCACTAAATGGCTTGAAAAAGCACTAAACTTGGTGCGAAAAGCGTCAAAATGTCAACACTGCATGGCTGTCACATTCCGCAGGTCTACCTGTCGATTGGTCGCCAGTTCTCCCTCCTCGTGCGTATTCATACCCACGGCGTACTTAATGTCCCTCGCCCAGCTTCATTTTGTTCTATCCCTACCTTTTCTTCCTGTTCCTTCACTTTGCTTCCTACACTCTGTAACGTTTAATATGGCGAACGTATTTCAGTTTCCGAGACGTGAAGCTGCTTATGAGTTAGTTTACTTCGATGTGTAGGTCGTTTAGAGTGCCAGCATATTCCTTTCTGATCTACGATAATCTAAGGGTTTTGTTTGGGCGTCACCGCTACTTCTTGTACTTGCGATGACATCGGCGCCTCTTGCACTTGAATGTAAACACTGGGATGCAGAGACACTGCTATGCCAAGAACTGCACGAAGGGATGGGTGGCCAAGACCTCGCTTCACATTAACGCAACCCGGCGGAGCAACCGGGATAGACACTGTCAACTGTCATTTACTGCCAATATAGTACCTTGCGGTGTATGGCCTGAGGAATTAAGGCCGCCTGGCTAGTGCAGTCGCCGCGAACTATGCAGGTTAGGATTTACTTTTTGCCCCCGACAGAAAAAAATCACACACCTTACCGAGGGATCGAACCCAGGTCTCCCGAATGAGAGTCCGGCGTTCTAGCCACTCGGCCAACCACTCCTCCGGGATACACACAAGTCTGCAAAATGAAAGGATGGTCGACCATGGTTCCCGCTTTGATAAAGCCCGCCGAGGGTTCAAACTGTACACCACGAGAGTCGCTAAATTCCCATGATGACGGTAGACAACCAGCACCCAAGCTTGTACTCAGTTTAGCGAGCTGATGTGCTTAATCTTGTTGAGTGGGTTGCTTGCTTGCAGGAGGGGAACCTGGCCATTACCAGTGCCCAATCTTCCAGCCTCACAAGGGTAACAACACCCCCTGTTGTTTATTCACATACTGGGCTCAAAACACGGAGACCTATTAGGACCAGTTCTCTCTCTACCAAGTGCAATACATTATGTTAACATCATCATACTGCCTTGAGGGTGTAATCAAAACAACACAATAGAAATTCCTGAGATAGAAGTTGATATTATTCGAAAATTGGTGGGGTGGTGACTTCAGGCGCGAGAGAAAGTTAAACCCGTTGTGATGCGTACCACACATCCGCCTGCAGGCGCCAACGAACTCTGTGACAGTTTTACGGAACCGCAACAGACTTCAGTCATACGTCCTCGTCGTACACCACGGGTAAATGACCTTCATTGGCGCAAACTGAACTGGCAGGAGATATCGGAGCTGGTGACCCTAGAGATGCAGTGATTAGAAACCGCTCAGGCACTCATTAGTGCACCCTCAATTCATTGGCAAGATTTTCTATCGAAGGTGTGCTCTACTAACTTGACACACGGATTCTAATGTCCGCCGCAAGATGTGATTCCAATAATTGGCAGACTCTCATGCCCACCGATGTTGCCGACTAAACGACAGTTCAGTTAAATGTAACCACACGTCTCATAAATAAACTATCAATGCTATGAGAAAACCCTGCTTCATGCGCGTTTTATCAAAATTGAAGAAAGGATGCTGAAAGTCCCTATATGCTACACTGCATGCCCCAAGGCATGGATGTGGCAACAAGAGTCTCAGAAGCCACCATATGGAAAACTGCTGGGCTAACAAATTGATTAACTGGAAAGTCTGACCCTACCGCTCATTGTGTGGAGGTCATCAAAGTCGCAAGTCTACCGGCAACGACCTTCAGCTCTCTGAAGGTGCAGCCTATGGTAGGCTCAATGTACGGAAGTAAGACTAAGCAGCCAGGACGTAACGATTCCTTGCGTGAGCCCAGTACTAGAGCATCATGTGTCGGTCCTGCACTTATAGAAAACTCCTTGGATGGCGGGGAATGCCCATGACCTTCTCATGTTATGAGACTAGTCCTATCATCAGACATTATGTTTCAAGACTAGTCCTATCATCAGACATTATGTTTCAAGACATCCTATCATCAGACATCATGTTTCAAGTTAGTTAGTCGACAGATCATCCTCCTTGAACATCAAACCATTCAGTCCATAAGTGCTCGGATCCCCTCCTCAGCAAATCCCGCAGCATGTAGCGACTCACGACACCAGTTCTGTGTTGGTTTATCAATCTTCTTTGGTTTTCTGCATAGTGTTCTTGTTTGGCTACACCTCTTTTAAATTGCATTTCTCGCAGTCTGACCATGGTTGTAAATTCGGTCATCACTTGGTTCTAGCAACAGTCTTACTTCTCGTAGAGCATTCAGAATGTCAGCCTGGTCCACGGTGCGTCCGCCCTCCACAGTAGCCTCACCTGCGAGCTTGTCAGCCCGGACATTTCCTTGTACTCCCGCATGCCCTGGCACGAAGATGAAACTAATGTTTGCCAGCCGAGACTGCTCCAGAGACAGCAACCACTCTCTTCGGATCCACCCCATCTCTATCCTCTTGAGCATGCTCACTGAGTCACTAAGGAAACATGCCCTAGTGAATGTTTGTGTCTCGAGCCATGTTATTGCTTTACTTATTGCCATGACTTCCATAGTCAGGCTACTTGTGGTCTCAGCAAAAGCACCAGAGTCCTCCTTCACAATTCTCCCTCCGGCCTGCGCCGTAAAAGCCCATGAGCTTCTCACATGTCGGACGACCGACCCATCTGTGTATATGACAGCACCACTGTCTAACGAATTCTCGAAAATCAAAGCTGGTACTTCCTTCCCCACAGCAGTCGGATTGTCTTGTCTGCATTTTCTGTCTAGTTGGATGCAGACTGAAAGAGACCTACAGAAATCTGTTGGCACTTGCACCCATTCCTCACCAGGCTCTAAGTCCTCAAGTGAACATACCTGTCGAAGAATGTCCTTGGCTTGACCCATCCACGACCTCCCTCTTTTTAACCTGCTGCCCTTCACCTTCCTAATTTCACTATGCAGTAGAAGTTGTGTGTTTGCGTTAACTCTGAGGTAGACACGTGCTCTGCAAATTTGTATTCTGTCTTCAATGGTTGGAAGATTAAGAAGGTAGCCCTGCATGCTGTATCTCTTGCACATCCAAGAATAATGTGCATGGCTTCGTTCTGTATCCTTTCATCATCATGTTTCAAGACTAGTCCTATCATCAGACATCATGTTATGAGACTAGTCCTGTAATTAGACATTATGTTTCAAGACTAGTCCTATCATCAGACATCATGTTATGAGACTAGTCCTATCATTAGACATCATGTTATGAGACTAGTCCTGTAATTAGACATCATGTTTTAAGACTAGTCCTATCATCAGACATTATGTTTCAAGACTAGTCCGATCATCAGACATCATGTTATGAGACTAGTCCTATAATTAGACATCATGTTATGAGACTAGTCCTATCATTAGACATCATGTTTCAAGACTAGTCCTATCATCAGACATCATGTTATGAGACTAGTCCTATCATCAGACATCATGTTTCAAGACTAGTCCTATCATTCAATGTTTCAAGACTAGTCCTATCATCAGACATCATGTTTCAAGACTAGTCCTATCATTCAATGTTTCAAGACTAGTCCTATCATTCAATGTTTCAAGACTAGTCCTATAATTAGACATCATGTTATGAGACTAGTCCTATCATCAGACATCATGTTTCAAGATTAGTCCTATCATGAGACATCATGTTATGAGACTAGTCCTATCATGAGACATCATGTTATGAGACTAGTCCTATCATGAGACATCATGTTATGAGACTAGTCCTATCATCAGACATCATGATATGAGACTAGTCCTATCATGAGACATCATGTTATGAGACTAGTCCTATCATCAGACATCATGATATGAGACTAGTCCTATCATCAGACATCATGTTTCAAGACTAGTCCTATCATCAGACATCATGTTTCAAGACTAGTCCTATCATTCAATGTTTCAAGACTAGTCCTATCATTCAATGTTTCAAGACTAGTCCTATAATTAGACATCATGTTATGAGACTAGTCCTATCATCAGACATCATGTTATGAGACTAGTCCTATCATCAGACATCATGTTTCAAGACTAGTCCTATCATGAGACATCATGTTTCAAGACTAGACCTACCATGAGACATCATGTTATGAGACTAGTCCTATCATCAGACATCATGATATGAGACTAGTCCTATCATGAGACATCATGTTTCAAGACTAGTCCTATCATCAGACATCATGATATGAGACTAGTCCTATCATCAGACATCATGTTATGAGACTAATCCTATCATGAGACATCATAATTCAAGACTAGTCCTATCATCAGACATCATGTTATGAGACTAGTCCTATCATGAGACATTATGTTTCAAGACTAGTCCTATCATCAGACATCATGTTTCAAGACTAGTCCTATCATGAGACATCATGTTATGAGACTAGTCATATCATGAGACATTATGTTTCAAGACTAGTCCTATCATGAGACATCATGTTATGAGACTAGTCCTATCATGAGACATTATGTTTCAAGACTAGTCCTATCATTCAATGTTTCAAGACTAGTCCTATCATGAGACATCATGTTATGAGACTAGTCCTATCATGAGACATCATGTTATGAGACTAGTCCTATCATGAGACATTATGTTTTAAGACTAGTCCTATCATCAAACATCATGTTATGAGACTAGTCCTATCATTCAATGTTTCAAGACTAGTCCTATCATCAGACATCATGTTATGAGACTAGTCCTATCATGAGACATCATGTTATGAGACTAGTCCTATCATCAGACATCATGTTTTAAGACTAGTCCTGTCATCAGATATCATGTTATGAGACTAGTCCTATCATCAGACATCATGTTTCAAGACTAGTCCTATCATCAGACATCATGTTATGAGACTAGTCCTATCATCAGGCATCATGTTTCAAGACTAGTCCTATCTTCAGACATCATGTTATGAGACTAGTCCTATCATCAGACATCATGTTATGAGACTAGTCCTATTATCAGACATCATGTTTCAAGACTAGTCCTATCATAAGACATCATGTTATGAGACTAGTCCTATTATCAGACATCATGTTTCAAGACTAGTCCTATCATCAGACATCATGTTATGAGACTAGTCCTATCATCAGACATCATGTTTCAAGACTAGTCCTATCTTCAGACATCATGTTATGAGACTAGTCCTATCATCAGACATCATGTTTCAAGACTAGTCCTATCTTCAGACATCATGTTATGAGACTAGTCCTATCATCAGACATCATGTTTATGAGACTAATCTTATCATAAGACATCATGTTATGAGACTAGTCCTATCATCAGACATGTTATGAGACTAGTCCTATCATAAGACATCATGTTATGAGACTAGTCCTGTCATTAGACATCATGTTTTAAGACTAGTCCTGTCATCAGATATCATGTTATGAGACTAGTCCCTATCATCAGACATCATGTTTCAAGACTAGTCCTATCATCAGACATCATGTTTCAAGACTAGTCCTATCATCAGAACATCATGTTATGAGAACTAGTCCTATCATCAGACATCATGTTTCAAGACTAGTCCTATCATCAGACATCATGTTTCAAGACTAGTCCTATCATCAGACATCATGTTATGAGACTAGTCCTATCATGAGACATCATGTTATGAGACTAGTCCTATCATCAGACATCATGTTTCAAGACTAGTCCTATCATTCAATGTTTAAAGACTATTCCTATCATGAGACATCATGTTATGAGATATAGTCCTATCATGAGACATCATGTTATGAGACTAGTCCTATCATCAGACATCATGTTATGAGACTAGTCCTGTCATTAGACATCATGTTATGAGACTAGTCCTATCATCAGACATCATGTTATGAGACTAGTCCTATCATGAGACATCATGTTATGAGACTAGTCCTATCATCAGACATCATGTTTTAAGACTAGTCCTGTCATCAGATATCATGTTATGAGACTAGTCCTATCATCAGACATCATGTTTCAAGACTAGTCCTATCATCAGACATCATGTTATGAGACTAGTCCTATCATCAGGCATCATGTTTCAAGACTAGTCCTATCTTCAGACATCATGTTATGAGACTAGTCCTATCATCAGACATCATGTTATGAGACTAGTCCTATTATCAGACATCATGTTTCAAGACTAGTCCTATCATAAGACATCATGTTATGAGACTAGTCCTATTATCAGACATCATGTTTCAAGACTAGTCCTATCATCAGACATCATGTTATGAGACTAGTCCTATCATCAGACATCATGTTTCAAGACTAGTCCTATCTTCAGACATCATGTTATGAGACTAGTCCTATCATCAGACATCATGTTTCAAGACTAGTCCTATCTTCAGACATCATGTTATGAGACTAGTCCTATCATCAGACATCATGTTATGAGACTAATCTTATCATAAGACATCATGTTATGAGACTAGTCCTATCATCAGACATGTTATGAGACTAGTCCTATCATAAGACATCATGTTATGAGACTAGTCCTGTCATTAGACATCATGTTTTAAGACTAGTCCTGTCATCAGATATCATGTTATGAGACTAGTCCTATCATCAGACATCATGTTTCAAGACTAGTCCTATCATCAGACATCATGTTTCAAGACTAGTCCTATCATCAGACATCATGTTATGAGACTAGTCCTATCATCAGACATCATGTTTCAAGACTAGTCCTATCATCAGACATCATGTTTCAAGACTAGTCCTATCATCAGACATCATGTTATGAGACTAGTCCTATCATGAGACATCATGTTATGAGACTAGTCCTATCATCAGACATCATGTTTCAAGACTAGTCCTATCATTCAATGTTTAAAGACTATTCCTATCATGAGACATCATGTTATGAGATATAGTCCTATCATGAGACATCATGTTATGAGACTAGTCCTATCATCAGACATCATGTTATGAGACTAGTCCTGTCATTAGACATCATGTTATGAGACTAGTCCTATCATCAGACATCATGTTTTAAGACTAGTCCTGTCATCAGATATCATGTTATGAGACTAGTCCTATCATCAGACATCATGTTTCAAGACTAGTCCTATCATCAGACATCATGTTATGAGACTAGTCCTATCATCAGGCATCATGTTTCAAGACTAGTCCTATCTTCAGACATCATGTTATGAGACTAGTCCTATCATCAGACATCATGTTATGAGACTAGTCCTATTATCAGACATCATGTTTCAAGACTAGTCCTATCATAAGACATCATGTTATGAGACTAGTCCTATTATCAGACATCATGCTTCAAGACTAGTCCTATCATCAGACATCATGTTATGAGACCAGTCCTATCATCAGACATCATGTTTCAAGACTAGTCCTATCTTCAGACATCATGTTATGAGACTAGTCCTATCATCAGACATCATGTTTCAAGACTAGTCCTATCTTCAGACATCATGTTATGAGACTAGTCCTATCATCAGACATCATGTTATGAGACTAATCTTATCATAAGACATCATGTTATGAGACTAGTCCTATCATCAGACAACATGTTACGAGACTAGTCCTATCAGGAGACATCATGTTTCAAGACTAGTCCTATCATCAGACATCATGTTATGAGACTAGCCTTATCATTAGACATCATGTTATGAGACTAGTACTGACATCAGATATCATGTTATAAGACTAGCACTATCATTAGGCATCATATGATGGCACTAGTACTATCTCCAAACAGTACTAGCAATGTTGACAGGCATCAAATGACAGGACTATCATCAGTCACCAAGTGAAGGGACTAGCTCTATTTTCAAGCCTCCTGTTATAAAGCTAACACTGTCATCACTGTAGGGATAAACCACATTTCACAAATCCAGATGAAATGTCATGAGTGAATTAATGGATATATGTTTACTAGCACCTTGCCAGAGGATAGTTTGTTACACTGTGCTTCAAACAATATCACAAAGCCTAGGCTGAATTGTAGAGACCATATGTTGCCAGTTCAGCATAATCCCTCTCTTGGCCTGTCTAGTTTACTCCAGAGGAAAGGCAACACCAATACACATGGAACAAGACACGCTGCAGAAGCTGCCAGATCAGCAAAGCAATGTTCTTACATTGCCTGTTGGAGATTCGATATTAGACCAATTGCCGACCAAGGCTTAGGACCTGGTCTCAATGCCATGACATTTAGTTTTTAAGTTTCATTTTATCACATCAGGATAAGGCTCCCCCCCCCCCCCCCCCCCCCCCCCCCCCTCCTCCCTCAACTGCATCCCTCTGTGTGTGCCGGGTTGGTGAGTGCTGTCCAACATTCATGCTAACAGAAAGCAGGTAATACCGTCTACTGTCATATGTTAGCTCAGTCATATCTGACTAAAACCTGACTTAGAATGATTAAATATTGTCTAATAAAACAAAAGCAATCAACAAGATATAAAGTTAAGAAAACAAAGGAGCAATCCATGACCCAGAGTTCTTGTGTCAACTTATCAACAAACAAGAGAACAAGGCAACAACAGGGCTCAGATTGTTGTTCAGCTTGCATATATTTTCATCAACAGGGCTCAGATTGTTGTTCAGCTTGCATATATTTTCATCAACAGGGCTCAGATTGTTGTTCAGCTTGCATATATTTTCATCAACAGGGCTCAGATTGTTGTTCAGCTTGCATATATTTTCATCAACAGGGCTCAGATTGTTGTTCAGCTTGCATATATTTTCATCAACAGGGCTCAGATTGTTGTTCAGCTTGCATATATTTTCATCAACAGGGCTCAGATTGTTGTTCAGCTTGCATATATTTTCATCAACAGGGCTCAGATTGTTGTTCAGCTTGCAAATATTTTCATCAACACAGGTCTACAGAAATGACACTTTATAAAAAAAAAACAATTGCAAAAAATAATGCATTTAATAATTTGTTGGATTATTTGTAATTTTATGTTTGTCATCTGAACCACATATGTTAAAAACAGAAACCACAAACAAAATGTTGCACGATTTATTGCCTGGCATATGTCGCTGCATCTAGTCAGGTGCATACTGCAGTTATATATCATGTGACATGAATAATTGTTGAAATGAAACAATGAAAACAGTGTCAGGTATTGTTCAAATGTGGAGCATCTGTTATACCCATGGTAATTTCCAATTTAACACAAATTTTTTCCCTTTGTATAAAACTTACTGGAACCGCCTAATTACAAACACCTCCCTCATCTTGAGCAATCATTTATTGTTCTTTAAATAGATGTGCCCAACGAGATGTTGCGAAATATGCCAGGCAATAAATCATGCAACATATTGTTTGTGACTTCAGTATTGAAATTCACTAATGGAATACATTAATTTGAACCACATATTATACATATATTTCATTTCCTCGCTGTCGTTCGATACATTCTCTTTAGGGTAATTAAATAAATATTCCAAAGACATGAAGAAACACTAAAGAGAGAACAACATTGGGGAGCAGACAAATGGTGGACACAAGACAACATTCATACCAGGCAAAGTTATTCAGTAACAGAAAATTTATTATAAAGTGCATGGAAGAGTATGGACAATGCAAAGTCTTATTTCAGGAAACAAACTGGCTCTTAAGCAGTACCCCATGTAGGTGTTGTACATATCGAGCAGTTTATGAAAGTGCAACAGTAATTAAAAAATTGCTGCCCCACTATTGACTTGCACCATAGAATAACAAGGTATTATTTATTTTTTGTGGTCAGAAGGTTATGGCTGCCCATGGGCATAGAAAGCTATGACTTATTATTTACTTCACACTAATGTAGATTGAGTTTAATATCACCACCTTTGTGATTGACCACATAGTTATGTAATATTTGTAAGAAAGACAGAAAAAATTAAAACTGAAAGTATGTGCTTGCTTATGAAAATAACAGTGTAGACATTGATCTAACTAAACAAACTGGGTAAGATGCTGCAGTGAGTGGAACAGCAAACATTCTTACATTATCATCATCCAGTGCCTTGCCAGCTGGTGTAGGCGTTAATATCTCTCCACAGATCATGATCCTTGGTGATTTGGATCAACTCAGCAGATGATATTCCTCCATGCAACCATCCAAATCCATCCAGCATCATTTCACTTGGTCTGCCTCTTCCTCTCTTCCCCTTGATCTTTCCAGTTGTCACAATGTTCTTTAATGCCTTTCTTCTCATCACATGACCAAAGAAAGCCGTTTGTCTCTTTCATATTGTTGTATATATTTTTCTCTAGTTTCATTAGCCTCTTTCAGAAAATCATTGTTAGTTACTCTGGCAGTTCAAGGAATTCGCAACATTAATCTCAGGAACCACATCTCCATTACTTCCAAGTTCTTTCTAATTTGTTCATTTACATTCCAAGATTCACTACCATACAGCAAAACAGGCTTGATATAGCATCTCTTACATTAAATGATAGGAACTTATTGTATAAGATACTTTTCATTTTCTGAAATGCAGCTTTCACTTGCCCTTTTCTGTTCTTAATCTCTGTTGTGCATCGTTCATTTGATGTTATAATTGCCCCTAGGTATGTAAAATTATCCACTTGTTTAAACATGCTCCCTTCTATCAGTCACCTTTTCCAACACAGACAACTTTATTTCTGATGTCTGAAAAAGAAGTAATTCAAAGTACAAGACCTAGAAGGTGACATACATGTAGAATAGCCTGAGATGACCATGGACAGAGAAAAACAGAAACAAATGTCATCAATGCAAAGAAAAAACAACAAATTAACAAGATCAGCAAAGAATATATAAAAACTGCATGTTCTTATTTTAAACGGACTTAAGCAAAGATACAAAAAGCACGCCTATCAATTGTGAAGTCACAAAAGCTCACCTGGCAAGTTACCTATCATCGCTTTCTTGTGTATAATTCTTGTCATTTGCTTAGAATCAGGCTGTGTCTGCACATTTGATTCCTGCATGAACTGTACTGGTTCGCCTTCACTAACGATCCTATTACAGACAGTTACAGGCAAAAGAAGAAGCAGGAAAAGAAAATCCTGGACTGAGAACATCAAGGAATGGGCAGTCGTGGGATAACTCAAGACAGGGAACATCAAGGAATGGGCAGTCGTGGGATAACTCAGGACAGGGAACAATGCAGGATCTGGAGTGCTGAGGCTTTCATCATAGCACCCCTACCACCCAAGCTTGGGACTATAGATGAAACATCAGATCAGAATAGGGATACTGTGTTGTATTTTCACACAAGGATAGCACAAGAACAATGATCATCTTCATACTCTTCAGTTGTCATGTTATGACTTGGAAAGTCTTGAAACAATTTCTACATTTCTGCTTAGGTAAAGACACGAGATGGAGGTCAGCATGGCTGAATGGATAAGTGCACATATTCTTAAACTTCCAGTGTGCTGATGCCGACGTAGCGTGTTCAAACTCTGCACCGGTCAGTTGGACTAAAATGTTGACTTCTTGTCCTTGTCTTGGGGACGTAAATTACAAGTACCTCTGAAGTCACAGTGGGTTCACCGCAGGGCAAGGGACACTGGTAAAAGGGAAAGCTAATCCACATGCAAAGTCAGTCTAGTGCTACCAGAAGTAGTATGTGTGGACTATGTTTGAGTACAAAGCAAGCAAGTGCCCATAAACAAGACAAAAACATACACACAAAATATGTGTGTCAAAGACAAAGTGATACACATGTGTGCTTACCAATGATATCCAACCTTGATTCTGTCAGTATAATTAACCATATCACTGGGATGATCACAGAGGATGGCAGAAGAGACACAGAAATCAAAATCAGATGTCAAGAAGCAAGTGCGCTTATACAGCAACTGACACCAATACCGAAACATTCAAATACACCTGTCTGCACAATGATAGATAATAAATAGCACATTTACACCAGCTCTATCGTACTATTGTCAAAATTGGATATTATCCAAATCACACAAGTGCAAAATCAATACTTGTGAGATGAGATGTCCAAGAAGAGATGCCAACTTAACCATCTTAGACTGAGTAAGAAATGATGTTATCAGAGAGACGGGAAGCAACACCTCGTGACACATATATTGAAAGACAGAATATCAAATGGTTCTGCCATCTTGTTAGAACACAATACCATCAGTTACTAGCATTGGTGCTTCACTAAAGAAGATTAGATAAGAAAGCGAAAGGGCACCCAGTAATAAAATGGACTAACAACATCAAAGATATTGTAAAGCCAGATGGAATGACACTATCCAGTGGCAGCCACTGGGCATTGGAATATTGCTATTCCTCCCTGCGACGTTTGATAACAAAAGTGGAAGAAGATGATGATCACTTGGACAGTAACTTTCTCTCACATAATACAGTAATAAGGGCGACGGAACCATGCACTGCCAGTCCAACATGAGCAAAATGCATAAGCAAACCGTAGCCACCAGCATAAACACTCCAGAGGACTTAACAATCGCCTGTCCTTCATGTTGGGGACAAGAAGACAATTACAGAACACTACAATACATAATAATATTCTAATCAACAATAACTATCTTTCAGGTTGAAACTGTGTACCACCTACATTGTTATATGGTGCAGAGTTATGGGCCATGAACCAACAGCTAGAATAAAGGATTAATGCCCTTGAATTGTGATATATATATATATATATATATATACAAAAAAACATTAACAAACTAGGAATTAAAAGAGTATTACTAAATGAGATAAAGAATTGAAAACTAAAATAATTATAAACAAAATGATACCTTGCTAGAAGCAATATTTAAGGGAATACCTGGAAGGCACATGTTTCAGGGGAAGGCAAATGTTTAAACAGGAGAATAACATTGCGAGATGGACTGGAAAAAAAGAATGCTCGACTGTAGTACCATAGCAAGAGACACAGATTATTGGGGATTCATGGCAGTCAACTTTCACTATGAAGATGATAACTGATCTCACAATATATCAAAACAAACAAATAATCAATTATTTGAATATTTTAAGCAGAAATTCTTATATTTTCACACATTAAATAACAAAAGCCTTACACGATCCCATAAAGGCTAGTATTTCTTGCATAGTAAAATTAAGAAAGTAAAGGGCAGCAGATTGAAAAAGAGGAAGGTCGTGGATGGGTCAAGCCGATGACATTCTTCAACAGGTGTGTTCACTTGAGGACTTAGAACCTGGTGAGGAGTGGGTGCAAGTGCCAACAGATTTCTGAACGTCTCTTTCAGTTTGCATCCATCTAGACAGAAAATACAGACAAGAAAATCCAGCTGCTGTGGAGGCAGAAGTACAACCGTTGATCTTCGAGAATTCGTTAGACGGTGATGCTGTCATTTACACAGATGGGTTGGTCATTCTTCTTCTTCTGCGTTCATCTGGAGTGTTTTTTCAGATGTAATTGCGGTGTGTCTGTTAGGTACCCTTGGGCCGAAACTCTTAGACCAACACATCCGACTTTAGTGTGCATTTTTGACAGGTTAGCATTCCTGGGAGACTCTCACTTTTGTGGTGCCAAAGACTTCATGATCAGCCCTCAAGGGAAGGCAGAGACAGTCCATGGCATTTTCTGCCATCCAGGGCGGCTTCCATAGTTGTAGAGCCGGCACATAGCGCTCTGGTGCTGGGCTCACCGAGAGAATCGTCACGTCCTGCTCATGGCTGATTTAATTCCTCACTTCAGTGTATTGGGCCTATCGTTTGCTACGTGCCGCTCCCTGCACCAACCAGGGACGGTCGGATTGCAGACAGTATTCACTCAGTGAGCTTTCGTTTCGGACATGTGCTTAGTCGCTGTGCCAGGAAAACAAAATAGTTAGAGCTGTTCCGGGCACGACAGACATTTGGAAAACTAGCTAGACAGAGCTGTTCTGGACACGAAGGTCATTTGGACAACTAGATAGTCAAAGCTGTTCCAAGCACGGTGGACAATCGGAAAACTAGCTAGTCAGAGCTGTTCAGTTACGTTCGGAAGACTAGTTAGATAGAGCTGTTCTGGGCATGATCGACATTTCACTCGGATGTAATTGCGTAGTCCCCAGTTTTTATTTGCCACCCTTAGGCTGGCATATCTGACTTAGGAGGGCATTTTTTACTGAGGTTAGCCTTCCTCAGGTTTCGAGGGACATTAGACTCTTACTGTTGTGGTGTCGCCCACATCTCAGCTGGTCAAGATAAAACGGTCAGAGACATCACGGTCAACCCTCAAGGGAAGGCAGGGGCAGATCATGGGCATTTCCCACTATCCAAGGAGGCTTCCATAATTGCAGAGCCGGCACATATTGCTCTGAGACTGGGCTCACCCGAGGAATTGCCACGTCCTGCTCATGGCTGCTTTAATTCCTCACTTCCATGTATTGGGCATTTCTTTTGCCCCTGGTCACTCAAGCAAAAACCAGGGACGGACACACTGCAGGTGTCATCCACTCAGAAAGCTTTCACTTTGGACTTCCACGTAATGGATTCGCTAGCCAAGCGTTCCAATTCGTGTAAACGAGACATCTTCCACCTTTGTCTACGCTCACTCGATGAGTATAGATATAGACGTTCATCTTAACCATTGCGTGCGACTGAGGCTCATTTTCCATCTTTAGTAACCGCTCACGAGGTAGGCTACACGTGCTGCCAGCTCAGCACCTTACCTCTATGCATCAGTGAGAGAGTAACGGCCAGGCCCTCTCATCTGGGGATCGGTCGGTCGTTCGACGAGTGAGAAGTTCATGGGCCTTTACGGCTCAGGCCGTAGGGAGAATTGTGAAGGAAGATTCTGGTGCTTTTGCTTTGACCACAAGTAGCCTGACTAGGGAAGTCATGGCAGTAAGTAAAGCAATAACATGGCTCGAGACACAGACATTCACTAGGGCATGTTTCCTTAGCGACTCAATGAGCATGCTCGAGAAGATAGAGATGGAGTGGATCTGAAGAGAGTGGTTGCTGTCTCTGGAGCGGTCTTGGTTGGCAAAGATTAGTTTCATTTTCATGCCAGGGCGGGTGTACAAGGAAATGAGCGGGCTGACAAGCTTGCAGGTAAGGCTTGCAGGTGCAGAACTGGTGTCGTTAGCCGCTACACGCTGCGGGATTTACTGCGGAAGGTATCCGAGCACTTATGGACTGAATGGTTCGATGTGTAATGATGATGATCTGTCGACCGACTAACTAACTAACTGACTAACTAAGTAACTAATTTCTTGCATTCAGCAATCTCACAAATGTATGTCTACATGAAGATGCTATAGGGTGCAACCTATGAAGTGTGTATACTTTTCAGTCATATAACGCGTTATTCATTCCAGTTATCAGCTGCCTTATTATTCTATTTACAATTTGTAAAAAACAAAACAAGAGACAATCATAAGCATATTATTTGTAAATGACATCACATAATGTCACTGATAGCAGATCAAATACATTTTCATGACATCATGCTTTTCTAAAGAAAACATCAATTTGTGAATGTTCTCCTGATATACAGTATTCATACAAATGACACATATAATGCTCCATGCATTCAAGCCTACAAAATGAGATGTTTCCTTCACATCACCGACCCACAGAAGGTGCTTCTTGAGCACATGTTTTTGGTGTAATACTGCACAGTTTGCGGTGACTTTTTTTTTGTTTGTTGCATATCCTATTTTCAGAACATCACTGTCAACACCAGCATTTTACTGCTGTTGTTGATGTCTTGGCAAGTCTCACATTCAGTAGTTTGCCATTGTTTTCTGAACGACCAGCTCCCATACTAACACATTAAAACCCCAGTGTGACACGGTCTGCTGCCAAATCGGTCGCCGCTGTGTTTCGAACGCGTGGTAAGCGGCCCATGAATCGTGTTTGCGAGCCTTTAGGCCACGGAGACTGGTGGCTCAAAACCCCCTGCCCTACACTGCAAGGTACTACAGGCAGTGGATGACAGTGTTTTGTTTACTGACTACACCACACAGGGGTTGCTGGCTGGTCTATACAAACATGGGTCTGGTGCTACACCACACAGGGGTTGCTGGCTGGTCTATACAAACATGGGTCTGGTGCTACACCATGCAGGGGTTGCTGACTGGTCTATACAAACATGGGTCTGGTGCTACACCATGCAGGGGTTGCTGGCTGGTCTATACAAACATGGGTCAGGTGCTACACCATGCAGGGGTTGCTGGCTGGTCTATACAAACATGGGTCTGGTGCTACACCATGCAGGGGTTGCTGACTGGTCTATACAAACATGGGTCTGGTGCTACACCATGCAGGGGTTGCTGGCTGGTCTATACAAACATGGGTCTGGTGCTACACCATGCAGGGGTTGCTGACTGGTCTATACAAACATGGGTCTGGTGCTACACCACACAGGGGTTGCTGGCTGGTCTATACAAACATGGGTCTGGTGCTACACCATGCAGGGGTTGCTGGCTGGTCTATACAAACATGGGTCTGGTGCTACACCACACAGGGGTTGCTGCCTGGTCTATACAAACATGGGTCTGGTGCTACACCACACAGGGGTTGCTGGCTGGTCTATACAAACATGGGTCTGGTGCTACACCACACAGGGGTTGCTGGCTGGTCTATACAAACATGGGTCTGGTGCTACACCACACAGGGGTTGCTGGCTGGTCTATACAAACATGGGTCTGGTGCTACACCACACAGGGGTTGCTGACTGGTCTATACAAACATGGGTCTGGTGCTACACCACACAGGGGTTGCTGACTGGTCTATACAAACATGGGTCTGGTGCTACACCACACAGGGGTTGCTGACTGGTCTATACAAACATGGGTCTGGTGCTACACCACACAGGGGTTGCTGACTGGTCTATACAAACATGGGTCTGGTGCTACACCACACAGGGGTTGCTGACTGGTCTATACAAACATGGGTCTGGCACCATATGCCCAATGTGCCTCCAGGTGTGTACAAGGGTCCTACACTTACAGATGCAACAAGTTTGTACAAGGGTCCTACACTTAAAAAAAAAAAAAAAAAAACTTTATTTTCAAAGGGTTAAGAATTGGGCACGCATGCCCGTCTAACATTCTGCCCTTTTATCACTCTCTTTCATACATTATATCATTCACACATCAGTCAAGGCTAACTGAAAACAGCAACAATATAAACAATATGCATTATAAAGGCATGTGGAAAATGAAAAATCAATATTACATGACTCACTAATAGTAATAACTGGTGTGGCACTTGATATTAGCTATGTGGAATATACTGGCCTACCAAAAGGTGACTGGCTGTTATACTAGGGTTTTATTATTATTATTATTTTGTGCAGATGCAACAAGTTTGTACAAGGGTCCTACACTCACAGATGCAACAAGTTTGTACAAGGATCCTACACTCACAGATGCAACAAGTTTGTACAAGGATCCCACACTCACAGATGCAACATGTTTGTACAAGGGTCCTACACTCACAGATGCAACAAGTTTGTACAAGGGTCCTACACTTACAGATGCAACAAGTGTACATAAGCAGAGCTATTGTAATAAACATCTGAAACATTAAACAATTTCAAAGCAAAGTGCTTCCATTGGAGCACTTCTGTCTGCAGCTCAGAAGACCATTTGCAAACCAACCTAAAGAACTCAATTTGAAGTCAGAGCATTGCATTATATATCAGTTACAATTGTAGTAAAGCACTGAGCCATCACAGCCAGGGAATGTGTTACAACACACTGTTACACAACGCTAGAAACATCAAAACAGCCATTACAAAACTGTCAAGGTTGTAAACATTATAAAAAACACATGAGCTCAGAAACATCAGAGCAGCCATCAAAAACTCTCACACAATGTTACAAACATCAGAGCAAACATAAAAAACAACAGCCCCAGAAACATTACAGTGGTCATCAAAAATTGACACACATTACAAACATCAGAGCAGCCATCAAAAACTGTCACATAATGTTATAAACAGAGTGACCATCAAAAACTGTCACACAATCTTACAAACATTAGAGAAAGCATCAAAACCAACACATCACCCAAGAAACATCACAGCAGCCACCTTATGAAACTAAATCATACACGTACATTTGAATGCATGCACACGCAACAGCTGGCAATCATAAAAGAGGTTTCCATAGGAAGGTTTTAACTGTCCCATATTGCATTTCGATTTTAGTTTACCAAAACTGCATCAAACACAAATATAACAACATTCCCAACAATCTTGTCCTTCTTCTTCCCCAGCCCTGTGTTGGGTCAAGAAGAGACATCTAATGAGAGCTCTCGTCGATACTTGCATATGTGTGCATATGATGATGTTTCACATGTTGGTATTTATAGCTTCACATTACCCATCATACTCTCATCATACCCATCATACTCTCCGTCAATCCATTGCTTGTGGGGGAGGGAGGGGGGTGATCAATTGCTGTGTTTCTTTCACATCTCAGTGTAAAACTTTCTGGGGCACAGGCCTGTAGTAATCTCCTTACATGGTTAAAATGTCTGGTTTATTGTATTGTAATATATACTTTCTGACAGCATCTGTCTAATTCTTGTTACAATTAGAATCTGTCTTAGGTACTTCATCTCTGTTGTTTGCTGATAGCACTGAGTCTGATTTTGTCTCTTTTCATTACATTTAGAATGTGTCAATGGTATTTAATTTCTGCTGTTTTAATTTTTATTTTGCCATTTGTGCTTTATTTCATGATTTAAGTAAGTCTGACATTGATATGATTGTGTTGTTAAGAAAACTATGGAACTGGGATTGATTTGTGTCATTTATGTATTTGTTTTGCAATGTCGATGCGTCAGATAATTTGATTCGCTTTGTTGCATGTGTGATCTATTTCTGCTGCCTTCTTAACTTGGGAATTCTCCAAGGAAAGGCCAAACGAACACATAATCAGACTGCAAACTGGTACCACTAGTAATGGGACTCTTCACTTACTGTTGCTGATGAGTACAAAGCACATATAGGAATGTCACGATTGCTGGGATGTAGATTCTTGACTCAACTCAGCTCAAATCTTCTATCAGATGATATTATGCTTCTCAAGTATTTAAAATGTTTCTCTTGCTTTAGATGGTGGTTTTCCAAAATGATGGTGGCAAGTCTATTTCTATTTCTTTTCTTTAGAAGGTCATCATCTGTGTTTTCTCAACGTTGATTTTCATATTTGGTCTTGCAGCTGCTATCTTCAGGTTACCAACAAGCCACTGTAATGCATCTTCTGTGTTTGCCATGAGGGCTAGATCTAAACACCACAGTCACTGAAGTCACTTCCTAAGTCATCAGCAGTTATCAATGCATATTCCGGAAGTTCATCTCCCAAAGTATTCTCAGATTGTAGTTTGTCAGATATTCCTGCAGGATTAGTGTGGCTTTTCCTTATGCCAAATCCTCTACCAGCTTTGATTCTAATTGTTGACTCTGCAGTCTGCCTTGGCAAACTGCCTAATCCTTTCACTGACTTTGAATCACCCAAATGCTCCATCTGTTTTAGAAACCTTTTCTTCTTGCTAGGTTTCCTAGCATCTCTGTCACTGTCAGAATAATCACTGCTACACTCACTAATAGGCTTGTCAAATGCTTTACTTCTGTTGGATTTTAGTGTCTTGTCTTTCTCTACTGAACTCTGCCTGCAACTTTCTTGTATGTCATATGACACAAGACTTGTATTGCTGCAACTGCCCACCGCCTTCTCATGTGATTCTGTCTCCCCCATCACATGTGTTTTGTTTGTGGTCTGATTCTTGTTTACAGCAAGTGGCTGTTTGTCATTACTAATCAAGTGAATAATTTCCTGAGAATATCTTCCCTTGTTTGAGGTATGACTTTGGTTTTTGGGCTGTTTTATACTTACTGCATCTGAATTATCAGTTGAACTTGCCCCAACTAAAACTGAACCAAACTGGCCAATCTGTTGCAATATTTTGTTCTGCAATGTCTTGGTTGGACTATCATTAATTGTAGACTGTTTCTTATCCATGAATATTTTCTTCCCTTTTCCTTTACTGGATACACTCTTAGTTGCTACAACATCCAATCCACCGAGCATATCTGCAAATGAAACAGTCTGCTCGGCAACCTGACCAGTATTTACATGTGTTTGCTTGTCTAATATTGACTTGCGCTGACCTGCCTCTAGTCTTTTTTCAACAGCATCCACAGTTCTATGACCCTTCAACTGGTGTAGCAAAAACTGGTCCTCGCGACTTCGACGGTTTAAGTAAGTTAAGGTTGATGGCAGATTCTGTCTGTTGATAACCGAGACATCTGCCTTCCTATTATCACTATCTGTTTCATCACTTCCAGCAATACCGTCCATTCTCCCAGATGTTCTCTTTTGTTTTAACTGGGTCAGTTCGACTGACATATCTGTTGTGAGGCCATCATTAAGACACTCTTGATATATTTTCTTTCCAGAAGATGAAGCCGATGAGGTTGACTTCCTGTAGTACCTGTCACAGAACGTTGTGACGTCACGCCTGCAGTTTCTCTCCCCGACACCTGAGGGGCAACAACTGTGTTTTTCTGAGTTGCCTTCAATTGAGCACCTTGTTCTGGAATGTCCCTGCCAACTATAGAACTTAGCGTGTTCTTGCTGTAGTGGATATGTTTCGCATGTATTATGTCAGATTTGCTATTGTCAGACAGCTCACTTTCATTACTGCTGTCACTACTACTGCTGCTGCTTTCTGACAAGTTAACAATGCCCCTTGCTGTGTTGGTTTTACCTTTTCTTAAATGTTTACCTCGTGTTGCATGCATCTCATCTAGTGAAACTGGTAATTTTCCTCTACCTCCTATGTACTTATCTCCCATCATTCTTCTTCCCCTTCTACTTTTACCTTTGCCAATGCTTGTTTCTGTTCTAGGCATAACATCTGAGCTTACACCATCTGACCTTACACCAGCTTGTTTGTTCCTGGGATTCTGTTTAGCAGCAACCATTTTCTCTTCTCTGTTGCCCTCTATTGATAAACCCTGCTCATCTGGGACAATTGCTTTATTTTTTCTGCTTTTTGTTAAGGTCACTCTTTTGATTTCTTTTACTTGTTTCTGTCTGTTCATTATTGTCTTTCCTACTTTAATTCTCTCTTTTCCTGTGTTTTCTGGTTCTAATTGTTCTGAATCATCTATCATTACTTCATCTGTTATATCAACCTTTTTTTCAACTAACTTTAGCTCTCTTTCCTTTACAGTTTTCACATTTTTCTTAGCTATATGTTTCACTGGTTTATTTGTGACTGCTGCAAGCTTGCTTCTGTCTCCCACAATATTCTCTCCATTATCAGTTGCTTTCCTTTTCTGTGTACCCTTGTGACCTTGTGTAGTATTCTCTGTATGAATACTGTCATCCATGTTATCATGTAGTTGATCTTCCTCCTCTACTGCTTGCCTCGGATTCTTCATGGAAGCCAGTGCTCTCTTCAGTCTCTCACTTTGGATCTTTAAAGTCTTGGCAAAATGATGAGGCTGGAAATACATCTGAATTCTGCCCTGACTCTATGGAAAAGGAGAAAAAAGTAAAATTATTACTCAGCTGTCAACGGGATACAGAAAATATACAGCTTACATATGTGCCCAAGAAAATATACAGCATACAAATGTGGCCAACAGTAACTTTTATTTTGGAAACTTTCGGCACCAACAGCACACAACCATTGTCTAGAGATGTCGAGCTACGAGGGAGCTTCAAATGAAAACCTTAAAAGTGTGATAGAAATTACAATAACCATGCCATTGTCTTGTAACCTGTCAATATTGTTTTTAAGGGTGTCAAGAGTGTTAAACACATGACATCATGTGCAGATGAAAACACTGACATCATAAGGACTGTTTAAAGATGGCCGTCCCACTTTTGACACGCACCAAAGAAGAGCAGTGTTCTATCTGTTTTTTCATCAGTAAAAAAAAAACTGTCATTTACAGCCAATATAGTACCTTCGGTGTATGGCAGGGGGGTCTTGAGCTTGAGGAATTAAGGCCTCCTGGCTAGTGCAGTTGCCGCGAACTGTGCAGGTTAGAGTTTTTTTAATTGCCCCTGACAGAAAAAAAAACTCCACACCTTACTGAGGATTCAAACCCGGGTCTCCCGAAGGAGAATCCGGCATTCAAGTCAGTGAATGAAGGTCCAGTTAGGTTATGCATGCCTGTCAGTCCAGCAAGTGTATGAGTGGAGAAGGAAGTTTCCAAACGGCGTGACTTCTGTGAAGATGTACAACAGGTGGTGCATGACTGGTCACACACACGACCGAGAGCATTTTTTTCTACAGGAATCCAAGCACTTTATCGGCACTGGAGGACTTGCACTGAATGCAGTGATGACTACATCGAAAAATTATACATATGTTCTTCACTTTTTCAGAATATATTCATACCCCCCCCCCCCCCCCCCCCCCCCCAAAAAAAAAAACAAACATATAAGGTTTTCATTTGAAACCCTTATATATTTGCTCTTGTATCCAGTCTGTGAATTGTTGACTCTGAGCACACTGATCTCCATTTGTTGTGTGCATTTTCTGACATTTACTCAGTGAGATGTAGTTTAAACACCAGCAAGGATGTTTGTAGAGCAGCTCCTTCTTCACCTGGCAATTAGCTGGCACCTGCAGCAAGGGCACCAGACAACTCTTATCA